>NW_020769339.1:7449572-7557724 GCF_900518735.1 Pseudonaja textilis
ACACACACACACACACACACACACACACACACACACACACACACACAGAGGGAGAGAGGGAGAGACAGACAGACAGACAGACAGAGAGTGAGTCACATGAACACAATTTATATCACTTTGCCAAAAAGTGGAATACCATAGAAATTCTGTTTCTGTGGTAGAAGAGATTCCCTAAGAGATATAAAGCAAGTAGAGTTTGGAGATAGAACATCACTTCATACCATTGATAATTATGCTGATGTGAAAAAAAAATGAGATACATTGCTCCTTCTAATGATTCAGGCTGCTTAACACCAACAGACTGCTAAGGATTCAAGAAACAAGATTCTACTCAGTCAGGAAACCAAAGTATTTTTATTGAAGGAAAACAGAACCCACCAAACAGTCCAATGCAGGCAATACATGTTTGGCCAACCTAAACACAGGGATGGAGGGAGGGAGGGAGGAAGGGAGGGGAGGAAGGTCCCACTTTTGTTTCATGTGTTGAAATGCTAACAGGAATCCTTGAAGGGAAGATATATTAAACAAAACTGTAGGAATCATTTAATTCAATATATAGTGTGAAAACCAAGAAAATGAGACATTTATCATTCCCTTTGGAAAAACCATTTACTTCTTATTCATGGAAAAGCTGTCGAGAAAAAAAAAGAGCATTTTCATGCCAGGACCTGTTTCAAACCCTTCAGTCAAACACTTCTTAATTAATTAGTATCATTCTATCATCGAATGGAAACTTTCAGTTGAATTCATAAAACCAATAGTGAATCTTCCAATACAATTTCAATTAGAATTTTAAGTTTATATATTTCTCCATAATCAATAAAAGCTTTCAAAAACAAAAACAATAAATTGTATTTTTTTACATTTATTTCTCAGTTTAAATCTCTTGTGTTATAATCACTGATTCTAACTTCTGTTATTTAAAGTGTTCCTTATTATAATAATAATTGAGTTACAGTGGTGCGATGGTTAGACTGCAATACTGTAGGCTACTTCTACTGGCTGCTGGATGTAAGCAGTTCGAACTTCACTGGCTCAAGGTCGATTCAGCCTTCCATCCTCCTGAGATTGGTATAATGAAGACCTAAATAGTTGGGGGCAATATGCTGACACTGCAAACTGCTTAGAGAAGGCTGTAAATTACTGTGAAGTGATATATAAGTCTAAATACTATTGCTATTATTTTGTTAACTGAAATATATCAATGCCTTTTGTGTGAAAAGCATATCATATATGTAAAAGAATTTAGCTCTTTTAGCTGCCATGATCAAAATAGAATTTGTAAAAGCTGATTTGATTGATTACTGTATTGGTATGCTTAATCAATAATATTTTATTTTACTTGTGGTGTTTCTTAGATATGGCTTAGGGCTATAACATATGAAAAGTACTGTTCATGGAACTATTATTGATTTTAGCATGTAAAATATCTCAATCTTGAATTCTGTAAAATGTATTGATGAAATTCTAGATTCAGAGATCTTCAGATAAAAGTAATCCTACATGGTAAACATTTACCATACCACACAAATATAGAAGTATAGAGGTAACTTTGCCCCATTGTTGTGTATGGCACAGAACAAAATGACACTCCTTTTATTTAATCTTCCAAATGATTGGTCTGGAAGACGAATTGCTCCTCAGTACTGCTGGTGGAATAGTACATATCAGTATCCCTGAAAGCAATTGGTTACTTTTGAAAATGTAGAACAGATGCTTTTCCAACAATTTACTATTGCCTTCTGTCATCTACTGCCTACAGCAGCTGTCTCTCTCTTCTCAAGGATCATGAGTTGTTCAAAGAACAAAAAGTGAACAGTTTGTTCTGCCAATATGAGATTCTTGAGAAAAACTAGAAGCAATGCTTCTGACCCTAGCCATAGAGATGCTATATTGACAAAAGCCAAAGTGAACACTCATCTCTTCTCTTAGTTCACGCAGCTGAAAGCATTTCTAGTGAAAAGATTCATATGTCCAAGATCTGCGGATTGCAATCTCTGCAGGCCAAAACAAATTCTTTTCATTTCTTTAAATGCATTTAAATAAGTAGAACAAGGATGCCAACATTAAAAACAAAATATGGGTAATAATAACATTGTGGACCTAAAATTAGTTAATGTGATAAACAGCTATTTCTATTAGCGAGATACAGTCTTGAGATAACAGAAACAATTCATGTGTTCCAATGTAATAAGAACCCAATTTATTTCAAGCATAAATTAAGCTAATCAAAGAGAGCTCGTCCCAAGTTTTAAAACAAAGCTTTATGCTGAATTCATGGAGGACAGTTTAGTTAACATTCATAGCACAACAGGATGCTATAAACATATGTACCTCCAATATAAAGCTGATTTGCAGCCTCAACCAAATTACTATAATTTGAAAGACAACCAAGCTGTTTCATACTTTAAGAAAACAATTAATACAAGATAACATGGTATTAATAATTATTTCATTATGTTACGAAACTGGTAAGGGGAAAAATGAAGCAGTAAATTTTCACTTATTTTTAATGCAACACTTCCAAAAGCTTGCCTTGAAGACAATTGGTTTACTTGGCATAAAATGAAGAATAGTTCCTGTAGGAAAAAAAACATTAAGACACAGGAATCAGGGAAACAGAATGTAACTCATTAAGAATGAATGAAATGGAGGTGACAAGACTCAGACAAGACTTACTTGACTAAAAGAGTCATTGATTCCTCCAGTAAAATCTTATCTTTATTTTACTTCAGTTACTTTATATGTCTGTTTTTATTCTACTAAGACTTTTTTCTTTTTCTGTAATTGTTTCTGTGTGGTATTGGCTCATATCAATGGTAATAGGTGTCAACCATTGAGAATTGAATAAGCAAGCTTTAGAATGGAAAGCAATAGAGACCAAAAAAAGAGCAGAAAATTAAACAAAAGTGAGAGAAAAATGTAGAGAAAGAGACCAATATAGATCAGGATTAAGAGAAATATTGCATAAAATTGCATCAATAAATTTATAAAAATGGGAAATCTGAGAAAACAAATCAATAGAAAGATTGCCTGGATATTTCCAGATATGGTAGAAGGAGAAGGCAGGCTTTGTCATGGTGGTTTTTTTATAGGAAAATGTTGATCTTTTACATAGGCCAAGTGTTTTTGAAGGCATAATATACCTTGGATCCTTTATTCCTTACTAGACATTATTGTCAATGTTTGGTGATTTTCCACTGACTTTTAGTATCTCAATCCTGCAGAATTCTAAGAATCAAGAACTAAGATTTATCAGCTACTCATTGCACATCAATTGGCCTCATTCATCTTATTCCATCCATACTGGATGAAACCCAGAGGAAGATCTCTTATGATTACAATAGGATAAAAAGTAGGAAGTTGAGCATAAAATGGGGAAAATATTCAGCATAATGAAGAACAATTAATTTCATGTTTTTTATCCCACGGTGATCGTAAGAGATCTTCCTCTGGGTTTATCCAGCATGGATGGAATAAGATGAACGAGGACAGCTGATGTGCAATGAGTAGCTGATAAAAGTTTTTGATTTTGATCTAACTATAAAAAGGGATCAAAGGAATTTAGGGACACTCAGACAGCAGTTCTGAGAAGTTACCTCCTTCTCCATCAGCAACATATTTTCCATCAGAGTGGAGATGAAGGAAAGACAACAAGCTTTGTTCAAAGAAGTCTTCTGAAACTGAAATTTACAGATGAAACTCAAAAAATTAGAATATCGTGCAAAAGTTCATTTATTTCAGTAATGCAACTTAAAAGGTGAAACTAATATATGAGATAGACTCATTACATGCAAAGCAAGATAGTTCAAGCCGTGATGTGTCATAATTGAGGTGATTATGGCTTAGAGCTCATGAAAACCCCAAATCCACAATCTCAGAAAATTAGAATATTGTGAATAGGTTCAATATTCTAGGCTCAAAGTGTCCCGCTCTAATCAGTGAATAAAGCCATAAGACCTGCAAAGGGTTCCTGAGCCTTTAAATAGTCTCTCAGTCTGGTTCAGTAGGAAGCACAATCATGGGAAAGACTGCTGACCTGACAGTTGTGCAGAAAACCATCACTGACACCCTCCATAAGGAGGGAAAGCCTCAAAAGGTAATTGCAAAAGAAGTTGGATGTTCCCAAAGTGCTGTATCAAAGCACATTAATAGAAAGTTATGTGGAAGGGAAAAGTGTGGAAGAAAAAGGTGCACAAGCAGCAGGGATGACTGCAGCCTAGAGAGGATTGTCAGTAAAAGGCCATTCAAGCATTGGGGACTTTCACAAGGAGTGGAGTGAGGCTGGAGTCAGTGTATCAAGAGCCACCACACACAGACGGATCCTGGACATGGGCTTCAAATGTCATATTCCTCTTGTCAAGCCACTCCTGAACAACAAACAATGTCAGAAGCATCTTACGTAGGCTAAAGAAAAACAGACCTGGTCTGTTACTCAGTATCCAAAGTCCTCTTTTCTGATGAGAGCAACTTTTGCATCTCATTTGGAAACCAAGGACCCAGAGTCTGGAGGAAGATGGAGAGGCACACACTGCAAGATGCTTGAAGTCCAGTGTGAAGTTTCCACAGTCTGTATTGATTTGGGGAGCCATATCATCTGCTGGTGTTGTTCCACTGTGCTTCATTAAGTCCAGGGTCAATGCAGCCATCTACCAGGAGATTTTGGAGCACTTCATGCTGCCTTCTTCAGATGAGCTTTATGGGGATGCTGACTTCATTTCCCAGCAGGACTTGGCACCTGCCCACACTGCCAAAAGCAGCAAAACCTGGTTCAATGACCATGGGATTACTGTGCTTGATTGGCCAGCAAACTCACTTGACTTGAACCCCATAGAGAATCTATGGGGCATTGCCAAGAGAAAGATGAGAGACATGAGACCAAACAATGCAGAAGAGCTGAAGCATTCTGGTCTTCTTTAACACCTCAGCAGTGCCACAGGCTGAAAGCTTCCATGCCACGCTGCATTGAGGCAGTAATTGCTGCAAAAGGGGGCCAAACCAAGTACTGAGTACATATACATGCTTATACTTTTCACAGGTCCGATATTGTTCTATGTACAATCCTTGTTTTATTGATTGCATGTAATATTCTAATTTTCTGAGATTGTGGATTTGGGGTTTTCATGAGCTGTAAGCATCACAATTATGACAAATCACAGCTCGAACTATCTTGCTTTGCATGTAATGAGTCTATCTCTTATATTAGTTTCACCTTTTAAGTTGCATTACTGAAGTAAATGAACTTTTGCACGATATTCTAATTTTTCAAGTTTCACGTGTAGACACTTAGCTCTTCCTTGAACTGCTTCCATTCCTGCAGTTTTAAGTAACAATGAACCTTGCTTCTTGCTTCCTCTTTTCTAATCCTTTTACCATACTCTATTTACTGGACTATCTAAAGACCATGGGATAGTCATACCATCGATCTTTCAGGTTACTCTAGCAGCTTTCTCTGTGGGAGTAAGTACAGGCTTTTAAAAACAGATAAATAAGCATACTAACTCTGAGCCAAATTTATACTATAGGAATCATTTTACAATATTCAAGGTCAGGTGGATTATACATAAATAAGGTTTTAAAACTAACACATTTAAATATTAAGTAATAATTAAAATGTCATCTTCTGAGATAATTACAAAATTACTAAGGAGGTTGTCATGAAATGAGCTATTACTTTGTTTATTTGCTTAACACTTTGCAAATTTAAATGTTATTATTGGTTGCCTCATAGGCAATATTGATCTGTTTATTCAGTTTCTTAGCTAATTTCCTCAAATAATTGCAAAATTGAGATACATGATTACACATGCTTCACCTTCATGAATTACAAACAGTAAAACATTTTTTTTTGTATTGCAACAATTCCATCCAAAATATTTGGTTAGAAATATCCTTCTTCTAGCTTCACTATAGCAATTTTCTTTATTGTGTCAGGAATGCAATGGAATTAAACTGCTATTAAACCACTATTAAGGTTTACCTTGCAGTGATAAGAGCAGTAAAGTATCAGTTACCTCTCCATCTAATTGCACCCTCAAAAGGATCAAGAGCATGAGTGTCAAACTCATGCTGTCACGGCGGCATCACAAAACATATCCGGACTTTTTTCTCCTTTGGTAAACCGGGTGTGGGCAAGTTAGCCATGGTGAATTTTCCCATCTAATCCTCAGAATACCACCCAGTGGCCCTGTTTAGAATTACTCAGGCTCTTCTTGGGTTCTTCTAGGGGCCATGTGGAGGAAATTTCAAGGCATCTAGAGAATAAAATCACTCAGATTCACAGTTGGATTCCAAGTGTTGTGCATGTCCTAAGGAGATGCCCAGGAAAGAGACTTATTCGGCTGTTTGGGAATGGTTTGAGTCTGTTAGACTTGAAGGACGTGGTCCTGAAGAGTTCAAATCTGTATGCAAGTTCCTCCTGGGTAATTAAGATCTCTTGGCAGGTGATATGCAGGTGGAGATTGTGAATTGAGCTTTGTCTGGGGGATGTTTCTGACTAATGTGCCTCCTGTTCAAGATGCCATTGCTGGAATTTGCCATTCTGGACAACTTTCATCCAGTCTCCCACCTTTCTTTTCTAGGAAAGTTGGTTGAGAATGTGGTGACACTGTAGTTCCTGAGCTCAACTGAGAAAACGAATCATCTGGACCTTTTTCAATCAGGTTTCAGGCTTGGATAAGGAGCTGAAAATGCACTGGTCATGCTTATGGACAATCTCTGGCAAGAATGAGAGAGAGGTGGGTGCATCCATCTTTGCTGCCCTTGACCTCTCTGTGGTTTTTGGTAGCATTGACCCTAGTGTCCTTTTAGATCAACTTAGAGAGTTGGGAGTGAATGACAGTTCTGCCCTGGTTCATCTCCTTCCTGCAAAGCCAGTCTTAATCAGTTAATAAGGAGGACCAATTTTTGGCTCCTCCTGTGTGGGGTGCTTGGTACTCTGCTCCTCTCTGACATCTACATGCAACTTTGGGTGAAATCATTCATTATCACAGGACAAAATATCACCAATATTCTGGTGATGCCCACCTATATATCTCCATCTGGGGTGAAGGGAGTAATGCAGTGGATGCCCTTTCCTGGAGGCTGTGAGGGTCATGAATGGGGAACAATAGACTTCAAACTAAACCCTAGTAAGACATAGTGGCTGTAGACAAGTCCCTGTTCAGGAGTTTATCATCTTTGGTTTGGGATGAGCATTGCATTATCCCAGATAGACTAGGGCATAACTTGTGGTCTTGGTCTCACAGTTCCTGCTCAAAGAACAGGTGGTAGCCATGGCTAAGAGGGTCTTTGCTCAACTTTGCATTTAGGCAGGGAAGGCATGCTACAGACCCATCAGTTGAAGAATTTTGACTGGCAGGGCTCAAGAAGAAGCTTTCTCTGCCACTGCACCTGCTTTGTGGAACATGTTGCTCTCAAAATTGAGGAAAGACCCAAATCTCTTGGCTTTTCATAAAGGGATCAAAACCTGGCTTAGGGGACACAGGGGCCCACATAGCAATGGGGCTGGTGAGTCCTTGAGACTCTCTTACCTAAACTCCCTATCTGAAACTCTCCGTTTTTTGTAATTGTATAAAGTTGTTTTACATCTTTTAAATTATTAATCCTAAATTATTTGCTTGATAAAGTTTTATTATATTAAGTTACACACTGCCCAGAGTCTTTCTACCAGGGAGATGGGAGGTTTAGAAATTTGATAGATAGATAGATAGATAGATAGATAGATAGATAGATAGATAGATAGATAGATAGATAGATAGATAGATAGATAGACAGACAGACAGACAAGCTTTTTCTAAGATAAACAAAGAGAAGTATGTTGGGATAACTGATTCTCAGCAATGCAGGGCGGGTCAAATGTTCATTTGATCACAATGGAGACAAACAAAAACAAATTATATTGCCATTGCTTATATCCAATTAGAGACTGTGTGAAAAGTCTTAGCCCACCTCACCTAGTTCTGGTAATATATATTTCTACATATACACATACACAATTTTTCTATCTCTTAGCATTGCTTTCACATTCTGTGACTGAACTAAAAACAATAATTTATACCTGAACATTGAAGCAGGATTAAATATCACTATTTGATTTGATTGCAAGAAATGCTGAATACAAATGAAAAAAGAATGAAAAAGAAATAACATTTAAACCCATAAGATGAAAACTACAGCCACTTGCCTGTCTCTTACTTGGATACATATTTTCAGCAGGTGATGTGAAAAAATTCTCTTTATAGGGATAATAGTTCATGCCAAGTAATCCTACAGTTTAAGAAAGGCTTCTTTCTGGCACATAATCAAATTATTCTACAGTTGTCAATTTAATTTGTATGTTTTTATTCTGTTTCCTACTTTTTTTTGAGTTGGCCTATTAAATGGAACTTTACATTTATGGTAAAATGAATTTTTGAGAAGAGGAAAAATATTAACAAAGCACACCTCTGTTTTTATAACTAGCTGCTTTTCATTTTTATTGAAACCTTTGTTCCAATATATTATTTCAGTTTTTCCTTATAACGGAGATAAGATCCAACCTACAAATTATAACTGCTTAGCAGGGCATGTCAAATTTTTCAACTTTCAATTTCCAAGCATTAAAGATGCTCAAAAGTTATGACTTTAATATAATTTAAATGTGCTTGGTAACTACATAAATATAGTAACTTCAATATTCAATATGACCAAATTAAACAGACTCTAGACATTGGGGAGGCATTGTTGCCTATGTTTCTTGGCTTTTTGCAGTTAATCACTAAATAGTGTATGTTGAACTACATTCAATTTGTTGTATACATTCTTTTTTAACTACAAGCATGTAACACCTATACATATTTTGACTTCTACATAAGAAAATTCAGTACAAGGTGTCTGAAGAATTCTTCATCTTTTCTTCACTATATTTTCTTCTTTATACAATCATATTTTTCCCTACAGCTTCTCTACTTAGTCTGTTTGGACTGTGACTTGAGAACTTACAGGTGACTTGACAAATCACCTAGAAGAATAAAGCCACATTATAAAAATGTTAAAGATCACAACCATTGTATCACTTACCTTGTCAGGGATGGTCCTACCATAGTAATTAAAAGAAAAGTGGTATGATTTGTGAACTAAGGGAAAGTGAGCAAGCTCACTATCCCTTTCCAGCAACACCAGATGCCTTTTTCTAAAGCAATCTGTCACTTTAAACAATCTCTTTGATTTTGAATAAGATGAAATTAATTAGCATAAGCCATGCCTCTTCTGTTAATATCACTTCACTAGTATGAGAAACACTCTCTGCAGCTAATACAGCTGACACCTACTTTACTAGTACTGAAAATCAGTTTGAGAAACTTGTTATCTTACATTGGTCTGCTTATTATGACTGGTTTTAATTTTCAAAATAAAACTTTATTTGGAGAGCCAGTTTCTCTTATCAACAAATCTAGCTGGAAATTGTAAATATTTAATGCCGTTGTAGGCAGCAGTCTGGAACACAATACAAAACTGGGCCCTGCTGTACCTATTTGGCCAAGCTTCAAAAGAAATCTTAGTTTTGTTGTTTTCCATATTACCTGCAATCTATCCTCATCTTTCCCATGTAGATGCTAGTTTGTGCTTAGGAGGTAAAATGGAAAAAAAAGTAGTAAACCAACTAGCCTTTATTAGCATAGAAAACAAGAATAACCTATTTATATCTATTATGCTTTGCTACTTAGCAATCTTTCTGGATTCACATCCCATTACTGAAATGATAAAACCAAATGAGAATTAAAAGCTTCTGCCAGCTTTCTATCTCAATCCTTGATTCAAAGACTGACTTTTTAAAACCTTGCATAAAGTAGACAACTGTTCCTAACTAGTTTTCAGCAAATGCACATTTAGCATCCAGAAAGCTTTGAACAGCTTTGAAAGCTTAAACTGTTCTATTTGCCGCCTGTTACCAGGGGAAAAGCTGTTTGCACAATGCATTTAATGAAGGTTCTGTGGCCAGAGAGACCAGTGGTAGAAACAGGTCAATCTCACCAGATCAATTAAGTGAAACAACACACACAGCACCTAGAATCATCTACTTTTCTACTTGCTAGTGATAATAAAGGAATGTTCTAGAGCTGGGGTGTCAAACTCACAGCTCGCGGGCCAGATGTATCACATGTTGGCCACTCCTACCTCCAGTTTAATGAAGGGGAAAAAAGTTACAATACATCATGTAACGATGTGAGTTTGACACCCCTGTTCTAGAGTGTCTACTGCTGAAATGTGACATTTAATCATCAATCCATCAAATCTCTATTTCATACTTCCTTTTTTTAAATAAAGTTTTATTTGGGTTTTCACATATACAAAATACAAGTAAAACATCTTTTTTGAAAATAGCATGGTCGCGGGTTGAATTTCTTTATACAGACACAAAACTCAATTTCATGCTCCTTTTTGTATTCTATTCCATATCTTATACTATTTTACATTTTCTATATAGTTTTTCCCCTCTTTTAATTTTCTCAATTTTATTTTGAATCTCATCTCAATTCAGATCATTATATTTATACTTTTGTCTGTTCTGTTTCAATTTCATATTATCTTTTCTCATTAAACAATTTTTCTCCTGTAGTTGCTAATTGGAGTATGACACCTTTATATCTTTTAATTTTATCCATTCAACTCTTATTTAAACTTTGATATATACCTTAAGTTTATGACCTTCAATATAATACATAATACATAACTTCCAATCGAATTCTGCTTGGTACATTCTGATAATACACACTATATTCTTTTTTTTTTTTAAAGAAAGATTGTAAATATATGTAATTATAAACCTCATTCCATTCCAGTTCAATTCTATCATTAATAATCATTAAAATCTTAACATCTTTAACATTTCTTTTCAATTAAATATCATACTTCCTTAAAAACACATATAATCTCCATAATTAATTTTTCCCTTATTTCTCTTCACATGTTTTATAAATCATTAAATATACCTTTTGTTGCATTTATTTATTGACAAGTATTACAATAGCTATTTTATCAGACATTTGCACTTCCAGTTTGAGCTTCTTCAGCGACAGACCGAAACCTCATCACTGCGAGGCTTCGATCCATGCGTGCTGCTGGAGCACCCTGAGCTGGCTGGTTTCGGGACTAAGCCACCCCGTAGAGGTGGTGAAGAGGGGGAAGAGTGCCAGGAGGGTTGAAGAGCGCCGCATCTCTCCTCCCCAGCTGGCCATTACTCCCTTTCCCGAAAGTGGTTGCAGCGGTGGTCAGAAATGGCCACCTCAAAGAAGAACTTGACCGGAAAAGAATGTGCAGGAGGAAGATAAAAAGAGAAAGTTTTGGTTGACCGGGTCAAACAGCAAAAGCAACAAATAAGGTACCCTGGAATTGAAACTGTTAAAAAACAATAACGTTGTTCCCTAAGAAGATTTTTAAGCTGCAAAGGAGAGAGAAAAGGGAAAAGATTTGGTTTTCTCCTTTTCCTATACTGACAGCTAAGAGACTTAAGCAAGAAATTGGGAAAAAAATCCACTTTGACATCAATAGGCATTTAATGCTGAAAATAAAAAGTCAAAGGGATAATAAAGAATTCTAGATAATTAAAAGCTTTTGAAAACAGGAAAGGAGAGAAAAAGAATAAAAGGGCGGGATCTGGAAGGGTGGAGACTGTCTGGAATTAAAAAGAACTTACAGCAAAATCTCAACAAGACTTCCAAAAGATACATTTTAACTGATATATCGCAACAAAATAGTAAAACCCCAGGAAGAGACAGTGAAAAAAGAAGTAAGAAGAAAAAGCTCGGGAGTATTTGGATTACTTGGTAACTTCTGGATTTTTGGTTACTGCATTTGAATGACTAAAATCAATCAGGTGGTTGTTTAAAACTGTTTAAAATGGCTCCATTTTTAGAAGAACTGAAAATGGAACTTAAAAAGTACAAAGAAGATGCACAAGAAGGGAGAGGTTCTTTTGGCTTCGTATTTCAGTTTTTAGAAATGGAGATTTGGAATTATGAGAAACAACAAGAAATGCCTGCAGAACAAGAAGATTGCGACAAAGAAGAAGCCACCTTTAATGAACAAGTAATCTTAGATAGGGGGAAAAAAGGAAAGGGGAGAAAGAGAATGGAAAGTTTAAGATTTAGAAAAACAACTCCCCCCCCAAAATAGAGTGAAAAGTAAGTCTAAAATCAGAAAGCAACAGAAGAGGGAAATGCAGAAGAGAGAATTAGAAGTAGAGAGACAAGGGGGTAAAAAGGGGAGGGAGAAGATGAGAGGAAAGAAAGAAAGGAAAAGAAGTTATAAAGGACAGAAGCAAAATATAGAGAAACAGGGCCTATTTAGAGATAATAGGTGAAAACTTAATGGAAAAAGGGATTCTGCAAAGGTACATAAGATAGTATGGTTATATTAGAAGCAGAAATAATTTTAGAAAATATGAAACAATGTATTTCATACTTCCTTATTACAGCTTTGTAATTATTTGTAATATTTCATATTGTTTGAATTCATAGTATGTATTGCTTGAATCCTGTATACAGTAATTCCTTTAAATAACTGAGTACATAACAGTAAATTATAAACAGTGTTTATTAAATAAATAAAAATAAATTCTTGAAAAAGGATTCTCATGAATATTTGCAAGGTCATTCTGCTAATAATATTGGAGAGATATGCAGCTTGTGCTGTAAAGTCCTTTAGGAGAACAATATTTTTGTCATATTTCAGGCCTTTTAGCCTTGATAAATATGTCTTACACCTCTGTTGAAGTGTTTAACTTACAAACATTCATTTAGAAAATATTGGAACTTACGTCAACACTGAAAAAAAACGTAACTTATGATCATTGCATCATCCCCATGGTCATGTGATCAAAATTTGGGCGCTTAACAACTGGCATGTATTTATGATGGTTGCAGTGCCTTAGCATCATATGTTCACCACTTATGACCTCCTGACAAGCAAAGTTAATGGGAAGCCAGATTCACTTAACAATTGCAGTGATTCACTTAAAAACAATGGCAAGAATGGCATAAAATGGGGAAAACTCACTTAACTGTCTTGCTTAGAAACAAAAAAATTGGATTCAATTATGATCACAAGATAAGGATCCCTCATATGTACTAATATATTGTAATACAGTATGAAATGCTGTTATGTTACAGTATGAATATTGCTATTTAAAGGCTGTGTTATACCTATCTTTATTCATGCTTTTTGTTAACTTGCTGTATTTGTCCAAGATTTGAATGACCTACAAATGATAGAGCATTTCAAAACTATTTGAACAGATCTTGAAATTATAGCAGAATAATTATTATATGTGTTAGCTATTTCAGCATATGGAAAAATAAACATTTCTTTTTGAGAGAGTCTAGGGCTGAAACTTGGGGGTTCATGCAGTTATAGAACCACAAAATATTGATCACTACATTATATCCAGGCAGGGATCCATTGAAAACAGGACAATAGATTTATTTTATTTAGCATGTGGCAGGACAATAGAAATGATACATGATAAGAAGTCAGCATTAGGATGGTGCTGTTTCAAGCCATTTATAGTTTTTGTGGACTGGAAGAAATTGTACATTTCACTATCAGGAAAAAAATATTTAATATAGTTCCAAAATATTCTCTATCTATTTTTTGCATGCAAATAATATCGTACGTTCCATTGGCAATGATATTCATTATCATTTACAATCTGAAAATATGAATATCATTCTAAGGTTTGTTCTATTTCCTATGGGAATTGGTCTGTCTATCTATCTATACATATTTGTTTTTCCTTATTTTGAATATATTTGCCTATCCTCAAAAAAATAAAATATTTAATTTGGATACCTTTTTATTCCCTAAACCCTACAGATAGTCACCAACCCTTTTTAGTCTCTCATTATGACGACATGTAATTTATAGCTCCAGGAAAGCACAATACAAAGTCCTGAGAGATTTAGTTATTAGCTCGTTATTCCATACAGTCCTGCAGGGAATCTGTAGAGATCGGGAAGAAAAGTTATCCAAAACAAAATAGCAGTCATTACCTTCCTATTTGAAATTCAGCCACAACTCAAGCTACAATGTATATTTTATCAAATATACGCTAATTAATTCTGATTACATTTTAACTTTTTTCTTCTTTAGAATTCAGAACCCCCATTTAATACCAATAACCTAATAAAGCCTGCTTGGAACGTTATGACTTATTTCACAACATTATCAAAAGACAGAGAGATTTATATATTTTTAATAACAATATACTACAAAAGATCAAAATAAGTTTCCAACAGCACTAAAGACAATAGAAATTATATGGTCTCAGTCAAATTCATTTAAAAGGAAATTATCATAGAATATTGTCATTGTAATGCCATGCTACTAATGACATACATACTGACATCAAATATTGGAGAATTATAACTCTAACATCCTCACAATCAAAGCATTCTGAAATAGTGCATTTCTAATAATACTGAAGAAACCTAGTTGAATAATGTTTATTTATTTGTTAGACTTACTGCCGATGACTTTGAACAGCATCTGGTACAAATGTACAAATCTGGTTAAAAATCTGATTAAAAAAAATAGAAAATGACAATAGGAACATCAAAGTATACTTCTATATACAGTATAAGCACATTAGAGACATTACATTAGATTACTCCAAATCCAGAAGAAGAAAAATGTAAACTTTATAAGCCAACCTCAAAGTCTGACTTGTTGTTCTATCATTAAGTCATATCCAATTCTTCATGAACCCATGGACTGTAACATGCCAGCTCCCACCCCATTCCCTACTCTCTCCCAGAGTTTATTCAAATTCATGTTTATTCAATCAGTGACACTTTCTAACAATCTTATCCTCTGCCATCCCTCCTTCTTTACCTTCAATCTTTCTAATCAACATAGTCTTTTTTCAGGAGTCATCTCTTTTCATTCAGTGACCAAAGTGCTTGAGCTTGAGCTTCATAAACTTTGATAAAAACAAAATGTTAATAGTTTCCCTAAAATTCAGTATAATAGGAGTCATTTGAATTTCTAAGGGAATGTTGTTCCAAAAAAAGTATTATCCCTGTTGATGACTTCCCTCTGAGAAAGAAGATATGGAGAAAGCCTGCTCTACCAGTTTTTATTAGACAAACAAATTATGCCCCACATTTCCTGGCCGTACAACAACTAACTGCAATGACCTACTACATATTGACTTTACAGAAGTTAATGTAGAAAAGGCACTACGTAACCTAAAACCATCCCTATCTATTGGCCCTGATGGATTATATGCATACTTCTTTAAAAAGCTCTCCTCTGCCATAGCAGAGCCCCTAAGCATTATATATGATATGTCATTCAGAACCAGCTCCTTACCGAACCTATGGTCCTTAGCTACAGTCATCCCTATCTTCAAAAAAGGTGACCCCAGCCTGGTTGAAAACTACAGACCAATCTCACTGTGTTGTGTTCACGTACAAAGTCATGGAATCAATCATTAACCAATTCATTACCCTCCACTTAGAGTCAAACAACCTACTCTCCAAAAAACAATTCGGTTTCTGGAAAAAAAATGTCCTGCAACCTACAACTCCTACACTGCAAAAACATATGGACTATTCTACTCAACCAGGGTAAAGCAATAGATGCAATTTACATAGACTTCTGCAAAGCCTTTTATTCAGTGGTGCATGACAAACTACTGTTAAAACTAAACTCTTATATAGCATTTCTGGATCCCTTCATAAGTGAATTACTGCATTCCTGTCAAATAGGCAACAAATAGTAAAAATCGGGAGCGCTATATCAAACCCTGCTCCAGTTAACAGTGGTGTCCCCCAAGGCAGCGTTCTAGGACCCACACTCTTTATATTCTATATAAATGACCTTTGCAATCACCTTAAAAGCAACTGTGTCCTCTTCGCGGATGATGTAAAACTATTCAATACCACCAACAATGCTACTGTTCTTCAAACAGTTGATTATGTGTCTGAATGGTCAAACATTTGGCAACTCCGAATCTCGACCAACAAATGCTCTGACCTACACATTGGTAAAAAAAAATTAGCACACCAAATACAAACTAGGCAGATATAACCTCGTTGATGACCCTTACTCTGTCAAGGACCTTGGAGTACTCATATCTAATGATCTAAGCACTAAAGCTCACTGTAACAGCATTGCCAAGAGTTGTAGAGTTGTAAATCTAATCTTATGAAGCTTCTCCTCTGGAAATATTGAATTGTTAACTAGGGCATACATAATTTTTGCCAGACCAATACTCGAATACAGCTCATCAGCCTGGAATCCACACTGCATATCGGACATTAATACAATTGAGCGAGTCCAGAAGTATTTCACGAGAAGAGTACTACACTCCTCTGCTTGCAACAGAATATCCTTTATCACCAGACTTGAAATTTTGGACTTGTACAATCTTGAACTTGGCCGCTTATGGTTGGACTAAGCGTAATACACAAAATTATCTGCTACAATGTGCTACCAGTCAATAACTACTTCAGCTTCAACCGCAACAATACAAGAGCACACAACAGATACAATATCAGTGTTAACCACTCCAAACTTGATTGCAGAAAGTACAACTTCAGCAACAGAGTGGTCAATGCCTGGAATGCACTACCTAACTCTGTTGTTACATCCTCAAACTCCCACTCCTTTAACCTCAAACTATCCACAACTGCTCACCCCATTCCTAAGAGATCTATAAAGGGCGTGCATAAATGCACCATCGTGCCTTCCATCCCTGACCCCATTTACTCGTACCTATTTCCTGTATTCTTACTCATGTTTATACTTATACCTATTATCTTGTAAGAGATTGACAAATCAAATAAATAAATAAAAAATAAATAAAAATAGTTGATCTCAAAGTTACCTAGGTCCTAAGCCATAGGCTGCATAAATGAAAACCAATACATTGGATTCTTCATTGAAGCCAAACAACCACTGCAGCATTCAAAATAGTGATATTAAAATATATTAGCAAATTGAGATGTGACCATGACTGCTCAAGCCATGACTGCATTCTAGACCAGGTATAGCTTCTGAATCTTCCTTATGGAGAAGCCATGTAGATGAACTTACATGGGACAGTCCATGTAAATCGTGTTGCAATAGTCCAAGTGAAAGATAACTAAGGCTTCCTACCTCAGGAGAGCTCATACCGCACAAAATAGATTTACATGAAGGCTTTCTGGTCATAGCTGCCACCTGCTCATTGTGGAGGAGCCGTGAATCAAGTAGGACTATCAAATTATAAACTAGGCCCTTACAGCTCAAGCCAATCCAGAAGGAGACAGAATATCCCTGGAATTGAATGGTCTTCACCCCACAGCTATACTGAGACTGAGACTAAGCTGATCATTCAGGTCTAAGATCATCTTCCAGGCTTTGAGATAGCACCTCAACAACATTACCTGTTCAGTGCATGATCAATATGTAAATTAATATATAATCTCCACACTGATAATATATAACCCTATGTTGAAAGATGATCTTACCCAATGTCTTTATTGAAATATTAAAAAGAAGACTCAAACATCTACAACAACCTACAGTAGAGGGTCCAAGGGCAAATTCTCTCTTCTTCACCACTGGCTGAAGTCAGCAATTTAGGAAAAAAGAGTCACTGTACACAGTGCCCCACTTTACCAGCTCTTGGAGGCAGTCCATATGCTACCAGGATCAATGGTATTACAAAGCACTTAGAGATCAACGCCAGGAAGATCGTACTCTCTCAGATCCAATGTCAATAAAGGTCATCTATAAGCATAGTCAATTTATTTTGGGCCATACTTAACCCTGAATTGAGACTAATATGAATCCAGATAATCATTTCCTCCAAAGCTCAGTGCAATTACAGAATATCATCCTCTCTGCAACCTTCCCTGGAAAGGAAAAGTTGTGTATTATTCCATAGTGTTTTGGAATTTTTCATGGAACAATAAAGAAATGCATCCAATAAAGATCAAGCCAAACCACATATAAGGAAGTCCCAAGAACCTACATTGCACTAAGCTATGAGTGAATTTGTAAATCATTGACTTTGGTTTAGCATTATGTGTGTACAGCCATATGTGTTTTAGTCAATAAAATAGAATTAAATAATTGATTATATACTACAACACAGAGACCAGTTCTGAATCACAGGCTGTAGATGTTCTGCTCATCTTCCTCATTTAAGTCAGAATTGAATTTGAGGAACAATATGTAATTTCAGCAAGGAAGGATTTAAATTAGGAAATAATGTGTCTCAACCTTGCAGTAGTATACTATGATAGATAGAAAAATGATAGATTTCTTCAATCACAAATGGTTATTGTTGAAATATCAACTTAAAGAAATCTCCCCCAACCTTGGTAGCCACTAATAATAACTTCTGGAATACCCAGAAATAGATATAATAAATCTTAGGAGTTGATGTCCAGACACCTGAAGGGATCTGAGATTGAAGAACTCTGAACTAAACTATGATATTCCCAATGTGACTGTGAAAATTAATTCTCACTTACTCAGGAAAAACAAACAAAATCTAAACTTATCAAAACAAGAGATCTCCCCACTCCCATCCACCTACACCAGAGCTCAGTCTAATAAATGGACAAGAGAAAGGGTTGTGAAAACTGAAATCTGAAACACAAACACAAGAGAGATAAAGGGAGAAAGGGAACTGGAGCCATTGTCAATTTTATAAACTCTACAATGACATGAAAGTATGTTTAGTACACTGAGACCAAAACCTATCAATATAGACAAAACCCATTCTCAGGTGTTTCTTGGGGTCTAGCCCAAGTTTTCACCAACAGGAAACTTAGCATTTCTGTTTAATGTTACTTTCACATCCTAAAAGAAGGCAATGGTGATTTCTTTCCATATTGTTGCCCAGAAAAATGTTCAGCTTTGGTTTGTGTATATAGATTGCTTTCCAGACCAGTCCCATCACTGGAACATTTGCTGTATTAATACATTTCTTATGCAGAGAGACAAATAGACATAAGAACTTGTTTACTCTTTGGCGCTTTTAATAGCAGTGTCTTTCACCACTATTGATTATAACATCATTTATAATCAATTATAAGATTATAACAAAAATAATGGGCATTTTCTCCAAAAGCAAATTTATTTGTGTTGTTTTAGATGTCACTGGTTGTCTAATTGTGAGCATCTTCTCAGGCTGTTCGTTTTCCTCTTGTTCACTTTCCTCTTATCCTCCATGTGTTCTCTGAAGTCAGGGATGGTCAGCTAGATCTGCTACCTGCTCATGTTCACATATATTATAGAGGGAAGAACAGGAATTAGCTATGGTATGGCCTGGTTATCTCTGTATTTTAGTGAATCTAATTATACAGCAGACTCATAGCTACTCCCTGAGAGCGCTTACTTTCCTAACAAGGTGAACAGTCCTCTATAATGCTGTGTGGAATAAATTTGAATAGCTAATAAAAGTAAGGCATGTTATTTTCATATTATTTATCATCCTATATTCATTCTCTCTCTCTCTCTCTCTCTCTCTCTCTCTCTCACACACACACACACACACACACACACACACACACACGAACGAAGTGAAATTCAAAACAAAATTTATGGTTAAGTGCCAATTTGTTCAAAGGTTAATAAACAACTATTGAGCATCCACAGGCAGAATAGGACACAATCCTTTCCAGTTGGGTCAATATAATATTGATTCTGCTCAGTGGTGGCATTCAAGTTTTTTTTACTATCGGTTCTGTGGGTGTGGCTTGGTGGGCATGGCAGGAGAAGGATACTGTAAAATCTCCAGTCAAAGGTGATATTTTCCAGTTCTCCCAACTACTCAAAATTTCCGCTACCGGTTCTCCAGAACTGGTCAGAACCTGCTGAATACCACCTCTGATTCTGCTGCTATATGAAAGTTTAATATTGAAGTTGTCTATGCAGCATTGTGCATCTACTTTTAATGTGTACTCACATTAGTGGCATGAACTTTAGACTAATTACTGTTTTAGATGAATTTTAATGCTATTTCATTTCCTAACTTTCATCTCTAATTCCTTAAAAACACTATGTTGTTCATTGAAGATCCTATTTTATTTAATGCTTTTGGTCAGATGTTCATTTGTTTACCATTCATTATCGCTGGTAGGTGAAGGTTAACATTTAGTAAACAAATTAAAAATATATTAAAGCATGGGCATTTATTCTTTAGCTCATGCTCTTTGACTAAGAGGGTATAAGGATAATGGGTTTGTTTATATTTGTTGAAAATAGGGTCAGAAGTTGCTTTCTTTTTGTTTTCCTTTTTTTCCTGCATTGATTTCCACAATATATTTTCTTATTTCTTATTTCTATATTATTTATTTACTTTTATCTTTTGACGCATGTAAAAACTTTTAATAAAATTAATCTTACAAAAGGTAATATCACACAACTTTTATCTCTGTCAAAAGACCTCTTTCTGTGGAACTTGTAGCCTGGTGAGATTCAATTAAACATTGTCCCTATCAGCAGCTTGTGATAATATTCTATCAGTAACAAGAAGGATGGGATTTGGTGATATCTTCCCCACCCTAATCTATCTACTTGTTATGAAGTGGCAGTTCAGTTGCTGTATATGCTATTTCTTTCTTTTTTAATTCATAGCTGGGATTTATTTTTGCTGTCACTATTTTAGTTATCATTAATGTCTTATGTATAGTTATTGACTACGAATCCACAAATGCTATGTTAAGTGGAATTCTTGGTTTATGCCCTTCCTCAAAAAACCCAACTGGGCTAGGAAGCCATTCAATCAAGCTCACTATATATTTTATGTTATGAATATATATATATATATATATATATATATATATAACACACACATGCACATACATACACACACATTTCTAAAAAGATGCAGTGAACTCACTGGCAAACTATAGAGTTTTCCCCCAAACAAATACTCAGCAATGCCTTCTAGTTTGAAAGCAATGATTTGTTGCCTGGTTAAAGAAGAAAACAGAACAATAGAAGCATCATTCATTTTTCCAAACTTATAGGAAAATCATGTTAAACATTAGACTAGAACTGAAAAGCTTGCAAAGCTAGTTGTCAAGCTGATTACAAATATTATGTGTAGAGACAAGGCAGGATGAGCTATTGACAAAATTCCCTTATCAAACAGCAGTACTCAATGTTGCAAAGTTGCATACAATCAATGGCAGACAATACAGAGGAACAATTACTAGCACATGTGCACAGTAGCAAGTACTTCGCATTACATTTGAACAAAACAATGTACTAACATGCAGAGCATAAATAGGCTATTGGTCTATGTATGGCATATGAACGAGGGAGAAGTGGAAAAAACTGTCTCATCATCAAAATTAGATTTTTTTGCTTTGGTTAACTACTCTTTTGAAAGCCATAATTTGAGTTGAAATATACACTTGAAAACCTTTAATTTTAAAATAATGTTATAACGAAAATAAAATAACTATTGAGCAGTAGATTAAACTGAAGTTTTTGTTGCTACTATAAATGCATTAAAATTAGCTGTTTATATGTATATGTAAAGATGCCCACAGACATCTTGGGTGGACAGATATGGCCGCAACTTTGTCCAGCTCTGACCACAACATTGTATGCACAGAAATGCCCATAGCTATTGATGACTACATCCAAGCTGGAAGTGGTTTGACTTTCCTTTCTTCCTGAATGTTTCTCAAATTGGCAGTTTATGGTCCAGATATTATCCATCTCATCTTTTATCTGAGGACCCAGACTGTTGGAGGCAATATGCTGACTCTGTAAACCGCTTAGAGGGGGCTGTAAAGCACTGTGAAGTGGTATACAACTTTCAGTGCTATTGCTATTTATCCCAATATGATACAGAACTACCTCTGCTTGGCTTCTAAGCCCAAACAATATTATTCCAAATTTGGCTATTTTAAAATTTATTTTTTTCCAAAATCTGGAGCTTGGTGGGGTTTTTTTAAGATTTAAAGAAGAAGCTCACACCAATATTCAATATTATTTAATTGTCTAGTGAGCCAGAGTTATCTTGATGACTGAAACAGCATGTAAATCAATGGTGGGATTCACATTTTTTTACTACCAGTTCTGAGCGGATGGCTTTGTGGGCGTGGCAGGGGAAGGATACTGTAAAATCTCCAGTTAGATATGGCATTTGCCGGTTCTCTGAACTACTCATAATTTCTGCTACCAGTTCTCTGGAACTGGCCAGAACCTGCTGAATACTACCTCTGATGTAAATGTGATAAATAAATCAGCTTATCTCATATCCTAGACAAAGGTTTGATACCTTACTCATGAATAGGCCAGGAGAATATTATTTAAAAATAAAAATATTGGATCTTGCATAAAACTATATTTTAAAAGAAAATTCTTCTTATCAACCTACATGATGATTCAAAATATGCTAAAGCTATTTTTCATTGGAATAGTTCAGTTGATGATGAGTATCCTGATTAAAGACCTAAAACACATTTTGAGCCTCAACAACCAAAAATCATCCCACAATATAGACTTATGCCAGCATTCCTTGGTAATCTCCATAACAGGGAGTGGGAAATGTTCTATGTTCTCAATTGATGTGAAATTATTATGGATGTTAAAGTTCTCTTTCCATAATTATACTGTTGTATGTTAGGGGCCTCAAATAACTTTCAGGCATTTTATTTGAATGATGAACTTCATATCTATTTTAAGTCTGGTAGTTTCTCAAAGCTTCATTTCTGTAAATCAGCTACATTGTGAAATCTTTAAAAATCTTGTTGCATTATTTCATACATTGATTCAACTTTTACCAACAGGACATCTTCTGTATGCTTGGGACTACAAATTCCACATCTGGTTCAGGGGTGGGATTCAATTTTTTTTACTACTGGTTCTATGGGCATGGCTTGGTAGGCGTGGCAGGGGAAGGATACTGTAAAATCTCCAGTCAGAGGTGGTATTTGCCGGTTCTCCAAATTACTCCAAATTTCCACTACCAGTTTTCCAGAACTGGTCACAGCCTGCTGAATACCACCACCCCTGATCTGGTTCCAGTTAATAAACATACCTCTAAATCCTTAGATTACAAACTTCAGTCACTTGGAACAAAGGCTTTACAACCCAAATCTATGTATATGTAGAAAACATTATATTGGCTTGCTTGTCACAAATCAAGAAATTATCATTTATTTATTTATTTGATTTGTCAATTGTTTACAGGATAATAGATATAAACATGAATAAGTGTGCTGTCCCAGCCAGTCTATGGGAATTGGATAGTTACTTAGGAATTATGAGCTGTCCCCTTAAGGGAATACATCATGGTAAATGTAGTTAAAGGTATCCTGGGAAATGTAGTTCATGTCACGTGGCCACATCTCTAATCGTGATTGGTCACTGAATTGACCCTCAAAAGGTGGGGGAGGTTAATAGGTATGAATAAATGGGGACAATAGGACAGGGAGGGGAGGCACGATGGTGCACTTATGCACACCCCTTACAGACTTCTTAGGAATGGGGTGAGGTCAATTGTGGATAATTTGAGGTTGAAGGAGTGGGGGTTAGAGGATGTAACAACAGAGTCAGGTAGTACATTCCAGGCATTGACCACTCTGTTGCTGAAGTCGTACTTTCTGCAATCAAGTTTGACATGATTTATATTAAGTTTGTATCTGTTGTGTGCTCTTGTATTGTTGTGGTTGAAGCTGTAGTAGTCATTGACTGATAGGACATTGTAGCGGATAATTCTGTGTGCTATGCTTAAGTCCAACCATAAGTGGCATAGTTCAAGGTTGTCCAAAGTCCAATCCCAAAACCTCAAGCCTGGTGACATAGGGTATTCTGTTGTGAGCAGAGGAGTGTAATACTCTTTTTGTGAAATACTTCTGGACTCGTCAATTATATTAATGTCCAATATACAGTGCGGATTCTAGACTGATGAGCTGTATTTGAGTATTGGTCTAGCAAAAGTTTTGTATGCTCTAGTTAGCAATTCAATATTTCCGGAAGAGAAGCTTCATAAGATTAGATTTACAACTCTTAATGCCTTTTTGGCAATGCTGTTACAATGAGCTCTGGCACTTAGGTAATTTGATATAACTACTCCAAGGTCCTTGACAGAGTGAGGGTCATCAACAAGGTCATATCCACCTAGTTTGTACTTGGTGTACTGATTTTTTTTTACCAATGTGTAGAACAGAGCATTTGTTGCTCAAGATTTGGAGTTGCCAATTGTTTGACCATTCAGACACATAATCAAGGTCACTTTGAAGAACAGTAGCATTGTGACAGTGCTTGTCACAATGGGAAATATTAAGCTTAACATCTTCATATCATTTGCCAAACCAACATACAAGTATAATACAAAATTATTTTTCGAAAGACAGCCAAGACTTTAATAGAAAATCCTGATTGTTTTTCAAAAATCAACAGAATCTGAAAGTGAAGTGTTTAGAAAGTAATTCTTATTTATGTAATGTTTGTACTAGATTTTGGAATGAAATATATATCTACCTTAACATTGTTCTTCTGCAATCTTCTACATATTTTTTAATAAACTCCACTGAAGAAAACAGGATTTATGTCAAACGAACAAGTACAGGAATGTTTAATATAACTATCTCTGATCTGAAGGATCCGATCTGAAGGAGTCATACTATTTCTTTTTGCTTAGCAAAACTTAATATCAAAAGAATTTAAAAAGGTATTTTCAATGAAATAAATCATAAAAATAATCTAAGAATAAACCTTATCACTTTCAATATTAGGAAAACACCAAAATCCGTGCAATGGCTACACATATTTTGCATGTAAATGCATACAATTGTGTTATGCCTTTGTCTTGTTATGTTTGTTTTCTTGTAACAAGTAATTTTATACATGTTATGAATGAACACAGAAATCTAGATACAGTATCTCCAAATAATCTCCAAATGATTCCCAGTTTCTTGAAAGAAAGTACAGAGGCTGGAGATCCATTTTAATAGAGTTTTACTTTTTAAAAAAAGAATTATGCTTAAGGGCATGTTTGTGCATGTATGTTAACTTAGACAACAATTTATCTACTGATAGTATTTCTTAAAGAAATAGGAAAAGTATATAAAATATATATAATAGTCTCATCTACAGCTAAATCACAAGATTTTTTTAGTCATAAAATATTATCTGGTGGTATCTTGTTAATTACCTTACTAATAATGTCATATTTCACTGGAATATTTGTGAAAGGAAAGTAAGCAGGATTTAAGCCTAAGGGCAGACTTTAATAGACTCATAACAAAGATAGCAATAAAAAAAAGACTTATTGCAAGAATTGATTGAGTACCATAGCATATATAGCATGTTTCAGCAGGGCAACATTCACATTTTAATAATTTATAGTATAGATAACTTACTAGTCTAGATAATGGGAACAGCCATAAAAGAGCAGAGCTGAAGCCAGCAAGCTGCATAGCAAAAGAAGATAATTATCCAATAAATTGCACTTGTTCTGTTTTGTCATATGCCTTGATGAATGTGTCTGTAAAATTTAAGCATGTGCTAATTTTAATATCTACATATTTTTCCCTTCTTACAGAAAGAGTTTAGAATATGATGCAAGATCACTTCTGAAATCAAGAAACATCAAGCCAACCTGAACATTTTGCATTTTTCTTGTTTGCTTGTTCTAATTGCTAGTGGTAACCTTAAGGAGTACTAATTCCTTTCCTAATGGGAACATTTGCATTGCAGCTATGTTTCTTGGCAACACAGCCATGTAATAACATAGCTGTCTGCAGTACAGAGTTTGCTTCATCCATCAACTTAAAATGAGTTCTTAGAGCAGTTTCTATATCAATTCACAGTACAATGATGTCTCAAACTCCCACCTCTACTTCAAACATAATTTACCAGCAGAATGGCTTTCTGAATAAATGAAAATTAAATTACAGGTCTGTTCACAATACCAAAACCTATTAGAGGTAAGGCTAAATTGAACAAGAAGTACAAAATTAAAAATAATCCCATCTGAATTGCCTTTGTCCCATTACTCCTTTTATCCTGTTGCTGTTTATGATTTGCAACTGCAAGTTTAGATATACGGATTTCAATGCAAACAGTTCATAATAAACAAACATAGATCAAGAAAACATAGCTTTTAACTAAATGTTAAAAAAGAATAGCATGTCTCTTCCATTCACACACACACACTATTTGTGTATGTATATATATATAATATTTTTATTTCTATTCTCACCTCTTCTCAACTTTTTTATTTAAAGATACTTGCAAACATTTACTTAAATCTATTCCTTTTTTGTTAGCAAAGGACTAAGTATATTAAAAGACTTAAAACATTTTAAGAAGATCCCATTTTATGAAGATCCCAGGATTTATCTGGGATTCTGTCCAAATCCAATCAGCTATTCACACCATCTCTTTCTCAGAGAGCTAAATCCATTATTTCCAGCTCAGAGATTTCTTCTTTGCTCACACTGCTTTATTTTCCCGGCGATAATTCCACTCAATCTAATGCTTTATTGTCTTTGGATATCTTCTAGTCCAGCAGGGTTGTCCAGTCAGGCTGAGGTCTCAACTATTATTCTATTTTCTGGGTGGAGGGGTGTTTCAATTTTTCTTCACATCTGTCATATAGTACCCCATAGCATTCAGCAACCAACTCCATAGATGTGCAAAGCATTCCTTCAGTTAAATGCCTCACTTTATCATACTCTTCCTCTACATTAGGGTTGTCAAACTTGATTTCATTGAAGGCAGCAACAGGATTGTGTTTGACATCAGGGTGGTGGTGGCTGGGGGTCAGAGATGGTATTCAGCAGGTGTTGACCAGTTCTGGAGAACCGGTAGTGGAAATTTTGAATAGTTTGGAGAACTACCACCTCTGACTGGAAATTTTACAGTATCCTTCCCCTGCCACGCCCACAAAGCCGTGCCCACAGAACTGATAGTAAAAAAAAATTGAATCCCACCACTGCTGGTGGGGTGTGTGGCCAGCTCAACATCATTTATGTCGGGAGCACCTATGGTGGCCCAAATGCTGTGCCAGAGAAAATAGGCTCCTGAGCTCCATTTTTGGCTGTGACAGCCTCCTGCAACCCTCTGTCAGCAAAAAAGAGCTTGGGAGGGCTGCACATGGCAGAGGGTTACAGGAGTCTGTCACAGCCAAAAATGGAGCTCAGAAGCCCATTTTCTCTGGCAGAGGCACCACGGGCTGATTCTTTGCTGTTTCCAGGGCAGTCCTGCAGGCCAGATCTAAGCATCCAATGGGCCGGATCCAGCCCCCAGGCCTTGAGTTTGACAGCCCTGCTCTAGATGGACAATAAATAATATATAGGTCCTTACAAACATGATTGCTCCAAGGGATATTGAACTATACAGCAGAAAAAGAAGCAAGCTGAAACTTCCTGATGACCCTGGTGATAGATAACAGAAATCACGTGGTTGTCTTTTCCTTCATGTAAAAGGACATTGTTTACATTTGAAGGTGCTAGAATAGGCTTGAGGTCTCCTCAGAAACGTCAAATTTCAAAACAATGGGGAAGCTGATAGAAAATCTGTCATCTTATCAGATGCTACATTCTGATTTTAAAGGTCATGCTGTAATTTACATTGCCTTTGTATGTCTTATGTATCTTACAATATAACATGAAACCTTGCTGGATTTAGGGTTCTTCTGTGTAACATGGTTCAGGAATTTAGAGGTCTCTGTAGCTGTATGCCCATTGGTTGCTCTATCTTCAAATATTTTGTTTCCTAATTTAAGTGGGGTTTCTTTTTCCACCACACCTAAATAAAAAAGATAAATAAACAATAAACTTTCTCACATTTATCAAATGCCTGCTGAAAAATAAAAATCTCATCTGTACACCTTTTACCCGGTAAACTCACACACAATTACACTTTCCAAATTCTGTACCTTTTTACTCTTGTATCAAATTTGTTTCATTTTTGCTCTTGGAAGTCCAAATTCTGCCAAATAGAATCCCAGTCAAACTTCACAAACTGTGATGACCCAGAGTGGGATACAAAACAAACACAGTCACAAAAAAACAGGAGAAGCCCCTTTTATTCCTTCACTTTGCTTCCAAGCTCCAAAAATCCTTGACTGCAGACAAAAAACTCCCACGCAAGCAGTTACAAGAAGGAGGAAATGCTGTTTCAATTATAAAGAGTAAAAAAACAACACAAACCAGGCAAGATAAGGGCTTGAAGACATCCACAGATATCAGAAAACACACTGGGAAGGACACCAAACTCAGAGAGGAACAATAAACTAGAGATATTTCCACGCTTTGTTTCCAGCACTCGCCCATAGCATGTCCATCCTCTTATCCAGTTGTCACAGCTGCAGCCCATGAAGAGGATCAAGGCCCTCTCCTCCCCAGTAGACCACCTCTGTCCCTTATCCTCTCCTCCCTGCGTGCCCTAGGATAGAGAGGGGATGGGCCTGGGTCCTTCTCTGACTGCCCAGCCGGCCTCTGCCCTTCCCCAGCCTCCTCCACAACCTCTGGAGCCACACTTCCACTCCCTGTCGGGGTTCGTCCTCTGACTCAGAGTCAGCCTCCACCAGGGACATGACATAAACTAAACTCTCTGTAGTTTTTGTGAATATGTTTTTGCTACTCTCACCTTTATTAGAGGAACAATAACAATATTTTTCCTAAATGTCAAGCATAGTTGCAAGATTTCACATATAAAACTTATTATTGATTTGTCTATCATTATTAAGTACTGCACTGAGCATACAGAAACTCTAACCACGATATTCCTACTTTCGTTCACAGCAGCAACAACCTAGATGACATCTGTTCACACTTTCTCATGTGCACTTTAATCCTTTCATTACTTGCCTATATTCATCAATTTTACTCCATAAGATCTGACTACCTTTAATAAGATCTAGGATATCTTTTATCTTAACTCATTATTGCATACACTTGTCTTTTGTTTCATTTTAGATGTTTATTTTGTACAATATTTTTAAAAGCGTTTTATTCTACCCTTGTTTTTTATGAATAACTCAAGGTAGTAAAAATACCAAGTACATCTTCCTCCTCCTATTTTCCCCACAACACCTTTGTATGGTGAGTAGGGTTGAGTGAGGGTAAGGAATGGCCCAAGGTCACCCAACTGGCCTAAGGCAGGATTAAAACTCCTCATCTCCTGGTTTCTAGCCTGGGCCTTAACCATTAGACCAAACTGACTCTTTTTACATTCTATATCAATAATTTGCCACATGCCAGAGTTGTTGCCAGATAGTCTTGAATGCCCCTTAATACTACAGATATTAATCTGTACTGTCAATCATGCTTTTAGTGAATTAAGGGTTTTGTTCAGCACATAGACAGAGAAGGTGCAGAATTATGTTACCAGAACCAGGTACACCAACGCTACTTGAATCTTTTTCAGTATGAATACAAGCAATATGAGTGCAATATCAGTTCCTGAGGCTGCAGATTGTAGAACTATAAGCCAGATTAATAAGTGTTTAATATGAATTGCCAGTTGACTTTGAACAACTATGTTCATGTTTTGCATTCCTGTTGTCAATTTTCTGCAAACCTGAATTACCTAGCATTTACTCTATTGCTAAGCTGCTGGTTTTGTAACACATCCCATGTTCTTGTTTTATTTTTACAAAACATTATTACAACTGAATTGTGTACAGATAGTCCTCAATGTACAACAGTTCATTTAGTGATCATTCAAAGATACAACGGCACTGAAAAAGGTGACTTATGACAATTTTTCACACTTTGCAGTATCCCCATGGTCACATGTTCAAAATTCAGATGCTTGGCAATTGACTCATATTTATGACGAAGACAATGTCCTGGGGTCATGTGATCTCATTTTGCAACTTTCTGCCAAGCAAAGTCAATGGGGAAGCCAGATTTACTTAACAACTTTGTTAATAACTTAACAACTGCAATGATTCACTTAACAACTGTGATCAATAAGGTCATAAAATGGGGCAAAATTAACTTAACAAATGTCTCGTTTAGCAACATAAATTTTGGGCTCAATTGTGGTTGCAATTCAAGCTCTGGCTGCATTAAACTAATACTATAATAGCATACTGAAACTATTTATTTTGGCCTAAAAGAGAATCAATAAATAAAGAATTAATATAGTGCCATTTCCTTAACTCCCTGTCCTATATTATGCTACAATGGTAGCAGCTGGGATAGTGGGAATTCTAGTATAAGTAAGCTAGCTATTAATGCATCCCAATCTAATCAGCGAAACAAAAATGTTGTACGCAAAAGGCCTTAACATCTAGTTTGATATTTTTGCACTATAGTAATAACACTACTAACAAAACAGCAGCAGCAGCAGCAGCAAACAATATATAAAAAACAATCCTGTGGATCTTTGTTTTAAAATTCCTTCAATTAATTCCTGAATCTATGGCTTATTATAAATTTCAGCAATCTGAATGTCTAAACAATCTTTTTAAAGGTAATTTGGGAAATGAGAATTTTTATTGTTTAGAAAAATACTGCAAAAGCAAGAACATTCAACATACTTAGATAGAAATACCAATGTGTTTATCTCAAGATGAGTGTATCATCTAATATTGCAACAATAATTTGTCAAAGATAGGATAAACAAGATTTCTAGCTCTACATGCAACACTGGAAACAAATTACATGCCAAAAGACTATATTTATTTTCATATTTAATAACCATAAACAATTTCAAAAGGTTTGCATGGGCATGGACAGCGACAAACCACAACTGATGTATGATGATGCATGTATGATGTATTAGTCTTTTTCTGCTATTTTTTCAACTAATTATGGAAAAACATAAATCAGTCCCTTTTAACACTGTAAGATAGTTTAAAACTTTTCGCCTGGGTGCAAAGAACTATGAAACTAGTAATCTTACTTCATGTGAATACACTAAAGAAATAAAACACATTATTATCTTAATGTGGAAATAGTAACCATGAGAAAAATCTATGCATCTTTGACACAATGAGAATGAGAAGGATTTTAATTTGCTAATCTCTTTGATAAAATCCTTGACTAAGGTTTCTAAATCCAAGAAATTGGGGAGGGTTCCTTCAGATTTGTCACATCCCCCTTTCTTCTGCAGATTCAGCTGATTCTTATCTGGCCATTGTTTAGTTTCAGGCTTTTCTCTTGTCTTCCAGCATCATTCCCACATACCATTGCACAAAGATAGCTAATATCTATCAAGGATTTTTGAAAGTTGTAGTTTCAACCTTTCTGCCAGGGAGATAAGTGGGCATGATACAACTGCAGTAGACTCAAATATTTTGGTAATCACAGGAAATTTGGGAGATGGGAGGGAGGGGGAATCATCTCATGGTTGCATTCTGCTAAAAGACCAGATGTCGATGACTTGATTTTAATCTTTACTACAAGAATTGCCTGCTCTTTGGTCTTTATTAAAAGAATTGTCTGTCAGCAGTACATACACAGGGTAGAAATATTGTTAAAATGGTCACAATGTGACACTTAATCTGGCTGCTACATCTGTATTTTATTTTGTTTCTAGGACACTTCCAGTATTAATGGCCCTTAGGCAAAATTTAATTGTATGCATGCTTCATTTAAATGCAAATAAAATGTGACCCTTTTTTTCTCCCTAAGGGAACTGTGGCAACCTGAAGCAGCAATCCTAGGATACCATTAAATGTGATTTTGATTTTAGCAAACAATGGTTTGTTCAAAAATAGGATTAATGTAGCCAAATACTGTGCAAATTCAGTATCTATTTGCACAGACATTAAAAGAACTTCTTCCAAGCACGTGTATCCCAGGTTGTAGCCTTAGAGCAGAATTCTATGTACATCTATTCAAATGTCCCATTCCAATCTTTTCAGATAAGTGTGTATACTGGTAATACTGAATCCTTAGAGAAGGGTGGTGAAGGTAACATAAAAGTGAAACAGTATGTCATATGCAGCTTTCTAAAATATATAACTTATTCCAGCAAAGAGGAAAAATACAACTGGCAACTCAATGGTAAAGCATCTATTTTAAAGGAAGTTTGATTCCTGTCATCTCCAAGAGAACAAGAAATATAATGAACAAAAAGCTCCTATTGGTTAAAGCCACTGGTGCTCAACTGGATGAACCGAAGATCTGATTTTAAGACAAGATAATTTCTTATGTACCTATAGGACAGAGGAGTCAAAGTTGATTTCATTGAGGGCCAAATCAGGGTTGTGTTTGACCTCGGGTGGGCCAGAGGGAATGACCAGGGGCTGTGGCAACTCAACATCACTTGTATCGGGGTGGTGGTGCCTGTGGTGGCCTGAGCACTCGGCCAGTGAAAACAGGCTCTTGAGCTCTGTTTTCACCAGTGATGGCCTCCTGTGATCCTCTGCCAGCGAAAATGGCTCAATTTCTGCTGGCAGGGGCACCGTGGGCCAGTGCTTCACTGTTTCCAGGGCAGCTCCACAGTAACTAAGGGGTGTGCATAAGTGCACCATCGTGCCTACCGTCCCTGTTCTATTGTCCCCATTTATTTGTACCTACTTCCTATATTCTTACTCATGTTTATACTTATATCTATTACCTTGTAAGCGATTGACAAATCAAATAAATAAAATAAATCCAAGCACCCCATGGGCTGGATCCAGTCCATGGGCCTTGAGTTTGGCGGCCCTGCTATAGGAAGTACAGAGTTAGGGGAGTTTGTTTGTTATTTACTTTAGCCAGGTCCCTTCTTTCCATTGATTTCAACAAAAAGGAACCTCTTAACTCCAGATTACAAAGGTGAAGATCACAGTCCTAGAATCATGTAAAGAATTAAATAACCTTTGAATTCAAAGTTGTCATTTACCTCTTTCTGAAATGATCCATCCATCTATCACCAGTACAACCAGTACAATAGTAGCCTTTTCCATAGGCATACAATAGTATGAGTGGCATGCCTACTTTGCCCTCTCTAATGATCATATTGCTTACTTCCAGTCTTTTATCTTAACAAAAACTCTAAAAGATCATGAACATTTGCAAAATAAGTTATATATACTTTCTCTTTCTATCACACGCATGGACAATCTGTCCTAGTATGTGCTTTATAAAAATGGGAAACAGCATTGTAATGACACACTTTTTCCATACATCTGATTTTTTTCTGATGTTTAAGACAAGAATTTCATTCTACTACAGCCTTTCCCAATCTAGGTAAAAATCCGGGAAAATGCCCTAGTTGAGAATGTTACATTAGAAGCACTTCAGGAAAAAGACGTTTGTCTTCTTTCTCTTCCAGTTTAGAAAGATGATGATGACAACAGTTTTTCCTTTGGGAGTTCCCAGAAATGTCATCCGAAGAATCCAGTTGGCTAAGCAAGTGACTTGTCCATACTTACCCAGTAAGTTCTGTATTTTAACAGAGACCTGAACCCAAATCTCCCAAGTCCAGCTCTTTAATCGCTATATTATTCTAACTAGGTTCATGTGTGGTGACAATATAGTAAATAATTATTAGAAAAAGAAATATTTGTAACTTTTAGGCTCGTCAGCTTTTTCCAGAATCATCTTTCAATTCTGAATAAAGCACTATTTTTCAAACATCACTAGAATTTAAATAAGAAATTAGGTAGTGTCTAATAATAGAACATGTTCTGATTTCCATAGGAAGCCAAGGGAGAAGGAATCCTACTGTAACTTTTTTTGAATGTTGCCAGTTAATAAGGTCTTTTATTCAATACATTTTATGTAACTGCGAGCAACTGCAGAATTATGGTTGCCAAGGGATAATAGCACTTCGTTACATTGGGTCCTCATTGCTAAGCTAGTGCACAAATGTTCACTTTCAAATGCAACCACATAATACAAATGATATCATAACTTATACATCATCAAAATGATATACAGAGCAATGGGCAGCTGTCCAGACCACCTCTGGCCTAATTTACATATAACTTTAAAACATAACATGATTTGTTTCCGTTTAGTATAAGAGACACACCCACCCATCTTAACTTAATCAGAAGAATAAATCTGACTTGTTCAGCAAAACTAATTTACCTATATGTGTTGATGTAGCGTTCTTTCACACAGCCCAGTAGTTACTGAAGCAACCCCATTCAAGTAGTCCAGCAGTGTAGTGTAGCAAATTCATTAAACCATTTATAAATGTTTAGCTGTTTATATAATAGCATGACATCTTTAATTAGGAGCATCACATCTTTAATTAGTTAAATGTTTTCTTCCTCACACATACAATTGCTGTTGTTTCTTTCTTTTTTTAAATGTATCTGATAGATACATTGCCTTCCATATTTCATCCTATTTACAAATTTACTGACCCTTAAAATCCAATATCGATCTTAGGTTTACTTTGATCAATACTAATCTGTGTGATAAATTAGTCTTTGCATTGACCTCAGCAAAAGTCACTGAATACAAAGGAGTAAAGCAAAACAAAATATATTTAGAGACAATTACATGTTTGTGTTCTCCCTCTCAAGAACTTAATGTGAAATGACAATTATTTTAAAAGCTATAACATAAATTTAATTCTCATAATAGTACCAAGTCCCTCCTCTCTATTCTTCTGATGTAAATAAACTTTCATCATACTGGATGCAGCTAGCTTAAGAAAATGGGCATTTAATTTTGATCAAACTATTAATATCCCTTATCTCTATTCTTCTTATTTAAATAAACTTTTGTCACATTGGATCTAACTAGCTTAAGAAAAAAAACATTTAATTTTGATAAAGCTATTAATATGTACATTGTTCTCCCTTAAGGCTTGCCAAGCTCTTCTTTCTATAAAGAAATAAAATCTTACTGGTTAATAATTAACTCAGCAAATGCTGAATTAACCCTAACATATTTCCAAATAGAGAAATGGCTATGATGGCTATTGCTACTATGCTAAAGATCCATATATGATGTGTGGTACAGTAGTTCAAATTCAGAATCTTCTAATATCTTAACAAATGTATTATCATATAAATTTCTGTAATCCCAATTTGCTTCATCAAATGTATGGAGTACAACACAGAGAGCAAAGGGAATGGAAGGTATTATGAAAAAGAAGCAAGAATTACTTATCAATAACGTCCATTTACAAGCAGTAATTATATATAATGCAAACACATTGCGCTAGCATTCGACAATCATGTATATTGTGAGGAAAAATGTGGCCTCTATTTAATCCATAGCAAATTATGTTAAATCCCCTGAGGAAAGGTAGCTCAGCTGTTTTTGGTATAGAATCAGTTATTTGGTCATTGATTGGAATGGCCACTGTCACTGAACTTAAAGTCAATGAAACAGTATCCCAGCTGTTGTTTGCTATTGTTATTGTTTGGACAGCTAAGTCTCCCTATTCCAAAATAGGGCTAGAGGCATCACTGTCTTCTCTTGGTACAATTGCAAAATTCTTTCTGCTCAAAACAGTACTATTCTTCCAATACAGCTACCAACCACAAATAAACACTGGAGCATAGTAATTCATCAGCTCTAATAATCACAATATTAGCATTTATCTTATCAAGTTGCCAAAAATCCAATAGAAATAGTTTTGTATCAATCTCCATCTAGATCAAGGGTGTTAAAACTCAATATCACTGAGGGCCACATCAGGGTTGTGTTTGACCTTGGGGGAGTCAATGTGGTCAGCTCAATGCCATTTGTATCAGGGGCACCTGTGGCAGCCTGAGTGCTCTGCCAGTGAAAACAGGCTCCTGAGCTCTGTTTTTGCCTGCGACAGTCTCCTGCAACCCTCTGCCAGTGAAAACGGAACTTGGAAGGGCCACCCAGAGTTCTCCCAATGTCCATTTCTGCTGGCAAAGGTATCACAGGCAGTCCTTTGCTGCTTCCAGGATGGCCCCTTGGGCCAGATCTAAGTACTCCATGGGCTGCATCTGGTCGGCAGGTGTTGAGTTTGACACCCCTGATATGAATACATCCCTTAGCAAACGACCAACATATTTTAACCCAATGTGATTCTTGGCCAAATTTTAATACTGCTGCCCAATGGATCAATTCAGATTTTTGGTAAAGCCTACTTTTTCTCTCCTTGCAATAATTACTATAGTAATCCTAGGCAAAAAACCAACAACAACAGAGTTTCTATCATTTTGGGACCATATTGCTTTCTAGATATTTGTACTATACAATTTGTAGGTGTAAGTATATATAAATTTCCATTATACAGAATGTAAAATAAGCTTTTCAACTGAATTTATTAACTGCTATCTCAATCACGTTTCCCTGGAAAAAGCATCCTGAATTCAGTAAGACTTGTACTGAACTGTCAGAGATTTTTAACAATCTCTCTCTCCTCTCACAGTATAGCCTATTTTAGGCTATACTTGAAAATAATATACTGTAGGAAGTGCCGGAAGTGCCTCCTCCCCATATTAAAATATTCTTTATTGTAAATATTAAAAAGAGGCAAGATGGAATATTTCCCCTAAAGGAGAAATGGAGAAAAATCTTTAAAAAGGCAGAAAGCAGATCCAATCTTTCTGCCATTGGAAAACAGCCTCAAGGAGAAGCTTCAAGAGGCTGGTGTTTAGGAATGGAGATTTTATATCCATTCAGAAAGACTGGGCCAATCTATTCATAAGGAAAGAGACTCCAAATAAGCAACACAATAGGCAAGGAGCCAAACTTAATAAGATTAGCTCAGACAAACACTTAGGATTTGCATTTTCCCTTTTACCTGTAGAGCCAGGTATGACCTCTATCTGACCCCATAGGAATCTGGTAACAGCCATTAAAATATTGAAATATTGAGACATTCTTTCGCAGGAACAGGCATCTTAAATACAGGCCGAAAGAATGTATAAAAGCCCACATACTCTCAACCCATTTATCAGCCACCCCAGAAACATGCTGCTGTCCCCAGTTTCTAGCTACCAAATAAACAGAGACTTCCCTTCCTATAGTCCATTTTATTTCCAGCATCTTTCTCCCAGCTTGGAATTGGACCGGATTTTTTTTCTAGCAATACCAATGGCTATTTGTTAAACAGTGATAACCAAATATGAAACATAACTTGAGATTGTATAATATACAGCAATTTGGACCATGAAATCCCATTCCATAGCTGAAATAGAGGTGCTAAAACAATGTGATAAAAGCCCAAATTATTACTTCAGCATAATGCATAAGAACCATTTTGTCAGCTTTGGAAACCTTTGGAAGAGTTTGGTTTTTCTGGAATGCTGACACATTTATTTAGTTCAAAGCAGTAATGTTCTTCTTTCGAAACACCAATAAAAGCTATTCCATTAGCCAAATATATAAGCAAACAATATCAAATGTTGTATCTATTACTCAGCCTTTTCATTTAGACCTGTGCGATTGATAAAAATGATCCATTTTATTAATTTGTAGAGCACATAAAAGTAGAAGGAAAAAATATTTTCAAGATAGTGATTATTGTATATTCTTATACAATAATAAGCCAAAATTCCAAAAAAAAATACTAGCTTACTATAAACAAGCTATAGGCCAGTTCAAACATTTGCTCAAAGCCAAAACATCAAAAGTATACATTCTTGTTTAGGACATCATACATCATCATAAGGCTACTTTGACACTCTAGACCATATAATAAAATGTAAGTTAGGATTAACTGTAACAGCTTGAATGATTCAGCATTGACTTGTAGCATTCTTGTCTTTTGTTGATAAATGGGTCTGAAGCTCATTTCAGAGGAGGTAGAATGACAAGAGATGCTTACACAGCAGTAGCTGCAAAATGATTCATGTAAGTAAAGCCAGCTAGAATTTATTACAACTGGAAGAGGATTTTTTTTTAAAAAAAAGATAGTTTTTAATATATATATATATATAATTCTTGTTAGAGCCATATCTCTGACATACTTAGGGTAGTTGTTTTACTGTACAACTTTAGAAATGATTCAAAAGAAGTGTTTTGGATGTTGAATGAGCACAACTTTCTGTTATTCTAAAAGTTGCCCTGTTTTTCAAACCCCGTTTAAAGCTGCCATTGCTTTAAACATTAACATTAATTAGTAAATTCCTTAAAACAGCAGAAATATTTTTCCAAGTTTATTGGGAATATTCATTTGTGAATATCAAAAAAGTGCACCATGTCAACTTGAAAAAAAGCACCCTTTTCTCAAACATTTTCTAGAACTGTCATGAAATTCAAAGCAAATTTGCAGCTGCGTTAATGTTGCAGACAGGGCCAAACTCAAATTTGTTTGTTTAATGTATATGCTGCCCATCTTGCTAGTTCCAGCACATTCCAAAACATCTTCTGAAGATCAAATCCAAAACCCTGAGCAGCCCTATAAAATATGAATGAAACAATTATTCATTATTTGAAAATAAGTTCCAATAACCTGAAAATCAGGGATGGGATTCACATTTCTTAACAACCAGTTCTGTGGGTGTGGCCTAATTTGTGGGTGTGGCTTGGTGGTCATGTGACTGGATGGGCATGGCTTGTATGTAAATATTATAAATATTTATGTAAATATTTATTTTTTTCATAAAAACAGAGCACCTTTTCCCAAAAGCAGGCAAAGCAGGCAGGCAGATTGAGTTGCTCACAGAATTACAGATTCACTTAGAGATCTATCTTTCTGCAATTGGCTATCTGAGTCTGTCACATAAAATTTGCTTGCAAGCAAACTCATAAAATTAACTTACAACACAGCAGGTATGTAAATATTGATTTTTTTTTAATATAAAAAAGCAACTTTTACCCAAAAGCAGGCAAAGCAGGCAGGCAGATTGAGTTGCTCACAGAATCACAGATTCACTTAGAGATCTATCTATCTGCAATCAGCTACCTGAGTCTGCACTGAAGAGCTTCAGTTCTAAGGAAGTTTTGGCTCTGCTTTTAGATTAGCTAGAAAGGAAGAAATCCAAGGATTTCCTGCTTTCTAGCTAATGTAAATCTCCTGGCAGAGCAGAACAGCCAATGGTCGGGGAAAAGAAAGGAAAAATAGCAACTTACCAAACCAGGCAAGTTGGATGGCTCACATGCCAGGTAAAGAGTGAGTGGGCGGGGAGGGGAGGGGCCAGCCAGTGGAATAATTTGCCATCATAACACGTGTATGTGCAGCGTTTGCAAGAAATCATCAGCTGTGCTGTCTGGACAGTTGACAAGCGCTGCACGTAGATGTGCAGCATTTGAAAATCCTCTTGTTTTCTGCTTTTCTAACCTAGGCTGTGCCACACAAAGCAGCTGAGGAGGGAAAAGCAGGGGATAAAGGACAGCCTAGAGCCTGGACAGGTGGGTGGGCCAAACACTGAACTGGTTCAGTGTCAGCTGCTCTTCACAGCTACCAGTTCTATAGAACTGGGCTGAACTGGTAGCATCCCAGCCCTGCTGAAAATACACTTTTGCTGGAATTAGAATTGAACAGCTTTTTTCTGCACGTACACATAAACACACACACATTTGACTAGACTACCACCCCCAAATTATACTGTCCTACTTTGAAAAGAGCCAGCTTTTAGCAACAAATAACAACTTGGTACCAAACACAGATTTCGTATTAGTTTCCAGAATATTTGACCAATGATTGCCTGACAGTTATAGCTAAAATTTCAGGATATTAGACACAATGCATCTAATACACTTTGCTTTGGTTTTAGCTTTCATTGTCATAAAAAGAAAGCAAGAGGAGTACAGGTAGTGTTCAACTAGAACAATTTGTTTATTGACTACTGGAAGTTATAATGACATTGGAAAAAAATATTTTTGACTGTTTATCTACATTTGCAGCATTCCCATAATTCCCATGATCAAAATTCAGACAAGATGCCAGCTTTGCAACTGGCATCTATTTATGATCACCTTTTGCAACTTTCTGACAAGCAAAGTCAATGGGGAAGCCAGATTCACTTAAAAACTTATTAACTTATTTAGCAATTGCAATGATTCACTTAACAATTCTGGCAAGAAAGGTCATAAAATGGGGCAACAAATGCCCCATCGTTGAACAAATGTCTGGTTCAGCAAAATAAATGTTGGGCTCAAAAATTTGATTGCAAGTCAAGAATTGTCTATATTGCACCTGGGATAATACCTGGGATACCCCATCTTAGGATTTCACGGTCTTGGCAAGGATGTATGGATTGCAGCTCCCATAATGCTGGTTGAAAAATTCTGAGATAGAATTCTGTAGAATTTTTCAACTCCCCCAACATGCTGTCAAGGGAATTCTGGGACTTGAAGTCCTTCCATCTTAAGAGTTGCCAAAGTTGAGAAGCACTGGCTTAATTTACTGGCTTAATTCACCTGGGAAAAATATCACATTCAGTGCAAATTGAAACTAAGTCCACTGTTCAGAATAATACAGTGAGGTTACAATCTTATGCACAATATAATGCAGAATGAACCCCATTGAATAGGACAATGCTCGTACATTCCACAGAACCCTGAATGCTTAGACCAGGCCAACCTTACCTAACACAGCTGGCTGCGCTGGAGAAGTGCTCCAACCTGGCCTGAAGGACCACAGGACAGCAATCCCGCTCCACTATCTCTATGAAAGGCACTCTTATAAAGGAGAGTACCTCAAGAGACTGTTACAGAACTGAAACCACGCCCACCTTCTCCCCCGTCATTGCGACAGCTGGAAAAAAACAAATCACCGCCTGCTCCGGACTTGCCTCAGTCTTTCTTCCCTTTCGCAGAAGTTGCGCGCGCGCAGTGCGGCAGACTGTACTTACCTCGCTACTGAGGGTCGCTGGGGTAGCTCTTTTGTCATCTCTTTTCGGGGGCGCGTTGCTTGCTCGCCATCAGATCTTCTCACGAGCCGACCTGGTTTTTATTTAGTCATATTTTTCCCTCCGAAAGTGCGCCACCTCTCTACTTCACCTTCTTTCTGACAGCCTCGCGCGCGCTCTCTTCTTCCCCCGCCGCAATGCAGCTTCCCCGCAGGACCGGGGCCCAACTTGCTTACTGGGCGAGGGCTCGTAAGGTTACTTACCTTAACGCCTCCTCTGGGTTTTAGTTGCTGCTGCACCATCCGAGGGGAGCTGGAGAAAAAGATGGCAGAGATGACAGATCTATCTGGAAAAGATCGTCGTTGAAGTCTTTCAGCTTGGGGGCATAATTTAACTTTCTGCGCGCTCCCATCCCCCTCTCCTGACATCAATCGTTTGCCGCGGACAGCGACTCTACCCTGGCGCTGCGAACTCTGCGCTACCAGGAAGCGGGGTGGGTAATAGCGAAATATCTGGTGGAATGCCAAGAGAGAAAATGAATGATGGAAGTTATATTGAACTTCGGATAACTACCGGTACTCAATTCTCTGGTCATCTGAGTCCAGCAATGTCTCAGACACTCACATTTGCAAAGGATAGGAAGGGCTTGTAGGTGCATTTCTTTTGTGGGTGTTATAAGAATGTATCTCTTATAGCTTAGTGTCCTTGCCTGGCTCTAAGACAATCCACTTTTGATATCAAGGCAGAATTCAAAAGGAAACCTCGATTTGCAGATACTTTTAGCCAATAGGGAGAACAGTAACTGTTTTTCCTATCCCAGTTCATCCTTTTCAGTGATACTGCCACCTGCACAAAAACAATTCCACGGATTTATCGCTCCCTTGTATTAGCAGTGCAGTGGGAATAAATATTATGATGTATCATTTTTTGATGAGAACCTAGTAAACAGAACTACTCCATTGACTAAGTTAGGATTCTTAAACAGGAGCATTTCACACTGCCACTTCTGCAAATCTGACTGATATAAATTATGAGCCTGGCTACATCATTCAGACAGGGCAGCATGCTTAGTTGAACCCCTCAAAATTAAAAAGAAATCATACAAGCTAGAATGTAGTATAGAGTCAAGGGACTCTATACTCATTCTGAATTCTTTGTGATCTATGGTCACAACATGCAAGGCTTTTCTTTTACCACTCTAATTTTTTTCTTCAACTTTTCTTTTTCCAGTTTTTCCTATGATTCTAGAACTTACTGGTGATCTCCCATTCAAATGGAGATCCAATATCTCCCTGCTACTTAATGTTTATATAAGTTAAAAAGCACCCCTCCTGCCCACCAAAAAAGTGTAAGCACGTTCATTAAACTTACACATAAAAAGCCAGTTTGTTATTTGAACAAAGCTTTTATTGTAATGCCTTTTCAAATCAGAATTCTGGGACAAAAGTGGTGTTTTTCTCCAAGAGACAGGTCAGAAAATATTCACTATTTTGAGGCAGACATTACAAGGGATTTCTGCAGAGGCCAGTTCTGACAAAGCAAAGCAGAAAGGCAGATATAATTGTCCCACTTACTAGCCCTTTCTCTCCAAGTGAAAAAAATCCAAAGGTAACATTTGGAATAACATCATGACCATTCAAAACTTTGAGAATGAAGGATGAAATATTTGGAGGAAAAAACTTGATCAACACATTGCAGGAAAGTAGTGCAAAGTTTTGTTTCAGGTGCACATAAGATACTAGACAACTCATGCCCTGTTGGGTCATTGTTTCTTAACTATTTCCTTATCTGAATAGAATGACCATGAATTATCAGAAATTTTCTCTTCTCTTCTCCTTCCCCTTCCATTCCCAGGAGGCAGGTAAATAACTGCTGCTTGAGGAGCGGGGGAGGAGGAAGGGATTGGGAGAGTGGCTGAGAAACTGTTACAGAATTACAGTTAAAATGAAGGTCATGAAACAGCAACAGCTAGTAATACTGAAGCAGCCACAACGTTCCCAGATTTCATTCCTTATCATAGTCATAGGTTCGGAATTTTGGGCACATTCTCAATAAGCTACTAGATTTGAGATACCTTGATTCAATCATTGTTACATCATTGTATGATACTTCATTTTTCCCAGTTAAAAGTCATGACAAAAATTTAACTTAGTATATAGATGCAGACCAGTGCACACATACAAGGTCTTCTTCATTACCATCACTGTGCCTATTATTGCTTTATTTGATATCCTTTTTACAATATTAAATCACCTCAATCTTATGAAATATTTTAACAGGCTATTATTATTTAAATACAAACATTTCTATATGTTGTACTATACTTTAGAATGCTGGTATTTAATCTCTTTATAGTAATATTTTAATTGGTATAGTACTTTTTAAACTTCATATTTCCTATGTTGTTATACCAACCAATTTTACAAAACTTGTGGGTTTTTTTTTTTGTTATATGCCATCAAATATTTTTTTATTTCTAGCTAGCCCACAGATAGATGTTGTCCAAGACATTCTAACTCTAACTTGTTCTTTTATGCCTCCCAATTGGCATACTCATTTGTTCCCTTCTACCTTTCCCAGTATTGGAACTTTTTCCAGAGAGTTGGGTCTTTGCATAATATGTCCAAAATAAAATAGTTTGTGCATTTTGTTAGAAATCTAGGATGTTTTATTCAGTGACTCATTGGTTTATTTTCTGTGGTATTCTTGGCACTCTTCTCCAACACCAGAGGTTAAAAGCATCAAATCTTCTCTTATCTAGCTTCTTTTAAGTCCAACTTTCATTTCCATAGTGTCACAAGAAACACAATGGCTTGCACAATTCTGATCTTTGTAGATATAGGCACTTCACAGCCTTTGAATATATTTTGTAAGTGCTAGCATGTATTTATTTCTTGGCTGCTTTTTTATTATTGATGGTTGATTCTAATAGGCAGAAGCTACTTTGATATTTTCATTGCCAGGTCTAAAGTTGGTTGTTCTACTTTTTGTCATTAGTTTGGTTTTCTTTACATTTAAAACTTTAAAAGAGCAGCAGGAATTTCTTTACTTACTAATGCCCTTATTATTTGCTATTTAAGTCTGCCATCGAGATATAAAAGTGTTACTTGATTTGTATTTTAAATACACTGATTTCTAAAAAAGATTAAGAAAATATCCCACTCTTTTTCAAGCTGATTTTTAAAGGAAACACGTGTTATTCAATAACTTGGAAAGTCTCCAGTGCAACAGGAAAACAATAGGCCATTGATATAAATGTAAGCATTTTGTTTAGTTGGGAGGTCTGCCAATACTTTCCTAAAATCACTTTTATAGAAATCTGCTTTTCTGATTCTAAGGTTTAGAGAGAAGACAGAGAAGGGTGTGTTCCATGTTCCATGGTTTCCTCAAAATTATGTCAACAAATCAAAGAAAGCTTGGGAAAAAAATAGGAAAGATCAAGATGTAGAAAGCCAACTTATTCAGTATGCTGAAAGAATTGAGCATTTCCTGTTTCAAATACCACTTAGCAAACTTCTTTTGAAACATGAGAATTTAAAAGCAGTTTCTTAAAAGGCACAAGGTAAAAGAAAAAAAATGATATTGAATGTCCCCAAATTCTTGGACAAATTAAAGGAGCTTTTGGTACTCAAGCCATAATCTTTGCCTCTATGAATAAGTAAATTAAGGTTATTATAAATTATTAAGATGAATATGAGATGAACATTCATTGCAGGATGCAGATTTTTTCTTTCTACATGCAAAGAATATTTTACAAGGTATATTTTCTTTGAAAAGGTATAGAGAAATGGATGCACAACTAGTGAATTTGTCATAGTTGTGAAATGGCATCAGAAACAGAAAACTTTCAAGAATTATTTATACAGTTAACTGATAGTATAATATTTATGAATAAATAACAAAAGTTTATTATGTGTTGCCATCATATTCTGCCTTTTTCTGGATAGTCACTCTGGCATGGTTTAATTTTTTGTTGTTATTTATTTCTGTTATAACAGTTAATGGTTTAGTATGTTTCTAACATTTCTAAGAAAAGTCAGTTTGTGATAACTTCTAAAAAATTAACAGGAAATGTTGTGGTAATCAGTGTTTTATGCTGGAAAGATCACAGATTTCGAACTAAAAAAATATAACATGTATTGCTGAAGATCAAGGAGCATCTGAATTAAAGATTATTAAATGAATATGCAAATGGAAGGTGTTTTTTTACCTAGTTCTAGGAAGTCTTCATTGACACATATGCAATTTTTAACTAAATACAGAGACAAAATATCATTATTAGGAGATTTCAATCAAGCAAATTTAAGGAAAGAATTCCCACAATATTTCCAGCATGTAAATTGTCCCACCAGAGGCAAAAATACTTTAGACCACTGCTACACAACAGTAAAAGATGCTTACAGGTCTTTACCATGAGCAGCTGTGGGACACTCTGACCACTGCATGATTCACCTTGTACCTGCCTACAGACAAAGACTTAAAACCATTAAACCAACAATTAAATCAGTGAAGACTTGGTCGGATGAGGCAAAGCTGAAACTCCAGGCCTGCCTTGATTGCACGGGTTTGGAATATTTTTGAAGATGCCTCTGCAGACCTAGATGAGCTCACAGATACTGTAATATCATATGTTAGCTTTTGCAAAGGCTTAGGTGTACCAACAAGGAACCTGCAAATATATACTAACAATAAACCTTGGTTCACAGCTAAACTTAAGCAGCTATGTCATTCCAAAGAGGAAGCCTACAGAAAAGGTGACAGAATGCTGTACAACCAGGCCAGAAACATTTTAACAAAAGAGATCATAGCAGCAAAAAGAAGCTGTTCTGAAAAGTTAAGGAATCAGTTCTCAACAAATGTACCAGCAAACATGCGGAAAACTCTTAAAAACATCACTGGCTTGAGCAAACCTGCTTCCCAGGCAGAAAGAAATCAACAACTAGCAGATGACCTTAATGTGTTTTACTGCAGGTTTGAAAAGAAACTACAGCCAACCTATCTCCACAACCCACATCTCAAACACACCAACAACAGCCAAGCCTCCTACAACTGGCCCAAATCCTCTGGGTCACAACCTCTGGTGATCACAGAAAAAGAAGTGCAAGATCTATTACACAGACAAAATCCAGAAAAAGCACCAGGGCCAGACAAGATAACTCCTTCCTGCTTAAAAGTCTGTGCTGACCAATTGACCCCCATCTTCACTCGAATCTTCAATAAATCACTAGATTTATTCCTTCCTGCTTCAAATGCTCTACCAACAGCCCAGTGCCAAAGAAGCCCTCCATCAAGGAACTGAATGACTACAGACCAGTTGCTCTAACATCTGTAGTTATGAAAATCTTTGAAAGACTTGTGCTGTCCCACCTGAAAAACCATCACGGATCCACTGTTAGATCCCATGCAGTTTGCATACCGAGCAAATAGATTGACAGATGATGCTATTAACATGGCTCTGCATTACATCCTACAAAACCTTGAATCTTCAAATACCTACCCAAGGATCCTCTTTGTAGACTTCAGTTCAACATTCAATACCATCTTTCCAGACACTCTTCTAAGTAAATTAAACCAACTAGTGGTACCTGAACACACTTGTAAGTGGATCATAAGCTTCCTAACAGACAGGAAGTAGCAGGTGAAGCTAGGCAGAATCACATCCGATACCTGTACAATCAGCACAGCACTCCACCCGAAAGCTGTGTGCTTTCTTCACTTCTCTTCTCCCTATAAACCAATGACTGCATCTCAAATGATCCATCTGTTAAAATACTGAAGTTTGCTGATGACACAACAGTGATTGGTCTCAATCAAGACAATGATGAATCTGCATACAGACAGCCTCGCAGTGTAACCGGAACAATCTGGAACTGAACACACTCAAAACAGTAGAAATGGTGGTAGACTTTAGAAGAAACCCTCCCATACTACCACCTCTTACAGTACTAGACAAGACAGTACCAACAGTAGGAAACTTCAAATTTCTAGGTTCTACTATATCACATGACCTAAAATGGACACCTAACATCAAAAACGTCATCAAAAAAGCACAACAAAGAAAGTACTTTCTGCGCCAACTCAGAAACCTCAAACTTCCCAAGGAGCTGCTGATAAAGTTCTACACAGGAATTATTGAGTCTATCATCTGCACCTTTATAACTGTCTGGTTTGGTTCTGCAACCCAACAGGACAGACATAGACTTCAGAGGATAATTAAGACTGCAGAAAGAACAATTACTATCCACCTGCCTTCAATCGAGGACCTGTATACTGCTCGAGTCAAAAAGAGGGCTGTGAAAATATTTATAGACCCCTCATATCCTGGACATAAACTGTTTCAACTCCTTCCCTCAAAATGACGCTATAGAGAACTGCACCCCAGAACAACTAGACACAAGAACAGTTTTTTCCCAAAAGCCAAACGAATAATTCCCTCAACGTTGTTCAACTATTACAAAGTCTGCACTACTATTATTGTTCTTCAGCACTCCTTATCACCCATCCCCTCCCACTTGTGATTGTAGGACTGTAACTTTGTTGCTTGTATCCTTACGATTTATATCGACTGTTTCCTAGTATGATTTGATTGCTGATTGCTGATCCTATGACTATCATTACGTGTTGTACATTATGATTCTTGATTCTTAATGAATGTATCTTTTGTTTTATGTATACTGAGAGTATTTACACCAAAACAAATTCCTTGTGTGTCCAATCACACTTGGCCAATAAAGTACTCTATTCTATTCTATTCTATTCTATTCTATTCTATTCTATTCTATTCTATTCTATATAGGAAGTCCTCAGCTTGCAACAACAGTTGAGCTCAAATTTTTGTTGTAAAGTGAAATATTTGTTAACTGAGTTTTGCCCCATTTTATGACCTTTCTTGCCACAGTTGTTAAGTGAATCACTGCAATTATTCAGATAGCAACACAGTTTTTAAGTGAAACTAGCTTTGCTCTTGACTTTGCTCATCAGAAGGTTGCAAAAGATTATTATATGTCCCCAGATCACTGCAACAATCATAAATATGAGCCATTTACCAACCACCTGAATTTTAATCATGTGCCAATGGGGATTCTACAATAGTTCCAAATGTAAAAATTCTCATGTCATTTTTTTCAGTGACCCTGGTAACTTTGAATGGTCACTGAGTGAATTGTTGTAATTCAAGGACTACTTGTAATAAGGTATGTCAGCTTTAGCACTGTAAAGCTTTTTCATGGCAACAAATAAAATGATCTTTGCAAATTGTCTTTATTTTTGCAAGATCCTGTATATGAAGCAAGGTACTGATTGGATGCAGCAAAAACCTATTTTGTATCATGCAAAGTTTAACAATTAGGTTGCAAATAAAAGTTGTTCAAGAAAATCTCATAACATTGCAAAAAGAAACAAGTATGTTGGTTTTACATCTCTTTCCCACTTGTTTAAAAATATACAAGTGTATAGCACTTAGATTTTTATACCACTTCATCATGCTTTATGGCACTAAGTGGTTTACAGAATCAGCACATTGCCTCCCAAAATCCGGGTCTTTATTTTACCAACCTTGGAAGGATGGAAGGCTAAGTCAACCTGGAGCTGGTCAGGGTCAAACTCCTGGCAGTGGGCAGAGTTAGCTTGCAATACTGCATTCTAACCACTGCTCCACCATGCTCTTATAGGCTATAATTATGTTATTTAGATGCTATAAACCCTGTACACCAAATGAATAGTTTGTTGTCTTATTTGTGTGTTTTGTGTTGCTTTTGCAATGGAAAGCTTGAATATCTTGAAACCCTTTCTTAAAGTAATCTCAATACATCTGACTCTGTTCAACACTTGCTATACAAATCTGAATGAAATATTCAGCATCTAGTTCCCTGACTTTGTTTTTATGGGTTTATTATAGTACACTTAACTGTTTAGGGGGAAAAAACAGCTGTGATGAATATTTAAAAAAAATCTTTAGAGCATTTATATAAATCTAAGTACAGATGCTTCAATAATTAGTCAGAGGCAATCAGAGTGGTTCTCACAACTTTGAATAGTGATGATGCCTCTTGTTTGATTAGCATGATGCACTTTGCAAACTTATTCTAATCTACTTCTTCATAAAGCAGGTGATAAGATATATATTTTTAACAATGCTAATATTAATTACTGATAATTTCTTTTTATATAAAGAATATAGTTATCTATATTTTTAATAAGGTAATGTATTTTTCAGACTATAAGACACTCCAAAGTATAAGACTTATCTAGCTTTTGTGGAAGAAAACAAGAAAAAATATCTGCCTCTGCCTCCCAGCATTTTGCCTCCTTGCAGCAAACAACAAACAGCCTGGTCAGCTACAGCACAGCCTAATTAGCACAAGCAGCTAATTGTCAGTTGGATTGGCCATCTGACGATCAGCTGTTTCAGGCTGCAGGGATCGCAATTATCTATTACCGCCTCTGCATGCCAAGGTTTCAGCCTCCGCATCCCTTTTTGGCCTCTGTATGCCCCGTTTTCAGCCTCTGTATGCCCCATTTTTGGCCCGTTCCAGGTGGGAGTCAGAATGGGCCAAAAATGGGGCACACAGAGGCTGAAAATGGGGCAAGCAGAAGCCGAAAATGGGGTATGTGGAGGTGGTGATAGGCGGTGGTGATCCCTGTAGACTGAACAGATGATTGTTGGTATTCTGGGAGATTCTGGGAGGCAGATCCAACTGACAATCAGCTGCTCATGCTAAATCAGGCTGTGCTGAAGCTGACCAGGCTGTTTGCTGTTTGCTGCAAGGAGGCCAATTGCTGGGAGGCAGAGGCCAAAGGGTGGGGGCTAGCGGGTAGGCAGGACTTAGGCAACATTCACTGTATAAGATGCACAGACATTTCCACCCATTTTGGGGGGGGGGGGGAAGTGTGTCATATACCCCACAAAATACGGTATTTAGTTATTGGTAAAGCGGAATCTCTTTCCTATTATGAGAAATATAATTTATATATCCATGTTAGCATTTGTGTAAATTTCACTGTCCAGTTTCTTCTCCCAAACTGCTTTTAATGGAGAGTGCTTCCTGGGAAGGAAATTAAGTAGGAAGATCATAGGCCACATTTGAGGGATTATCTTTCTGCCTTGAAGAGATTTGTTTCAATGTTTCTCCAGGGAGCATTTCTGTGACATTTTCAAGCAATTCAATGGTTTTTAGAGCTACAAGAATGACAAATGAGTGTGGATCAAGGAATCTAGTGCAATATTTAAGGATCTTAATTTGTGAGGAAGCATATCTTTTGAAGATCTCCTTATACAAATTTAAGTATTAGGAATGACATTAAATGAAAACAGCAATGGCAATACAGTAATATTTTATGGTTTCATAGTTGGCAGTATAATATGTGTAATACATAAGCATTATCCATATAGCTTTGATACACTTTGCTAATATAATTTTGTTGGTTCTCATTTGAACATGAAATTCCTGAAAGTTGATTTCATACAATGACATTAAACCCAAGAATGGAAAAATTATAGGCAACTCATCATAACAAATTGTTATGCAAATTTGCTATTGGAAGTGATTATCATTAAAATAATAAACATATTTTTAGAAGCCTTCTGTCAGTAGCAGTAGTCAAAAAGTCTGTTTTGATAATCCAGTGCCAGAAAGGGCAAAAAGAGCTCTCTCCCTCCCTCTGTCTCTCCCCCTCCCTATCTCCCTCTCCATCTCCCATATCTTTGCAGTATGGTAGGAAGTTTTTAGGGAAATTTCTTTTAAAAGAAAGAAAACCGTTGAAAGTAGGAAAAATCCTTAGCCACGCTTAATGCCCTGCAGCTCAGATTTTACAAACTTCCTTTTCCTACAGGTTTTTAGTTAATTGCATAAAGGCCTGAGAAAACAAGAATCAAAAATGGAAATCACGGGAAATTATGAATCATTTTTGGTAAAGCAAATGTTATGTATCCAAGTCTGCATAATCCCCAAGTTGACTACTGCTCACTCTACAGAGAAAATCAACAGAAATGGCTGAGGCCCAGTCAACGTTTATCAGGAAGCTGGTTGTTCCACTGAAGACATTGTGGATTCACACTGAACCTTCCTACCAGTAAAAGCTGTTCCATATTATCATACTTGAAATACCCTCTTCTGATTGGTCAACAGGCACTGTGCAATGATTGGTTAAAATATCCTATTACAATTGGTTCGTGAAGAATCGCCCGCGATTGGCACGGCCGATCGCAGGAGATTCAAAGAACTGTCATTGGTTGCGAGCCATGGGAAATCCCTATAAAAAGGGCTGCCATGGCTCCAAGATCTTGTACATAACTAAATAAAGAAATAAGAGCTGAAAAGCCACACTGGTCTCAAGTCTCTTTCCCACGATCTAACACTGGCGATGAGGGTGGGATATGGAGACAAAGGAGACCAGTCAAGCATGTGGCAACCAAGGACCAACCGACGGAATGGCTGGCAGCAACTCACCACCCGCACCATTCGACCAAGCAGCAGAGGACTGGGAATCATATATCAATCGATTCCTCATGTTCCTCGAAAGCAACAACCTACAGGACGCGACCGACCAGAGGAAGAGAGCCGTGTTCCTGACACTGCGAGCCTGCAGTGTTCAAAATGGCCAAGGTATTGGCCAAGCCCCAGGACATTAAAGAGATGACATGGCCAGACCTGGACCGACTACTATGGACCCATTATGCACCGGCCACCCCCAACCACATCCAAAGGCACGAGTTTTATAAACGGGACCAGAAGGAAGGAGAAAGCATTGGAGACTTTGTAGTGGCTCTGAGGAACATCGGAGGTGAGTGTGGATTTTCTAACATGGACGAGGCCATGAGAGACCGCATGGTTCTCGGACTAAAAGACCTCACACTCCAGAGCTGGTTGATGACCCGACCAGACATCACAGTCACCGAAGCCATCACTGAGGCCACCGCAGCCGAAGCCGTGAAAAAGTCAGCGGCCACAATGCGGCAAATGAATGCGGTAGCCCGGCAAGCACTGACGGAAGCAAGCCCACCCCAAGAAAAGGGACCAGAGGAGAGCCAAAAAGCCAGCACTACGAACACGCACCATGAGGATGCTGACTCCTGTTCCGAGACCGATGAGGAGGAGGAAGAAATCCATAGACTCCAGTCGGAACGAGACAGACGGGAGCAGAGAAGTCGTAAGTCGGGGTCCCAGTGCGCTGGGTGCAGAGACCACCCCCGTTCAGAATGCCGGTTCCTAAACGTTATTTGTTGGCACTGTGAAAAATGGGGACACATCGCCAAGGTCTGCCGAAATAAAAAGAACTAAAGCCCGAGGCGATGTGACAGCAACCCCGCCCCCCAGGACCAGAGACAGGCACACAGAGAGCCATTGGAGCCATGAAGGAAGAAGCAAGCAGCTCAGCGAAAACCCCTGGAAGGAAGAAACCCACCAAATAGTCACCATCGGGCACTCAAGTGCAACCGATGCCCGAAAGGTACACGTGCAAGTCGGCATCGAAGGCCAGCAGTGTAACATGGAGGTGGATTCCGGATCATACCTATCCATGGTATCCTGAGATACAATAAAATGCCTAGTACCCAGCATACGCAGATGGGAGCTAGAAAACCAGAAACTGACTTTAAAGGACTACCAGGGGAACAGAATCCCCGTAGTAGGAGTAGGACATTTCCACATAACCTTCAAACGACACGCAAAAAACCTCCCACTGACCATCATAGACAGAGACCGTCCAGGCCTGCTGGGACTGGAGTGGTTCATGCCATTGGGGATCAAGGTGACAGGCATCAATCGCATCACCGAGGCAGACTGGGAGGAGAGCCTAATGTGGGACTTCCAGGACATATTCGACGGGAAACTAGGCAAGTACCATGGGTCCCCTATTTCATTTAATCTAAACTCGAACATAGCCCAGATCCATTTAAAGCCCAGACGAGTCCCTTTCACCCTCAAACCAAAGATCAATGAGCAATTGGACAAGCTCATCACACAAGGGGTCCTAGAGCAAATAGATCACGCACGGTGGGAAACCCAAATAGTCACCACAATCAAGCCAGATGGGTCCGTGAGAATCTGCGAAGAGTATAAGGCCACCCTCAACCACGCAGCAGAGTGCATACCCCGTTCTGGTGGTACAGTACCTCCTACACTCAATGGGGGGAAGAAAAGTCTTCGCAAAGCTCGATCTGGCACAGGCATACCAGCAACTACCAGTCGACCCTGACACAGCTGAGGCACAGACCATTGTGACCCACAGGGGGACATTCCGTTGCAAAAGACTCTAATTCGGAATCAGTGTGGGCCCAGGGTTGTTCCAGAGCTTGATGGAACGGTTGTTACAAGGAATAAAAGGGGTGGTGCTCTATTTCGATGATGTGCTGGTATCTGCCAAGGATAAAAATCAATTGGAAAGCCACCCCAGACAAGTCCTGCAGAAATTTAAAGAGGCAGGACTCAAAGTTAAAAAAGAAAAGTGGCAGCTATGCACCGGAAAGGTAGAATTCGTGGGGTACCTAATTGATAAGAATGGAATCCACCCCACTGAGAAGAAAATTAAAGCCATCAAAGAAGCCCCCAGACCACAGAACAAAACAGAACTACAGGCATTCCTAGGACTCATTAACATTTATAATGTTTTCTTGCCACAGAAGGCAACGGCGGAGCCTCTACATAGACTGTTAGAAAAGACAGCCACCTGGTCCTGGGGCAAGTGGGAAGAAACCGCATTTCAAAGAATAAAAGACCTGCTGACATCTGAATCGGTTCTTATACAATACAACGAAACCCTACCATTAACTGTGACCTGTGACGCATCACCATTCGGCATCAGAGCCATCCTAAGCCACACACTACCGGACGGGAGAGAAGCGCCAATCGCATTCTACTCCAAGACATTGTCCAGGGCAGAGAGAAACTACAGCAAGCTGGACAGGGAGGCACTTGCAGCGATCACCAGAGTAAAGTGGTTCCATGAATACCTGTACGGTAGGACCTTCTCTCTCATTACCAATCACAAACCACTCCTGGGAATACTGGCAGGGAAGAAGGCCACCCTAAACGTATTGTCACCATGGATGACAAGGTGGTCCGAGTTCCTTGCCGCCTACAACTACCAATTAATCCACCGGCCAGGGAAAAGCATATCACATGCTGATGCCCTGAGCCGCTCCCCCCTACCTGACCTGGAAGATGACCCGGCACCCACCACATCCATACTACAGATAGAGACATTACCCAACCTACCCGTGACTACATCAGACATTGCCAAAGAAACTGCAAAAGACAGGCAACTGGCGTGGGTTTTAAACTGGTGGCAAAAGGGTGGCCGGAAACCAATGACAGCGAGCTGTTCAAAACCTTCCGGAAACGACAAATCAAATTATCTACACAAAAGGAATGCATACTATGGGGGGATAGAGTTGTAATTCCGGAAAAAATACAAACAAGGGTGTTGGACATGTTACATGAGGCACACCCAGGGATCGTCAAAATGAAATCCTTGGCCAGGAGTTACGTCTGGTGGCCAGGGATGGACAAAGACATTGAGGCATGGATGGCCACATGAGGGAAATGCCAGAAATCCAGACCTAACCCTCCTTCCACTCCTTCTCTCAAGTGGGAGACACCTTGGGGCCCCTGGTCACGAGTCCATATAGATTTTGCGGGTCCTACAAAGGGACATACGTTTTTAATTACTGTCGATGCTTACTCAAATTGGTTGGAGGTCAGCGTCATGCAATCCACAAATACAGAGGCCGTCATCAAACAATTAACAAAACTGTTCGCAACCCATGGATTACCGGACTTGATAGTTTCAGACAACGGGCCGCAATTCACGGCATTGTCATTCGAAAATTCCTAGCTGAACGAGGCATATGGCATGCCCTAACAGCGTCCGCTCACCCGGCAGCGAACAGAAGGGTGGAACGCATGGTTAGGTACACCAAAGACAAAAAAATGGACACGGGGGACATACAAGACAAAATAAATAAAATGCTGACAATACAACACATAACACCCAGCACATCAACAAACAAAAGCCCAGTAGAACTCTTGATGGGCAGGAAATTACGATCACAAGTAGACAGATTGCACCCAACATACAACTCCAAAAAACCGCCAGATTCTGCCAGTAAATACTGCATATTTACACCAGGGGAGTTAGTATATGCAAAGAACTTTACGAGGGACCCACTCTGGATACCAGCCAGAATAGCCCCTAGTCGTATTGGGCCCCCAGTTGTATCGGCTTTAAACGGAAAATGGAAGAAGCTGGAAAAGGCACATCGACCAACTGAGGTCGAGAACAACCGAAAGAAACACCGACAACACAGGGAACATAGATAAACCACACCAAATAGAGTATAATTTTAAAAAAACCAGATTGTGGGGGGGAGAATCTCCAAACATAAACCAAAAGGGAGGAGAAAACCCTCTGATAACAAACAACAAACTGAACACCCCCCACCAACACCAAAGGGAAGAGAAAACCCTCCGATAACACAACAGCAAACTGAACACCCCCGCAGCAACACAAATAGGCCCCAAAACAAACCAACACTACTTACTGGCAGATGACTTCGGCAGAAGGGAACCGACAACAGGTTACCAACGTGAGGCCTCCCCTGGAAGAAACAGCCAAGCCAGCTCAACCAGTCCAGAAAGACCAGGCGGGAGCGGCGGAGCCGCCGACTCAACCGACCCGGGTAGACTGGGTGGGAGCAGCAGCAGCAAGCCTGACTCACCCTTCCAGGAGGTTCCACCGAGGAGGACGGGAGGAACAGTGATCCCATCTGAACCAGCCGAAGGCAACAACACAACTGAGCTGCACAGGTCAAGTTGGAACATGAAGAGCCCCACCTACTTACGGGACTATGTTACATAGGTTGGACTGGACCAAGAGGGGAGGGGAGTTCCATATTAGCATACTTGAAATACCTTCTTCTGATTGGTCAACAGACACTGTGCAATGATTGGTTAAAATAACCTATTACAATTGGTTCGCTAAGGATCGCCCGCGATTGGCACGGCTGATCATGGGAGATTCAAAGAACTGTCATTGGTTGCGAGCCGCGGGAAATCCCTATAAAAAGGGCTGCTGCGGCTCCAAGATCTTGTACAGAACTAAATAAAGAAATAAGGGCTGAAAAGTCACACTGGTCTCGAGTCTCTTTCTAACAAAAGCTACATAAAAGTGATTTTGTTTTGAAATGGTTTCAGTCTTTATTACTTTGCTGCATTTCCAGGCATATATTTTTAAGTATATTAATATGAAGTTTGTAAGTTATATATTGAACTGCATAAATAGTAACAATTTATTAATAGTAAAGCTTCTGATAGTACATCATATACTGCTTTTTTCTTTCAGAAGATGCAGTGGTATACCTAGCAGTCTCTTTTCTCTTATCTCAAATGCAAATTACTCATTATGAGTAAATTTAACTGAGGCAGAGGCATAGAACAGAATAAAATAGAATACAACTTTATTGTCATTTTAAATGTACACTAATCAGCATACATTAAAATGAAATTTCATTGCTTTTAGCTCTCAAAAGATAACCATTACGCATATATACATGATCAAAAAAAAGAAAAAGAAACCTGTGAATTTAGAAGAGGGATGGCATCAGGAACAAAGCTGTTACAGAATGCAGTAGTCCTGCTATAGATACTTCAAAATGTCCCCTAGAGGGGAGCAACAGTAACAGACCATGAAGTGGGTGGGTGTGGTCTCTAACAATGCTTTGAGCTCTAAGCATATAGCACTTATAAGCAGTATCCTGAATCATGGGAAGCGGGCTTCCTATAATCTCGGCTGTCCTTACCACTCTCTGTGTGGACCTTCTATCTGAGGGACTGCTACCACCAAACCAACAGTGATGCAGTTTGTTAAAACGCTGTCAATCGTGCCTCTGTAAAAAGTGGCCAGGACAAAAGGAAAACGATGTGCTCTCCTCATCCAATGCAGGAAATTCAAATGCTAGCTTGCACGTTTCACTAAACATATGAAGCGACCAAGTCATATTATTAGTTCTGTATCCCCAGATATTTAATAATATTGACCAACTCCACAGCTCCAGCATTGATACAAAGTAGAGTATGACTATGCCAACTCTTTATAAAATCAACTATGATCTCCTTTGTTCTGTTAACATTCAAAAACAGGTTATTTTTACAGCATTAGTCCACCAGAGCCTTCACTTCCTCCCTATAAGAATCTTCATTGTTGTCCCAGAGAACATGTATGTCATGTCATATGTATACTTCACAATGATTCATAGCAGGCTTGGCACAGCAATTATGGGTCATCCAGGTGAACAGTAACAGACTCCAAACACAGCCCTGTGGGCAACCTATACTCAAGAAGATGGAATTGGAGACTTTTCTTCCAATTCACACAAACTGGGGGCTATCAATAAGGAAATCAAATGATCCAGGTACATAAAGAAGTATTAAAACCTAATAGCTCAGTTTGTTCACTAAATGCTGAGGAATAATTGAGTAGAGCGCCAAAATTAAAATCAACAAACAGCATTCGCTCATAAGTATTCTGCAGGTGCACTAAACTAGGATGAAGGACACAAAGTGCATCATCATAGAGTGGTTCTGATAAGCAAACCATAATGAATCAAATGTAGGGGGAAGGCATGAAACAATATTGTCCTTCACCAATCTCTCAAAACACTTCATCATAATAGAAGTGAGTGCAACTGGACAGTAATCATTAAGGCATGTAATTATAGATTTTCTGAGAACTGCTTCTGAGACATCCAAGGTTTTTCATTTGTCCACATAACTTTAGTCTTAAGAACATTGGCATCCTCCATACACTTTTGAATATAGTATAAGCAGACACAGTAGAAGCATACTCATTCAGTATGTTGATCATTTGATGCAGCCTCTTTAAGGATGTTTAAATATCATAATATACTGGCTTTAATATATGTCTATGGCGATTCTTAATCATCCAGGTAATAGTTTTCAGATAACTATGATAACTTTCTTGTTTTTTCTTTAAGACATTTCACTTCTCAGTTCTGAAGAAACCTCTTAGATGAGAAGCGAAATATCTTCAAGAAAAAACAAACCCAGTTGTCTTTTGAAAAAAACATGTTTGGGATAGTACTAATAAATTCTATTTGTAGTTATTTCCTAACAATAAAGTAAAAATGGCCTTTAGTATTTAAAATATATCTGGAGAAAGTCTACCTATGAATTATTCTCCTCAGCATGGATCATATTTTCACAACAGACCCAAATTAGGAGTCCTGAGACATCATACTAATGTCCACAATCCACTAACTTGGAACAAACTAAAGTGAAGAGTTGGGGAAGCTTAGCTTTTCTTTCACATAGATAGCATTTTCCTTTTTGTCCCACTATCATTTGTGAATTAGACAAGACCACAATATGCAGACAATCTTTTGCTGACTGACGTATTCTATTGATTTATTGCTGTCCAGCTATTGTAAAGATGAGGACAGAAGGTCATCTTCCTTGCTTATCTGCCCACCTCACAGCCAGTAACATTCATTTTAGAGTAAATATAATGTACGTGTTGTGTTTTCCTCAGCTAGTATCATTAATGTGATATACAATGAAGGGGAAAATGTATAATGGGAGCCCTGACCTTTGATTTATATCTTTACATTTTTCCCAGATTACTGTGGCTAACATTTTTCAAGATCTAACTACTGAACTATCCTTACTGAAAACTACAGATGCTTCCAACCATTTGCTCCCAACTCTGTTGATTTGAATAAAAATTATAGCATAAGGTCTGAGGTTTAAATTCTTTAAACAACTGTTTATTATCTTAACATTTCAGATCTGCCCACCTACTCAAAAGGACTAAAGACCTGGAATGAAGAAGGAAGTTTAGAAGGAAGGATTCAGAATCGTGGTTAAGAAGATTGGGTGCTATAATTGTATGAAAACTGTAGTATCATACCCGATACTGTATGTTTATAACAACTATATATGTATATTAGTTAACCAACAAATATCTGGATAAGCAATTATTTTCCAACTCACTTTGGGATCAAACTCCAAACAAATTTCCTGCTCTGAAGAAACAAAGATGCAAACGCTAAAAGATCCAGGCTGAAAGATTCACATGAACAATGCATTTACATTCACATAGCATGCTGGAATGAATTCTGGTCTCAAACAAGATCATTTTCTATAGGTTGAGAACTTGAGACTTAGTATGAACAAATCCAATCTAGAAAAAGAAGAATTAGTATTCTCTGTAGCTTGTGAATAATTCAGATGGCTAGAAAGTAGCTGCTGTCTCCCAGTGGCAGAACTATCTCAGTGCCTCAATTTGCATAAGGAATCTGCCTGATTTTGTAGATTCAGTCTGATCTTAGGAAATACAGTTTTCTAGATATTTTTCTTTTTGCATCTAGTATCTGATGTTTTTCATATTCATAAAGAACCATGATAGTATTTTACATATGATTATCACAATTAAATTATTTGAGACTATCCTTCCATATAATGTGCAGAGTTTGCATACTTATAAGGTTAAGCTAATGAGGTTTTCTGGTTGGATAACGGTTCGGTGTATATTAATTCATTATTGGTCAACTGTGCCATTGTTTTCTTTTTGCATTTCTTCTTTCTCAGAGAAATTCAGTTCTGCAAATGAGTCAATAGGATCATTGCACTAGCAAAATCCTTCATTGTTGACCGCAAGCTGCCACAGACTGATAAAAAATGACACAAACGCTTGGGGCTAACCTCAAACAAATGAACTAATAAATGTGAAGTACATTTAAGCTGGCAGACATACAAATGCAAAATTGACAATTATTGATTTTCACTTGTCAGTCATCTCCAAAGTTTACAGAGAGATAGGGAACCAAACAACTAACTCTCTTTAGAGAGCTCTTTGTCATAGTGGGTAGTGTGGTAACCAGAGATTATCAGAAGAAATAACAATGCTTGCAGAAATCAATTATTTACAGAGACAGCCAACTGAAATGCCAGAAATTGCAAGATGTACAATGCTTTGGGCCAGGGTTATCTGAGAAACTGCCTCTTCCCAGTTACAGCCACCTGAGACATTAGAGTGAAGAGGCAAGGAATGTTGGTCCCATCTGGTGCAAACCAAAAGAAGGCTGATCCCATTGGTAGAACCCAAAAGAAGGACTTTCTCTAAGGTAGCTCCATTCCTTTGGAATATCATCCCTGCAAAGATTAGACTTTGATACTCTTTTCTAAGGGTCTGAAGAACTAGTTCTGTCAATGGGCCTGGGGAATCTAGAGTGGGACAGAGCCTATAAAGTGGTTCCTTTCATTGTGCATTGTCACCAGGAGTGGAGCATTATTATTTTTATTCTTTTATTTGGGTTTTTTATTGTTTGTAAGCCACCCAGAGTCACTGAAAGTGAGTGGGTAGCCACAAGCTTACTAGAAAAGCTACAAAGGGTAAGCCTTGACTAGCAGCTGTGTAGAGGCACATTAGGAAAAACCAGTGTCATAGACTAGGATGGAAATTTGAAAAATAAAATCCCAATCATCTGAATTATTGTCAATAAAACTATAAGAGGCATTATTTAGACTATATGTTTATTTTATACTACTTACACTATTAGTATCTGAGCTGTAGGGAATTGTCTAAGAGACATTGGCATAAGAAAATTAGCTACTTATTAGGTATATATCATTTAAGATTAAAAGCTCACCTAAAAATCAACATAAGTGCCATCATTGGGAAAGGAAAATGCAGATTCCAGGACAATTGGAAGCAAACTGTTTGTAGCTCTAATACAAATCATGTACGGCCTTTGCAGAATCTACATGATATAAAAAGTTACTGTAGCTATGCATTGTAAATAGTGACTAAGCCATAAGGTTGATTTTTGGCACATTATTCTTATATATAACTTTTAAGACATTATTTCAGTATATGGAACATAATACTTCTTCAAGGGCTCCATGGCACACGTGTTTTGTCCAGAAATAGCCCATTACAAATTAATGTGGATTTTTCCTTGCAGATCAATGGGTAAAATAACGTTGAATAAAAGGGGTTTTTTTCCCCTAAAAGTGACTTTGATCTTAGAATCTCTTAAATAGAAATCTTGAGTAACACAAAGCATTCAAATATCTCCTATTTTGTCTGCAGCAGATATGAGATATTTAGGACATATTGTATACAATTGACACCTTATACTCACAGAGTTCTACATTATCCAGAGTGTTTATTTCTCCAAATTGTATTTTCATATGTGTGCCTGTGTAGCATAAAAGTGAGGACTAATAAAGTCAATTTTAACTTGAAAGCATGCCAACTTGGTGGCCACTTAATTTATTATTGCTTCATTTTTACCTCCAAGTAAGTACAGAGAAGAAACTTGATTATATTATTTGTTTCAAAGGACCACACTTTGGGTAGACTTGTGCAATATACAATGCCTTTTGTCTGAGACAGCAAAAAAATCTAGGCCTACTTTGGTGCTACAGCAGCTTGCTGACTAATTCTACCTTCCCCTTTTGCAAAATGAAATGATGAAATGTCTCACACTATTTGCTGAATAGAAGAATGTTGTCATTGTGGGTCCAGAAGTAAGTGTTCAAAAGAAATTAGTAGGTTTTCTATATATATAGAAAAAGAAACCACAGATCATAAAAGTTTGGTCCATTCATCTACTCATTTTACTTTCTGGAAAATAAAAGAGTTTCATAGCTACTTTTTCTCCTATTTCTAGAAAAAGTCTACTCTTTAAGTCAGCAAAGACAATGGTGTATGCACTCATCTACTTTCAATCCACTCTATGCCACAGATGTATGTGTATTCACTGAACTGACATGCATTTGTAAATACTTGATGATATATATCTTCCTCGGCTCTAAGGAAAGCCAGAACAGCAGCTCTCCTTATAATATAAATAACACCAGTCACTTTATTTTTATTTATTTTTATATAAATAAACATTTCTAGCCTTTTGTATCTCTGAAGAGAATCTCTAAATTTGTCACTGCTAAATTCTTAGGCCTTTTGCAATCTAGAGCAATCTAACAAATGTTCTTCTCCAGTCAAGATAATTTGGATAAATTTTGTTGGCCCTTGGGACACATCTTTCTGGATAAAACTATAACAAATTAAATAACAGTTTCCTACTCTTTCATGACACAAAAATGCCTGCCTTTTGGTGATAGTTTTGCTATGCCTTTGTAGTACAATCATGGTTCTCTTATGCATGTAAATCAGTCAGAAAGCAAAATTTCTATCTAAAGCAACTAGAGAAGTAATAAGAACTATTTCTCAGAGTTCTTATTAAAAGCTTTAAAGAAATAACTATTAGGATTTACATTATGTTTCTGTGATTGCTAATATTTATCATGAAGACAGTAACTTTGATAAAAATGTACTTGAAATGTTGTCAACTTCCCTAGCTACCATCTTTCTTTAAATTGTTATTGATGCTAATTCAATGTAATTAATGCTTCCCTATGTCAAGTAGCAATAAATATTTAAATAAAATTAGAAGGTATGTGTTTGATTAATGATGCACATACAATGTCACTGCCCATAAAATTTGTATGATATAATTGTGATGTGAAGCCCAGGGTAAATAAAAGAAGTTAGTTGTTCTTGAGTGGCAAAAAAGCTTACGTAGATTTATCTGGATTAAACAACAAAAACATCAAGGCTATAAAGTGAGTATAGAGAGTCTTTAGTTTCTTTTATTGCTGTTTGCCCCAGATAGGAATCTTGGCAAACTACAGCACACTCCAAATAACTATCAGATAAATCCTGTAAAGGTTTTAGGGAAGATCTTTTCTGGTCTCTTTCTGCCTACTAGGGATTCAGGGCTGATTTGTCTCTTAGTTCCTTGAGAAAGAACCCCTGCAACTCAATGCAAGAATCCACCATACATATTATGCTAGACTACTGAATCAAATGCAACTGAATTTATATATTGAATCCAAACAAATCACATTGCTTTTAGAGTTATGAATGAAAAGTCACTGTTTCTCTAGCCTAACAACAAGTGATTTGATATATTTATGGAAAAATGTACAACATCACAATTTTAATACAAATTACCAAGATTATAGAAGGACAAAGTTATAGTGGACTGTGTTATTGTTAATTGTTAATTTGCCTTAATATTCTATATCATTGCTATATCTTTACAAAAACAAGCTTTACTTTTTTCTAACAAGCAAGAATTATTTACAAAATCATTAATAACTCAATGAATGTACAATATACCACTTAACACTAATTATCAATAAAGTTAACCACTTTTAAGATGTGTAAGTGATTTCCCTGCAACAGAAAATAAATACTATTTAGAGCTAAACATACCTCATTGGTAAAACTTTATGGAGAAAATGAAGAAGGGGAAGAGATTTAAAAGAGGAAGGAATTGGTGTTATCAGGAAATAACAATAGGAAATAAGTATCTTTGAAGTAAGCTAGTGATATGTTGGTACCTGGATATAGAAGTCAATCACCAATATTATTCTTCTGTATTAGGATTAGGTTCCTGCAAGAACAAAATGGTTAACTTTATACCTATAGCAGATACCTGATGAATCATGGTGACTGGTCCATAGAAAATGGTAATAGAACTTGTAGTTGGGTTGTTGTACTGTTCTAAATACATGAATACAAAAATGCATTCATCTATGTTCTTTAAACCAGGATTGAGAAGTTTAATACTTGGTTAATTCACCTAATGCACTGCTTGAACAGTAGAGTTTTGTCTATTCTTTTTTTTCAATCTCAAGATCTGGCTGTAAAAAAATCCACCAAATTGTTGGTTCTTTCCATCTTTCCAAGCAGTCTCCATGTTTCCAGTGTCTTTCTCCTCAATTTGAATTGAACCCAGATGGACATTTCTTCCAACAAGTACAAACATAATTTGTGTATAGGGAAGAGGGGATTTGCATAATTTTGCAGTCACTCTTTACTGATGATAAGCCCTTTAATATTCAATAGGTACTATATAATTTAGTAACAAGCTGATACCTCTTAACCTCAATTGATCTAATTTTTTTAATCATGATTCATGAAATCTTAAACTACTTTTAATACTCAGAAATGTATACAAATGTTACTTCTTACTAAACTGAATACAAAGACAAATTCGAATCTACAGAGCCACACCGTGTTCTACCTAGAAACAGCAAATCAAAAGTAGGAGGGAAGTAATTTAATCTTTACAACACTGCCTCCTCTGGGCTAAAATGTCAGCTAATCTCTGTGTGGGCCCAGTTCATTTAGAACACCTGCAGGAAACATCAAATTAGCAGTTACGATGATCAAAGCGTCACTGCTTCGCTAGCTGCGTGGAAGCATATAAAAAGAGGCTTTGGCTTCACACTATAATCCTAACGTTTTTCTTTCTTGCAGGTACACCTGGTTGCATAGCAGATAGTTAACAAATAAGTGACGTAGAAAACTACTGCAACTAATTTTGGAAAAAGTTTGAAAAGATGCTCAGACTATCAGATTCCGGAAATACTTATATTTTATCTGATGATGAAGGCAAGTATTATAGGCTAAGATTAGTTAGCTCTTGGGAAGAGGGAAGTAAAAATATGGCAAATGTGGCAGACTTGCAATATTCTGTTACTATACAGTTGCCTATTTCAATACAATATATTGCTACTCATCCTATGGAGTCTGTTTCCCAGTTTGGTCTACACTGCAAGTCTGACAAATTGTAACTAAGCCAAGAGGTTAGCCCCACCCTACATTATCTATCATAGCTTATGTGTATAGCACTAGTGGGATTCAAAAATGTTTACTACTGGTTCTGTGGGCATGGCTTGGTGGGAGTGGCAGGGGAAGGATACTGTAAAATCTCCAGTCAGAGGTGGTTCTCCCAACTACTCAAAATGTCCACTACCAGTTCTCCAGAACTGGTCAGGACCTGCTGAATACCACCTCTGGTGTATAGTTTCCATGGCTTTTTTTCTATTTAATTGGGATTAAGACAGTAGGCCCATCTCATTTTCTTGCAAAGGTGCTTTTCCAAAAGGCAACTGGACCTTCTTGGTTTGTTCCTTTAAAATATTTCTCTTCTCATTCAAGAAGTTTCTTCAGTTTCAGAACTGTAGAAGCTTCTTGAATGAGAAGTCTGAGTTTTCAAGAAAAAAAAAAACAAGAAAGTCCAGTTGCCTTTGGAAAAGCACCTTTGTGACAACCATGACCTGAATGATTGAGAATCTCCATAGGCACCTCACTTTCTCAGTACTATGCAGAGAAGAGCAGAAAGCTCTTCTATCAATATTTGAAGGAAAGATAGTTTTAACCAGACATTGAGAAGCTGGAATTAATTTGAAGGGACGTGGAAATATAATAGTTGAATGGAACTGGAAATGATGAAAAGAATGTTAGCCACAGAAAACCTGAGTTTGCAGCAAAAAGTAATTGCAATCAGAATATTGAGGTTTGTTTCACAATGGGCGAATTTCTGTATTTCACATGCTGACTCTTATCGACCGGAATACATATTTTGTAAAAGGGGAAAAAATGCGATGTGCTTGATAGTGCTGTTAGAAACGGGGTAAAAATAGAACAGTGACCATCTTATCCTGGCTTGTTGCCGCCCAAGCGACAGACTACTTCAAAGGGAGAATCTGAGCATGCTCCCTGTTATCCATGACTGAGCCTGTTTCACATCGTTACAGCTTTGTCGCCCACGCTTCACATTACCTTGCAACTTTTCTCTCCCCAAGCATAAACCGTGTTTTGATGTAAAATAGTAAATGGCACAACCAGGCACCACCTCACCCCTTCTTGTTTTACTGTATTTATATTTGTTTCACGTCCGTCTGCCAAAAAAGATCCCAAGTAAGGGCAAAAAGGTGTAGGGCTTCAAAATCTGCCACTGCGCATGCTCGCTCCTGTCCGCCTGGTGAAACTTGATGGAGAGCTGTTTATGAGCCCCGAGCCTAGGAAACCTGCGGAGCAAAAATCGCAATAATAATAATCTTGGACGCTTGGAAATACAGTGGAAGCGTGTTGTTTTGACGCGCTGCTGGTAAGGTCTTGCTTTGCTGCGGCGACGTGTTGCTCGGGGCGCAATCATGAGCCTGGTTGGCGATAGTGGCGGGGGGGGGGGGGATCTGGTGCCAACGCACAGGCGCGCGCGCCATGGTGGCGATTGGGGAAAGAGCTGCGCGACGTCGGGAGAAATCCCAGTTTAGGGTAGTGCGGAGAGAAACTGCGGTCCAGTTGAAGGTGGCTTGCTAGACAAGGATGCAAGCAGCCCGTCTGGCACATGATAATACAAAAAAAAAAAAAATGGCTGTGCGCTGGGTGGAAAGTCTTTTAACAACACCTTGGTGATTTGAGCCTGCGTGCCCAAACACCTTGGGGAATAATCCTCAGTGAATGCAACTTCTGAGTCACCATCACGCAAAAAGGCATCGAAGGCGACATCTGCTGCCATTTTCCCCCTATGATGATTTAATTCTGTAGGCGATGGCTTGGCTTTGAAAAAGGGCCCTTGTTGTTTGATTCCCCGGCTCCTGTTCCTTGAATTCCCTCTCACGGCAGTCAGTCTTAGTATTGTTTACTTGGAATGAGAGTTGCTTGCTCGGCTTTAGGCCTGAAAGAAGCTCTGTCATCCGAAGATTTTTGTAGCAAAGAGGCGACTTACTTCGGGGAAGGGTAGTTGGGTGGGGGGTTAAGACTAAGGTTTGTATAGTTCTAATTTTAGTTTATTTAGTTATCTGCTGGTCTTAGTAAACTGGGTTATGAAATCATGGTTCCTGAAGTATTCCTTCTCTCTTTTCTACTGAGGTCAATTCTCAAAACCTAAAATTATTTCATCATGATTATAAACCACAAGGGAGTTATGGGTTTGTGGAGTAGAGTTATAGTGATTATAATAGCATTATTGCTTCCTATTACTTAAAATAGGTAGATAGGAAGATAATTCTGTCAGAATTTATCTCAATGGGACAGGGAGATGAAACTCATTTTTAGGTTTCCTCAGTTACTCTGAGGCCTTGTGTATTTCAAATATGATCTTTATGGTTTTATGTCCTTGTGTTAACTTTTTATATTTTTATAGCTAAGGCATACTTTGAAATGATCTTTAGTGCAGAAGTAATCACTGCACTGCACTTCCCTTCCTTCCTTGATGGTACTGCCTAATCTTATAGCATTCTATGAAATGGTGATCTTTTGAGCGAAGGTAAACCAATTTTCTATTGCAGCTGAAGCAGTATATAAAGCAAACTTCTGTCTAGAATTCTCAATCCTTGAACAAACCAAGTCTAGCTTTTATAGCCAAATCTTTGATGCCAATAAATATCTTTAATATAGTACTTGTATATTAGTATTCTTGAATACCTAAATATAGTATAAGTGTAACATAAATGTACTCGGGCAATATATACTTTATAAAGAAACAGGCTGCTTCAGCCTTGTGCAAAGTCTTCAGTAATTTTTTTTCTTTGTCTTAGGTGAATCAGAGGAAGACTCCAGCCCTTGCAGTCTCTTGAGATCAGTAGCTATAGGTGAGAAATTCTGGGTAAAAAGGGAACAGAAGAATAAATGCAGGGTATAAATGAAAATTTGATGCACATGATCTTGTGGGCTAACATCCGACAAAAGCCATAAATGTATTGTTCACTTCCTTTGATGCCACTAGATTTTCTTGTAGGAAAAACACCTGAGAAAAGTACAAAACTTCTGGTTATTATCATGTCATAATTCTTTCCTGCTTAATTCTTTTTTGAGTGCTATTTCAGAGCAGAGTATATCGTTTTTCATACCATACAAATAACATTGAAGGAGTTTTCCAAGTGAAACAAATAACTTGTATTTAGGCCTGTATGAAGTATGAAATCTCTTAATGCTAATATTTATACTCAAGAGTGGGGATTTGGGAATTATGTAACCTTGAAATTTACATTAATGTTGAAGAATTCAGGGAGGTATACCAGTTAATGTTTCTGTTGATGGGAAGATTGTCAATAGTGATAATCACTTTTTAATTTAAAGAAGTATTTTCCAAATATAAACTATTTTTCTCAGTAGAGCTACAGCAAACAATCCCAGTTGCCTAAAAATGCATGCTTAACACTATTGTGAACCAGGGCTGAATTAATAATATTTTCTGCAATCTGAGAATGAAAAATTCATTATGGAAAGCAAATGATTTTTAATAATAATAATAATATTTTTAATAATATTGGGTTGTTTACAAGGGAATAGTTTTGCAATCCCAGGAATATTTCAAATAAATAAATAGATTTTATGCAGTCTGTCGTAATTTTGAACCTAACTGGTTGCAAGTCATAGAAAACTTGTTTTTTTCCATTATGAGCAATATTGAATCAATAACATGCCTATAATAGTGAAAAAGCTTATATAATAGAAAACAGCAATAACAATAGCACTTAGCTTTATATATCGCTTCACAGTGCTTTACAGCCCTCTAAGCGGTTTACAGAGTCAGCATATTGCCCCCAACAATTTGGATCCTCATTTTACCCACCTCGGAAGGCTGAGTCAACCGTGAGCCTGATGAGATTTGAACTGCCAAACTGCAGTCAGCTGGCAGTCAGCAGAAGTAACCTGCTTTAACCATTGCGCCACTGCAACTCATGGTCTTATTTGTTAATTTGCTTGGTAAGAAGACTCCCAGGTCACAACCTGTTACAATTTTACAAACAAGAGTCTGAACTTTTTAATTTGTTTTCAACTTGGTGGAAATTATCTTTCTGCGAATATTCTATCAATAGTTCTCAAAATAAATCCTGCTGCAATAAATGGATGTAGAGTCTACGGTTTGCTTTTATTAACTTTTTTCTGTCAACAGATATGGGGAAATCTCTTTCCATGCCTTTATCTGCTTTGAAAGATGATGGGGCTTCAACCTCTGATAACATGAAAAGTGGATTAATGAACTCAGACTCTCATAGTGAAGATGGAAAAAATGGAGATGTGTCACAGTTTCCATATGTTGAATTTACAGGAAGAGATAGTGTCACATGTCCCACTTGTCAGGGCACTGGGAGAATACCACGTGGTAAGTATAAAGTCAGAAGCAATTTCTGTGACATCTACAGTTGTAAATATATGTTGCTTTCATTTGCAAGTCGCTAGGCTTTCTTTGTACATAATATTAGTATAAAATTTACAGTTTAATTTTTTTAGATTTTCTTTTTGTATTCTATATATAAAACCACAAGTTATACAATAACATTCATTATAAAATTTCAGACAATATAACTATTTTAGAAAATTAAAATATTCCAAAAGATTCCGTTTTTGGTATTAGTTTTTACAGAGCACAAACTTTATTGTCTTCAGAACCTGAATTTGACTTATTTCTATGTACATGATGTTCTTAGCCAGCTATACTAGAACTACATGCAGAACAAAATTAGAAATTATCTTGTATGTTCAGGGGTGCTTTAAACATATTAGCTGCTTAATCTGTATTCTCAGTATTGTTTTATGGCAATAATGAAACAAGCAATTGAGTTGTTAAGCGACATTGACTAAGACATGATGTGATTACTACTTGCAATTTTATTCTAGCTTCTCCATTGACATTGCTTGTCAGAAGCCAGCTGTGAAGTGCCCAAATAGTGATCATATGACCATGGAACACTACAGTGATCATAAAGTTACTTTTTCAGCACCATCATAACATTTTAATAATTACTAAACAGAATTGTTAAGTGAAGTCTCCACTGATGTGTACTAATCTCCATATAATATACATTGATTAAAAGAACTTTCAAATGGTTATCAAAATTACAGTATTTTAATGGTGCTGAAAAGAGAGTGTAGCTGTTGAGCAAACCTTTGCAAGGCAGTGATTTATAAGGTGTAATTTCATAGCTTGTTATGAAATGGTTTCCCCTAAAAATATTTTATGTGACAGTACCTTTTGATAGTTTTATTGTATTTGAAAAGCATTGTTTTTTAATTTAGTCTGTGGTAGTTGTGTATGTTATGCAGACCTTCGTTACAGAAATTTCAGCTTCATCAGCATATCATGTGGCATGTTTTACTGGCTTTATAACAGCAGAGATTGGGTGTAGAAATGACAGGATGCTGGATTATATTCCAGGACAGGAAAATCAGCTTGTTGCCTTGATTCCATATAGTGATCAGAGACTGAGACCAAGGAGAACGTAAGTTACAATAGTAATGACTGTATGTGATATTGGTGAATTCCTTTAAAGCTAAGCTTTGACTAAATAAATCTATCAGAAGGTTTAAATGAATAGTTTTGTGCTTGCCTCTTAGCCTTGGAAAATATTGCTTTGTACTAATAATCAAAATGCTTTGTGTTAATGTTAACATAGCCTACAAAAGGGTTGGGCTGCATTGCTTGAGCTGCTGATGCTTGCTATTAGCAAAAATTCCTATTAGGTTTGGAGCTTTGTCATGTTGCACTACTATGGTTTGAAGTGGGAGGGTTACTATTGGTTACAGCATTCTTGAATTCTACCTTTTCTATCTTTGTTAATCCATACTGATGCCTTCATTTTCCAAATATTAAAAACCAGGAGATTGCTGGGAAAATTCTAGATGCTATAGAGAAAGAATGCACAATGTTAATATTGATTGTACTTGCTTATTGCCTTGGCAACTTTGCTTTGTTCTTATTAATTCCCCAGCGATTAGGCAGATCGAAGAATGCATGCATGCCCATGTACATGTGTCTGCAGGCAGATTTCAAAAAAATCTGATTAACCTTAGAATGGACACTGGAAATATGTACTGATTGGAGCATGTCCAATAACTAAAAATCCATGCAGTGAAAAGGAAGGGTATAAAGAAAACACTGAGACTTTAAAAGAGCCTCTTCTCTCTGCAGAAAACTTTATGTGACTGCTTCTGTAATTGGATGCTTACTACTTTCTGGACTGGCAGTATTTTTCTTATTTCCTCGATCTGTCGATGTACAATATGTTGGAGTCAAATCAGTATATGTTGATTATGAAACACAGAGACGCATAATATATTTAAATATTACGGTAAGATCTCAGCTGAAAACCTTTCACTTCCTTCAGTGGTTGATAATTTATATTGATGCTTAAGATTGTGTTAAAGCATTGTTTAATCTAGAGTCCTGCATTATTTCTTTTGCAGAATACATTGAACATAACAAATAACAATTATTATTCTGTGGAAGTTGATGACATTACTGCCCAGGTACAGTTTGCAAAGACGGTGATTGGAAAGGCACGAGTGAACAATAATACCCAAATTGGACCACTTGATGTGACACAGGTAAGAATTACTGGGAATCACATAGTATATCACAATTATAGGTAGTTACAGTAAACAACAGCAATTAGGATCTGAATTTCCATTGCTAAGTGACATGATTGTAAACTGATGTCATGTGACTGCATTGCTTAGTGATAGCAGTTCCAGCACTTTCCAGTTGCCATCACAAATCACTGCAGGTCATTAAGCGAAGACATCACATAGTTGCCGTTTGTAGAAGTCCTGCCAGCTTCCCCATTGACTTTGCATGTAGGAAGCCAGCAAATAAGGGGGAAAATGGATTTGGGACATTGCAATGTCTTAATTGTGATCCAGTCATCCTGATTGCAGTGGTGACTATGGGAATGCTGCTACACCTAGAACTCTGAGGACAAGTCATATATCCCATTTATTCAATGCCATCGCGAGTTTGAATGGTCTCTGAATGAATGGTTATTAAGCAAGGATCACATATATTTGATAGCAGTTTTCTAGATAGTTATCCTGACTGTTTCTGTTCTTGTTTCCTTTCAGATTGATTATATGGTACCCACTATAATACAAGACGAAATGAGTTACATGTAGTAAGTATTCTGCGCTTTAAGTTTCAATGTATAGTTTAGTATTGTAAGCCACCCAGAGTTATCCTGCAGTAAGATGAGCAGCCAATAAATTTGATACATGTGTACAAGATGAGATTAAATACCTCTTTTTTGAATAGCCTGGAACACAGGCTTTCTAGCATGATTTATGCTTTTCTAAATATTACTTATCATTCTTGGTGCTGTGTACCCTAAAGGATTCAAGATCTGATTACTAGCACTGCATTGAAATGCTGCATTAATGTTTGAAAGATTGGGATTGATATAGCACAGAGAAATTTTTTTTTAATGTGTTTCTCACTTTTTTCTTTTTTGATCAGAGGAAGAACACAGCTAGTATCCTAAACTTTGATTAATGAATAACTCTGTTTTCCCTCTTTAATCCATCTGCAAGGAACATGTTTTGTGTTATTGTTTTTTTGATATACTAAATGGCAGTTTAGGATTGTGTCATAATCTTTCTTTCATATAAATTTTATTGAATTTACAATTAAAAAAATAACATAACATTACATAAGAAACAGAGAGAGAAAAAGAAGAAAGAAAGAAGAGAAAGAGAGAGGAAAAAAAAAAAAAAACGCTCGGTCTTGTGACCGAAAAAGGAGAAGAAGAAGTATAAAAGAGAGAAAAACAAAAAAAAAAAAAAAGAGACGGAAGAAAAAAGAAAATACGTTAAAACCAGACAAATATTCTTTTTGACAGTCTACAAGATCCAATTCTCCTACCTTACTTTAAATATACACATCTTATCGCTATTTATGGATATTTATGCTTATTTATGCTCATTAAACAGTTTATCTCTGATATAACCAATTATACCATGCATTCCAATTATTATCAAATGCTGAAGACTCTTTATTTTTAAGAGCTATGGTTAAATTGTCCATTTCTGCGCAGTCACATATTTTCTGAATGACCAATTGATCTGTAGGTAAACGGGATGATTTCCAGCACTGGGCAAATGCTAATGTGGCCGCAGTTAGAATATGAATTATTATGTATTTCGTCTTTTTAGGAAAATGTTTATCAGAGATCCCTAGTAGGAAGAACTCTGGTTTGTATTCAATTTGATCTTTGGTTATCTCCTCCAGCCATTTTCTAATTTTTTGCCAGTATTTCTGGGCTTCTTTACAGGTCCACCACATATGAAAGTAGGTTCCCTCTATGATAATGTGGAGTAGGAATATTGGAAGAAGCATTACATTAACAGAATGGGAAAAGATCTGGAATAGAATCATTAAGATTACGAAATCTGCGGCGTACAAAGAAAATATGTATAAAATGTTATATAGATGGCACTTACCCCCTTCGAGGTTAGCGAAAATGAACCCAAACTCTAGTCCAAAATGTTGGAAAGGATTGTGTCATAATCTTGACTACGTAATTTAGACAACAGCATTAGTTATGGATTATTGAAACTGGTCAACTTTCAATTTATTGCAGTTGGTTTTCTTGAGTAAACAGTTAATCACTTGACCTTTTGGCTAAAATCAAGTATGTATATGTATAGATTTAAGGAAGTTCATTTGAAATTGATTTTAGGAAAACTTTCAAACATGTAATTAATATATTGTGCACTAATACTAATGTTTTTCTTACAGCGATTTCTGTACTTTAATCTCTATTAAAGTGCATAATATAGTTGTCATGATGCAGTAAGTATGTACAATATTTTTATTTATGGGAAAAGTTAATTTCCAAAACATCTGTATTACTATAGGATATTTTTCCAGAGCCTAACATTTGGTTAAGATTCCTTTCTTTTCCATTTTCATGAAGAGAAATCTCTATATAAAAGCGAAATGCCACTCACACAAAATCTCCAGAACCACAAAGCCTACAGACTTGAAATTTGGCATGTATGTTCCTCTTGGCTTCTAGGTGCTCACTAAGAAAGGATTTTTCAAAATGACCATCAGAGCATTAGTATTTCCTATATTATTATTAACACGCTCTGATGTTAAAGAGTTCAAATCCCGCTCCCCACCTGAATAGAAATCTGTTCCAAATGCAAAACACAAGCAGAGGAGAGGAGTTTCAGTTTTAGTTTTATAGCTCCAAGCAGCTTTAGTACAGAACAGTTGAGCTAAATCATGCCCAGGCTCCTTGCTGTGTCCTTGCTCACACAGCAAATACTGCTTCAGTTTCCAAACAGCCCTCAACTCTCTCACACACTGACAGGATGCTAGCCTGATGAATACTGATGGATGCTGGTAGGAAGAGGCAGATTTTTTTCCCTTATTTTCCCCCAAAAAACTAAGCCTGACCACATACTTTCATAGTGAAGCATGGGTAGTAAGATCTGTGCTCAAGTCTTTTCATAATTCCTTTGAACCAGTAACAAAAGCAAGTTAAATGATCATAATATTATGAAATACTTTTCAAATTTTAAGTATGATTTCTTAACCTGTCATATAATAACAAATGTGCTGAATGAAATAGAGGACATGCTGAAAATAGCTACATCAAACTGAATAAACTATTTTTCTTGCTTGAGGAAATTAGTGGCAGTTCAATGCTAACAACTACAACAATTACAAAAGATGCCTGCATTACACATGATTTGGGGGTGGGGGTGGGGTTAGCTCTTATAAAATAGTAAAAAACAAAGATGCTTCACAACATCTAATAATGGTAATGAAGCACCTCTCTAAATCATTAAAATAGCCACATATATTAAATGTTCATGCAGCCATTGAATTCTTCCTGTTGTCTCGGCACTCTAATATTGTATTATACATGCAACAGCTAGAAACTAGGTTAACCTGAAGGATTAATGACAGGCTGCATGTCACCCAGTGAAGTTATAGGAGCTCTGAATTGGCCACTAATATTGCAAACCCTATTTATCTCAAGGTTTTTTTCTTCCTCTTCTGAGCAGGAAATTTTAGAGATGAGATAAATATGGTTGCATTTTGGAGCAACAGAATTAAGGAAATAATCTTTATTTCTTAAGCTTTATTCTCTAATATCCCTAAACTTCTGTTTATATACAATTCAGTTTCTTCCCAAATCATTAAAAAAACAAAGCAGTCTTGCTCTATTCAGCCTAAGTGTTTCACTATACTAAGGTCGTAAAATAGAGTTTATGTCAATATTTGTGATATTAGCTATTATATTTTATGAGTAAATATTTAAAGTTAGCATTTGTGAACTTTTATTTTTAAAAATATACATGTTCTTCTAAAATCTTTCTTGATGCATGATATATGTACACATTTCTCCCTTTCTATTTTGTTATAAAGAGTGACTGTGACCACATCCTACTTTGGCCACTCGGAACAAATTTCTCAGGAACGATACCAATATGTAGACTGTGGTGGAAACACAACTTACAAGTTGGGACAGACTGAATATGTAAATGTTCTTCATCAGCCTTCTCAGTAAAAGAACCAGAAATTGAATGTGCAGAAAGAAAAAAACCCACAAATATTGTTTTTTCATTTCTCATCCAAGTTGAAATTTTAATTATACATCATATAGAGTAGAGGTTGATATACATAAAGTAGCAGGTTGGAAAGTTTCCTTATTTTTTGTGATGTAAACAAAAAAAAGGACAAACTATATATTTACATTTAATAACTTGTACCTTTCTACTCTAAATGTGAAAGTATTGTGTCAATTAAACCAAGGGTGGCAGAAAAAATAGAGAACATCTTACATCCATGAACTTTTGCCTATATGCAAACAAGGATAAGTTACTCTCCAAGCACATGTTTTTGTATTTCTTAGACAAATGATAAAGTAATTTCAGAACTTTATTGTTTTAATTGAAGTCTAATCTGAATATTCATTGTACAGAAATAATTTGCACTCCATTGTAGCATCAGATGACACATGCTTGTGTAATAACCTTAGGACCGATCAGTGTTTACGATGTTGGCATTTGTTGAAAATTGTTTTTCAGGTGGAAAGTTTTTCATTTTTCACAAGGTCCAACAATTTGCTGGATGGAAATGGAAGAATAGCACTTGACTTAGACACATTTGGTGTATGCTGCTGAAATAAAAAGAAAAAAAAATTAAAATGTCTGTTAAAAACAAAAAAAAATTATTAAAACTATTGAAAGTACATATGTCTCAAAGGCTGACTCTATGAAAATATTTTAATGTATTTGGTTACCTTTAAACACATAACATGTCAAACCTTTTTTTGGCTTACATCGTGGGCACCTCTCATTGAAACATATAAAAAGTCTCTGAAAATACAGAATATCCAAGCGTATAATATTGATATGTTTTATATAGGAATAATAATTGATAAGAGCTATGGCTAAAAAAAATCTTACATGAGTTTAAATCCATTTTTTCTATTATGCATTTTTGCTAACAAGTATGTCGCCTATGTTTAATGTTATATTCAATGGCGTAATTTTGAAGCCCATTTAGCAATTTTTAAAGGAATATGTCATAATTTTTAATACTTTTGTTTGTTGCAACTTATTCATGAATAGATTTACTGAAATCGTAAAACTAGCTTTCACTAGTATGAGATAAATAATGATTTGAACTTTAAAATCTAAAAAACAACCTCAATAATCAGTGCTCTTACAGTTACAGAATATTAACTTTAAAGGAATACAACAAAAGTTATTAAATTTAATTTGGAAGGAAAACCTTACTAATAACAAACATATTTACCATTTGTTTGATTCTTGAATTTTCATTACAATTACTTCCATTTTAAAATTAACACAGAAAACAGCATTCTGTTAATTAAACAAATAAGTATAAAATGTAGCCAGAAATTAAACATGTAACTTCAAGATTTATATATCACTAAAGGTTTCATTGGATTTTCTGTTCTACTTTGCAAACCACAAATGTGCAACATTTAGGAGGGTGGACAGATAGCAGCAAATTATTTTTATTATTTTAATATACCAGAGTAACTCAAAGTAACATGTTTGTTCAGATTAAAAAGACTGGTGCAGAAATTCTTGCAAATGTGTGTTTTTACAAATCTTCAATTTTGCTAGAATGTTGATAGCATTACCTGGAAATGGCTTCACAATTTTAATACATCACATTTTGAAGAATGGAGCTAAAATAAACCCAAATATCAATTTGTCTCCTGAATTAATTGAAGAAATATATCAAAATCCAATTCCATTATTTGAAATTGTCTAGTACGCCTTCTAAAACAGACACAGAATTTAAATAAAATCTGTTTTCCTAAAATAACAGTCCAAGAACTGTCTTGTGATTACATTTAAAAGTAGGCCAGGACTAAAACATTGATTTTATTGATACAATTTGGTGGCCAAATTAATACATCACAGGTAGCAAACTGGAGTGAAAGAAATAAAGTAGTGTTTGCACTTCTTAGTAATGCATATTACTTAGGGGCTTATTTCAGAAAATGACATTTTATGAATGAATTTCATATTACTTATACCGCTATTCTGCATTTCTAAACTTAGGAATTTTATGTGTATGGAATACACATTGCATTATTATCCTGCAATTGTATTGTGGTAAATTATTCAAGCAAATATGCTTAATTAAATTCACTTACTCAAAGAAGAACAACTTTTAACTTTTTATACACAAGGTTATAGCAAAGTAGGATTTGCATATGTTTTTTCCACAAAAATAAGCCATTCGTTCTAGTCCAGTTATGTCTAATTTTGTAGTCTTCAATTCCCAGAATTTTCAGCAGTAGCCATGCTACTGAGAAACCTTAGTAATAAAAACTCATAATTGGCAGTCCCAAAGGTTTTTTTTCAGGAGGCAACTTGTTTTTTCTTTGAAGACATTTCACTTCTCATCCAAGAAGCTTCTTCAGCTCTGACTGGATGGTGACTGAAGAAGCTTCTTGGATGAGAAATGAAACAACTTCAAAGAAAAAGTTATGCTGCCTCCTGAAAAAAAACCTTTGGGACAACATGACATAGATGATGGAGAATCTTTATAGACTTCATAACTGGCATCTCCTCGGTTAAATGAAATTTCACTGAGCCATAATTTAGCTTCTTATTTGAGAGAAAATTATCTCTTTAGAAATGAAATTGTTGAGGGTGTGGATAATATAACTGAAGAAAACAAATAAGTATGAAGGTTATGCAAGTAGCATTGATCCTTTTCTAAAGAAAAAAAGATATTTATTATAATCTTATTTGTATCTTGAATGTCTTGGTTCTAAAGTTGTTATCTTTAGATTCAAAATATTACCATAATCCTCCCTACCTTTGGAGTAGAAATTTACAAAATTATAATTACAATATTTAATGTCATTACAATTTGTTTCACAGAAATAACTGGCAACTACTGTTTTATCATCTGCTTAGGATAAAAATTGGGACAGCCTTCTAATTTTTATTAGAACATATTAACTTATTTAATTGACTTCATTTTTTAAATTCTCACTAATTAACCATTAGTGTTCATTGTATAAAAATGTATATAATTCATGTATGGAAATATTAAAAGGTAGTAACTATTTTTGTAATGATGAGAATTGTTCTTAGTTCTGTAACTGTGGCAGATTGTGAAGTATTTGGCAGCATGAAAAAGTATCTATATGCTGATGTCAGTTTTGGACATACCTTTAGAGACTCCAGAATGGCTCAAATAGTATTTAAAAGATGTATTGTATAATTGTCATAGAACTGAATTAATTTAATCAGAAGTAAACATTTTTAAGGATGTACAGGGACACAGTTATGGAGTGCAACAAAATTATATGAACAATTCTATAAGATTTTTTTCTGTTAAATTTTGAGCATAAATGAATATTGTTTATGCATTCTTTAATTATAGGAATTATATTAGCCTATATTCTCTTGGTCCCATTAAAACCATTCTAAAAATCTTGGATTAATGGATTAATTGTGTTAGTAAGCCATCAGAGGTAATTGTTTTAGACATTGCAGAGGAATAAATTGTATAGGTCAGAGACTATACAATGTCTTGATTGCAGAGAAAAGAAAATTGAGGGTGCAATTCCTGGAGCTTAAGAGAGTGCACTGAAATAAGTTGGGCTGAAAGACTAAGTGGTCCAAAGTCACTCAATGATCTTTCATATCAGACCAAATTTGTTCCTGCATCTTCCCACTCCTGGCTCAGCAATTATAATACAGTTGGTTCTTAAAAAATGTTTTATGGTGTGCGTGGGGAGGTGGGGACAGGAGAAAGGGATGTGATACAACATGGACAGGGTTTGGAAAAGTCACAGTTTTATTTGTCGAGCTATATTATGCCTTACTTAATTATCTACCAGTTTTCAAAGGTGACTGGGTGTCTTTGGGCCAGTCTCACACACACTCAACCCAACTCATTTTACAACCTGATTGTTGAAAAAAACAATAGGAGGAAGATTAGATATTTTGGCTGTCTTATGTAATTTATAAAAATAATAGTGGTAGCATTAAAAAAACCAGCCTCCTTTAGATTTCCAAAACAAATATGGATGTTCACATGAAGCTCTGTGGCTTTAGATTTCCCTCTGCAATTGCTTTACTAGCGGACATTTGTGGAAGTTACAGTCCTAAACATCTAAAGAACCTCAGTTTGCTTACCTCACTATATAGCATGGCTACCATATTTCAATGTCTATGTAGTATTTATGTATTACATATGCTGATTTTTACAGTAGCTGCTTGGATATGCTGTTTGTTTTGTCAAGAATATTCAGTAGTATATTGGTAATCAATTGCTTTGAAATTCATTGCATTTTGATGTGAAAATTATGTCCTGGTACTAAATTGTTTGTTTGGTACTCAATGCACAAGGTAGAACTTGTTGATGTTGACTGCCTTGTGACTCATTACATTATTCCTTATGAGAAAAATGTATTTGGTAGCCATTGTTTTTAGTACTCATTGTGCCTCGCGGAACCAATTAACAGTGAATACCATGGTATTACTGTATAGCTTAAAAAGCAGTATCATATTTTGGCAAAGATTTTACCCACCCTCCCAAAAAAGGCTTTCAACATTTTAATGAAAGTATATCTTAAGTAATGGCATTATTTGAGGATAAACTTAATTACTGGGTACTAATACTTATACCTAACCTATATAAAAATGTTGCAGTCCTCTTACTTACATTTAAAAGGAATTAATTTCAATTGTTTTATTTAAATCATATATCCTAAAATACATTAAAGAATGTTATGTGTGGTGCAGGTTCCCTGGCACTCTTTCTATAAGCAGGTTCTATGTGATGAATTTTTATATATACAGTAAATTACTCTTAAATATTGTGTATTTTTGATCATCCAAAAGTTGTCTTATTGTTTGAGTACATATTAGTGATGTGCACTTTACTAAAAGCCTGCAAAGGCAGTATTTGGAAGCTTTATTTATTGTTTATTGCTACAAAAATAAATGTATTTGTTTCTAAAACCATAAGAACAAATAAAGGAGTATAATATAAAAAATGGGGAACTTTCTGGTAAAACTCTTATACTTTTAAAATCGTGACTAAACTAAGGCATATTATATGTAATAGTATATTCTGAATTATGTATTTGCACAATTTTTATAAGATCATTCCTTGCCAAATCCTAATTACAGCAAGTGGTGGCATCTATCTGACCTTTGGAGATGTTTAAAAAAAAATAAGGTGAGTTTGATCTGGTTAATACTTGGATAGAAAATCATAAGGAAATTCCGAGACTAGAAAAAAATATAGAAGTAAACAAAACAAAATCCCAAAGCATTCCAAAAGGAGGAAATGGCAAAGCACTTCTGTAACAATGTCTCTCAGTCATTAGCAACTAAGCCCACTCAGAAGATTTTAAAGACTTATTTTAGAGTTGGCAGTGGAGTGCTATCCTGTCCCATGTCTATGCTGTGTTTAGGTTTAAGTTCTTCATACCATTACTACTATGCCTCTTTTCAACTGATCGATCAATTACATGCCATCAAGTTATTGTCAACTCTTAGCAACCACATAGATTTTCCCCATGTTGAGCTGTCTCAACCTAGTCCTAATAGTCCTAGCAATTCCAATGGTTTACACACTGCTACTGCAACAGAATCTATCACCTGGCTGCTGGTTAGCCTCATATATTTCCTCCTGTTCTTCCCAGCATTAAAACCTTCAGAGATTCCTTATAATAAGCTGATATACAGCAAATCGTACAGTATATTTGATCCGCTAGAAAAATCAGAGGGATACATACACAAGTTAAACAACTTATCCAAACATCAAATTGACCTCTCATTCCATCTCCAATACAGCTGTTTTACTACCTTGGGAAGAATCCCTAAAAAAATCCTGGAAACCTATTCATGCTGGGTTTACCTCACAAACCATGAAACCATATTCATATAACCTGATCGGTCTTCTCTGGACAACTGCTTGTGGCATTTGGCAGCCCATCCTATCCCATGATCCAATGTGCATTGTACTGGCAAACTGAAAATACTGAGTGTCTCTTGTGTGTGGTGTATAGTGTGTACGTATGTAGAGAAACTAACATTCCTGAAGAAATGAAAATTGCAATATGATAAATAGGCTCTAGAATACATTACTTAAACTTTACTCCCATCAAAAACAAAAGATCCTTGCTAGATCAACTTATAAAAAACAATAAAAATAGGTGAACATGACAATTACCTTACAGGACAGGAAGAAGAAAACCACTATCAAACAAAGGGTTAGATAAATAGGCTTGACCTTGTACTAAAAGTTTATTTTTTGAAAAATAGCAGGCAATCCCTTCCCTAGTTTATATAAAGACAGTGGTGGAATTCAAATAATTTAATAACCAGTTCACTCAGGGTTAGATTGGTTGTTGAAGGAGATGTGGCCTATCTCCATCCTCCAGCTCTGCTGCACATGCAGGACAAGCCTCCCGCAACAGCCAACCTGACTCGGTTGTTAAATTACCCATCCCCTGCTATCAAAGTGGATCCTGGGCACTGTGGTGCATTGCAATAGAGAAATGGGCAATGGAGCAGCCAGTACAAGGGGAGGAGGGGAGGAGCAGGGAGAAGAAAGAAGGAAAACAGCTTCTTTCCCTCGCTCCGGCCATTCCGTTGCCCATTTCTCCATTGCAGTGCAGTGCAGCGCAGTGCTCAGGATCCACTTTGATAGTGAGATGGGTAGGCAATTTAACAACCAGTTGAATCCCAGCACTGCATAAAGAATAATATCAGGGAATCAGGAAGCATATTCAGATTTGCAAAGTTTTATTACTATAGCTGTTACAATAAAACAGCTGATATATACCATATGCATAGAATTGATTTCCTAATCTACTTTATAGGGCTGGCATTGTCTTATTCCCATTTTTTCTACCTACCCTTTTTCACAATCCCATTGGATTGTGGTTGCACAGTAATTAGAATACAGTACTGCAAACTACTTTTGCTGCTGCTGGCTGCCAGCAGTTTGGTAGTTTGTCTCACTGGATAAAAGGTTTACTCAGCTTTCCATGCTTCTGAGATCTGTAAAATATGCTAACACTGTAAACTGCTTAGAAAAGGCTGAAACACTGAGAAGAGGTATATAAGTCTAAGTGCTATTGCTATTGAGCAAAAGGAGTATGTTCTAGGTCCTACTATAAACGATTATCATCTAACAAACCCATAAAGCTTTTCCATAGCTGTATCTGCCTTCTGGATCACCTTAAACTTATATTATCTGGACCCAATTCTGCTCACCTTTCAGAAAGACTGTTTATTTTCACAGGCATTGGGCCAGGAGAACAATCAAAGCACAATACTGGTCAGTGGTATTTTTGGAAGTCACTTTCTGTTGGTTTGTTAGGTATAGTATATATGCATTTTTAATACCTAGATTAGAATAACCACTTTCCTATTAAAGAGTTCTTATTTTACAGATTATGGATTCTTTATACTACCACCTCTTACAATGCTAGACAACACAGTATCAACAGTAGAGACCTTCAAATTTCTAGGTTCTACTATATCACATGACCTAAAATGGACACCTAACATCAAAAACATCATCAAAAAAGCACAACAAAGAATGTTCTTTCTGCGCCAACTCAGAAAGCTCAAACTGCCCAAGGAGCTGCTGATACAGTTCTACAGAGGAATTATTGAGTCTATCATCTGCACCTCTATAACTGTCTGGTTTGGTTCTGCGACCCAACAGGACAGACACAGACTTCAGAGGATAATTAGGACTGCAGAAAAAACAATTACTACCCACCTGCCTTCAACTGAGGTCCTGTATACTGCATAAGTCAAAAAGAGGGCTGTGAAAATATTTACAGACCCCTCACATCCCAGTCATAAACTGTTTCAACTCCTTCCCTCAAAACAATGCTATAGAGCACTGCACCCCAGAACAACTAGACACAAGAAAAGTTTTTTCCCCAAAAGCCATCACTCTGCTAAACGAATAATTCCCTCAACACTGTTCAACTATTTACAAAGTGTACACTACTATTAGTGTTAATCTTCTCATCACTCCTTATCACCCATCCCCTCCTACTTGTGGATGTAGGACTGTAACTTTGTCGCTTGTATCATTATTTATATTGACTGTTTCCTAGTATGATTTGATTGTTGATTGTACCCTATGACTATCATTAAGTGTTGTATTTTATGATTGATTCTTAATGAATGTACCTTTTCTTTATGTATACTGAAAGTATTTACACCAAGACAAATTCCTTTGTGTCCAATCACACTTGGCCAATAAAGTATTCTATTCTATTATATTCTTTCTCCTACCTCAAATATGAAAAAAAAAATGCTGTGTGTAAGTTTTTCTTGCTAATGAAATCTTTGGTCTTTTTTAACCAATTTAATAATTTATTAAAATTATGGAATCAATCAAGTCATTTTGTAAAATTGAATGCCTTCATAATGAAATCTAATGTGTATTTTGAATAAGATATATAGTCATTAACAGCAAGGGGGAAGATAAAAGTAAAATAATTTTAATATAATTTTAAATAATTGAACATAAACATTTTAATGAAAAGAATGATTTATACTGGCGATAGATTATAAATTTATTTTTTCTAGGAAAGTAGAGAAATTACTTTTCTGAAATACATATTAGAGGGGAAATATGCTTTCTACATTTCAGTGTAATTTTTTTGTTTTAAGACAATTGAAATGAATACGAAATATACAGTATTTGCTTTAAATCTTGCCGATTATATCAATATTTTATATAAACTGTGCTAAGGAAAATGGATGTCAAAATGGGTGACTCAGAAACAGTAGAAGAAAGGTTTCCAAAGTGACCAAGATTGTTCTAAAAATTCTTACTCTAGAATTGGTGAGAATAGTGGAGGTGTGGAAAGGAATCTTCTTCTTCCTAGTGTATTCCCGCAAGTGCAGGGTCTGCTTTTTGGATCATTGAATACCATTTTTCACAGTCAGCTACATCTCCAAAGTGTAGGCCCACGGCTTGCATATCTTTGTTGATAGAGTTTTGTTACCTTTGTTTGGACCCCTGTGAGATCTCCGGATATTGACTTCTAGTTGGTAGGCAGTCTTGGCCACAGTGGAAAGCGCTGCTCTCTGGACATGTCCATACCAGTGGAGTGGGCCTTCTCTTATCTTCTCTATAATAGGTGCCACACCAAAATGTTGCTGATTGGTGTCATTTGTGATGTGGTCACGAAGGGAGATGCCCAATATCCAATGAAGCATTTGCATTTCCATGGCATGGAGATAGCTTTCTGTCCCTGTGGTTGCTGCCCAGCATTCAGTACCATACAATGCAACGGGGTTGTCTTGTAAGTAAAAAGGAATAAATCACTTAGTACATTAAGTTGTTCTGTAAATCAAAGCATACATGTAAAGAAATTTTAATAACATTTTTAAAGATAATAAATGTGCCTTTGAATTAAATAGGAATATTTTTTTCAGTCTCTGTGTACTGTAAAAATCACTTATCTTGTACAAAATCATATCTTTTGTATCAATACAAAAAATCCAGTGTTCTAAATTAAAAACAAATAAGTAAACAAAAAAATAATATTCCTTTGGATCCTGGAATATCTCTTACTACCTTACTTAGCCCATGGAATCTCTATATCTGATTGACCCTGATTAGGCAGAGAGGTCATTCTTCTGGGCAAAGTCATGAACACCAGGTTACACATGCTTAAAACATGTTTTTGACCCACTGTGGGAGTTGAGAGCCAAACTTTTTCATTTGTCAACAATTAACACCCCACAGCCAAAAGCATTTATAATGATGACAAAAAGGAAGATTTTTTTACCCATAGGTCAAAGACCCATCTTTTCTACATATATTTACCACGTAAGGTGGGACTTTGATACTTTGCAGTCCGCTGATACATACCTGTCATCAAAATTTAGTTGATGATAAGCACTTACATTACTATTAGTTTTAATTTAGCATTTTTACAGTATAATTGAAGTATAATTTTTTCTATATGCAATAGTTCTTGGCACTTTCACCTCATGAGATAATTTCATTTTGTGAAATTCTACTTTCCAATCTCAGTGAAACCAGATAAGTGAATTATTTAGAAGCAGCAAAGCTCTGTGTCTGCATTTTTGCTGCTGAATTCTCTTCTTGTTAGTGTAACCACTGTTCTATTGAGTTAGGGTATATCATAACCAGCACCATAATTTTCTTGATCATATAGCATAAAGGGTCTAAAATGTAGCAAACAGAATGAATTTATTTTATTTTTGCTTCAGTCTGGAAAAAGTTATTTATTACTTTCCAAATTTATATGCCATGTAGGGTTCACTCCAAGGTTCCTTCTAAGTATTATTCTGACACCTTTCCCAGGATTTCTACTCAGAGTTTGACATTCTCAGTTATCTTGCCTGAGCTGGGGGTTGGTCTAGAAGACCTCCAAGATCCCTTTCAACTCTTGTTAAACACATGTGTATTTTATGCTCTGGACTATGGCATTTATATGCCATTTGGTTTAATGTGCACCTCAACTATGTTATAATTGTATTTTTGCGAATCAGGCTTTTTATCCATCTAAATAAAATACCCAGATCCGATTGCTAAATCTATGATATCACTAAATCAGTGTTAGACAGAGAATACTAAAATTAATCCTTAAAGACTAACCCATAAGCCTCTATGGATTGTTTCCAGCTTCACCTTCTCCCTGCCAGTTTAATTTCTACAGAACATATGGTGCCCCATTTGCTTAATTTAGACTCAATTGAGCCTTGTAGTTTAACCATTCCCTTCAGTGGTAAGGGATTGCCATAAAAAGATAATTTGAATTGTTTTTCTCTGAAAGTTTTCTTCTGCAAACACACACACACACACACCCCTACCTCTTGCTCTAATTTTAATGTAGAAACATTTTGAAATAGTAAGAGACAGAAAGTTGGGCTGCTACAAAAGCAAAAAAACAACAAACTTCTAATGGAAGGATATTGTAGCATACAATGCAGACAAAAACTTTTTCAATATGTTACTAAACTGTATTTTAAGACTTTGATGAGCCCAAGATGTAGGAAGATTACAAGTACAGTACAGTGCGGATCAATCAGGGTCTGAGCTCAGTTAACTTTTGTCCCCTAGTTACTGTCTCTAGCAAGAACAGCCAGAATGTATCCCCTACCCATCTGAAAACATTTATTCTGAGACTACTTGCAGCTTGGGAAGTAGGACTAAGGACCAGATGCTGTAGAGTTTTCATCTTCTGTATTGGAAGATATGTCTGTCCCAGTGGTGGAAGTCAATTTTTTTTTTACTACTGGTTCTATGGGCGTGGCTTATTTGGTAGGCATGGGTTGTGGTCATGTGACTGGGTGGATGTGGCTTAGTGGTCATGTGACTGGGTGGGTGTGCTTGGTGGTCATGTGACTGGGTGGGAATGGCTTGGTGGTCATGTGACTGGGTGGGCATGGCCAACTTCAATGCCACTCACTTCAAGGGGTGCCTCACCTGGCCCCTCCCCTCCCAGCCATTCCTTGTCACCCAGCCTCAACTTATCTATGGTTCTGTAAAAATGTCGTTCACCTTTTTGACTTTATTATCTGCATACTACCGATGTACTTTCATGGACCACTGAAAGGAGGAAATGGCTCACATGATTTACTCAAGAGTGTGATAGGCAACAGGCTTTTAAGGGGCTGGCAAAAAGAGGGGGGACAATGTATTTTCCAAAGAAGCAGAATGCAAACAAGAAGCAATGGATGGAAACTGAACAGAGAGAAGCAACCTAAAACTAAGGAGAAACTTTTGACAGTGAGAACAATTAACCAGTGAAACTGCCTGTCTGCAGAAGTTCTGGGTGCTCAATCACTGGAAGTTTTTAAGAAAAGACTGGAGAGCCATTTCTCTGAAATGGTATAGGGTTCACCCCAAGGTCCCTTCTAAGTATTATTCTGACACCTTTCCCAGGATTTCTACTCAGAGTTTGGCATCCTCAGTTTTCTTGCCTGAGCTGGGGGTTGGACTAGAAGACCTCCAAGGTCCCTTTCAACTCTTGTTAAACACATGTGTATTTTATGCTCTGGACTATAGACATTGAATGCATGTAAACCCTGAAAAATATGTGGTAGCCCTAGGCAAAAGAAAGGCAGAAAAATCACTCTAGGTGTAGGGACAGTGTAAAATATTAACACACGATAAATAATGGAACAATTAAAAATAATAGCACAGAGTTTTCTCTCTCTCTTCCTATTTTTTTCTTTCTTTCTCTACCCTCCTCTCTCTCTCTCTCTCTCTCTCTCTCTCTCTCTCTCTCTCTCTCTCTCTCACACACACACACACACACACACACACACACACACACACACATAGCACTTAACAGACAAGCATTTTGGAAGCAGCTCCTTTAAATTTCTCCAAGGCTTGAGTGGATTCCCCTACCCCCTCTGTCAGACCGCACTCCTTCTCACTCCAGCACTTTAACTCACAAGGGGAAAGTGATTCTTGCAGTGTCCATGGGGAATCCTTAGAGAAGTTTTTAAAAGACCTGCTTCCAAAATGCAGTTCTTTTACATTGCAAAAGTGCTCCAAGGCTCGATTCACCCCCACCCCCTCTGTCAGACTACACTCCTTCTCACTCCAGCACTTTAACTCACATGGGAAAAGTGATACTTGCAGCGTCCATGCCTTTCTGCCTTTTCCCCAGGGAGAAAGAGGACATGGGGAGCAGAAAGCTAGGACAGCAATCGCAAGTGAGCGACTGGGCGACCGGGTTGGGGGCGTGGCCAGCCAGGGATTGCCACCGGTTCAGCGACCCATGCCAAATAACCGCTACCGGTTCGCCCGAATAGGTACGAACCAGTTGAATAGCACCTCTGGTCTGTCCCAGTCCCATTCGCTACAGAAATTAATTCTGTAATCTTTCCAGCTTCTTATCCAGGGGTGGACAATTAATTTCTGTCGGGGGATCATACTCCCAGCAGACAAAGGGAATGCCACAGTAGTAATGGACAGAAAAGACTATGAAACAAAATTGACAGACCTACTCCAAGACTCCACATACAAACCCATAAACACAGACCCAACCACATACCTGGAAAAATTAACCAAGAGAAAATTATAACCAGCCACATGAGGAAAGAGATCCAACAGACAATCATCCCAAGAGAAAAATCTTCCAGATACCCCAAACTATACGGCCTCCCAAAAATACACAAAGAAGGCATACCTCTCAGACCCATAGTCAGCTCCAGAGAAGCACCACTACAAAACCTAGCCAAATACTTAGCAAAACAGCTACAGCCCCATGCTGAAACAGCAGCTTCACATGTACAAAACTCATACCACTTCTTGGAATTGATCAAAGATCTACATGTGGAGCAAGAAGATCTGTTTATAAGTTTTGAGTGGTTTCACTATTCACTCAAGTCCCGATAAAAGAGACCCTTGAAATCATCAAAAATAAATACCAACCAGCTAAACACCTCTTGGAACTAACAGAACACTGCTTAACCAACACATATTTCATATACAAAGGACAAAGATACAAACAAATTGAAGGAGCCCCTACGGGATCACCACTGTCACCCATCATTGCAAACCTGTTCATGGAAGAATTTGAATCCAGATCCCTGGCCAATGCCATCCACAAACCCAAACTATGGCTAAGATACATCGATGACACATTTGTGATTTGGCCCCATGGAAAAGAAAACCTAAACAATTTCCTAACACACCTAAACAGCACACACCCCAAAATCAAGTTCACCCTGGAAACAGAAACAAACATTCCTAGATGTACTAATCTACAAAAAAGCAGATGGCACACTAGGACACAACGTATACCAGAAGAAAACACACACTAACCGCTGCCTCAACGCCCAATCCCACCACCACCCAGCACAGATAAACTCCGTGGCTAAAACACTAATTACTAGAACCAAACGCCTGGCAGACAAGACACACATTAAGACGGAACTATGCACCCTGACTAAGGTACTGACAGCCAACGACTTCCACAAAAGCAAAATCACTGGCTTGATCCACAAAAACACACTGAGACATAATAGAGACCCAGAAGATGAACAGACCTATGGAACAGCTGTCCTGCCCTACATAAGAGGTACTATAGACAAAATTAGTAAGATACTGCACAGACATCACATCAAGACTGCCTTCAAAACAGACAGAAAAATAGCAGACATCCTTAGAAACCCCAAAGATAAAATTGACCTGGAAAACCAAGGCATATACGAAGTCCCCTGTGCATCATGCCCAGCCACATACATTGGACAGACCAATAGAAGAATAAGTACCCGCCTGGATGAACACAAAAATGCACATGTGTTGCACTAGTATGCACTAGTATTACTATTAATCTTTTCATCACTCCTTATCATCCATCCCCTCCCACTTGTGACTGTATGACTATAACTTTATCGCTTGTATCCTTACGATTTATATTGACTGTTTCCTAATATGATTTGATTGCTTATTGTACCCTATGACTATTATTAAGTATTGTACCTTATGATTCTTGACGAATATATCTTTTCTGAGAGCATTTGCACCAAGACAAATTCCTTGTCTTTTTTGACCCACTTTCCCTCCATGATTGCCCATTAGGTCTGGAATATTTTTTTCTGTCAAGAGTTGTATTCCTGTAGGTAAATGACTAAAGGCTGCCTGATAATTATGAGTATGCCAGCAGCAGGCATAATACAGAACCAGAAGATAAAGTTAGTTTTTTCTCTCTATTATTTTCATTTTTTGCTATTGTTTTTCTTGCTCCAATTAAACTGGTTTCTGGCAAAGGGGTTGAAAATTAAGCTGATAACTTGCCCAGCAACATGCTTGCTGATTTATAAAAAGGAAAAGAAAGAGTTTAAAAAATACATAGAAACTTTTTTAGCACACTAATATGAAAGAGCTTATTCCCCTCCATAATGTGATAAGTTCAGCAAGAGTGTACTTCTTGTTTGACTAAGTCTCTGAATTAAAATTTCTTAGTCTTATCTTAAACAGGTACTTGGAAGACTCTTGAAGTGGTTCAACTATTTCAAACATGGGTTAGCTAATTTAAATTTACCTCCATGGAAATTAATTCAAACTGATACAATTCACATTAAATTTGTTAATCCATACTTCTGACTTATGTCTGTTTGAGATTTAAAAATAAATATAAAATAAGTGTGTATAGACTAGGAAATGCATCAAATGGCACTTTTGGAAAGTCTTAGTGGTTACATAATATGCTATGGAATATATCCATTTGTCTTCAACACATTCTAAAACCATTCAATCCTTAGACTGACAATTCAAAAAGTAGATTAAACTATTTCTATTTGCTATTAGAATGAAGATGATATACCATAGAAATATTCATCATAGTGGTCTCCAATGATCTTACTGCTTTTGCCCATGTGTATAAAGTTGTGGCATGCACAGAAAAGGGACAGCACTGCAACATAACAATACTGCTTTCATCAGCCTAACTGTCCTACAAGCATTCAAATAGACACAGAGGCTATTCATCTTCTGAGAGAAGAAAATGTGCAGAGTACTGAATTCAATCAAAGGTTCCTTAGAAATGTGCCCATTTAAGGAATGCCAAGAATCAAGCAAGAATGATTTGCATGATTGATTCATTTCTGAAACAAGAATTAAATATTCTTCTTTTGTTTCAGGATTGCTCAGTCCCTTAGCTGAAATTTAATTAGGAATTCATTCCAAGTAGCTTTCTAATTTATCATAAGCTCAAAAGTCTCTTGTCCACATTGTTTCTCCATTGGTTTTCTATAATGCTCTGTAAGTAATTACTAGTCTAAACGGATAGTCACTTTATGCTGAGAGAGAGGAGATTAAGAATTATTTATAAAAGTTACAGTAGCTGCAAAAAGATGGACTGGTTTTTAGCCTTTATATTTCATGATATGGAATATAGAAGTTACAAAAATATGTCAATCAGGAAAGATTCTGAAAAATGGCCACAGAAAGTATAAATCTTAGGTTGTGGGTTGTAACACTCTCCTATCTAATTTATCTATTAAAATTTTCTACAAACCTACTTCTGATTCACCTACTTCAAATGTCAATTTATTGCATACATATAAGTCTTCAACCTTCAGAAAAATATCGGCATTTTCCATATATAAAGGATTCAATAGAAGAATGGCAGACTATCAGAAGCATTTGATTTGTAATTTGGTTGGAGGTGATATTTTCAGAGAAGTCTACAAACTACTTGGGTAACTGCTATTATCATGTGGTTGGATATTACATTAATTTTGTGCACTTATACAAATAACTGTTTATATGCAAATTATATCATATGGCTTATATATAAAATTTAGCTTGGAATCCTATCAATGTTATCTAAGTGTGGGGGATGGGCAGTTCTTGGGGGAATCAGGCTGTCAAAACACAGGATCAAAGTTCAAGTTCTCTCCATTTCTATGTGAACTGTGATGTCATAGACATGCCCCCCCCCAAGTAAAGCTCACAACATGATACTGCTCTTGTCAATATAATAACAATGATATCCTATTGACACCTCTGATATGCAGGTTTATTTGCTCCTGCCTGCTTTTGTACCTGTGAAAATTTAAATTGATAAATTGCTTGATAAATTTACATAGTTTATATATAGCATTAGTTTTAATTTGAAAGATAAAGAAAACTTGGAAGTCTTGGAAAAAGGAAGAGAAATCTTTCCCCCCTTCTTTTTAAGACCACTTCTCCTTTATTGTACTTGTAGGGTTATTGTTCTTCTTATATTGTCCTATATGTCTTCATGGCCAGCTTGTTGATAGTAAAACCAACAATGCACACAATAAGGCAAGAGGCTTTGTTCATCTTCCAGATTATCCTGCAATCTGATGGTGATTAGGGAATCACTGGCCAAGGTCTCCCAGAAGGCATTGATCCTTAAAGACTACCAGAATCTAGATCTAACATCTTAACCACTACAGTTTGCTAATGTTCCCTAGCACCATGTTTACAAATATACATGTGAAATTGCCCAGACTAGATTGAAAGCAATTTATTATCTGATTCCCCCACCATCACCAAATTGTATTGAACTGTAAGGATTTCTGAAAGAATCTTGTATAGCACTCCACCTGTTAAACCTGGTAGATCGGTCCCGGGTAGATCGGGTCGCATTGAGAGACGAGACTCAAAGTGCACATTCAGCTCTTTATTGAATATACAGTTCGGTTCAAGACCTGCGGGCCGCTTGGCTTTATTCAGCCGGCCGGCGGCTCTGCAGCCAATGGCAGCGCCTTGAATTTCCCACGATCGGCTCGGCCAATCGTGGTGGATTCTTAGCGCACCAATCACAGGGATTTAGTTAGCCAATCAAGCTGTGGTCCGTGTGGACCAATCAGAATTCAGGATTTCAAGAATGTTAATATAGAACACCCCTCCCCTCTTGGTTTCATCCGACAAAGTGTGGTGACGTAGTCGCATAGGTAGGTGGGGCTCCATACTTGCCTAGTTGACTTGCGCGGCTCAGTCTGTGTGTGATCGTTGGCTGGTTCGGACGGGCTCCGTGTCGCTCTCAACCCCTTCGATGGAACCGCCTGGAAGGGTGAGCCGGGCTTGTCGCTGCAGCTCCCACCCAGTCTACCTGGGTCAGTCGAGCTGTGGTCTCTGCTGTTCCCGCCTGGTCTTTCTGGGCTGGTAGAACTGGCTTGGCTGTTCCTTCCAGGTGAAGCTCCCATCTGCAACAGTTCAAGGTCTGCTGGTGAGTATGGGTGGTTTATTATTTGGGGTTGGCTTGCCCTGGGTGGGGGGTGTTCTGCTTGCGTTTGGGGTGTTCTGCTTGCATTTTAGGCCCTCTGTTTTCCCCCTGCTTGGTTGTTGTAGTTTCCCTCCCCTCTGGTTTCTGTAGTTGTTGTTGTCAGGTGTCACGGCTGTTGGCGGCTAGTTTTGACCGTAGCTGGTCGATGTGCTGCTTCCAGCTTCTTCCATCAGTGGTTTGTAGTCTGTATGACCGGGGGCCTGTTACCTGGGTTATTTGCACCGGTACCCAGAGTGGGTCTCCCGTGAAGTTCTTCGCGTAGACTGTGTCCCCGATGTTAAATGCTCGGTGCCTGCTGGATGAGTCTGGAGTTTTTCCGGGTTGTACGTGGGGTGTAGTCGGTCCAGCAGAGATCTTAATTTTCTGCCCATCAGTAGTTCTGCCGGGCTTTTATTTGTGGTCATGTTTGGTGTAATGTGCTGTATGAGTAGCATTTTGTTTATTTTCTCCTGTATTTCTCCGGTTTCAATTTTTTGGATGGTTTTCTTCGTGTATTGGACCATGCATTCCGCCTGTCTGTTCGCCGCCGGGTGAGCTGGCGAGGTTAACGCGTGCCTGATTCTCCGTTCGGCCAGGTATTTTTCAAATGCCAGTGCCGTGAACTGTGGGCTGTTGTCCGACACTAGAACATCTGGCAAACCGTGTGTCGTGAAAAGTCTGTTAAGCTTATCTATGAGAGCTTCTGTTGTAGTTGTTCTCATGGTGCTTACCTCCAGCCAGTTGGAGTAGGCATCCACGGTGATGAGAAATGTATGTCCCTTGGTCATCCCGGCGAAGTCTATATGTATTCGTGACCATGGGCCCCTGGGGGTTTCCCAGGACCGGAGCGGCGGGGGTGTGTGGACCTTGTCTCCTGGCATCTGTTGCACCCAGCTACCCATGTCTCAATTTGTTTGTCCATCCCTGGCCACCAAGCGTAACTTCTGGCCAGGGCTTTCATCTTGACTATGCCCGGGTGCCCTTCGTGTAGCGTTGCCAGGACTCTTCTCTGTAGTGTCTCTGGTATGACCACCCGGTCTCCCCAAAGTATGCACCCTTTCTGTGTGAACAGTTTGGTTTGCCGGTTCCTGAAGGCTTTGAACTGTTCTCTGCCGTCGCTTTCCGCCCACCCCCTCTCTACCCAGCTCAATACCCGTGCCAACTGTTTGTCTTTATTTGTTTCTCAGGCAATGTCTGGCATGGTTAGGAGTGGGCTGGGTAGAGTCTCTATTTGCAGGGTTGTTGTTGTGGGTGCCGGGTCATCATCCAGATCTGGTAGGGGGGATTGGCTTAGCGCGTCTGCGTGCGAAATGTCCTTGCCAGGCCGGTGTGTCAGTTCGTAGGTGTAGGCGGCAAGGAACTCGGACCACCTTGTCATCCGGGGTGACAGGATGTTCGGGGTGGCCTTGTTCCCTGCCAGTATCCCAAGTAGAGGTTTGTGGTCTGTGATGATTGAAAAGGTCCTACCGTAAAGGTATTTGTGGAATCTTTTCACTCCGGCAATGATGGCAAGGGCTTCTTTGTCCAGCTGGCTGTAATTTCTCTCCGGCTTGGACAGCGTTCTCGAGAAGAAGGCAATGGGTGCTTCCTTCCTGTCCAGTAAGGTGTGACTGAGGACTGCCCCGATGCCAAAAGGCAACGCGTCGCATGTCACCGTCAGCGGTAGGGTCTCGCTATACTGGATCAGGATTGTGTCTGATGTTAGCAGGTTTTTGGACTGTTGGAATGCATTCTCCTCCCACTTCCCCCAAGTCCAGGTGGCTGTTTTATCCAGCAGCTTATGCAGGGGTTCTGCCGTGGTCGCCTTTTGGGGTAGGAAAACATTGTAAAAGTTAATCAGTCCCAAGAATGCCTGCAGTTCCACCTTGTTCGTTGGTGTGGGGGCTTCCTTAATGGCTCTGAGTTTCTTTCCAGTGGGGTGGATTCCATGTCGGTCTAGAAGGTACCCCAGGAATTCGACCCTTTCAGTGCAGAGCTGGCATTTCCCCTTTTTGACTTTAAGGCCGGCATCTTTGAATTTTTGCAGCACTGCCCTTAATCGGGTTTCCAATTGTTTCTTGTTGTCGGCTGCGACCAGCACGTCATCAAAGTAGGGGACCACCCCTTTTATTCCCTGGAGGAGCCTTTCCATGAGGCTTTGGAAGACTCCTGGTGCAACGCTGACTCCAAACTGGAGTCGGTTGCATCGGAATGCTCCCCAGTGTGTGACAATAGTTTGCACCTCAGCTGTCTCGGCGTCGACCGGCAGTTGTTGGTAGGCTTGCACCAGGTCGAGCTTTGCGAAGACCTGGCCTCCCCCCAGTGAGTGCAGAAGGTGCTGTACTACTGGGACGGGGTAGGCGCTTTGCTGCAGCGCATGGTTGAGGGTGGCCTTATGGTCACCGCAGATTCTTATGGAGCCATCCAGTTTGATGGGGGTGACTATGGGTGTTTCCCAGTGGGCATGGTCAATTGGCTCTAAGACCCCTTGCACGGTGAGCTTGTCTAGCTGCTCATCGATTTTGGGTTTGAGCGTGAATGGCACTCGCTGCGGTTTGAGGCGGATTGGGGCGATGTTTGGTTTAAGGTTGAAAGAGATAGGGGCCCCTTAGTACTTGCCTAGGGTGTCATCGAAGACCTCCTGGAAGTCCCTCATGAGCGTCGCTTTCCAGTCTGCCTCATCTGTGTGGTGGATGCCCGTCACTTGTATTCCCAGCGGGGAAAACCATTGCAGTCCGAGTAATCTGGGGCGGTCTTTGTCTATGATCTTGAGTGGTAGTACCTTGGTGTGGCCTTTGAAAGTGATCTTAAGAGGTCTTCCGGTTTGTCGGCTTCGGTGACAGCAGGGATTCGCCTTCTCTGCGATCCCTGCTGTGCTAGCTGCCTTGGTGCCTCTGATCCTGACGGATTTGGAGGCTAAGGCTGCCCTGTTGGGGCAGCTGAAGAAAGGGGGGATCCGGACAGGGGTGAGGGGCGTCGCAACCCCCACTCAGCCGGCAATAACCCCCTTCTCTCAAGACGGTGCAGCGGTGGTCTTTTATGGCTGCCATAAAGAAGCCGGCAACTGGATAAAGAATGCGCAGGAGGGAGAAGGAGTTTTTTTTTTAAAGCAAGTTTTTTCTTGGTCGAACTGGGACCTTAAGGACATATTTAACACCTGGGAAAGTAATGACTTGGAAGCTATAATGTTCCCAATTGATGTTTTCAGCTGCAAAGAAAAGTGATGAAAAGGGGAAGTCACTCTCCCTCCCTTATGGAATTAACAAATGGACAAGGGAAACCAGCCTTTTGATAGAAGGTAAAACCTAAACTCCTTTGTTATAAGTGGGAAGGGAGAGGCTTGGGAAAACAAATCTTTACTCTAAGATTTTGCTGGAGGAGATGCCTTGAAGATAAAGAGAATAGAAATTAATTCTAAGAAAGATTTAAAGCACAGATTGGACGTTTCTGCTTTCCCTAATTTGACTTCACTCCTAGAAGAGAAACTGTAAAAAGAAGAAGCTTGTACTCTGCCTGGACTGTTTGATGACTGTGGGATTTTGGGACTTTTGGGAACTGTTTTAAGTTTGGAAATAATTGATTGGCTTAATAATAAGAAGAGGATACAGAAAGAGAAGAAGAAACAGTTCAAAATGGCTCTATCTCCTGATGAATTAAAAAAACAATATTTAAAAATAAAGAAAGAAGGCAAAGATGTTATGGGAGAAGCCCTTTGTTTTCTAGATATGGCGCTTGTCATGTGTCAGCAAATTAAACAACAGCTGGAAGAAGCCGAGGAAGAAGAAGCCATTTTTAATGAACTAAACGGTGTGACTAAGAAAGAAAGGAGAAAGAGAGGAGCGAAAAGGAAGGACTTAAGAAATAAAAAAATGTTTATGAAAGAGAAAAAGAAGATGCAAAAACAACAGAATGTTAGAAAGCAAAAGGAAAGAGGAATGCAACAGAAAGGGGAAATCAAGAAGGCAGAGGTTTGGAGAGGAGGGGGTAAAAAGTTTAGGCGGGCTAAGAAGGAAAGGGAAAAGGGGGGGAAAAGTTACAAAGGTATAAGACAAGATGGAGAAAAGAAATTTTTTTTTAGGGATAATGGGTAATATATGGGATTTTTTTTTTAAAAAAAAGGGGGGATTCTGCAAAGTACACATGAGTATTGTAATAGTGGTATTTGTATTATAAGTAGATAATCAGAACTTTTTAAGATCTAATAAAAGACTAAAATATCAAGGTATAACTTTAAAAGGTTTAATAATGAATGATAATAAGTTTTAATAAAATACTAAAGGGAATGTTTAAAATATTAGTTTGAATATAGAGTTTAATGGATTGATGTGTTGATTGTTATGGATTTATTATTGTAGCATTGGTTTCGGAAATAGTAGAATGTACTAAGCAGAATCTGATTGGGATTTAGGTGTTATTTTAAATTTTAACTTAGGGGAATGATAGAAACGCATCATACTCCGATTAGTGATTCCAGGGGAAACTATTCTTTCTTAAATTGGAAATGAGACAGATGTAAATGGAGAAATGGACAAAAGATATAAAAATATTTTTCTTTAAAGCAAGATTAAATATATAAAACAGAATTAAGATGAGGCAAAAGTGGAGAGGAGTTATATAATAGATATAGAATGGTAAATAAGATGGGTAATGGTATATAAGAAAAGCGTGAATACAACTGAGTCCATACAAAAAGAGGTAATCTGGGGCCAAGTTACTTTCTAGAAGAAAGTTTTATGTTTTTATGTCTATGTCTTATGTGTGTGTGTTTAATTAAGAATTAAATAATAAAATCTCGGAGGAAGACTAGATGAGAATAATTATAAACAAGCCAGAGGAAAATATAAAGTTGATGACTGGATAGCAGATAAATCAGAAAGGAAATATGATTGAATAATGATTAAAGAGAAACAATGTGGAATTTGGTAAAGGGAATACGTGTTTATATGGAAATGGGATAAATTATAAGTACGTGATATAAAGCAATATGTTACCTGCCTTGTAAGGATCTACAATGGAAAGAGGTTTTATGTTTTTAATGTTTAATGATGTTTTGTTTGGTTTGTTTGTTTGTAAAATCAATAAAACTTGTTTAAAAAAAAGAAAGAAAGTGATCTTAAAGTGTACAATGCCGGCTACCGAGATGCTGTTTCCCTGGTAGTCCTTCAGGTTCGCTTTTGGTCGTCCAGTTCACGGTGGCGGATGGTTGGCACTAGGCGCTTGATTGTGCACCAAGAGACCATGGAGAGGTAGGACCCGGAGTCCACTTCCATCTCGCAGGGCTGGTCTTCGATGCCTACCTCCACGTGTACCTTCCGGGCGCCAATGGTCGAGGAATGGCCGATGACGACCGTCTGGTGGGTTTCCTCTCGTCGCTGTGCTTCGCTGAGGCATCTGTTCTGGCCGTCGCGGCTCCATCGGCTCTTGGCTTGGCGGTCTCGGTTTCTGGGGGGGGGTGCCGTCTCATCGTCTGGGGCTGCTGCCTCGTCGCTGTGGGCTGTAGTTCCTCTTGTTCCGGCACACCTTGGTGATATGCCCCCGCTTCTCGCAATGCCGGCAGATGGTGTTGAGAAAATGGCATTTGGAGAGGGGGTGATTGCCGCCGCAGCTGGCGCAATGGAACCCCGACTTACGCAGGTCCCGTTGATCATGCTCTGCCTGGAGCCGGTGGATCTCCTCTTCCTCGGCGTCGGAGTGGGAATTGACGTCGCCATAATGGGTGGTCGTTTGTCGGTGGCTGGTTTCTGCGGCCTCGCTGGTGCTGGGTTGCTTTGTTGGTTGCTGGTTGTTCCGTTGCGTTCGCCTGCCTCATCCGGGCCGCCGACTTGCGGGTGGCTTCACCTGCGGTCGCCTCGGCGAGGGCATCGGCGAGGGAGATGTCATCCTTGGCCATCAGCCGGCTTTGCAACACGGGGTCTCTGAGCCCGAGGACAACTCGGTCGCGTAGGGCCTCGTCCAACTTGGCAAACCTGCACAGTCCCCCCAGGTCCCTCAGTTGGGCCACAAAGTCACCGATGGTTTCACCCTCACGCTGATCTCGTCAGTAGAAGTCATGCCTTCGGATGAGGATAGGCACGGCAGGGGCATAATGGTGGCGTAGGATGGGCTCGAGGTCAGCCCAGTCCATCTCCTTCACGTCGGTGGGTTTTGCCAGCGCTTTGGCCATCTTGAACACTGCGGGCCCGCAGTGTGTCAAGAATACGGCTCATTTCCTCTGTCCATTGGCATCCTTGAGATTGCTGCATTCCAGGAACATCTGGAAGCGGTCAATGTAGGATTTCCAGTCCTCGGTGGCTGGGTTGAAGGGAACGGGTGGCGGGGTGCTGCTGGCCATCTTGTTGGTCATTTCGTGCCGTTTGCCACGTGCTTGATGGTTCCTCGCCTCACTATCCCACCTTCGTCGCCAGTGCTAAACCCGGTAGATTGGTCCTGGGTAGATCACATCGCATAGAGAGGCGAGACTCAAAATGCACATTCAGCTCTTTATTGAATATACGGTTCAGTTCAAGACCTGCGAACCACTTGGCTTTATTCAGCCGGCCAGCGGCTCGGCGGCCAATGGCAGCGCCTTGAATTTCCCACGATCGGCTCGGCCAATCACGGTAGATTCTTAGCGCACCAATCACAGGGATTTAGTTAGCCAATCAAGCTGTGGTCCGTGTGGACCAATCAGAATTCAGGATTTCGAGAATGTTAATATAGAACAGCACCCTTTCTGTTCCATGCTGTCCCTCTCACCTATAGAAGGGTATACCCTTTACCAACCCTGCGCCATCCAGCAATATACTGACCATTACCAGTATTTCTCTATTCAAGCTGTCTGGGGAATCCTAGCATTTGAAGTACACACACAGTGTGAAAAGAGATAGGAACTTTTCAGAAACACGTACACGGGTTTTTCTAAATTAGACTGGTGTTTATTGTTAGAGTATTTTCAAGTAAATTATTTGTACTATTTCTGGTATATAGATTGGCCTTAGCATAAAAAACTTTACATACATATCTGTACTGTGCTTTTAAGAGTTTCTTCATTGTCTCACTTCTGCCTTCATTCACGCAGGTATTTCTTATCTCAGCTCTGATGTGCTCATTCTTATCAAGACTTTCTGCACTTCTCAGTCTTGATTTTTAGCCTAAAGAAGAAAAGAGAAAGAAGGATAAACATACAAACAGATAAATAAATAAATAACGAACCTTTTGGAATTCCAGCACTAGAGATGTCTATATATAATCAAAAAATTCAATATGGTAACCAGAATAGTTCCATAGAAGCTTTACCCACAAAAAATTGCAGACAGATCTTTGGCTGTACCATTGTACAACCTATGATCTTGACTTTTGGCTATGATCTTGACTTTTTTTACTACAACCTTGCTGAATCTTGTCTGCCCTTCTAATGCAACAGAGCAATCAGTTTGCTCTGAAGATCTTTTTCTAATCCTGCTTGACTGAAGATTTCTCTCCTACTGCCAATGCCTTATGTTCATATAGCATGTTCAGTTCACAAAGCACAGGAAATACACTAGTTATGTCTAATAACATTTCTCTGTTGCTTAAGACATTTTCCCTGTATATATTTTGACCTACTTGCACTAGTTTTAATTTGGCAAGAAATTTCTGGTGTCCAAATGATGCCTTGCATGGTTTTGATAAATAGAGAGAAAGAAAAAAGCCTTTAATTTTGAGAGTATTTTTAGCTGTGTTCCAATAAAGGGATTTCATCCTGCCATAAAATTCAAAACATCTAGAAAGCACCAAATTGAAGAACTTTGGCCTAATCTTTTCTAATTAAAATACTTTTCTTTTATATTTTCATTGATAGGTTTGCAACAACAATAACAAAAAGTTACTTTAATTATCATCATCATTTCTTGCTGGCTCTAAATGTGAAAGAATTGATATACACATTGCTTGCTAAATATATTTGCAACTTGTAGGACATGTATTTGGTTTTGGATGACATCCCTGTTTTGTGCATATGCAGACATTCTGTATGTATTCTGAAAATGGAAGAGAATGATATGCATAATTCAATGAGACTATTATGCTAGCTTTTATGATTTCATTCATTACTCTCTCATAGCAAGAGAGACATTACTAAGACCTTGTGGTTGGTAAAAGCACTTTCTTCCTTTTCTAGATGATGTCACAATATGCTTTACAAACATGTAGTGGTAATAAATTAAATTTTGTTTTGAACATCCTCTCCATGTTGAAATGGAATATTCTGAAAGAAGTATTAAAATATATGAAGAGAAATGTTCCACATGTTCAAAGTAAAATGTATGTATATGTATAAATTTCTGGGAATTAATCAAAGAAAAGTCATGATAAAAAAATCTAATTTGCATCACCTCAACAATATATTTGGGACTGTAATTCTATCCTCGGCCTATTTATCATCCAAATAACTTATTAAACAAAAATTATTACAATGAAGAGTGAGTTTTCAGAATGTATTAATTGCTATTTTGGTAAACATAGGCATTTTTGCAGCTTAACACCTTCTATAATATACAACTGTCATACTGATCAGCTGTTTAGTGGGGCAGGAACCTGAAGTTCTTGAGATTTCAATTTCTTCAAGATGCCCATAGTTATTAATTTCCTTTTGAAATGTGCTAATGAGGTTCCGACCTAGATACTGCCAATACATGTTAGCAAATTATGTAGTGCAAATTAAAATCACATATAATATCAAACTATTTCCTATAAATGGGCCAAAGAAATATAGATATGACAATCAGCTGCATTATATAAAATGTTTTGATGTTAAAATTGTACCTCAATCCCTATCAATATTCCCCGATATTCAGATACAAGCATAAACACACCATCAATATTTACCACCAATTGGGCTTTGCCAATAAATATTGGAAATTATAACTTTTGGATACTATATATGAGCAGCTTTAATTTCTTTGAAAGATGATCCAAGTATGAATATTAGATAGTGCTGTGTAAAATAAATCTATTAAATATCAGCTATTCCACTTTCTATAGTTATCTGTGATTCTAAATTTAACCTAATATGAAAGAAGTTTTAATTAAGTGGTAAAATTAATGCTAGAAATACAGGAAACCACTGCTAACAGATAAATTAAGAAAAGCATAATATATCTGGTTTCAGGTCTGAAGACATGGGGGAGGGAGGCATTTGAAACATAGGAATAGAGTACTGGTGTTAACACCCTTTGCTTTATGGACTCTTGCATTGAGCCAAAATAGCATAGCAATGAGAGCACAGCTGTAAATCAAGTGAGAGTAACTGTGCCAATGCATAAGTACTGCAGAATTCAGTGGTTTTCAGATTAAGTATAGTAATTACTTCCATATTTTGACATAGTGGATATTTTCAGATTTGGAAAATGTGAATTATAGTGCTCAGATTGTATAGGATACCTTTTCAAAGAAAACTATAACAGAAATGTAAGCTCTAGTCCTGGTATAGTTTGATATGTGGAGAAGCATACCATACAGAATATAGATTATGGAAAATTCTAGGAAAGATAGGGGTAGGGAAGTGAATGAAAACAGAACTAGGTAGGGTAGGACACCAGATCAAAACTTCAAAATGTGACAGTTTGGGAACAATGAAAAATTACAATGAGAAGCACAGATGGTCCAGGCCATTCAAGACTGAAAACGTCAAAAGAAAGAAAAATTTGAAATTGTGTTGTAGTAGTGAATACTAAATAACTAAGCCCATACATGAATAATTTAGATTGTTTTAGTACTGTGTTCTTGTTTGAATTCTAGCAGTACTAAATATAGCTTTTCATACTCTTTAAGAGCTTACAATTCTCTTTCGCTTGCCCAAAGCCGATTTAAACTGCTGAACAGTATTTACAGCCCTTCCTAAGAAAGGGCAACATTTATGCTGAGTGCAGCGACTCTTCTGTGCTTTATACACTGAATATGATTACCTGTTTGGAGAGTTGCTAAATCATCCTCCATTCCCCAGATAATCCTTTTAATGCAAATCCCATTTATTTATTTCTCTGCACCTTACCATAACTGGAAAATATAACTGCACAGAATCTTCCATAAATATATGTATATACTAGCCATGCTGACACTTTGGGTATATAATGCAGAAGATACCAGTAGCTATTGTCACTGAGGGCTATCAGATCTGGGCTGGAAAAATTGGGAAGATTTCAAAGCTCTTTGCTGATAAGGAGCAGCCTCTGAGATTTGCAGCTCAAATTTGGTTGTATTTCCTTTTTTTCATAATCTTATTTTCTGAGCAGTCGGATTTGACATTTGGCCTTTCAAAATCCTCATTTCTCTTCTACCTACAAGGATAAAATAGGTAAAAAGGTAACAACAACCTTGAGCTGAGCTTGGATCCTGGTTATAAAATAGGCACAACCATATAGTTTTTATTAAAACAATACAGGAGTTAGTTGCTTTCTTCCAGGACATTTTTCCACTTTTCATTTTAATCATTTAACCAATCCTGAGATATATTTTTTTTCTGACAGTTTCCCATCCAGGTGTGACCCACACTGAAATCTCTTTAGCATTTCTTCCTTAATTAGTGAAAGCCACCTACTATGACAAACGTACAAATGCTCTACTGTCTTCTGAGAAAAACAGATCTTCCAATACTTATGTTCTCTTTTTATCTTTTTGAACTAACCAAAGTGTAAAAAGAAGCAATTAGGTTGCATACACAACATATACATATACAAATACACACACAAACATAAACACACTTGTTATTACAGTATTATGACATTACTATTCTAAATCAAGCCACTACAAAATGAAGTCACCTTCATTCAAGGTTTTGACTCATAATTCATCATGATGATCCTATGCAGATTACTAGATACAGGTAGTCCTCGACTTACAACAATTCATTTAGTGACCATTTAAAGTTACAATAGCACTAAACAAGTGACTGACGACCATTTTCACACGTATGACCATTACAGCATCCCCAGGGTCATGTGTGATCAAAATTCAGATGCTTAGCAACTGACTCATATTTATGATAGTTGCAGTGTCTTGGGGTCATGTAATCTCCTATTGCAAACTTCTAATAAGCAAAGTCAATGGAGAAGTCAAATCCACTTAAAACTGGAAGCCAGATTCACTTAACAACTTAACAACTGCACAACTTCACTTAACAATTGTGGCAAGATGGCTTCTGGTGGTGCGTCCGTCAGTGACAGATTGGAGACCGTGATTGAGTGTAGCTTTGATCCGTATTTACCCTTTCAGAGGATCACAAATGGGACCGAATCCACCTTGGAGGGGTGGGAAAAGAGGGGGAGACCACCAGCTGGGTCAAGGGGAGCCGTATCGCCCCTTCCTGGCTAGGTATACTCCCCAAAGGGAATGAAGGAAAAAAAGAATGGAAATTAAAACTTGGAGGTTTAAGGAGGCAATTAAAAAGGGAAATGTCTTGAAAGCCAAACAAAGAAAAAGGAAACAGCAGAAAAGTGAATTACAGAAAAACGTTTTAAAGAGGAAGGGAGATAAAAATTGGAATAGGAAAAAGAAGGAAAAAATGAAGGGAAAAAGAGGTAATAAGAAAAAGAACCAGAAAATAAGGAGATGGAAACTGAACAAAAACAATAAGAAATTCTTTAGTCAGGAGACATAGAGATAATGGGTAGATAAAGATTAAAGAAACGGGATTCTACAAGGTAATGTGTTCTAATACATTAGAATTTAGTTTTTAAAAGTGAATGAAACATACATACATACGTGTGTGTGTGTGTGTGTGTGTGTGTGTGTGTGTGTGTATATATATATATATATATATATATTCATATTCTTAAGTTTTCGCGGGTACTTACATGTATAGCATTCAGCTTTGTTTGGGTATTTTCCCACGTCATTGTAGTTGTGCTTTTAAAGTGGTAGCAACGTTTCGGCAGAATCTCATCTGCCATCATCAGGCTTCTGTATAGTGTTCATCTGTGAGTCAGGCTTTTATAGTGCTTTCAGATTTAAATTTGGGGCAGCCTATTGCTGTGCCAGAATGGTTTTTTCTTCACCCTGATTGGTTGGGAGTCTTGGTCTGTGTTTATTGGTCTTGGAGTTTGCTGTGTTCTGCTTGATTGGTGTTTCTAATATCTTCTGTTTGTTTTTGGGCTCTTTTTGTATCTTGATTGGCTGGCAACATTGTGTTACTTTATTGGAGGCCTTTAGTGCAGCTTGGCTCCGGGTAAATGGACGGCTATCATTAGTTAGGAAGCTAGGTTTCATCTGGGTGCCTGGTTGGGGTGTGTTTGAGCTGGAGGTATCAGGGGGGAATCTGTCTGTGCCCAGGTGTTTGCCTGGCTTGTGGTGTGGAGATTTTTTTGTTTGTGACAACAGGCTTCCAAATGATTGACAGTCTGGTGGAATCATCTCTTCTATTCATGCTTTCTGATCTTTTTTCAATCTCTATGGCTTCTCTGATGAGTCTGTGGCTGGGGTTTTCTATAGTGGCTAGGGTTTTGGTGCCATTGAAGTTGATGCTATGACCTGTGGCTTCCATGTGTTGGACTAGTGAGGAAGTGTGTTCCAGCTTTTTTACTGCATTTTTGTGTTCATCCAGGCAGGTACTTATTCTTCTGAAAATACCCGAACAAAGCCGAATGCCATACATGTAAGTACCCACGAAAACTTAAGAAAACACACACACACACATATATATATATTCTTAAGTTTTCGCGGGTACTTACATGTATGGCATTCAGCTTCGTTTGGGTATTTTCCCACGTCATTGTAGTGGTGCTTTTAAAGTCGTAGCAATGTTTCGACAGAATCTCATATACACACACACACACACACACACATACACACACACACACACACACACGCACACACACACATATATATATATACATACATATACATATATATATATATATATATATATATATATATATATATATATATATATATGTGTGTTTTCTGAGGTTCTCGCGGGTATTTCTATGTGGATCTTTGGTTGTTTGGGTTTTCTCCCGCGTAAGATTCAAAGTATCTAGGCAATGTTTCGATGAAGTCTCATTCATCATCATCAGGCCTCTGTCTTCGGCTCTTGCTTCTCGGAGTGATGTGAGATTGCAGCTGCTTCTTCCTTCCAACTGCCAGTGGGGGTGGGACTTGATTGGGTGGGGGCTTGGCTGTGTTCTGATTGGGTGGGGGTGTCTTCTCATTGGTAGGGGGCCTGGCTGTGTTTTGATTGGTTGGGGGGTTGGCCGTGTTCTGATTGGCTGGATTTCCTGCTGCCCGGCTTCGAGTTCGTGGTCGCGCTGCATCTCCATAGTGGGTGTCGGCCTGCTTCATGTATGGCTCGGAGGGGTTTGAAGTGGGCAGTGATCTCACATCACTCCAAGAAGCAAGAGCCGAAGACAGAGGCCTGATGATGATGAATGAGACTTCATCGAAACGTTGCCTAGATACTTTGAATCTTACGTGGGAGAAAACCCGAACAACCAAAGATCCACGTACAAATACCCGCGAGAACCTCAGAAAACAAATATTACACCTCTACGGGGAGGAAACCCACCATCTGACCAGGACTTATGAAAAACTTGAAGTCCAAAGAGCTTCCATTTTATGTGACCTTGCATTCCTATGCAACTGCCGAGATCAAAATTTAATTCCCACAAGCTTCCAATTGAAATTCCACACCAACACAGCAGCCACCAAACGCATCCTAAAAAGAACAGAATTGGCCCTAATTAGAAATGAACTTCACACAAAAAGGTTTCTCCTAGACCAAATCAACAAAGATCTCCTCACACTCCACCTCAGACTCAGCAACAAGATTCACCCCCTACTTTGGGACAAATCCAAACAACTTGCTGTCTGGAGAGCCGAAACACAGACCACCCTCAAGACAGACACACACACCAACAAACTCAGGAAACTACAACAACGCCAGAAACCAACTCCCCCCCCCCCCCACAGCCACACATGAAACAAACAGTGCACAACATCTCAGACAAGATCCTCACTGAAGCTGAAACCAAGGTCCTTTCAAAAGGATTCAACTTTGCTGTCGCTCCCAAACACATCCCCACAGAAACCATCATATGCGGAGTTGAAACCAGCCTGACCAAAACCAACCCTGACGATGCTAACAAAATCAGACTCGAAATCACCAACATCCTCTGCACTAGGAAACCACCCAAAAGCAACTTATCCAAAGAAGAACAAACTGCACTACTTAACCTGAAAGAAGACACCAGCATAATAATCCTACCAGCAGACAAAGGCAACGCGACAGTGGTTATGAACACATCTGACTACCAAACCAAGTTAACCAACCTACTCCAAGACCCCACATACAAACCCCTAAAGACAGACCCCACCACCTACCTAGACAAAACTACCAAATCCAAAATAAAACCCTCCCCCATCAGTGAAGAAATCCAGCAAAGAATCATACCCAGAGAGAAATCATCCAGATGCCCTAAGCTTTATGGTCTCCCCAAGATACACAAAGAAGGAACCCCACTCAGACCAATAGTCAGCTCCATAGGCTCACCTCTACAAAACCTGGCCAAATTTCTCGCCAAACAACTACAACCCTATGCAGAATCCATCAACTCACATGTAAGAAACTCATTCCAGTTCATCGAGATCATAAAGAAACAAAACTTACAACCCAGCGACCTACTAGTAAGCTTCGATGTCATATCCCTCTTCACCCAAGTGCCAATAAAAGAAGCCTTGACAGCCATCCAAAACAAATACAACCCCCCCAAGCACATCCTAGATCTGACCAACCACTGCCTATCCAATACATACTTCACCTACAATGGACAAAAATACAAACAAATAGAAGGAGCACCCATGGGATCACCCCTCTCACCTGTCATCGCAAACCTCTACATGGAACACTTTGAAACACAAGCTCTAGAAAAATACAACCACAAACCCAAACTCTGGCTCAGATACGTAGATGACACCTTCATAATCTGGCCACATGGGAAAGAAAAACTGAACAACTTCCTCACACACCTCAACAGCCTACACCCCAAAATACAATTCACCATGGAAACAGAAGCCAACAATCAACTTCCCTTCCTAGATGTCTTGGTATACAAAAGATCCAATGGCTCCCTAGGACACACCATCTACCAGAAGAAAACACATACAAACCGCTATCTACATGCACTCTCACACCACCACCTAGCACAGACCAATTCCGTAGCCAAAACACTCATCTCCAGAACAAAATGCTTAGCCGATGAACAACACCAAAAAACCGAACTACACACTCTCACCAATGTACTTACAGCCAATGGATTCCAAAGACACAAGATTACCCACCTAATCCAAAAAGAAACCCCAACCAAAATCCAAGACAGAGAACAAGAAAACGGCAAAGCCCTCCTCCCATATATAAAAGGCACTACAGACAAAATCAGCAAGATCCTCCAAAAACACAACATTAAAACAGCATTCTGCACAAACAGAAAAATATCCACCATCCTAAGAAACCCCAAAGACAAAATCGAATTAGAAAACCAAGGAGTATACGAAATCCCCTGCACTGCCTGCCCTACCACATACATTGGACAAACTAACAGAAGAATAAATGCACGCATTGAAGAACATAAGAACTCAATCAAAAAAGAAGAAACGACCTCTTCCCTGGTCCAACACCTCAAAGCCACAGGACATGAAATTGA
>NW_020769339.1:7567859-7632336 GCF_900518735.1 Pseudonaja textilis
GCTAGATGCCCCGGTCTACCAGCTGCATACTGAAGCCTACCCGCCAGACACCCCGGTCCACCAGCCACCTGCTGAAGCTGACCCGCCAAGCGAACCGGTCTACCCAGCAGTCATGAACAGTTCCCCGCCAGGCGAGCCAGTCTACCAGCCGAACCCTGAGCCGTTCCCGCAGTGAGCCGATCGGAGGGACCTACCTGGACAGCAGCCGGACACTCGGGCGAGGGCTCCAGCGGACCAGCGACGAGCTCCAAGCGACACCCTGGAAGCGAGAGACTCCTTGCAAGCAAGGGAGTCCCTGGGACTATGACGATCCAGCCACGAGCGAAGGCGGCCTACCCGGCTGCAGGACTACGCATGCTCCTGGCCAGGAGAAAGGAGTGCTGTGTTCAGAGACTGATGGTGGTCCTCACTCCAGTCCGCCGTCTGAGCGGGAACGCCGACCGCTCCCATTGGCTGATGCTGTTTGACAGCCGGCTATAAAAGGAGCTGTCAAACGGCATCAGCTGTTGCCGCCAGCTGACTGCCAGTTAGCCTCGGCAGCCGTGGCAACCCTTTATTCGTTCGAATAAAGCTTGTTAAAAGTCAGCCTGCATCTGTCTCAATCTCTACCACTGCTCCACAACACATTCATAATAAGTTACCATTTTAGATGCTTTCATGAAAGAATGACAACAGTAGTTGCCCAATATATTTCAAGCCATATTGTGCAAATGGATGACAAGATAGATCAGTTGTCCTGCGTACACTGAAGACAGCTACTCTCCTAAACTGTCATTATCTTCAAACTATGAAATATGTTTAGAAAAAATGGCTTGATCAATGCTGGTAATCTATGGTGTCATTTTTCACAGACTCGTGTAATAAATCCTAAACAGGATGATGATCAAGTGTTATACTGCTAAACATTCAAACAGACCTTGCATGATAAAGAGAGTCTCAGTGCTTTTTAAAAGAATGTGCTAGAATTGCATTTGAAATTATGCTCTGGCATCTTGTTGCAGTCCAATTGTTAGCTTCCTGACATGGATGAAGACTTGCCTTTGTGTGTTGTAGTAAAGAAGTACAAAGCTCTGAGCCCTTCAGATGTTATTGAACTAGAGTTCCTATTATCTCTAACCTCTGGGCATGCTGGCCACAGCTGATAAGAGCTGGAATCCAACAGCATTAGGAGAGTCAGATGGTCTCCATCCCTATGTAATAGATATTTGCTGAAATAAAGTGAGAATGAATGAAATCACCTTCAACCTTCGTATAATAGGAAACAATGAACTATTGCATGGCTTTGCTTTTTTCTGTAGAGGTAGCCAGTAGTTTGCCCTAGAATAGGAAATGTACAAAACTACTCCTATAACCTTTCCATCCTTGAGCAATTCTCATGCTAATACTGCCAGAGATAGAGAGACAACATTTGGCCTCACAATCAATTACCCCTTGCTCTACCTCATGTTTGCATGATGGTTTGAGATTTATTTTGTATTGTTTTGAAGATGTCCTCAGGCAATGTTCAGATTGTTGTATGCATTTTTCTTAGCACCATTACATAAATGATGTTCGTTACCTGCTTCTGGAATTATTCTTTTTAACTTCCCAATAGCAAACTATACCATGTTTTCTGTCTCAATAAATAAAGTAAAAATGATGGCCATAATCTTGTAATCAAAGCCCAGCTCACATAAAAAAGGTGAGACTCAGTCAGAAGACTGTGGCTGCCATCTTGACTTTTGGCCTCTCTTCAGAAATTTGTACGTTGCTGTTTTCAAGGAATTATTTAGCAACCAGCAAATTTAAACTTAATGTTTTCAATTCAGTAATAACCATTTTCCTGCTTAAATGCATGTTTAGTTTCACAGTTAAATATTTCTACTTTTCACCTTTTTTATTACATTTCTAATAATATTGCTAAAGGATAAAGCACCTATTGAAGCCACAAACATTTCTTTGGTAAATGAAGCACAAATTGCTTGACGTGTTGTTTAAAGATGCTTATTGCCAGACTGTTAAACCTAAAATGAATTAAGGCACCCAAAACGGTGGGTAACTCTAATCCCTACTATTGGAAACAATATTTATACAAATATAATAGGAAGACAGCTGAACAAGCTAATTTACTTTGCCCCTGAATCAAATTAGCTCTATTAAAGGGCTATATACTATACAGTAGTTTTTTCTTCCTCTTCATATTAATTTTTCTAAAGTATTATCAAGTGTAAGTGAAAATACATTTTAAAAAAAGATCATTAATTAATTTCTGGATACCTGTTTATGGGTGATATGAAGTAGATCCTAACTCATTAAAGTGTGGATATTATGTAAATTCTAGGAGAAGAAAGGTGTGCTGGAGGTGTTCACTGCTTATTTGTAAAAATAATAAAGGTAGGATATAAATAAACAAATAAAAATAAAAATCAAATAAAAATCAAATAATACAATGTATCTAAATGGCTCAGAATGTAATAAAAAGCCCAAAAGTACTAAAACCCCATTAAAATTAGAATAAAAAGATTAAAAAGTAAAAAACACTTTTTGGGTGGAGTGGATTTGTTTATAAGTAATCCTTGATTTAAGAACATAATTGAGGCTGGACTTATAGTTGCAAATCATGTTTGTTATTAAATAAGCCATCATATGACCATGCCCAATTTTACAGCTTTTTTGTTGTAGTCATTAAGCAAACACCATGCTGTTAAGCAAATGCTGCAGTTGTTAAATCATTATATGAACCTGTTTTCACCAATGGGTGCTTTTGCTGAAAACAAAAAGTAAATATTGGAAATACTGAAAATTCCAATCATGTGGTTGTAGGATACTGCAAATAGCCTTAAATGAAAGCCAAGTGCCAAAATATGCAATTATGTGGCTGCTGTGTATGTGTGTTTATGGCTGATTCAAAAATAGGTTGCTAGTAGCTCTGGAAAAATCTGTTATAACTTTGAATGGTTGCTAACTGATCCACCTGAACAAAACTACCTGTATTCATTTATAAATGCATTTATATCTCTCTATAAATAGACAGACAAAAACTCTCTGCAGAATATCATTTCAATGAGCCTTTTGAACAGAATGACATTACAGATGTTTCAAAGAAGAATCTAGTTCAGGGGTTTCCGAACATGGCAATTTTAAGACTTGGCAATTTTAAGCATAGCTGCCTGAAGAATTCTGGGAGTTGAAGTCCAGAAGTCTTAAAGTTGTCAAGTTTGAAGACCTCTGATCTAGTTGAAAACAGTTTTCAAAAAATGTTAGCATAACAATGTATATATGGTAGAAGCACATTACATAACTACCAATATTTATAAGTAACGTTCATTACATCAGTTGAATTGTCATCAGATTCTTTTTTTAAAAAAAAGTCATGATTGTGGATTTAAATGAATCTTGTTCACATATGAGCTTTTGAAGGGTGATTGTTCTTCATGTAATAGAGACTAGTTTTGACATTCCCTATTTTTATGCAGTATGCTCATCCTTCTACCTTAAAATATTTCATTTGTGAATTGAGGGAGCAGAATTATCACCGTGCATTGAAGAGTGCAGCCAGTAAAATTGCGATCACCCTGCTTCTCAAGATAATCCATAATATTGTTGGATGATAAATCCAACACTCCAATTGAAAATTGTCTGAAAATAGCAAATACATGGAAATCAGGACTACCTAATGAAATATGCATGAGCAAACAACCAGCTAAACCTATCAGATAATTTGTGCAAAATCATCTTAGCAACTGTATTTCAAAATGGACCATTTTCCAGCTATTTCTTTGTTACATGGGCACATCTTTTAACTGTCAGTTACAAAAGAACCTTAAAGAATACAGTGTTCTCAGCATAATTTCACTGTAGCTCATGTTTCACATGTGTGAAAATTACTGTTTGTTCAAGTAAAAGCTGGAGACTGAACTTCATTTGCCCCTAGATGGTTTTCATAAAAGGTAAAAAAAATGATAGAAGTGTTGACTGAGAATATATAAAAAGTTGCAGTTGTGTAGTTTCCAGCATATAAAATCCTAAAATATCAGATTATTATGTAAATTATCATAGTTGTAAAATTATTCTTTATAAACAAGCTATCTGGAAAAATAGGAATACAACAAATGACTATACTAGTATCAGGAATATTTTTGGCATTCTTTCCAATGGTGAGATTCAAATTTTTTTACTATCGGTTCTGTGGGCATGGCTTTTTTGGTGGGTGTGGCTGGGTGGTCATGTGACATGGCTTGTTTAGTGGGTGTGGCCAACTCAGCAAGATGGTGCAGCACCTTGCTGCAAGTGACGTTGAGTTGGCCACGCCCACTCAGTCACATGACCGATGCTGCAGAGACAGGGTGATTTTCTACATACCTTCCCCGCTTCCTCTGCCCTTGAGCTGACAAAAAAAAAAAGCCCAACTAAAGATCATGATTGCCTGCCGAGACTACCTGATAAATGGGTTTTGTTTTGTTTTTTGCCAGAAGCCCTTCGGAGATAAATCTGCATCACCAAATCTTACTGTACCTCATTGTTGCGGTGCTGCCTGTTGCTGCTGTGGGCGCTGTGGCGACTGTCTGGCTGCCCAAGTAAAGAACTGCAACAGCTCAGGGTGACTGTGAGGAGCAAGAGGGGAAGCCAAGGCACTCACCTCATAGCAGTCAACTTTACTCTCTCTTGCTCCAGTTAGGTGCTCCCAGAGTGCACAAGGACCGTGAAGGGAGGCAGACACCATGAGAATGTGTTTTAAAAGTCAGAGATTTTTGCCCAAGACTTCTTGTGTATTCAGGGGCTACACCTCTCACAACGATGAATTGGTAGCATCTTTCAGCTCTTAAAGATCGACTTTAAGAGCGCCCCCATGGAAGAAGCCAAAAACGAGAGCAAACGTAGTAGTGGTGGGGGTGATGGGGCATGTGATTGGACCCTCTGCAGTCCCTTCCCAGATGACAGCCAGGGCTTCAGCACCTCCTCTTTTCCTTACAGGCATGGTGTCTGCCTCCCTTCACACTCCTTGTGGAGGGACACACACACCCGTCACCCCCACCGCTACTACGTTTGCTCTTGGTTCTCAGCTTCTTCCTTGGGGGCTTTCTTAAAGTTGACCTTTAAGTGGTCCCGGGATATCCACCCGCCTGCCTGGCAGACTCACTCCCAGAGCACGCTTTCTTCCTTTTCCTGGCGGATATGCCTCTTCCAGTCCAGCCTGGCCTGGCCAGCCAGCAGGTGGCCACATGTCCCAGGGCTTCTCGGCTCCCTTGACATGAGATGCCTACAGCTGCTGCATCCTTTTTTCAGTGTGGCTGCAGTCCAGCAGCTGCACTGAAAAAAGTATGCCTTGCTCTTATGTGATAGGCCTGGCAGGTCCAAGCAGCTGGCACATAGAACAGGGTGGCACCGGACCGTTGGAGAAGTGGACCGAAGCCAGAGATCGGTAGCCACTTCTTTCAGCACTGAAAGTCTCCCAAATCAGCTGGCTGGTCTTTTCTTTCTCTGCCTCTTTGTTCTGTATGGCCGAGTAGGAGACCATCTGGCCAAAGGGGCAGCTGCTGGAGGTGGCTCTTTTTTGGTCTCCAGATGCCTGTTTCAGCGCAGAAAACCTCCCTCAACCAGCTGGCTGGTCTCCTCTTCCTTTGGCCATACAGAACAAACAGGCAGAGAAAGAGGAGAGCAGCTGGTCAGTGAGGGGAGGCTTCTTGCACTGGGAAAGAAGCAGCTAATGATCTCTGGCTCCGCTTCGCTTCTCCAATGGTCCAGCACTGCCCTGTTCTATGTGCCAGCTGCTTGGACTTGCTGGGCCCGGCACATAGAACAGGGCATGCAGCTTTTTGGTGCAGCTGCTGGACTGCAAACATACTGAAAAAAGCATGCAGCAGCTGGAGGCATCTTGCAGCAAGGGGGGTGAAAGCCCTGGGACATCCGTCCACCCATCTACTGGCTGGAAAGGCCAGGCTGGGCTGGAAGAGGCATGTCCAGCGGGAGAACAAAGAAAGTGTGCTCCAGGAGGTGTGCAGATGGGTGGATGTCCCAGGGCTGCTGCACATGCGCACTGCATGTGTAGCAGCTGTACACACAGTGCACATGTGCAGCAGCCCTGGGACATCTTCCCGAACTGTGCTACAGCCGCCACGTGGTAGGGAAAGCTAGAAGCGTGACTGGGACAAGCGAGTGACCAGGCAACTGGGCAACCGGGTTGGGGGTGACCGGGGCAAGTGAGTGATCGGGCAACCGGGTGACCCAGTCAGGGGTCGCCACTGGTTCAGCAACCCACGCCAAATCACCGCTACCAGTTACCCAAGCAGGTGCGAACTGGTTGAATATCACCTCTGATTGTTTCCCATTCTAGATGCTATCCAGAAGTATGAACTTTATCTATCAGAATTATTTTTAATTGCCAAATTAGGTAGAGAATTCTGGGATTTAAAGTCCAAACATCTGGACAACATCCCAAACTCTTAGGTTTATTTTATCTCTTTTAAAATCTTTTTTTGATTTCAACTAAAAACATTAAAGCATGTTTTTGCAAGGCAGTTTTGCATTTTAACTCAGAAGAGACTTGTAAAAGAAAATGTGCCACTAACAGCAGCTTTCAGAAACTAAATTATTAATGATCACCAAATGATAAATTGCCAATGCAGGCAGGGGAAAAATGATTTTCAAGCAAAAGAAGAAGGAGGAAAGGGAACAAGGGGGGGAAAAAAGAAGAAAAGTCAATTTTCATTGGATAAAGTACTATATTCTATCACATATATTCCATATCAAATGCTTCAAATTACCTGTTCACAACCTGGCTCCTATCTGTATTCTCTGAACAAGTGATATAGAAATAATGTATTAAAGCATTTCAATGTCCATATTCTTTGCCATAATGTTGCATTTGTGAGGCTATCTCTTGATGTAAAGAGTGAAATGAGACAGCCTGAAGCCTCTCCTTCCACATCTCTCCTTTTTGATTCACATTTGAAGAACCACAAATTACTGTATACTCCTTGTTAATTCTGGCTTAGTGGCTCCTTGCTGATACTTTCCTAGAGTATTCAAGAATTACTTCACGGACTTATTTCACTGTTTAATTCAAAAACCCTAAATAGTTAAAGTCAAGTCTAACTGGTTTTCCCAGTTGCAATGTCTAGCTGTAAAAGTTGGACCATAAGAAAGGCTGAGCACCAAAGAATTGAAGCCTTTGAACTATGTTGCTGGAGAAGACTCCTGCAAGTCCCTTGGACTGCAAGGTCAGTACTAGACGAGATCAACTCTGACTTCTCTTTAGAAGGCCAGATCCTAAAGATGAAACTCAAATACTTTGGCCACCTAATGGGAAGGAAGGAGAAGAGCCTAATGCTGGGAACAATTGAGGACAAAAGAAGAAGGGGATGGCAGAGAATGAGATGGATAGATAGAGTCACTGAAACAGTCGGCGTGAACTAAAATGGACTCCGAGGGATGGTAGATGACAGGAAGGTCTGGAGGAATGTTATCCATGGAGTCATGATGGGTCGGACATGATAAGCTTTTTTATTTCTCTTGATAGTCTTGTATTTGAAGACAATCTTCATAATCACCACTTCCAAAAGCAAATTAGCAAACATTTTTTGCCACTACTGAATGTACATCATGAATTACACCCAATTCCAGATGAAACCCAATTGAAACCCAATTCTGGATGAAAAGGCAAATATATAAATTCACTGATAGGCTATTCAAAGAGCACAACTTTTAAAATATATTATCTTGTACATGTTTTCTCTCTCTTTTTGCTATACAAAATATATATAAAAAAGGGAGGTGTCTTCAACCTCAAAAATGCAGGTATTGGTCTAAGTAAGGAGAAATATATTATCATAACAATTTATTAACTTTACATAATTTATAAATTGGGAAAGAAATTATAGAGGACTAGGATTGAAGCATAATAGAAAATGTTATTCTTTATGGACTATGGCTCATGTTTTTAAATGACTCACTATTTGTACTCTAAACCACTCACTATTTGTACTCATTATTTGTACACTATTTGTACTCTTCTGTTTGGGCCACACTGTGATGTGCTTCCTTTCTAAAACATATGTATCACTCTTTTCAGATAGAAAGACACAGAGACTAGCTTTCACACAATAATAAAAGTAGGGCTTTGAAGACTGCAAGATTGATTTTTCCCAACTGGTACCTTTTGCAGTTCCCTTTTCCCAGTGAATGGGAAAATTTGGAACAGACAATTGTGAACTAAATGAGCAAACAGTCTGATAGTACTAGAGCACAGGAGTCAAACTTGATTGCATCACATGATGTCACATGATGTATCATGATGTTTTTTGCATGTGTGGAGCTGGGCTGGGCATGGCCTGCACATGATGTATCCAGCCTATGAACTACCAGTTTGACACTCCTGGACTAGAGAATTTCTTATATTCAATAGTATTACTTGGATTAGAAAAGGAACAATAACCACAGGGTCTTTCCAATGATCTTATGTATTTATGTGAGCCTTCTATATTTTTGGCATTTTTGGTGTTTTCTTTCCTTTCATTATTTTTTGTTTTGTTTTACATATGCAGCTTACATTTGAACAGCCCTACAAAGTGTGAACTCCTAGATGAACACCATTTGATATGTATGATTTTCTTAAGCCCAAGCAATATATCAACATGTGAAGATGTTAGCTATTTAATTGCACTTCTACATATTACAGGACTTATGTATATAGCAAATCCCCCAGATTATTTGCCCTTTCTTGGAAACAGATAGATAAGGTTCTATGCTTAAGTGGGGCTGGGTGGAGCCAGGCCCGGATCTCTTGTGGTTGTGCAGTGATTCAAGGCTAATTCCCCACTTGATTTCTCCTCATTGCCTAGCTGGACATTTCCAATGAGGGGATTCAAATTGTTCAAATTGTTGTACCACCAGTTTGGTGGGTGTGGCTTGGTGGGCATGGCTTGGTGGGATTGCTTTGTGTGCGGCAAATGCATGCTTTGTGTGTGTGCAGAGGCTTTCCTACTGACCTTCTCCTGCACTCTTGCATTCTCTCTGTGTCTTCAACAGCTGACGTGTGGCAATCTGCTGTGCCATGCAATGCAGCTGAGCTTCAAAAGCAGGAAATAAAGGTCCATATGGAGCTGGGGCTGGTAGCAGGCCCAGCAGCTGATCTTCGGAGCTAGCGGTTTGGCCAAACCAGTAGAATCTCACCCCTGGACATTTCCCAATAGATTTTAATGTTAAGATACAAGCATTTACTTATAAAACTACAAACTGTTGCAAACTCATTGTGAAAGAATTTTATTTAACCATTTGTTCTTGAAATGACATCCAATAGCAAAACGCTCTTACATGGTATACAATAAAAAAACACAACTACGACTCAAATAAAATGAAAGACACAATTAAAGAGCATTGCTTATGGCCATAATTATTTTCTCCTTCTGAGGTCAAAGAAATCTAATCCCCATAAGAAGATTCTTTGAAGTCTACCTTCCACTGCCATCAAAACCGATCTCTTTCTGATACAGGAACAATACAAATGCAAGTGTTTGAAGTAATGGCTGGATCCCAAGTCACCAATATTTTGTCATAACTATGACACAGGGCTTGGTACATAGGCTGGCCAATGTAAAGCATTTTTGGTCTATTGCTTGCGATTAGTGGAAAATAAAATAATAGACCTGGCAAACATTAGAGAAAGTTATGGAGGTCTGTTTTGCTGATATGAAGTTAGCAGGATAGTGTAGACATCTGTTTAGTTCATCAGTCCCCAGTAGTGGTCCAGGGCCTATTAGGAACTGAGCCACACAGCTGGAGGTGAACAGCAAGTGAATGAATCAAAAACAAAACCATCACACACATGTCAACTAGTCTGTGGAAAAATTGTCTTCCACGAAACCAGTGTCAGGTGCCAGAAAGTTTAGGGCCTGCTGGTTTGGTATATCTTAGTGTAATATTATTCAGTTATGCGTAATAGATATATATAATTAATTGCTTTCCTGTTTTTACAAAATACTGTTTGAGGTATCTTTGACAGTTAGATATTGAAAGAGAAAAATGTTTGGAATAATTCATCATTCTACATTGCTGCCTTGAAGAAGCTTTCTCTTCATTATTTTTGTCCAATGAGCTCTGAGGGAGGATATCATAATGATGGGCAATGTATCTTTGTTGTTGGAATGAGATCTTTGTGCTTCAGGTACACAGCTTTGGGATGTCAAGAGGATAATTATTCTGAATCCCATTTTTAAAGGAGTTGAATGTATCAGTCATACTGCTGCAATAATAACACTGCTTCAATCATTTGGCCTTATATCTAATGGTGTCAGACAGACAAGGTTGTTGTTTAATGGAGATTTTCGACCTAGAAAATCCATCCCAAACCCAGCATTATGCACCTTGTTTTATCCTTTTTGGATATTGGAAAATAGCTTTACCTTTTCCATTGTGTTATTTTCCAGATTTGTTGGCATAGTTTGATTATAATCTTTACTGATTTTTCTGTTGCCTACTATATCTCTGTGGATATCCCACCAGTTCCTGAAGCCTTCCAATTTGAAAAAGATCAGAATATAAGTGTATCTTCTAAGAATTTATTTTAAAGTATCTTGGATGTTGACATCTCTATGGTACAGATTTTCATTATATTCCTTCTGTTTTGTTTGATCTCAGTTGCTGTCTGCCTGTCTTTTGGCACTTTTAATAGATCATTTCAAGTTTGGAGCCTTCTTTGCAGTTCAGAGATCTTTGCTGTCTAGAGATGTAAAACAGCTTTTTGTCTATTCTTTTTCTGCAGCAATTTTTTAAAGTTTAATCCTGATATTTTTTTTCTTTCTCTGTTTTGACTTTTTCCCCCTTTTTGGCAGTTTCTGAATTTCCATTAGTTCTGACACCGAGGTTGCTTTCTTCTGCTCCTTTACCTTTGACAGTCTCTCTTCACATTCATCTTCAATTACTTTTTATTCTACAGTAACTCTGGTTCCTTATTAATGAGGTTCAGACAGTGAAAGTGATACTTGACATTCACTTTGAAAATGGTGGGTGTATGGTCAGACATCACAGTGTGGAAGCTGGCTGTGTTTTTCTTCTTCTTTAGTTTAATTTGGAACTGGCACATGACAGTTCATGGTCTGTTCTGCAATCAGCACTTGACTATGTCATTAATACTGTAATTGATCTACTCCACCTTCTTTTAGCAATAATGTAATCAGTTTGATTTCCACGTACTCCATCTAGCAATAGAGCACAATTGGTGTATAAGATGAACATGATCAAAAAACTTCCTAGTCATAGCTATCCCCTTCTCTTTAAGCAGAAACTGAATCTAGATAGACATTCAAATTGCTCACCAAACCTGATTGGGGTAATAGTCTCTCATACAAAGTTAAAGGTAGACAAGGATCAAATCCACAGGTCCTCAAAACCCACAGTTGAACTAAACCTCGCTCTCCCCCAGCCAAATGTCCACAGGGTAAAAACCTTAGCAGCATCACCTGATCAACCCAAATTCTTCTCATATCTGAAAAGAAAGGGAGTTTCCTTGAGTGTTACAAAATAAATAATTTGCATCTAATATCTGTCAGATCTAAAGATTTTTGGAACTGCTATCTGAACTCTATATTATTATTATTTAGTGCATGGCATATCATACATGGATTAACAATATATATTAACATTTCATCTAGATTAGTAGAACACTGAGTGGTATTCAGCAGGTTCTAACCAGTCCTGGAGAACCAGTAGTGGAAATTTTGAGTAGTTCAGAGAACCGGCAAAATCCCATCTCTGACTGGACATTTTACAATATCTTTCCCCTGCCACATCCACCAAACCATGCCTACAGAACTGGTAGTAAAAAAAAATTGAACCCCACCACTGGTAGAACACAATAAAATATAAATGTTAAAAAGGTTTGTGTTCAAATACCAATGTCTAGGCCATCTAACAATTGAAGTGCAGCATTGTTTATATTTAAAAAAAATCAAATAATGTCCTCAGCTTACAATTTCATCTGGGACCCTGCAGTCACATTGAGGGAGGATACTATGTCCCCTTTATACAGAGAGCCCTGGCAGATGCCCTGTGAGGTGCAAGTCCTATTCAGGATTGTCCATTACTGATGTGGTAGTTCAAAGCCTTTTAAAATTATTTATATGTCTTCCTATGTATGGACATTCAGCAATCCATTTGACTATTCATTGGGAATTGCTGTTAAAGTTGTTGGCAGATATTGTGCAAGTGCCAGTGAGAGTTTCCTGGATTTGAGTCTTCTGGCTGATAAGTGAGGAAAGTCGACATGCACTGGTAGGAGCGAGTTGTTCATAATTTTTCTGTATTCTCTCACTAGCGCATCTTGCCTTCGTGAGCCTGGTGCGCTATATGACTCAGAACAGGAAGCCATCAAGTCAGAGTTGTTTCAATATATCCAGTTAAAATCCTCATGGTTTCCTTCAGTCTGACATCTAACTTACTAATATTGTAGCTGTTAACCATACAGTGGCATGGTATTTTTTTACAGAGTAGACCAGCCCTACTACTGATGACCTCAGGGAGGCAGCTGAAGCTCCCCATTTAGTTTCACATTATTTCTGGAGTATGTTCTTCCTAGTATTGACCTTTGCTGTCATATTCTCTAGATGTATCGTGCAGAGAAAGTCCATTCCAATGTTACTCCAAGGTACTTTGGATAGGGATTATAGGGAAGTAAGTAGCTATTTAAATAAACCTTTGGGGCTTTATCTGCCCATTTGCTGTTAAGATGGAAGCCCATAGTTACTGTTTTGCTGATACTAGGAGCACTGGTGAGATTCATTTTTTTTACTACCAGTTCTGTGGGCATGGCTTGGCTTGGTGGGCATGGCAGGGGAAGGATACTGCAAAAATCTCCATTCCTTCCCCACTTCTGAGGGAAGGTTACTTCAAAATCCCCTGCTTTCCAGCTCCATTCTGCTGTGTAGAGCAACAAAAGAAGACCCAGCCGGGGCTTGGGAGGCAGAGAATAGATGGGGGGAGGGGGAGAGTCAGAGGTGGTATTTGCCGGTTCTCCGAACTACTCAAAATTTCCACTACCAGTTCTCCAGAATTGGTCAGAACCTGCTGAATACCACCTCTGGTTTGGATTAAGCCTCCAGTCAGTGAAGAAGTTCCGTGAAATTTTAAGTTCTTTGGACAAGAGGCTGTCAGCCATCTCCAGGCACAGTTTGTATAACAACCCATCCTTCCACATTATATTGTATCTCACAGGTCTACAAACACAGCCGTGGTTTTGAGGCCTCATTGGAATCCAGGTTCAATATAGCCTGTTAGGCTTAGCACCTGATCTACACAGTTCTCCAAATGATTTGCTTTTGTAGAAAGGGTTGAAGAGGACTTTGATAATCTTCTAGCCTACTCCCATCCTACCCAGGGCAGAAATCCTCAAACCAATCAAGTGTCTGTCCAACCTTTACTTTAAATCCTCCAATCTTCCCTAAACAGTGAGATAGATATTATGTAAATTTAATTAATAAATAAATAAAAGTGAAGAAGCTCACATAGCACTAGGAAATAGTTGTTCCATTATTTAATAGATGCCACAGTTAGGAAATTCTCCCACATTTATTATCTCCTTCTGTAAAACCGCCATGGAGGATAAATCTTCTTGTACTCTCTTGCCTGTGACAGTCCTTCAAGTACTTGCAGTCATGTCTTGCTTCGCTCTTAACCTCTTGAGGCTAATACGCTCGGTTTCTACAAGTGAACTTCATAGAATTCACTTCCAAGCCCCTTGCTATCTTCTTCATTCCTCTCTTCATTTTTATTTCTTGTTCTTGAGAGATCACTGCTATAAGAAACCATGTAGCTGTATCCTTTGTCTGAGACAGAATTCCTCAAACAATCTTTCATTCAGTTGCAGCATTGCAACTGAATGCAAGTTTCAACTTGCATGCAAGATTCAAGATGCAACTTTCAGTCCATCTCGGACAGAAAATCTCATGGATATACTGTAGCTGTGCCTATTATATTTTGTTTAGTCTTTAAAAATTGCTTCTGCAAAATCAAGGTGACTCACACATGAACAATACACAGCTGACTGCTTACGAGAATACTAAACTCTGGACTGTTTCTGTTCTATTCTTTAATACAAAGGTTGCTTTCCCTCGATGCGGCTGTTGTAAATTTCCTTGGTGAATCTTATATTTAGATGTTTTTATAATACAGGCCAGTTACCTATAGTTTTGGAACTGCAAAGCCTCTGTTAGCAATGTTTAGAATTAGCTTTACCTGCATCTCAGAGGTAAAGCTGCAACTGCCAGTCTGTCAATTTTATACAAAAGCACTTTTAATAATCCATTGTTTTGTAGTATTCATTTGGGAAAAGCTATCTTTTTCGTTTCAACTTTCATTCTTTAAAAAAGCACTTTATAGAATCACGATAATATAGAGAGAACCAAGCAGTTTAGTTGTTTTATTGTTCTGATGCTGCAGTGACATGTCCTTAGGGATACTAGAATATAGCAGTTCCAGTGAATCATGGAATCTGATACTGTGCAATGGATGGGTTTATGGGCTCTGTCATTTCAATGATTTTTATTATTTTTTGTATGCACGTATAGAGTATGTATGCATTCATAGGCAGATAACCATAATGGCCCATTAAAGAAAGAGACACCAAACTATGAATCTTTGTTTTTTAAAAAATAAAAATAAAAAATTCCTTCCTAAACATAACATTATATGTGTTCACACATTACCAAGCTGTGATTTATTTAAAAATAATTTACTGAAGGGCTGGATTTCCACAACTCATAAAGTAAAATATTATCAGTATAAAGTACTTGAGCAATTGGGTGCTTTCAGACAAAGTATGCAATTGTTCTACCTTGTGGCATTTTATAGTAGTATGAGTTTTCAGATGTTCCCATCTAATGCTTTTGTACTGTTTCTACTGCTTTTCTGCAGCTCCCAATCCAACAGAATGTTGGAATTAATTATGTAAAAGATCTCAATATTTTATCTGTCCATCTGAAGGACAGCTCTAGTAAAACAGAATAGAACTGGACCAAATTTAATGTGGTAGGAGAAATCAGCAGAAGCCCAAACAAATCAAATCAAAACAAAACAGCTGAGTTTGAAAATGCATAAGATCTAGGTAGATATTGCAAAACAACCTACCTCAAATCTTCCCAACACATTCCTAAAGGAGAGATAATTCAGCAGTGATTGCTAGTGGCCTCTTCTTTCTCACAGTCACTTGAACCAGAGCAGGGTATATACAGCCTGCTCCATGCTTTTCATGTGTACATGCATGATGTCACATGAAAGAAAGCAGAATCACATTCACACATGTTACATACACAAGGTAGTTTCTGGGAAGAAAGGGCATACATATGACACATTCTTTCAATAACTTGAAGAAAATCTAGGCACCTCCAATGGCAACTGTTGGAAAAGAGATTGGAAAGAAATCAAGTAGTCATGTTCTGCAGGCTTTCTACATCTTTTTTTTCCCCAAAAAAAAACACCACTAGGGAAGAAAGGAAGAGTTTTACTATGTCTTTGCGCTAGAAGCCTTGTGCACAGGTTCCATTATTTTCAATGTCTTCCCAGAGTTACATAGAGAAGTATTCCTAAGCAGGGGTACGATTCAACCGGTGTAACAACCAGTTCAGTGAGCGCATGTTTTGTACATGTGCGTGCACAGAGCATTTGCCACTGACCTTCTCCAGCAATCCCTGTGTGTTAAACAGCTGACACATGGATATAAAACACAGCCTGGAGCCTGGGCGGGCAAGTGAGCCAAACAGCTGATTGTCAGAACAAACTGAACCAGTTCAGTCCCAGCTGATCCTTGGAGCTATCGGTTTGCCTGACCCGAGCCTGTTAAAATCCCATCCCTGTTTCTAAGCAAAATAACAGCAGCAACTAACCCCTTTCATAATTAACTGGCATATCTTATATATGTACTGGTCTATATGTTCTCTAGAAAAAGTGCAGAGAAAAGCAACCAGGATGATTAGGGGACTGGAGACAAAAACATGAAGATCGGTTACAGGAACTGGATAGTCTAGTGAAGAGAAGGACCAGGGGAGACATGATAGCAGTGTTCCAGTATTTGAGGGGCTGCCACAGAGAGGAAGGGGTCATGCTATTTTTCAAGGCACCTGAAAGCCAGACAAGGAATAATGGATGGAAACTGATCAAGGAGAGATTCAACATAGAAATAAGCAGAAATTTTCTGACATGAGAACAATCAACCAATGGAACATCTTGCCTTCGGAAATTGTGGGAGCTTCATCACTGGAGGCTTTCAAGAAAAGATTGGATTGCCATTTTTCAGAAATGGTGTAGGGTCCCCTGCTTGGGCAGGGGTTGGACTAACTGACCTACAAGGTCCCTTCCAGCTAATCTAAAAAAAACTGGTCACTGTTATTCTAACTGCTTAAACTTACATATTTGGCAATGTAGTAATTGAACTTGATCATTACAGAAGTGGTTTCTACAAAAAGACCAGTGGAAATTAATGACAAGAGTGGGGCAGGAGGACAGAGCTTTGCCCCTGAGGCTGTGGTAAATAAATTTTGAGGTGACCTTGGGAAAAATATGTAGTAACACTGAATGTCTTGAAGAAAGGATTACACAGTCCAGAGATTGAAGCAAATATGAGAAAAAAAAAATCCAAAAATATCTTCACTATCACTCATATGATTGTGTTTAGTATAAGATGCGACAGGAAGAAACTGGGCAAGCTCTTCAAGATCCTGAACAGGCTCTCTAACAATAAAATAGTATTCCTGCAGTGTGTGTTTTTAAACAGTTTTTTAAAAACTGTTCCCCCTCCTCCTCCCCATTCCTTGGAGGCAACCACAAATAAGGTCTTTGTAACTTCCCCCTGCCTTAAAGAGTATTTTATAGAGTCAAAACATTTGATGATATGAATCAAATAGATGGGTCATCAGATGAGTAGTAAATGCCAGAGATAGAGAAGCTTAAATGAGAAAGAGTATTTAATAATTTTTAGTAACTTATAGGGAGGCAGTGTGAGCTTGAGGACTCTAATCCTCTTATACTGAATTTTTCTCTAGCTCTAAATAGGCCAGTGAGCTTTATTGGGTCATCATCTTATTGTGCTACCCAGCTACTTGCAATACTGAATGCTTTAGAACAGTGGGTGTTTTTTTTGAAACTTGGCAACTTTAAGACATGTGGACTTCAACACTTGCCATTCCATGACCAACATTGCTTCAGAACAATCAATGGTTTCTTTTCTCTCTAAAGAGAGTGTTTTGTTTTTTTTACATTGTGTTTAAACTACATGTCCTGTGAAGAAGTCTCTTTCTAAATCTCATTTTTTTCAATTGAATTGATGGATAGGAATGGATTGTTTTGAAGCAGCATTCAACATTCTCATGTCCAAAAGAAAGAAAGAAAAAGAAGACCCTTTACAATTAATAGTTCTCCATGAACAGTGGTGGGATTCAATTTTTTTTACTACTGGTTCTGTGGGCGTGGCTTGGTGGGCATGGCAGGGGAAGGATATTGTAAAACCTCCAGTCAGCGATGGTATTTGCTGGTTCTTTGAACTCTCCAAAATTTCCACTACTGGTTTTCCAGAACTGGTCAGAACTTGCTGAAAACCACCTCTGTCCATGAATATTGTCCACTGGAGAAGTCATGCTAGTACTGTAATAGCAGGAACAATGAAGAGCGTTCTGGACTTTCAAAACTAACAATGCAAAAATTGTCTTCTTTTGGCTGCTGCTTCAGAATTAGGTTGAAGAAAAGACTTCAGATTAACTATGATGAATATTTCCTATTCCACAGCACTGCTTACACTTAATCATCTTTCTTCCGATCCTGGAAATTATACATAGGCTTTTTACTACGGTAGTAGCTGTTCCCCCCAAAATATGATTTTTTAATTCATTGATTTCATGAGGTTATTGTTTTGGTTGAACTGGTAAGTCATTAATCACAATGTATTAAATGAACACTGATTTCTAGGATTGCCAATTAAAAACATGTTTGGTTTGTTAATTACAACTGGATATTAGATTCTGCCATGATTCTGTAGATTTTTGTCCTTTTTTAAAAGAAAAAAAACCTGTTTGCATTCATCGCCATCTGCTGGCTGCTAAAGATTTGTCACAAACAATTTCATCCATCCTTTTGTTCTTCCCACTGAAGTTTGGTTCTCTAATGTTCAGTCAATGGTATACATTATAAAATCTTCCTCAGATTAATGCTGTAGCTTTAGAATCAAATATTTTACAAAACTCAAAATAATAATGTATGTGATTGTGTGTGTGTGTGTGTGTGAGAGAGAGAGGGGGAATATGTATGTGTATGCATATGCATTACATATCTTCTCTTTTATAATATATGCAAAATTTCAAAGACTCAAAAGTATTAACTATTATTATTATCATTTATAATTTGCATTACATTGTTGATTTTTTAAAAAATATTCAGCGTTTCTGCCACACACTGCTGAACTCTCTTTTTACCTGATGCTGAGATGCAAAATGTGAAATGCATTCCAGGAAAAATATTTTAAAAACCTATAACTATCCAAACTCCCCAATTTGAAAGTGGTTTATTGGGAAAGATGTTAGAGACCTATAACAATCAAAAATGTCTCTTTGAAAGTGTTTTATAATGGTAAACTAGTTTTTAATTAAATGAAGACTTGTGAAAATAGGCTAATTGTGGATAATTTTAACTTTTTAACTCATAAAAAGAGTTTAAATGGATATCCAACTCTTCATCTAAAAGAGTTTCTGAAACATGGGTTGAAATATTAATAGCTAATATCTCAAAATGTATGCAGATTTCAACTTTTAGAAGATGAGAAAAAATATAAAGAATGTTTAGAGCTTGAAGATATGGAAGACAATAAAATTGAGATTACAAAAATGGAAATTCAAAAGACAAATCAAGAAAAGGATCTGGACATCGGAATAGCTGCAACTAGAAATCCTTGACAAAGCCTCTTTACTGGATTTACAAAGTTCTCTGGTGAAAGCTTTGAAGGCTCCATCGAAATACCAAAGAGATAAACTCCTGAGATGCCATAGAAAGGATTTAAAGGTCAAGATTGTGCAGATCAAAAAGAAGGAATATAAAGTTAGACTATTTGACCGGGAAGAAACTATTTGTTTGATATTTCTGGTAACACCTAAATGACTTTTTACTAAAGTAAGATTGAGGGAATGATATTTCTGAATTGTATACACATAAAGGTTAACTATGGGGGGAAGACTTTTTTATTTGTAATGTTAAAAGGTGAAAAGTTATTACTTTTTTCTAGATGAGATGAAGGTTGGAATCTACCTCCTTGTTTTCATTGCTTTTATTTTTTTTCTCTACCTTGTGTACCTTATTTTTTCCTCTACTGTTGTAAGTTTTTACTATAACAGTATGTTTACTAAATAAACATAGAAAATTATTAACAACGGCAATAGCAACAACGACAACAATAACAACAACAAAAGCTATTGCTGTAGTTGGCATAATCCATCTTCTTAGTCCTTGAGGAAATGTATCAGGGAAAATGGATTCTACATTTATATAGCTGAACAGATGTACACACTTCATTTTGTAGAGTACCAACATTTCTGCCAAGTTTTTCATAAGTATGTACATACATGTTGCCTTATTGTACCCAGAACTGAGAAAAAGCAGCTCAAAGCTGGTTACAAACTGTGAAATGATCGATGAGGACAAACATCAGGAATCCTCCTGCAAGCCATGAACTAATTCAGTCCTGAGCCACCTACATATCCTGAAAAGCTCAGTTGTTATCAGGACTGTATCAACAGAAGTCAACTACCTCTTTGTCCATGACAAAAAAAAAAAAAACTGTTAATGGAGGAATAGCAGAAGGATTATTACACATGGGATTTGCCAGCCATGAACCTCTGGTTTTTAAAAGCATAAATCTCTGAAGGACATAAGCACAACTGACTGATTTCTCCTTTCTATGAACCTTGCTTTTTTTAAACCTCAGTATTAACTTCTCAAGGAAAGTTAGACTTTCATCTGCTTGAGCTCCAGCTTGTAGGAATAATGGAACCTTATGGAGGTTACAAGAAGAAACTCATCATGCATCATGCAAAGCCTTAATCTTCAAATGTTCATAAAGACTTAGACTGAAATTGAATTAAAGGTTGCAGGTCTATTGCAAGAAAATAAGAGACAGATATCTCCTTCAAGGCCATAGGTAACAATGACGGCATATTTTGCTCAATTCTTAGAATTGAGCAATCGGTAATTATTGATATAAATTTGTTTGTGTACATGAGCCCAAAGCAATGATAGGCAAGATACTTTTGCAGATCTATTCCCTGTGCTTGCTTGCTTTCTGTTCTCTGGAATATCTTTCCAGATCAATATTTGATAGCTTCTGTCCATTGCCATTAAGAAGATCTATAGCCTCCAGAGTCCTATCAAAGGGCTCTTCAGTGCAAGCTTCCAGCAATTCAAAACTTATTTAGTTCATGCAATGTCACATGATTTATCTCTACTGCAAGCACTATATATTCCAAATTTTAATCCATTTTACTGGCACTATTTCAAAGAAAGAAAATAGAAAGACCAATTTTAATTATTGGTTTATTGTTTTAAAATTATAATAAAATTACAATTTTTCAGTAAACACCAAAAATCTCACTTGGATAATGACAAGTATTTGGCTTAATAATAAATGCCCATGAGGTATGCTAAGTTGCTTATTGCTACAGAAGATGTTAAGTGGAAATATATTCAATGAAGGATCATGAAGTTATTTCATTTTACTTCATACAGTGCTATCTTAAACTCAATGTTACAATAGCAGAATATTTGAAGTATAATTTACTTTCAATTATTATTTGGAATTGTATGCCACAACAAATGAAAATAAACTATGTCTTTTTGCAAAATTTGTTCTTTTAAAAACATGTTCAGTTAGCAATCCCTTAATACCTAGAATTGGAACTATAATTAACATACAAACAACTTTCTTGTCTAGAACCAAATTCATAGTGAAGTCTTGGAGGGACTATATCTAAACTGAATTTAAAATTGGGTTAGGTTAAAAAAAACCACATTGATAAGACAATTATACCTAGGATTCATGTATGTGGTAAAACACTTGCTTCATAATTACAAAGTAAAAATAATTTGACCTTGAAGTCAGTTATTCAAGTGATTTAAGAAAATGTCATGCCTTATGAAAGCATTTCAATGTGATTTCTTGCATCTTAAGTTATTTATTTTTGAATTCTTTTACTTCAGAGTTGATGAATTAAAATATAAGTTTTTGAGACTTAAAAATTGTTGACCTTGTCTCTCCAGAACATATAATACCATAGCAATTATCTGCACTGGTAAACACCTGGACTTATACAATTGATGCTATGCTTCCTGATGCAAAAAGAAAAAGAAAACTATTAAACATTAATAGGAAAAAGATGATTAATAAGTGTGTCTCAGATGGCGCTGCCACATTTTTTTTTTTATCAGAGCCAACATATAATAAAATTGGTATGATATTTTATAGAAATGTGTTAAAATTATACTATGTATGAATTCTTTTTCAGCTGTAAACTAAAGATATTTGTTTGAAATTAGAACTATGATCAACAATAATAATAGGGATAGGGTTAACCAACTAGTCTAAAAAAGGTTGGGTTAAAAAAGGTTGTAAATAATGTTTCAGATCCTGAAAACTCAAAAGTTTTTTTCAGTTTTCTATAGGTGCATAGACCAGGATCCTTATCTGATTTTATTTATAGGGACTTAATTATTTACTTGTTTCATATCATGGACTCAGAAACCCATATGGGCAACTGCAAAAGTTTTTAATCAGACATGTCCCATTTTCCCATTGGTCATATGGGTAACAATTTGGTGCTGCAAACCAAAAATATTTTCAGGACATTAGCTTGGAAGAATCCATTAAAATAAGACAATGAGAAGGGGCAGCTTCTACAGTACATACTGAAAAAGAATGTTGGGGATCGAGTTAAAAACTCCTAATCCAAAGGTCTGCTTCAGTAAAACAAAGCACTGATGCAGATACATGGTGCCAAATTAGGCAACTACCCACTTTTTTACAAAAAAACTTTCCAGGGAACTACAGGTAGTTCTCAACTTACAACCACAATGGAGGGCAAATTTTCTATTGCTAAGCAACATAGTTGTTAAATAAACTTTGCCCCATTTAATAACCTTTCTTGCCACAGTTGTTAAGTGAATCACTATAGTTAAGTCAGTCGTGTTATTTATTTATTTATTTGTTTGTTTATTTATTTATTTATATTGCCGCCTATTCACCCTTGGTGACTTAAGGCAGCTTACAGAATGTAAAACCATATTTAAAATTAAAAAAACAATAAAAACTAACAAAAAGAATCAAATAACATAATAAAGTACAAACTTTATTAACAAAACCCAGAAAAATAAATAAATAAATAAATAATGGTCCCCAACTCCCATCCTGTGCCCGAACGACAGCAGATCACATGAGCCATTTGATGGGCTCCATTCCACTCTGGGTTCCCAAGGCCCACTGACAGAACCAAGTCTTCAGTGCCTTCTGGAAGAGTATTAGTGAGGGGGCCATTCTAATCTGTGGGGGAATGATATTCTAGAGAGAGGGAACCACCATGGACAAGGCCCTTCTTCTGGGTCCCACAAGGTGTATCTCCTTCAGGGATGGGACCTGCATGATTCCCTGCCTCCCTGTTCTAATGGGTTGGGTAGATGTGACTGTCAAGAGATGTTCCCTCAGCAAAACCTGGTCCCAAGCCATGAATCAGCACCTTGAATTGCACCCAGAAGCAAATTGGCAACCAATGCCAGTTTGCCGCAGGAGAGGTGAAACATGTGCACACTGGGGTCTGCACAAAACTATGAGAGCTGTTGCATTCTGCACCAATTGGAGCTTCTGGATGTTTTTCAAGGGAAGCCCCATGTAGAGTGCATTGCAATAATCAAGATGGGAAATGACTAGGTCATGAATGACTGTGAGTAAGGACTACTGGTCCAGGAAAGGGCATAACTGGTGCACAACCCACAGTTGCACAAAGGTCGTCCTGACCATGACCACCACCTACTCTTCGGAAAACCCCTAGATTATGCACAGGGCCTATTTGGAGTAGTAATACCCCATCCAAGAACAAAGGTGTCAATTCTCCCTGAGCCAACGAACCCCAAACCCAGAGCTACTTGGTCTTGCAAGGGTTTAGTTTCAACCTGTTGCTTCCCATCCAGCCCCTAACAGCCTCCAGGCACTGTGAGAGGGAGGACATAGCAACACTTTACTCACCATGGGCCGAGACATACAGTTGAGCATAATCAGCAAATTGGTGATACCTCAGTCCATGGTGACAGATGATCTCACCCAGAGGCTTCATATAAATGTTGAACAGGAGTGGAGAGAGTACCGAGCTCTGCAGAACCCCGTAAAGCAGTAGGCGAGGGCTGGATGTCTCCCCTCCTATCAACACTGACTGAGAGCAGCCACAGAGAAAGGAAGTAAACCAGGACGGCACAAGGCCTCACACTCCCATCCCCTGAAGCCACCCCAGGAGGATCCCTTCGTCAATGGTATTGAAAGCTGCTGAGAGGTCAAATAGAGCAAGGATGGATGTACTACCCACATCCTGTCCCCACCAGAGATCATCCAAAATGCGACCAATGCCTTTTCTGTCCCAAATCCAGGCCTGAATCCTGACTGGTAGGGGTTGAGATAATCTGTTTCATCCAGAAACCTCTGGAGCTGCTGCATGATCACCTTCTCAACAACCTTCCCCAAAAAGGGAAGATTGGAGACAGGTCAGAAATTATCCAGCTGGGTGGAGTCCAGTGATGGTTTCTTAAGAAGAGGGCAGACTACAGCCTCTTTAAAGTGCTGGGGCACCTTCCCTTCCTGTAGGGAAGCATTAATCACCACCAGAGTCCACCCACCTGTCACCTCCTGGGAAGCTTTCACAAGTGAGGAGGGACATGGGTGTAAAACATGGGTCTGTTTCGGTGTTTTCCAAGCTGGGAAAAGAAATTTGAAGGTAAGCAAAGCTCTGAAAAAACAAAGAAATATAAATCCTTAGAAGTGTTCCTCAACCTTGGCAACTTGAAGATTTGTGGACTTCAGTTTTCAGAACATGCCTGCCGGTTATGATGAAGATTTGAATTCTGGGAGTTGAAGTCTATACATCTTCAAGCTGCCAACATTGAGAACATTGCTCTAGATTAGAAGAGATTATGATTATGGAATACTGGCTCTCTGTTCTTTCAAAACCTCATTGCCTTTTATAATCCTATTTCATTGTTACACTATGATGGCCTCCCTGACTTCACAAAGCACATGATGCATTATGTATCTTGCTACTATATCCCATCATATGTATACTCTAATTTGCACTTCAACATATTGCATTATATAGGTCTCTGGTTTAACAGATAACAGATAATCAGAATTGGAAGGAACCTTGTAGGTCATCTAGTCCAACCCCCTGCCCAAATGGGAGACCCTGCACCATTTCTGACAAATGGCAGTCCAATCTCTTCTTGAAAGTCTCAAGTGATGGCACTCCCATAACTTCCAAAGGCAAGCTGTTCCATTGGTTGATTGCTCTTGTTGTATTCACAGACTGACTGTAGTCCTCAGTCTGGTCCGCGCTTCTGGTGGGAGCATGAACCGCTCCCATTGGTTGATGCCATTTGACAGCCGGCTATAAAAGGAGCTGTCAAACAGCATCAGCTGTTGCCGCCAGCTGACTGCCTGTTAGTCCCGGCAACCGTGGCAACCCTTTATTCTTTGAATAAAGCTTCTTGTCTGTTAGCTCCGTGTCTGCATCAGTATTTACCGCCACTCCACAACACTGGCAACGAGGGTGGGATACAAATAAGAGGCAGCTGAGCTCAGTCACTTTCAAAAAGAGCTGAAGCCATTACGAGCTGACTGTCACAGCCGCAGACGCTCTTCGCGAGCGCGAAGTTTAAACCTCCCCAGCTGAGGAGACAGACGCTGCCAGCACAAGATGACTTCGAACCCTACGTTCCTGCCTTTCAGGCCAATGGCCGAGACTTGGGAATCCTATAGAAATCGCTTCGACTGTTTCCTGGAAGCCATAGACCTCACTGATGCCTCAGATCATAGGAAGAAGTCCTATTTCTTAAGCTTTTGCGGAGCCGCAGTATTTGACACTGCCACGGCGTTGGTAGCTCCGCGTTCTGTCAGGGCTATCCCATGGGAGGAGTTACAGGAGATCCTTTCCAATCACTACTCCCCTAAGCCACCCCAAATTGCTAGGAGACACGCCTTCAGGAGGCGAATTCAGGCTGAGGGGGAGTCTATCAGTGAATATATGGCAGCTTTGCAGTCAGCTGCCTTACATTGTGGATTCAGGGACTATCTGGAGGATATGCTCCTTGACCAAATAGTCTGTGGGGTCAGGGACCTAAGGCTACAAAGACGATTATTAGCCAAAAGGGACTTAACCCTGGCAGTAGCCATCAAAGAATCACAAGCTGCTGTGCTATCTGTGCTGTCAGCAGCAGAAAGCCAAGGGAACCCCATTAGACAAAGTAGCTCAGCAATCCATTTTGATGAGGTTTCTCTAGATAAGGGTTCTGAGGAATCGAACGATGTAAACCACCTCAGACAACAGAAACCCCTGCAAGAAGAAACAAGGCAAAAAACCAACCCAACCCCCCGGCAGCAGCCCATTTGTCTGAGCAGTGGAGGGAACAACCTCAGGGCATCCTGCAAATTCAGGAATGCCATTTTTTTGAACTGTCAGAAAAAGGGTCACTTAGCTAGGGTCTGCCAAGCTGGGAAAACTTTTGCACAAAGACCTCAGACTACCCCCATCTTCCAAAGGCAAGTTGAGGACTATGATACCTGTTACCACTCAAATCAGACAAACAAAGGCTCTAACAAAACCAGTATTTTTGTTTCCTTAGAAGGTAAACCCTGCAAGATGGAAGTTGACACAGGCTCTGCACTATCCATCATTTCCTGGGAAACCCTAAAGAAACTACTTCCAAGGCTGTCAAAGAAGAAGCTCCTCGACTGCCACCTGACTCTGCGTGATTACCAAGGCAGGACCATCCCAGTCCTCAGAAAAGTTTTTTATTCAATTCAAAAACTTTAAAGGCCACTTGCCTCTAGTTGTAGTAGATGGTGCTCTCCCTAGTCTGCTAGGATTAGACTGGTTCCCTGCTCTTGGTCTCAATGTAACAGGCATCCACACTGTTTCAACTACTAAAGTGGATACCATACTCAGAGACTATGCTGATGTATACAGCGAAGGGTTGGGGTGTTACTCAGGCACCCCTATTTCATTCAATGTAGATCCACAGGCAATACCCATCTGTCTGAAACCTCGTAGGGTACCCTTTGCTATCCGTCCCAAATTGGATATGGAACTGGATAAATTACTCAAACAAGGGGTATTGGAGCCAGTAGACTTTGCAAAGTGGGAGGCCCCCATAGTCACCCCACTTAAGAAAGATGGCAGCGTGAGAATCTGCGCTGATTACAAGACGTCCCTGAATAGGTTTCTGCAAATCAGCGCCTATCCTGTCCCTTTCATCCAGCACCTTCTGCATTCCTTTGAGCCTGGGACTATTTTTGCAAAACTAGATATGTCACAGGCCCATCATCAGTTCCCTGTAGACGACCAGACTGCAGAACTACAGACCATAGTCACCCACAGGGGTGCGTTTAAATGCAAGCGCCTCCAGTTTGGTATAAGTGTAGCCCCTGGGATTTTCCAATCTCTAATGGAGAGGCTTCTCCAAGGACTCCCAGGCGTAGTCCCCTATTTTGATGTTATTTTAAGTTCAGCCATTGACAAATCCCAACTACTACAGAGAGTCAGAGGAGTCCTTGATCGTTTCAGGCACCATGGCCTCAAACTTAAAAAAGACAAGTGCACCATTGCCACTAAGCAAGTAAACTTTTTAGGTTATATAATTGACGCCTCTGGTATACACCCAATTGAGTCAAAGTCAGGGCTATCCACAAGGCACCCACACCCTCCAACAAGACTGAGCTCCAGGCCTTCTTAGGGCTTCTCAACTTCTACACTGCGTTCCTCCCACACAAAGCTTCCATTGCTGAACCTCTGCACAGACTTTTGGACAAACAATGCCCCTGGCATTGGGGACCAAGGGAAGCCCATGCCTTCCAGTCAGTCAAGTCCTTGCTCACATCCAACGCAGTACTAATACAGTTCAATCAACAGCTACTTTTAGTCCTAGCTGCAGACACTTCTCCCTTTGGCATAGGGGCTGTTTTGGGCCCTAGACTACCAAATGGTTCTGAGGCACCCATTGCCTTTTTCTCCAAAACCTTTTCTTCAGCCGAACGCAACTACAGCCAGATTGACAAAGAGGCTTTGGCTGCAGTTGCTTCTGTCAAAAAATTTCATGAATTCCTCTATGGACACCATTTTAAACTAATCACAGATCACAAGCCTCTGTTAGGCCTTTTGTCTGGTGAAAAACAAACCCCTCAGATTTTGTCCCCAAGGATGACCAGATGGACTTTATTTCTGGCTGCTTACTCATACATGCTGGTTGATCGACCTGGGAAGAACCTTTGCCACGCTGATGCCCTCAGCCGCTGCCATCTGCCTGTTCCTGTTGAAGATCCTGTGCCCATCAATGCTATTTTCGAGATCAACAATCTCAACCTTCCCATCACTGCCCGTGACATTGCTGCTCACTCCTCAAGGAACAAGGTAATTGCCCAAGTTCTGGACTGGGTGGGAAGGGGGTGGCCAGCAATTTCTTATGCCCCTGAATTCCTGCCTTTCAAGACTCGCCAGCAAGAACTGTCATCACTACAGGGCTGTTTACTGTGGGGAACAAGGGTAGTCATCCCTTCCAAGCTTCAGGGCCCGGTTTTGAAGGTCCTGCATGAAGGCCATCCTGGCATCGTCAGGATGAAGGCCTTGGCCCGCAGTTACGTGTGGTGGCCAGGCATGGATGCCCAGATCTCCAGCTAGGTAAGCGCTTGCCAGCCATGCCAGGCTACCAGGCCAGCTCCACCCTTATCTACTCCTGCAGGTGGGAAGACGCTAGGGCCCCTTGGTCCCAGCTGCACATTGATCTAGCCGGCCCTGTGCATGGGCGAACATTCCTAGTCATGGTAGATTTTTTCTCAAAGTGGATAGACCTGGCCCTGCTGCCCTCAACAATGACTCATGATGTTACAAAAGCCCTAACCTGGGTATTTGTCACCCATGGCCTCCCTGACACCATTGTATCAGACAATGGCCCCCAGTTCACCTCCTGGGAGTTTGAGTTCTATTTAGCCAACCTGGGTATCAGGCACGCCCTCACAGCTCCTTTTCACCCTGCTAGTAATGGGATGGCAGACAGGGCAGTCAGGTCAGTAAAGGAGGCCCTGGAGAGGTTTGGCCCAATTGATTGCCACTCCAAACTTTCCAGGTACCTGTTAACCCAGCACACAACCCCCTGTGCCACTACCAACAAATCCCCGGCCGAGCTCCTCATGGGCAGACACCTAAGAACCACCCTGGATAGGCTACATCCCATTATACCCCAGTCAACCCGCTGGGATCTGATAGCCAGTCCAGGGAGTTTGCCCTGCATGACCAGGTCTACATGAGAAATTACTCAGGCCACCCCTTATGGGTGCCAGGGCAAGTCATGGCAGTAACTGGGCCTAGGTCCTACAGGGTTCTGCTGGACAATGGTCGTACCCAGTGCCGGCACATTGACCAGCTGAGAAAGCACAGGAGAATGGCTACCGACAACCCTCGCTACCCGGCAAGCGAGACAAACCACCCGACGCAAACTGTGACTCTCCCAGGGCAATACGAGCAAGGGAAGCTACCTGGACTGCCACCTGTTCCTCTGCCAGAGTCACCCGATGACGAGGCTCCATTGCCTTCAAGCTCCAATGCAGCCTGGGAAGTGGAGGACTCCTACTCTGCTGCAGCTCCACTCAAACTAAGGCGATCCAGCCGCCTGCGCAGATGCCCAGCCTACTTGAGAGACTATGCATGCTCCTGGCCAGGGGAAAGGAGTGTTGTATTCACAGACTGAGTGTAGTCCTCAGTCCGGTCCACGCTTCTGGCGGGAGTGCAGACCACTCCCATTGGTTGTTGCCGTTTGATAGCCGGCTATAAAAGGAGCTGTCAAACGGCATCAGCTGTTGCCGCCAGCTGACTGCCTGTTAGTCCCGGCAGCCGCAGCAACCCTTTATTCTTTGAATAAAGCTTCTTGTCTGTTAGCTCAATGTCTGCCTCAGTATTTACCACCGCTCCACAACAGTTCTCACTGTCAGAAAGTTTCTCCTTGTTTCCAGGTTAAATCTCTCCTTGTTTAGTTTCCATCCATTATTCCTTGTCTGGCCTACAGGAGCTTTAGAAAATAGCTTGACCCCTTCCTCCCTGTGGCAGCCCCTCAAATATTGGAAGACTGCTATCATGTCTCCCCTGGTCCTTCTCTTTACTAGACCAGCCAAGCCCAGTTCCTGCAACAGTTCTTCATATGTTTTAGCCTCCAGTCCCCTAATCATCCTGGTTGCTCTTCTCTGTACTTTTTATAGAGTCTCAACATCTTTTTTATAATGTGGTGATCAAAACTGGATGCAGTACTCTAGATGTGGTCTTACTAAGGCTTTATAGAGTGGTATTAATACTTCCCTTGATCTTGACTGTATCCCTTTGTTAATACAATTTAGGATTGCATTAGCTTTTTTGGCTGCTGCTGCACACTGCTGGCTCATATTTAGCTGGTTGTCCACTAAGACTCCAAGATCCCTCTCACAGTTACTGCTATTGAGCCTGGTTTCACCCAGTCTATATGTGTACTTTTGTTTTTTTCTTGCCTAAGTGTAGGACTTTACTTTTCTCTATATTGAATTTCATTTTATTAGATATTAGTTTAAATTAATACCTTTAAGGGAAATAATTTCTGTTACAATATTATGCTAAATGGCCATTTTGTAAAAGATCTCCTGCTTTTAAATGTTGCTTGCTTCTTGGAATGTTAAAGAAAAATGACATCATCCAATGCTAGCCCAATTTATCATGGTCTTAAGGAACTGAATATAAATGAATACCATTAAGTTGTTCTATATAGACTGTATTCCTCAAAATAGGCAGTATAGTTCTATACATTTTTTCTGATAAGAGTGCTTCAAATAATTAACAACAGAATCTTCCAGAAATCATACGAAATTACTGAAACTCAGGATGTATCTTTAATTACTACTGCTTTAAGATAAGCACATTTCTTATTTGTTGTGCATTTGGGTTCACATAGAATGGTAGAAAACTTATACTAAAGCCACAAGTTTATAATTCAGTGTTATTAATCACAGAGAGGAATCACACCCCTAGAAACACCTATTATCAACCTGACAACTACAAACCATATAATTAAATTGTCAAGTGCTACTATCCCATGTTTTGCCATAGATATATCTACATATTGCTATCAGTAGATTTTGACTACAATATGTGAATAGGTACTTGGCAACATACAGCAGATAAAAGGGGCTAATAGCACTGTTCATACAAAAACACAAATATGATTCAATCAATTCATTGAATCAAAAGACATGCAGCATTCACATTGTCCTAAAATAGTTTAGGGGGTTGATGCAGGTAATCCTTGACTTATGACTGTAATTGAACCTGCAATTTTGGTTATAAGTTGTGACAGACATAAAACAAGATGCCCTGTGACCATAACCAATTTTATGATTTTTTTTGTGACAATCTTAAAGTGAGTGCCACAGCTGTTAAGCAAATGCTGCTCCTATTAAATAAACCTATTGTTCACTGTGGAGATTTTTTTTTACTGGAAACTGAAAGCAAAAACATTGTAAATTGCAGTCATATGAAGCAATATGAGCAATAAATGCAGGAATATCCTAGTGCACAAAATGCAGTCATATAGTTGTAAGTGTATGTGTATATGTGTGGGGAGGGGTGCATATGTCAATAACTTTAAATCTGGGTCAAAGTAGCTTTTCAAGGCCCTCATAACTTTGAATGGTTGCTAAGCGACAGTCATAAGGTGAGAACTACTGGTATAGAATTGTAGCAAGATAATATCTAGATTCTTATGAATAATATTACAGTCTCATTTTGTCAACTACCAGCAGAACATATTCCCAGCTTTGGAGGTTTATTTATATAATTTCTATGATTCTCTGTAAGGGTTGGCCTCGGTGTTGTGGCATTCGCTTTATAGCCCTATTTTTAGTGCAGAATCACACCATAAAAATTATACAGCAGTTGCTGTTACTGCCTTATATTGTTACTATTATCACATATGAAATGAGTTAGGTAGTAACTATTTTTGGAGTGCAGGTTAGATAATTGTAGTGTTCCACTTTGTACTATATAGAATTAATAACAAATGTAAAATCTTCATTGTACTATCCTGTTTGAACTTCGACTTAGAAAAGATTTTAAGACACCCAAAATGATGATTAGGTCCAAATGGCTGCATGGGAGTGTTAGTGGCAAATATTTTCTAAGTAGAGAGTACTGTATTTTTAAAAATGAGGCACATCTGCGAAAAAAAATTGCCCTCCTCCTATAACACAGAAGTCTACCTTTCTGTTAGCGTTCATATCTCTACAAATTATATATTTCTCTACAATCCAAAAAAAATCAAAATCACACCTGAACACTGCTGTATGACTTGATTCACACTGAACACCATGGAAACAATACATCAGCATAGCTTAGTAACCTTGGAATGCCCATTAAACTAAGCCTGTGGGCCAAGTTCCTTGAAAAGCAGATGAAATCTCTCAAAAAAAGATTCTATTTTCTTCATAACTTTATAATGGACTTTGTCACTACTTTTTTCTCATTAATCTTTGTTATGTCCTCGGGGCTGACACAAGTTCCCCCTCAGGTCCGTTCGTACTGCGGGGGCGTTTGCAGCCCCCATTGGCTGGCTCCCTTCGACAGCCGGCTATAAAAGCCGGCTGCTAGGTCGAGCCAGCCGCTGTTCGCTGGAAGGTCTGTTGTTAGCTTACAGACGCGACAGCCCCCTTTATTCCCTCTGAATAAAGCGTGTTATTGTGATGCTCTGGTGTGGCCTCCCCTTTGTTCCGAACTTAACATTGGCGACGAGGGTGGGATCTGGCCAACCAGCAGCAATACCAAAAGAGCTGAAACACACACCAAAACGCTGGACCGTAGCCGCGCCGTTTGAGAGCTTGGTCAGTCGTTGATTGCGGAAGTGAAAGTGGAGCGTGTAGCCGCTCAGTTCAAAAAAGCTACGTGAGAGAAGTGGGGCACTGAGAATCTCAGCCGCCCAGCATTGAGCACAGAATCCAACCGCTGCTGTTCGGATTCTGCTTGTTAGCGAAGCTTTCGGCGCTGCGCTCACAGCCGCCAGAACACATAGGCGCGCGATTTGAATAGCTGTCAGCACGACGCTACAGTTATAGCCGCCTACGCCCTTGTAAGGGCGCGAAATTCAAACGGAAGTCAGTTACGGCGCTACAGCAATAGCCGCCATAGTCACACAGAGCATGTAACCCAGAGAGATCCTTAGAGCTGAAGCAGCACTGCAAACTGCAGCTGTCACTCTTATCAGGGCCATTGTATTCCCAGAGAGAGAGATTGGTCAGTCTACCAACAGACTGAACACCCAATATGAATTCAAATCCGGCGTTTCCGCCATTTAAGCCAGATGAAGACAAGTGGGACTCTTACAGAAACCGCTTCAATCACTACCTTGATGCCATCGGTCTGGCCGACGCCACAGAGAACAGGAAGAAATCGTACTTCCTGAGTTACTGCGGGGCCACAGTGTTCGATACCGCCACAGCGCTACTCGCCCCCAGAGAATTAAAGAACGTTCCGTGGTCCGAGCTGTTGGAGACACTCTCTAATCATTATTCCCCAAAGCCATCGCAGATAGCGAGACGTTTTGCCTTTCGTATGAGGAAACAAACAGATGGAGAATCTATCAATCAGTATATGGCCGCCCTGAGAACCGCAGCTCTCCACTGCGAATTTAAAAACTACCTAGACGACATGCTCCTGGATCAGCTCATCTGTGGAGTCAGAGATGTAAGGTTACAGAGGCGGTTGCTGGCCAGAAAAGATCTCAACCTCACCCAGGCAATCGAGGAAGCTTTGGCCGCTGAATTAGCCACACAATCGGCCGCTGAAATACAAGGAAGCGCAGCCAAACCCAGTCCGGTCACTGTTCATTCCGAGGAAGCAGTGAGTGAAGAAGACCCCACCGAACTCTTAGAAGTGCATCGCCTCAAACCTTTCAAACAGCCACAGGTAGGAGCTAGGCCAAAAAACGGCAACGTGCCTAAACACATCCTGTTGTGCCTCTCCTGTGGGGGGTCCCATGCCAGAACGACTTGCAGGTTCAGGAACGCCACCTGCAACAATTGCGACAAGAAAGGCCATATCGCCAGGGCCTGCCAGGCAACGCACGCGGCTCCACAAAAGTCATCGTCCCCTTACTCCCCTCCGGGGCCACCCAGGCAAGTAGAAAATTGTTATACGTGCTACCAAGCTAACCACACTTTTTCGACACCTAATAAAATTACCCTCTCTATTCATTTAGAAGGTAAACCCTGTCTTATGGAAGTCGATACCGGATCGGCACTATCGATCATCTCTTGGAGCACACTTAAGAAAATACAACCCAACCTGTCCAGGAAGCAACTCCAGAAGAGTCGTCTCACCTTGAGGGATTACCAGGGGAAGAATATTCCAGTACTCGGAACAGGCAAGTTCCTCGTTAGATTCAAATCCTTTAAAGGCCATCTGCCTTTAGTGGTGGTAGATGGTGCCCTCCCTAGCCTTTTGGGGTTGGATTGGTTCCCCTATCTCGGCCTTAGCTTAACGGGAGTACATGCTGTCTCACCTTCCGATATCGACTCACTATTTTCGGACTATGCTGATGTGTTCAGCAATGAATTGGGTTGTTATAATGGTACGCCCATTTCCTTTTCGGTAGACCCCCAAGCAGTTCCCGTCCGTTTAAAACCACACAGAGTACCATTTGCTCTGCGCGCTAAGCTGGATGCAGAACTGGACAAATTGCTCCAACAAGGGGTGATCGAGCCCACGGATTTTGCTAAATGGGAGACTCCAATTGTCACACCCCTTAAAAAAGATGGTAGTATCAGAATGTGTTCTGACTATAAAACCACAATTAACCGCTATCTACAGACTAGCGCATACCCAGTCCCAGTAATCCAACACTTACTACACACATTTGAGCCGGGAACCATATTCGCCAAATTGGATATGTCACAGGCTTATCAGCAATTTCCTGTGGATAACCAAACGGCTGAACTACAAACTATTGTCACCCACAGAGGGGCGTTTCGATGCAAGCGCCTCCAATTTGGCATCAGCGTCGCCCCAGGAATCTTCCAGTCATTAATGGAACGGATACTGCAAGGCCTTCCTGGCGTAGTTCCGTACTTTGATGACATTTTGATTTCAGCCAGGGACAGGCCCCAACTTTTTCTCAGAGTCAGAGCGGTATTGGATAGGTTCAGGCAGCATGGCCTCAAACTAAAAAGGGAGAAGTGTGCCATTGCCACTATGCAGGTGGACTTTCTTGGGTATAAAATAGACGCCTCTGGCATCCACCCCGTGGAGTTTAAAGTCAAAGCCATTCACAAGGCACCCACCCCGTCTTCCAAGTCAGAATTACAAGCTTTCCTGGGTTTGCTAAACTTCTATGCATCATTCCTACCCCACAAAGCCTCAGTAGCTGAACCGCTGCATAGACTTCTAGACAAAAACACTCCGTGGCATTGGGGTCCCAAAGAGGAATACGCCTTTAAGGCAGTCAAATCGCTACTCACTTCGGATGCTGTCCTAATACAATTTGACCAGCACGTTCCTCTAGTCTTAGCTGCAGATGCCTCACCTTTTGGGATCGGGGCTGTCTTAAGCCACAGACTTCCCAACGGCTCCGAAGCGCCAATCGCATTCTTTTCTAGAACCTTGTCAACAACCGAGCGTAATTATAGCCAAATTGACAAAGAGGCCCTAGCCGCCGTTGCTGCGGTCAAAAAATTCCATGAATTTCTTTTTGGTCACAACTTCGAATTGTCACAGATCACAAACCACTGTTGGGGCTCCTCTCAGGAGAAAAACAAACACCGCAAGTCTTGTCCCCCAGGATGACTAGGTGGACCCTATTCCTGGTGGCATACTCGTACAAACTGGTTCACCGCCCAGGAAAAAACCTCAGCCACGCCGACGCCCTCAGCCGCTGCCCGTTGCCAGCACCCGTGGAGGACCCGGACCCGGTCCATGCCATTTTCGATGCCAGTGAGTTCGACATCCCAGTCACCGCTGGCGACATCGCTCTCCACTCCAAAAAAGATAAACTTATCGCCCAGGTTCTGGACTGGGTACGGAGGGGGTGGCCAGGCGGTAATCTCTCAACTGAATTCTCACCGTTCAAAACCCGCCAGCAAGAACTTTCCAGTTTACAGGGCTGCCTGTTATGGGGGACCAGAGTTGTCATTCCAAAACCTCTGCGCACACCCGTCCTGAAGGCGTTACACGAGGGGCACCCTGGCATCGTCCGGATGAAAGCGTTGGCTCAGAGTTACGTCTGGTGGCCGGGCATGGATGACGAGATCACGAAATGGGTAAGCTCCTGCCGCCCCTGTCAACAATCCAGGCCAGCACCTCCGATCACCACCCCAACCAAATGGGAAAGTGCCAACGCACCGTGGTCACGGTTGCACATTGACTTGGCCGGGCCATTCCAAGGCAAGACCTTCCTGGTGGTCATGGATTCGTTCTCCAAATGGATCGATGTAGCTCTCCTACCCACAACCACCACCCGAGCAATTGCCCAGGCTCTGACCCGCTTATTCGTTACACACGGTCTGCCTGACACCATAGTCTCAGACAATGGGCCCCAATTTACGTCCACAGAATTCAGCCGGTATGCCACCAACCTGGGCATCTGGCATATCCTAACGGCCCCTTTCCATCCCGCTAGCAATGGGTTGGCGGAGAGAGCCGTTAGGACAGCAAAAGAGGCATTGGCAAGATTCACTCAAGACGACTGGCACTCCAGACTCTCTCGTTTTCTCTTGAGCCAACACTCGACCCCATGTACTGTCACAAACAAGTCCCCAGCCGAATTACTGATGGGCAGATGGCTAAGGACAGTGCTGGACAGACTGCATCCCCACTATTGCCCAGACACACCATTGGGCTCTAACACTAGGGTCAGGAGTTTTGTATTACAGGACCAAGTTTTCGTCAGGAACTACGCTGGCGATCCCCTGTGGGTACCTGGGAAGATCGTGGCCATCACCGGGCCTAGATCATACCGCATCCAGTTGGGAGACGGGCGTATCTGGCGGAGGCATCTGGACCAGATAAGAAGTCGCCAGGGCGAACATACCGACACTGACCCAGGGACTTCAGTGACCCTCCAATCGCCGCACCCGAATCCTAGCTGGGACCTCCAGAGTGACCAGTCACCACCCGCCGAATCGAGGGAACGGACGGTAGACCGGGACCGTCCTACAGAGTCATCAGCCGTACCAGCCGACGACACCACCGGGTTGCATGACAATGACAATTTAACAATCCAACCCGAGGACTGTGACCACTCCCAGACTCCAGTCCGGACTCCAGATCGACCCTGTTGCCCGGCAAGGCCAGTTACTGACTCCCAGAACTCTATGCCACTTTGTGCATCGCCAGAATTGCGCCGGTCGGGATGCTCACACAAACCACCAGCTTACTTAAAGGGCTATTCGTGTTCGTATCTAGGGGGAAGGAGTGTTATGTCCTCGGGGCTGACACAAGTTCCCCCTCAGGTCCATTCGTACTGCGGGGGCGTTTGCAGCCCCCATTGGCTGGCTCCCTTCGACAGCCGGCTATAAAAGCCGGCTGCTAGGTCGAGCCAGCCGCTGTTCGCTGGAAGGTCTGTTGTTAGCTTACAGACGCGACAGCCCCCTTTATTCCCTCTGAATAAAGCGTGTTATTGTGATGCTCTGGTGTGGCCTCCCCTTTGTTCCGAACTTAACAATCTTTCTTTGTTAGCAATGGTCCACTGATCATTTCTGCTTGCCAGATCTTGTTTCTCTGTGGTTTTCTTAGGAAAGAAAGTGTTTAATCCTAACAGACCTAGTTTACTGCTAAATCTTTCCCCGCAGTGTCAGAATTAATGTTTACAGAATTCAGGTATCCACGATTAAGAAGCTTGGCAAAAGCTATTTTATGTGAAATTCATGCATCTGAAGATAAAGGAGGTTTATTCATTCATATTTATTCATTCATGCATCTGAAGATAAAGCTGCAGAAATTAATGAAGTGCTCTTGACTAGGTGAACGACATTTTGGGGAACATCTATAAGATTAAAAAGAAAGAGTGATGTCTTTGGAATCCTAGCAGTTTATTGCTACAGAGAGTGAAAAAGAAGAAATGTCAGCATTAGTGTGAGACTTACATTTAAAAGGTTATATTCCCAGAGACTTACCAGAATAATTCATTTAATATTTGCTATAAAATATTTAGCATCATGAATATACATAAAACTAAATTCTACAGACTATGTTCCTGAGCTATTTCAATAAATAAGGAGAAAAAATAGCAAAAAATTAATAAAATTTAAAAATCCAAGTCTTAAGTATTTTTAGAATTTACAATCAAATGCAAAATGGAGTACAAGTCATTTCCATTCTAGTATCAAATCAAGACTTCAGATTTGAAAAATAATCTTAATGTTCACTTTTCTCTCCTTGAGTGATGGAAGAATGGCATCATGAGTGTGCATGTGGATATACATAGACGAAAATGACATTATAACTTTGAAATACCTATTATTTTCAAAATATCCTGATTCAATGCACTTACCTCTGAGAAGACATGCATATGACTATCTTCAAGTTGCTATTTTTCTTATTATTTTGAATTTATAAGCTTAAAGCCAAATGTTGACATCTTTGACCTCTGGCTTACTGCTCAGAGGATACAAAGATTTAACTTTAAGCAATTGTCATAAATATTTGTTCTACCTAATTAAATAAGACGGTAGCTGAACCCTGAAGTTATGCAAATAATTGAGTTATTGCTACATAAATTCAGAGTAAGTGACAATCCCCTAGAAGCCAGGTATACATCCAAAGCGGAAGCTATTTATTCCATTAAGACATCTACCAAGACTATAGGGGCTGGATGCACAGTCATCAAGGTTCACTTGACAAAGGTCACCTTCAGATCTGGACAAGCAAATACACAGGTATTTGCTGTTCCCAAGAGGGGTATTGGCATTTGTCATACATTTAAACAATCATGAGGTTTCACATTGACCTACAAAAGATACCAGTAAACAGAAGGTTATTCTTCTCAAAGTAAACTTATTTATAATGGGCTTTCCTGTCACAAATAATGTTGAGCATTTGTTCCTTGGAGCAGTATCTCTATTACTTCTTCGGTTTCAGCACTATAGCCATCTGTCATGGGAAAGGTAAGGTTGTGAGCATTTTTATGAACACTTTCTATATTAGATTTCCAGGAAGAGAATGCTTGGAATCTGGAGGGTCAGAAATCAACAAAAAAGCAATAGGATTTATTGCTGCCAAGTTATACAAAAAAATCTTCCCCAAAATGCCAGTAGCCTTTCTTGTATATTTTGAAAAATAGGTGACTGTCTGAAATGAAGAATTGCAATGCAAGAAAAGTAAAAGATATCTGCAAACAAGAAAATTATTGAATTGTTCCTTGTTGCTGACTCTTTCTAGGTTCTTGCAGATCACCAGTCATGATAAGATTCAAATACATATCTAATATAGCTTTTTTGTTTACAGTGAAATAAAATTACAACATTGTTTGTAGCATGTATTGTAATTTCCCATACTAAATGTCCCGCTCACCACTTGTACTATCAAACCTTGCAATGATGATCTTTTCCTAAAAATGGAACACAACCTTTGTTGTTCAGCTTCCTGACAAGATAAGAGAACTTCAGTATTCAGAATTTCCTAGAAAGAATAGTCTTGTCCAAAACTTCCTGGAATCCTGATGTGGAAATTATTCTTTAAAATTCTATAAATTATTCTTTATATTGCTGTGATGGATGACTCTGATACTGAAACCAAGGAAGTAATGAATGACTTGAAATTCATACAAGTAAAGGTTGCTAAATTTCACTCCAAAGCCTTCCTTTCTCACAAACATGTTAACATCCAGAAGAGAAAAAAGAAGAAGAATATAGAACAAAAACTGAGAGATATTAGTCTATACATTCACAGATTCATTTAACATCTATGTAGCAGCATCTATGTGCTGCTTGCTACATACCTATATATGTTTCCAATCGTCTGGAAATGCGTCTATCTTTCACATACTTTGATATTTACACTGAATTTTTTTCACTAGGAAACAATGTTTGTACTATACCTTCTGAAAATATAATCTTATGTTGGGTAGAGTATGTTGAATACTAGAGTAATATTCAAATTCATAAATATATGAATGTATGTTATAGGGATTACATTTTGCCCATTCCATCATAAATAATTGCAAAGAGCAAAGTGCAATATTTGCTAAAAAATAAAATGCATAAAACCAGGCCAAAGCATAAGTGAATCAAATTCTTAATATAGCATTTTTAAAAGTATGTAGTAGCAATTCCCCTAACTGTCTGGGAATTATGGTACTTGTGGTGCTAATATAACTGATCAGGACTGAATTGGGGCCAGGTAGCTAAGCCTGCCATTGTAACATTCATTCCAACTGATAGTCAGAAAATCTTCTAGATGCCCATAATGTGATTTGAAGTACTTTTTATGAAACACCAATTTTTTATTCCAATTTTTGCTCAAAAAATGTATGTCAATACATACTTATTTTGTTAATTGTTATTGTTCAATCTTCTTTACTTCTTTCTATGTACATATCTACAAAGATGATGACTTTTTTGTATATTTCATATTTTACATTATATTTTCTATATTACTCTATGTTCTGTCTCACCTGTGGCCACAGGTGAGAGTCCAAATGTCCAAAGGAAAAAACATGAACAGACAATATCAGGAACAACAGAGTTAACTTTCCTCTGGCTGAAGTCATCCTTGGCAGCTTTCCCAGAAGCTGTCTGCAAGTCCAGATAATGAGCAGCGCTATAAATCAGAGCCAAACGGCAAACAGAAAACTTTTTCCAAACTGCGAACGTAACTAACAAAGTTTGATCCGAACAGGGATTCCAAGCTAACATGCCTCCTTATATTCCTTAAAGGGGCGTGTCAGTCTCTCTACTCAGTCCCTGATTTGACGTTTCCTTTCAATTTGTGCTTGACGTCTCAGCCTACATCTAGTCCTTACATCAACCCAACAATCATCGGCTTGATCATCACCCAAAGACTCCGGCACGTTCTGTCGATCATCTGCTGACACCTGAGGCATAATTGAAGAGGAAGGTTCTGGAGAGGATGGTGATTCCAACATTTCCTTATCCTCCTGGCTCACGTCTGCATCTCCCATTAAAGCAGGCTCAAATCCTAATGCCAAACCCTCCTCATCACTTGAACCTGTGTCTTCTGACACATCAGACTCAAAGCGCACAGCAGGCTCAAACCTCCCAGTCACAACAACTCTATATTTAAAATGGTGAGCTGGAATCATCATGGAACTTTCCTGCACTTGAATATCATAAAATAAATAAAAGATGAAAAGATTTTATTATAAGAGTACATATATACTACATTTCAAAAGGAGTAATCATAAGCAATTTCATTTCAAATGAGTTCAGAAATTCCTTCATAAAATATTTAAACCTCATGAACACCATTAATAAATATCTATCGATATCTATATTTATAGATAGATAGATGATAGGCAGATAGACAGACAGATGTTTTATGTAAGTATCAATATATAATATTTATTAGAAAGGAATTTCTTCATTATTAGGGTTCATACTAAATATGAAAAATAGAATTGGAAAACTTTTTTAAAAATCTAGTAAGAGGATTTCGAATCTAAATTTAAAGAATGGTGCTGAAATTTTTTGTAGCACAAGATTCCCTTCAAGTCTATTTCAAAAAGTTATCAGGAATTAATCAGAAACATAATCCATTGATAGCATCATATTCCATTAAAAGAGGATGAGGGCTCCAGACGCTATCACCTACTATCACACAGGTAAAACTTAGTTGACATTCAGAAGTTTAACAAGTGTTCAATGTTATAATGCCTCAGAAAAGATATTTTTGAACTTCCGGTTTGAGCTTCTTTGGCGACAGACCGAAACCGCAACTCTGCGCGGTTTCAATCCATGCTCGTTGCTGGAGTGCCCCGAGCTGGCTGGTTTCAGGGCTAAGCCACCCCATAGAGGTGGTGAAGAGGGAGGAGACTGCCTGCAGGGTTGAGGAGAGCTGAAGTGTTTTTACTAGTTTCCAGCACTTTTTGCTGATTTCCTTCAAAAAAAAATCATCCATTTGGTAAAGAGGACTTGGATTTAGGATTGTATGATTCACTTAACAATCATGTAATTCACATAACCAATGCCATATAAAAGGTGAAAAATTCAGGTCCCATTACATGGTGCCTTGACTTTTAAACACAATGACTTACAACCAAAATTCCAGTACTAATTGCAGTCATAGGTCAAGGACTGTCCTTATACTGTATAAAGCACACTGTTTCAAAACAGGGAGAAAATTCCACACTCAATAGCACTGATGTTATTTATTTGGATAATGAAAGATCTGCAAACAAACAATCAACTGAGAGAGTATTAAAGACTCCACAAATTCTAAACAAACAAAACTTATTTTGGCTAGAATTGTATTAGTGAAAGGCACTCCCTTTTGGAAAAAAAGAGCTGAAGCATAAAACTAATAACTGTATAATCAATTTATCATATGACATGATACAACTCTAAAAGCCAAAGCCTTTAAAACAAGAACATCCTCTTTCACTATAATAGACTGTCCTGCTATAGTTCCAACAGCATATCTACAATAAAATCTTCATTTTCTTTTATGCTGTAATTTTTCAAAACTATTCTAACATCCACTTTCTAAAAAGCAATGTTGATTTTGCCCAGCTGAGGTCATCCTTCAGTTATAAATCCCTCAGCCATATTTTTATTGAATGCCTGTGGATATTTTCAGTCATCTAGATCATAATTGTCTCAGGTATGCTTTTTTTCTTCAAAAGATAACTGGACTATTTTTTCTTTCAGAAAGAAAATGTTTCACTTCTCATCCAAGAAGCTTCATCTGTTTTGATGGAGAGAAGGGAGGGAATGATTGGCCACACAGAAAGGTGGTGGGTCTTATCTTAATCCATTAACCACCTCCAGAATGACATATCACCATTGGGGCCCTATGTCAGTTGGCAGATCCAGGTCTTTAGGCCCTTTTAGAAGGCCAAAAAAGGGGGTGCAGATTTCATCAATACCCAGGAAGATACTGGAAAAGATAATAAAAAAAACAGATCTGCCAACATCTAGAAACAAGTAAAGTAATAACTAGCAGTCAGCAAGGGTTTGTTAAAAACAGATCTTATTTCATTCTTCAACACAGTGACTAAATTAATAGACCAGCAAAATACCGTGGACACAATATATTTAGATTTCAGCAAGGCATTCAATAAAGTAGACCTCAACCTACTTCTTAGTAAGCTAGAAAAAAGATAGCACCACCATTGGATGGATTTACAACTGGTTGGCAAACCATACTCAACGAGTAGTCCTTAAGTCTACATGGAGGGAAGTAAGCAGTGGGATGCAACAAGGTTCCATCTTAGGCCCAGTACTCTTCAATATCTTCATTAACAATTTAGATGAGTGAATAGAAGGGGAACTTACCAAATTTGCAGATGATACTAAGCTGGCAGGAATAGCTAACACTCAAGAAGATAGTCTCAAGATCCAGATGGATCTTGACAGACTAGAACACTGGGCTGTATCTAACAAAATGAAATTCAATTTAGAGAAAAGTAAAGTCCTACACTTAGACAAGAAAAAACAAAAGTACACATATAGACTGGGTGAAACCAGACTCAATAGCAGTAACTGTGAGAGGGATCTTGGTGTGTTAGTGGACAACCAGCTGAGCCAGCAGTGGCTGAGCCAGCTGAGCCAGCAGTGTGCAGCAGCCACCAAAAAAGCTAATGCAATCCTAAATTGTATTAACAGAGGGATACAGTCAAGATCAAGGGAAGTACTAATACCACTCTATAAAGCCTTAGTAAGACCACACCTAGAGTACTGTATCCAATTTTGGTCACCACATTATAAAAAAGATGTTGAGACTCTATAAAAAGTACAGAGAAGAGCAACCAGGATGATTAGGGGACTGGAGGTTAAAACATATGAAGAACGGTTGCAGGAACTGGGCTTGGCTAGTCTAATAAAGAGAAGGACCGGGGGAGACATGATAGCAGTCTTCCAATATTTGAGGGGCTGCCACAGGGAGGAAGGGGTCAAGCTATTTTCTAAAGCACCTGTAGGCCAGACAAGGAATAATGGATGGAAACTGAACAAGGAGAGATTTAACCTGGAAACAAGGAGAAACTTTCTGACAGTGAGAACAATCAACCAATGGAACAGCTTGCCCTCAGAAATTGTGGGAGTGCCATCACTTGAGACTTTCAAGAAGAGATTGGACTGCCGTTTGTCAGAAATGGTGTAGGGTTTCCCCTTGGGTGGCGGGGGGGAGGTTGGACTAGATGACCTACAAGGTCCCTTCTAACTCTGATTATCTGTATCTGTATCACCTTGGGAGGCATGATGCTCCAGAGGGCAGAAGTCATGGCAGAAACGGCTCTTTTATAGGACCTTGCCAGCTGGCATTCTTTGACTGACAGAATCTATAGCATATCCCTTATACCAGCATGGATGGCTTGGGGCAATCTCTTTGGGATGACACAGTTCCTCAGATAAGACTTCACACCAGATTCTATATTAAATTGAAACGTTTATCATTAACAATTGTTAAAGCATTTTATTCGTTTTATACAACAGGCTTTAGGTCAGGGATGTCAAACCAGTGGCCTGCAGGCTGGATGTGTCACAAGCAGGCCACACCCACTCCAGCTCTGCAAAGGGGAAAAACATCATGAAATGTGATGGCAACATGACACCACAAGTTTGACACCTGTACTATAGGTGATTTTGGCTGAAAATCATCTTATTCAAAAAATAAAAGATTGAAGTACACATGGAGGGGAGTATGCTGTAAATTGGGGAACCTATATCCAAATTCAGTCATCTGCCCAGAGCATTACAATTACCATTTTCAATAAATAATAACTTATTATGGGTCCCCTGACATATAAGAGGAGTTTAAATTCCAACATTATCCATAGCATCCTTTTAAATAAATAATGACTGGTCTTTGGAAACAAAACAACCTTGATTGGCCTCATAAAATTATGATTACTTCCATTCACTAATGAAAGACAGAAGGCCTTTAATTCCCTCTGATTATATCATATCATGATGATCATTCTTTGCAGTGCCATCAAGTATTCCACAATGTCCCAGTGTGTATTTATAATCTGAATTTGAACTCTGAGAGTTGGACTCATTTCTTATTCACTCACATCAGCAAAAATGAATGCTCAGGAAGTAAACAAGATCTATAAATAAAATGCTATCAAAAGGATATCACAAAAACCTTTTTGGAAAAAATTGACTCCAGACAAATGTAGAGTTGAATTAATTCCTCATCTGCTCTTTAGATGTTGGATTAAAATCCCCAGTTGTCCCTAATTGGCACAGTCATTGCCATATAAAAATATGTCTAGATGTAGCTCAAAAAGTTGGAGAACTTCAGGGTGAAGATAATAGTTATGCATTCTACTATTCCATTTTATTCTTCATTAGTTCTAAATTTATATTCAAAAGTCACACTGAAGAAAGCAATATTTTTCAATAATTTCACTTTACTATGGCTGTTTTACTCACATACAAGGGGCTAGAAGATTATTACCAACTAATTACAAAAATAATCTACAAATATTACTGAGATTTATTGATATAAAGGACAGAAACAGGTATATTTCTCTTTCATATTTATATCCCTTTTAAATTTGTCATTATTAGTTCTCCTGTCATTTTCAGTCCAAATGAATTTGTAGAGTGTAACTATAGTTCAAGGATGTTCAATCTTTAAAGCGAAGGGCTGCATTTCACATTTGGAGAAAAGATCTACTGAGTAGATCCATGTACATGGTGTTTTTGGTATCTTAGAAGAATATGTATATGGGTCCTTGGCTTTTTATTTCATTTATTTTCAAACTATATTATGCCTTCCAATTCCTTACTTTATATTATACTCATTTCTGGGTGTTTGCATCTAAAATGGCATTAAATTCTGCTACCAATTTCTAACAATTCCAATGAACAGGAGTTGCAAAAAGGAGTTATGTGCCCACATCTTCTGGCTGCTCACTGCTTTTGAAGACAATAATATTTGAATATTTTTTAAAGTTGTAAAATGATACATGAGTAAGATATTGTTATTGTGCCAAAAGTAATAGAGATGAGAATGTAATATTCAGATGCAGCTGTGGTTTATAGTTAGGGAAACAAGCCTAAGGTTAACGCAGTCCCTCTTGATGTACTGGCTCAGTTGCAAGGAGATTGAAAGTTTTTGAGCTTCTGTTTTTAAAGTATATTATCATATTTTACTGTTGTGTCTGACCTTTACTTTGATTAATGATAGGTAGGTTTTAGTGTTGATATTTTAAAACTGTTCTCAGTTATACAGAGCCATAACTCTCATTGACAACATCTGGAAGGTACACTCAATTTACTAGAGAAAATCAAAATCAACTTTGTCTAGGAGCAATCATAGTTTAAAAAGGTAATGAAGACTTTTGCAGTACCAATAGAAGAGAACATATACAGTTTAGTGTTGAACTGTGAAGTCCTTGGTGTTCTTCCAGTTTGTTTGTTTATAAATTTTGATACCAGAATAGGTAACATCTTCAGTGCTAGAACTGAGTGGGGTTTGCTCTCTATTTACATACAGTAGCTTACCACGAGAACAATGATAAATAGTCTCCACATAAATAGAAGCCTTGAGTTATTTGTAAAAATAATAAAGGCGGGATACAAACAAATAAACAAATAAATGTATGTTGTGACGCTAGAGGGCTCTCACCAACAAAATTGACATGCTTTGCTTACTTTCAAGCTTCTATTTCCTGGATTGCAGTGAATGAATTCAGACACTGTACCTGAACACCAAATGAATGCTATGTTGCTTCTTCTACTGAATGAGCCAGACTGAACACAGCAATGTTTACTTGCAGATGTGTACAAAATTGTACTCTATGTGGAATTCTGCATGGTGTGTTGCTAATTACAAAGTTCCATATGGGCAATTCAATAATTCATGATTGCATCACCACAGCAACTGATAGGACATTCACTGGATTCTTCCTTCCTTTTCTAATGGATGGACACAGTTACTCTGCATTCTATAAGAGCAATTAATTTTTTAATGTGCTTTAGGCTGACTTGGGAATAGTGTAGTAGATTACAAAGTTTCAATAATGTATGATCACCATGTGGTATGATGTCACTCAAATTGACATTTTGTAGAACCTCCTGGGGATTTTTTAAATATTTGAATTGGTCCTCAGGGAAACCTGAACAAAAAAGAAAAAGAAAGGGGAAATCTTTTTTTCCCCTTCCATTAGTTTCAATATGCCAAAGCCAGTGAGAGCTATTAACTTGTACATCTCTGATGAAATCAAATGTAATATGATTATAAGCAGTAGTATACATATTTATTATGAAACAATATTTGTAATAATTACTTTGAATCATTAAGTGTAATATATTAAAAGAGTGTTGAGATTCCTATCAGCTCCCAGGTGCAAAAGCATTTAGTTATCTCTCTCTTTTATTCAGATTGAAAGGAAAGTGTTCCTACTGGAATCATTTCTGGTTTGTAAATCATTCCATTAAAAAGTAGTTGTTAGTGATAGGTTTCATTACAGTCCTTGTGATTCTTTTTTGTCTTGAGTAAAACCAGTCATAACCGAAAACGGAAAGTGACTTGCTGGCCCACTGAGGGAAAGAAAATCTATGAAAAAAAATAAATTTGAACCCTGCATATCTGTTCCAGGAGACTTAAGCCACAAATCAGGTTTTTCTTTGATGAAGCAAATACAAGTTTTTAAGGCAGTTCAAAAAAGAAAGAAAGTAGTCAAAAATTAAAATCTGTGTACAAAGTGATGACTATTATGTTTATGTACCGATCTTTTCTTTATCTGGTCACTGCCCCTCCCAAAGATTAAGCTATGTTGACTAGTTTACTGGATACACATATAAGCAAGAGCAAAAAAAAAAAAGATATCATTATACAACTATATCGTTATACAAGTAGCTGACAACATTTGGCAGTAAAAAACAATGCCAGTTAAGCCAATCAAGCAAAGAGTAAAATCAGCATGGTCATGTGCAGTGGTGGGATTCAATTTTTTTTTAACTACTGTTTCTGTGGGCATGGCTTGGTGGGCATGGCAGGGGAAGGATGCTGTAAAATCTCTAGTCAGAGGTGGCATTTGCCGAACTACACAAAATTTCTGCTACCGGTTCTCCAGAACTGGTCAGAACCTTCTGAATACCACCTCTGGTCATGTGTCTGAACTGCTGAAGAATATTAAACATAACAATTCAAGGGAGACTTTACCAGTTTTTTCTAAAAAGTTCATCTCATAAACCCTTATAGCAGATTGAGAATACATTAAGCATCTTCAGATAATAGTCTGAAATAAAGGCACCAAATATATCTACCAGACCCAGACTGCAAAAATGTAAATGACCATTAAATGGAACAAAGACCTGGAGTCCCTCTTGATTACCATGTGGTATCCATCCAAACATTCAAACCACTATCCAACTGAAATGATATCAGTGTTCAAAATTTGAGGGGCTGCCAAAAGGAGTCAACCTATTTTCCAGAGCATCTAAGAGCTAAGGAAAAATATCCCAATAGTTAGAACAATTAATCAATAGAACAACTTGCTTCCAGAAGTAGTGGTGCTCCAATGCTGGAGTTTTTAAAGAAGAGATTAGAAAACTATTTGTCTGAAATGACATAAGCTTTCCTCCTTAAGTGGGGGAGGTGGGGTTGGACTAGAAGACCTCCAATGCCCCTTCCAACTCTGTTATTCTGTTTTCAGCCTAGATCAAAAAGTGTTGGGAAGTATCCAGCCTGGGACAGAGGAGGAAAGAAGCACAGGGCAAATCTAGAATCAGTGTGCGACCATAAAAGGGCCATAACTGACCCTCTCTGAATTCCTTGGAGCCTTAGCTAATGGTTCCCATGACTAGGTTGCCAGATTGGAGGGATGACAGTCTTATAGGCAGAATGTAATAAAGTAACTCTGCACATGAGGGTTTGGTTGCTCGTACCTGATAAGTATTCTGATAAAAACAAGTGGTTTTTTTCTGCAAAAGAAAAGTTAGCATATCAAGAAAAAAAAGTTTTTGGCTTTGTTTACTCACATCTGTTAGCATTTCATGAACAATCAAAATCAAAACAATTGAAAATATTATTCCTAGAAGTTAGAAGTTAGAAATTCCCTAATTCCAGTGTTTCACAGCTGAATTGAAAGGGAGGTATTGAGAACCATTTTGATGTAATAGTTAAACCATCAGGCTAGAAACTGGAAGACTGTAAGTTCTATTCTTGCCTTGGATACAAAGCCAGCTTGATGATCTTGGGCTATTCACTTTATCTCAGCCCTAGGAAGTAGACAATGGCATTTCTGAAAAACTTTGCCAAGAGAACTGTGGGAATTTGTCCAGACTGTCTCCAGGAATTAGACCCAATTGAAAAGAAGTGGGGAGGAAAGTAAGTATCATTACAAGAAGAAAGGGAATGGACCAAGGTTTGGTTCCACCATTGAAAAATCTGTCCACATTTCTTTTGAAGCTATGTCTATGTATATTTTGGTTGGTTATTCCTTCTTTAAATCCTAAATTATATTTAGTGCTGGTGGAAAGAATGCTCATGTCTAGTTTTGTTATACTTAAAATCTGACTTCATACTGAATATCTAGATATCTGAAAAAGCTTAGAATTAAGTTTTCACTTTTTATTTATTTCAAACTGTGTGAATTGCTAAACTTCATAGAAAGCTGTAACTTCACTTAAAGCATATTGGGGGGGGGAGTTTTTTTTCTTTTTTAAAAGATAGGTAATTATTTGTAGTTTTAGGAAACAAGCTGGCTCTCAGCTTACTGTAACTGTGCAAATGTTTTCGGTATTTATACTGTTCTTTATCATAAAAGTAAATGGCATATTCTACTGTACTATTTAGCATTTCAATAAATAAGTTTTAAATATTGATAGAGAATATTTATGTTTTTACAGTTTGATAAAGATTTTACAGTAACTTTCCCCTGCCACACCCACCAAGCCACGCCCACAGAACCAGTAGTAAAAAAAATTGAATCACACCACTGAACTTAACATATCACTGGCTAATTTAACTGTTAAATTCTTACCTTCTTAAATAGGGTAGTCATTTTGTTTTAGTCATTTTGTTTAGCAACATAGGTTTGTTTATTTAAATGTATTTTGAAAATCACTATCACACAGTGATAGGATCATGATCATGATCTGAAGAGCATAACAGCCAGTTTAAAACAAAAAAGAAAGAAAAGAATATACTCAATATGCTCTGGTAGGTTATGGTTCAATATATCATATCATGTTATCTGAACAAGCAACCAAGGTATTCATTACTATTCCTGGTAGGAAGGAAGGGGTCTGCATAGTTTATGCTGCTTTTTAATTTCGCATATTATTCTCTCTTTTTGGCAGAATAATTGTACACAACCGTGAAATGGAAGAAGGTTGGAGAATCAGCAATGTTATGTCTTCCTATACTCTTTCCAGCCTGTCAAAAATCTATTCAGTAAATTTGAAGAGTAAGATACTAAAAGAGAATTCACCTTTGTCTTCTGCTTGACCACACTGGTTGCTGCTTTGAAGGTTATATTCCTTTAAGTTAACAGAATATAACAGAATAACAGAGTTGGAAAGGATCTTGGACGTCATTTAGTCCAACTCACTGGTTCATTATTCTGTCAGGAAATTACTTCTTAGTTCTTGGTTGCTTCTCTCTTTAATCAGTTTCCATCCAATGCTCCTTGCCTTACCTTCTGGTACTTTGGAAAATAGCCCTCACCCCACTCAAATATTGGTTGACAAATGACTAATTGTTGTCAGATAATTATTTCATATGCTAGGTGAGGTGTGATTTCTTGCTGCTGGGATAGAGAAAATTTAGAAGTAAAAAATATGTTTATACGTGCAATTGATTGAAAGGAAGCATCTTCGTATTTTCTGAAATGAGCCAGGGAGAAGGCAATGCATGAGCACATGCAGTAGTCAAAGGCTATTCTTTCTTGCAGACAATTTCAGGACAAAAACATTGTCCCTTCTTGGTTTACTGCACATGTGGACCAAACTTAAGATTTTATTTATTTATTTATTCAATTACTCATTCATTTTTTAGTACATATATCCCACCATTCCCAAATGTTTTTCTGTGGAGTTGAGGAAAAAAAATAAACCTAACATTGAGGTACCAATACATGTTTGTTCATTTTTAGAACTTTGATGTAAAAATTCGAATGCAGTTTCATCAAAATAATCAGAAAATCTCTTAGCTGCAACAAAACCCTAATAATACACAAACCCTATAATAGTGGCTTATAATAATACAGAACATACTTATAATACATATTACTTCATAAAGGAGATGGCATGTAATACCATTGTTTCAGGGTTCAAAATTACCCATAGGCAACACTACTTACAATATCTTGTGCACCTACGGGTAGATTGAAAGAGGTGCACAAATAAGTCACCACAGTTTTTTTTACTTTAACAGGAATTTGGAAAAGACAAATGGTCCTTTGTAGGGTTGAAGAATTGCCAAGTGGCACATAATGTTAAGTGCTTGATCTCACAGGGTTGAGGCATTGATTTAAATTCCCGCAGACATAACCAGACAGGAATCTGTGTTCCATAGAAATTCATCTTTTAGCCTCAAAAATAAATCTAAAGAAAAAAGTCAAGACACCCAATTGCCCAAATTGTAATTGCCCAAAATACAGAATAAAGAATAAGCAACACATATATCATTATTTCTGTGGGAATGGGTTGGGGTTCTTACCTTTTGTTTCATTTTTTTTTATTTTAGTAGAATAGTTTACTTTTGATGATACTAGCATTATTCCTATTGCAATGCATTTTGATTCATGCATATATTAGAACAAACAAAGTGATATATTCTTCAAATGAGGAAAATAGAAAGGAATCATAAAAAGGGGCTCACTTTATACTGCAAAATTAGTAAGGGATAGCTACCACTAAACAGCATTTATCATTTATCCGTACCATGAATTCATATCATCCCATAATAGCTTGACAAAGAAACTGAACAATGTATTTGCAAAAATTACAAAAGGAATGCTTGAGAGGAGCCACATTTGTTGAAGTTAATAAACACCACCTGGTACTGGGAAACTGAAAACAGGGAGAAAGGAAAAACAAATTGATCTTAAAAGACATCTGTGTTTCTATAATTATAATACGGGAATCCATCTATTTCATTCATTAAACATATTTGAGAGAACTGTTACAATTTATTTTTATAGCATTTGTCAAAATTAGGTAACAGATGTAAAATATCAAATACAGAGTGTTATTTCCAGGCATATAGAAATAAGGTCATTTCCATTGTAGTTACTTAATTTCTTTTGTGCATCTCATTTTCTTATGAAGTTAACCTCAGTTTTCTTTAGTTTTCCATTGAATGTAACTTAATGAAAGATTTAAAAAAATATAGATGAACATGTTCCACTTATAAATACAATATGCACCCCACATTTAGGAATTAATAAAAAATGCACATGAATTTGCTTTATACAATATCAAATTATTTATCTTCTAGTTCAATAATATCTGCACAAATCAGCAGTTGGTCTTTATAATTTCACAGAAAATTATTTTCCAATCCAATATTAAATTGCCATATTGAACTTATAGGAAAAGTATTCTACTAGTGGGCCTTCTCTATAGAACTTATATGACTTACTATTCCTCAAAAAACAAACCGACTTTCCTCAAATGAGAATACATTATTATCAGCCAAAAATAAATTTATTTTTTATACATCAATGCTTAGACTTATTTTCACTGCCAAAATTTATTCTATAACTAAACTGTAAATGGTGGTTCTAATTTTAATTAGAACTAGGATAAAACATGCAGCATCTAACTAAGGAGAGTGATGATCAGTTTGTGGATCTTAAGGCTACAGGCTGTCTCGACCTCACTTCATAAATTCATGGTGAGTAATCAGTTCAGATATCTGGCAAGATAGACAGAAGAGAAAGGAAGATAGGTGACAGAGAGGAACAGAAAATTGGTAGCTACTTGCACATCCCCCACCTTCTTCTAACATGAAATTCCTCGGAGATTATTCAGGAAAAAATGTAGCTGTTAAGATATTTGAACCATAGACTTACTCCGACTGGCTCATAAACAAAGCTTTATGCTAAAAATGTAAAGCAGCAAAACAAAGTTGACAACAAAGTAAGATGATGATGGTATATCATCTCAGGCAAATAAAACATTTTTCACTGCTGAAAATAGTATAAAACTGGTATTAGCCAAACTACTGTTGGGAAAACATTCAGAGAAATACCAAAAAGAAAAAAAAACTATCTTGGATAATTATTTTTGTTATCTCAGATAGGGAAGGAACAAACATATGACCCAAAAAGTACATTTGTATAAAATCTGAATCAAGACAGCTGCAAGTAGGAATAATTCAATAATGAGATACAAACTAGCCAGGAAGTTTAGATTAAAAAAATGTAAGAACTGTTGTGATGCCCAGACAGTTTATAGGTAATGGGAATTGAGATAGTTAGGAATTGAGAGCTGTCCCCTTAAGGGAATGCATCATGATAAATGTAGTTAAGGTATCCTGGGAAATGTAGTCCATGTCATGTGGCCACCTCTGTAATCCTGATTGGACACTGAATTGACCCTTGGTAGGTCCGGGGAGGTCTCTCCACTCTTACCTGGAACCCAGCAACATGCTCCTTCATTTTGGGAATGAAAGATTACCATCCTTTTACACCAGAAAGTCAGCTATGCAAAGAGTTGGACATTGAGTTGAATCTCGACGTAACTGCAAGTTATACATAGTTTTCTTCTAAATAATTTTGGCATTAGCCGATATATTCAGCATTCTTAATAGTAACGTATTCCTCTCCTTTTTTTCAGAAGGAGGGATAGGGACAATGTTTTGTTTCCATACAAAAGTAACATTTAGCATATTTTTATTCTTTTATGCCGAGCCTCATTTTGCCAGCTGTGAAACATTGTTTTGTGTGAAACTATAAACAACATATGTGAGTTATTGTATGCATGTTTATTTAGAGACAAGCAAAGCAACATTCTCTTTTGATTCTTTGAAATAAATATATGTACATATGTAAATTAATATTCCCTCAGGCATGTTGATGTACATGTAGCTCTTGTTATAAAGGCACTGAATAAAGCAGCTTACAATTGTTGCACACATGATTATGATTTGACAAGCAGCACACATTTATGATGGTTACAGCATCCCAGGATCATGTAATTTCCTTTTGAGATCTCCCTCATCTGACTTCTGACAAGTAAAGTCAATGAGGAAGTTGAATTCATTTAATAACTGCGTGATTCACTTAACAAGCAAGGTTGTGAAATACGATTCGTTTAATGACCACTCACTTAGCAATGGAGATTCTAGTCCCAACTGTAGTTGTAAGTTGAAAAATACCTGTAATAAATAATTGTGTACTTGACAATGATAGCCCACTATATTGTCAGGGCCTCCAAAGTTGCTATCATTTTAGTTGCTATCATTTTAATAGCTCATCAGATGGCTGGAAGGTGACCAAGTATTGCAGAAAAGCTGTGAAAATATAGAAATTTGAGGCAAGAAACAAGCTGGGACTTCTGAAAATGAATGGGTAAGTTGAAATTTAAATGATCTTTGCTTTATAATTCATTCTTCTCCTTGAAATCTTCTATAACAATAATTCGGAACCATGCATGAATTTGCTGAAAGCTTTAAGCAACTCTTTGCCAAACGATCAGTTGAAATTCATAGCATAAAATATGGTAAGTAGACTGTCCAAACAATAGAGCTGATGATTTATTTTCTTGGATACTTACTTATATGTCCAGGAGAAGTTGCACTGTACCTTTGGCCATCTGGGCTGTAATTGTCCACTTTGATTCACAAGGCTTCTCTTGGATATTCTTTGGTACCAGCTACTTGGCTGCAAATGCTAGGCATTGAGCTTGGAACCTTCTGCCAGAACTCTCCCTGTTGTGGCCTTTATCCACAACATGAACTTACTATGGCGATCTCATTTATCTGCTGTATCTTCATGTTGCCTTCATCTCTACATCTGAAGAAACTTAAGATGTCCTTAGCTGTTCTAATGTTAAATAAGTCTCTTCCCTACTCTTACACAAGTACAGTTTTTGCCATGGACACAATCTGATGCACTTGAACACCTATTTCATAAGTGTTGAAGTCAGCTGAAGTCAAGTGTTAAAGTCAGTTAAACCTTATGATTGTCCCAGCTCAAATTTGCTATTTTAGGATTGTGAAGGCATGCCATCTTTCCCTTGATTTTGGGGCACTTTTCTCCAACGTTTGCTGATCAGACAGTAGAACCGACCTGGTTTGGGCAGAATAATCAGCCCAATGCTGTGGAAGGATTAGTGTAGTACTTGTCAATTATTAACTCGAGTTCTTTTGAAAGAGAAAACTTCACTGTATAACCTATTGTGGATCTATCAGGTGTTAGTCAACTTTTGATATTAAATCCATATTGGAAAAGAGCCAATAAATGAAAGATGGAACAAGAGTTATGGCCCTAACTGCACTTTAAAATCATGAAAAGTAGAATTTGTCTCCAAATTGCCCATCCTTGCTTTTCAGTTAGATTCATTATGAATATTTTAAACCTGATTAGGAATCATGCTTAGTTTTGTTGTTTCATCACATTGTCCTTCAAAGCACTGCTCAGCTGCTAGGATCTTTCTGAATCATTCACTTAAAATATGTGTGCAAAGTCTGTAGCAAATATAGAATCTTCATATTCCATCCCCTAACCTCAGTCAATAGTAAGGAGAAAAATGCAGCAGATAGGAAAAGAAGGAAAAAGAAAGGATCCCATTCTGAAGGCAGTCATATTCTTTATTAGATAAGGCACAGGTAAGTCTTCAGATAATAACTCTGAAAAAAAAAAATCTTCAAAGTAATCAGTTCCTATATACATATTCCTTAGTAATCTGTCAATCTATTATTGTTACATTTTCGCAAGAAAGCAAGTTTTTTGTTTATTAGATTTGTATTGATGCCCATCTTAAGTAATTCTAAGCAGCAAACAACCCAGAGTTAATTTTTAGTTTTGTCCATCAAAGAGGAGGTCATGGTGCATTCCCACCTCAAGTGCCAATATTGGATCCAATGGTGGACAATTTTCATCCATTCTCAAGTGGTATGCCTGTGCTGACCAGGTGATAAAGATTTTGTGCCAGTACATGGAAATTGTGAAATGCTTCAGCAAGGGAAAAACTGGCAGACAAAATATGAGCATGATGCTGCTGAGTAGGGGAACAAGTGGTTGTTAAGTAAGGATTAGTTGTATTCTTTTGTCTTGTGCTGTTTGTGTGTGTGAGGGAGGGGTTATGTTGTTTTTTGTTTTAACAATTGTCAACCATCCAGAGATGTTGGTAGGTAGGTGGCATATACTATATATTTAATAAAAAATTAAAAATAATTATTATACAGTTAGGTTGAGAAATCAAAACAATGTATATTATTTAACATTGTAAAATTCAGGGTTGATTCTTTAATTCTGTAAGCACTTCCTGCATCCTAGGTATTATAAGATATGCCTAAGTGCTCTTAGTTTTTAGAGAAAATTCAGTCTTTTTTCTTTTTGACGCCCATGAAAGACATAACAGAATATGATCCTGATCAATCATATAGCATCCTGTATATTAAAAAGCAATTTATAGATCAGTTTTATGGTCAAAAAATAGAAAACTTGATAAAAATCTTTAAAAAAATTGAAAACTTCCTTATTAAAACTTTAATAGATTAAAATTTTACTCCTAGAAGTTTTACAATGAAATTGAAAAGTCCCTGTTGAAAACCATTAAATAAACGAATCTAATGCCATGAATTTTGACTGTATTTCCTGCTCATTGAAATCTGAGCATTTTTATCCTTTTTCTCTTAAACTTAAAATGCTGTTAGACCTGTATATGAATTGTGAGAGTTTAAAGAAGTCCCCTGGGCAATTATGAAACCCCCTCCTCCTCTTCTTTACTACAATTAAGTAATGGAATCTGAATATTTTATTCTTTACTGACAGCAAAGTAGTCATGCAATGTAAAATACATCACTGCTATACTACCAGACATAATTATTTATTGCTGAATATTCTTCTCAGAGGATCTATAGCGATGGAGTTTTTGAACAAGGGAACAATTTGGTATCTCCCCTAATGGACATATAGTATAAGGGAACTATAGAATACACTTTTTATTTTGTCTGCTTTTATGTTTTTATGAGATTAAATGTTAAAATCTCAAAACAGTGGTCTGTATTTCTTTACAGCTTGGCAAGTTGCTGATAGCCTTTATAGAAAAGAGAATCAAAGACAACTGAGTTGCTTCTTATTTTTGGTGGATTGTTAGATGAAAAAATAATCCCCAAGAGAGAAAACTATTCAAAAATATAGAGAAGTAAAGAACTAATGAGTTTTTTTTTAAAAAAAGCTATGGATAAAAGATGAATGCTTCAGGAATTTTATTAGGAACTCATGAATGTTCTCTAGAGATTGTGATTTTTGATGTAATATTATTTGATGTAATTCTAGTACGCTTTATGTGTAATAAGCCATAGTTTGGTTCACAGAAAGATTGTTTTTTAAATTATTTATTATCATTTTTATTCATTAAACATAAGAAAACATTTATTATTATTATTTAGAAAATCAAAACATAACCTATATTTATACCAATGATCTCCAAAGCCACTCCTGCACTTAGCCTCATAAAAACATATGATGAAAACATAAAAGCAGAGACAAAATAAAATGGACATTCCCAATAATATACCGTAGTACGAACAATAATGACAATTTACACTAGTGGTGCACTTCAAAAATGTTTACCCCCAGTTTGGTGGACGTGGCTAGATGGGTGCAATTTGTGCACATGCACATACTTTGTGCATGCATGCACCAAATGCGCACTTTATGCAGGCACAGAGGCTTTCTGACTCACCTTCTGCAATCCTGTACTCTCCCTGTCGCTTCAGCAGCTGCCGCGCTGCAATCTGCTGTGTTGCACAAAGCAGCTGTGCTTTAAAATGCAAGAACATGCAAGAACAGGCTACAGGCAGCAGTGTCACACATGCATGCAATGTTGCACATGCGTGATAAGGACTGATGTGCAGGCAGGAGAGAAGTATGCAGAGAGGGATGAGGCCAGCCAGAAGCCTGATTTACTGGTTCTCTGAATTACCAGGAACAGTAACATCCGGTTCTATAGAACTGGACCGAACTGGTAAAATCCCACCCCTGGAGGGAACCCATAAAACCCTATTGAAATACATTTACCATGGTTGTAAAAATATAGAGAAATAAGAAAAATCATAGCCTATCCCATTAATACCATCACTTTATTATTAATGGTATTATTAATACCATTAATACCATCTGCAGACTATTCAAATGTGGGCCCAGATCATGAGGAATGGGGAGAAGGAGAAAGAGATAGGGAGGAAGAGAGAGAAAGAAAGAGAGTGTGAGAGCGAGGGAGAGTGAGGGAGAAGGAAATTGGTGTGTAGAAGCTAGCGTAAAATTTGGCCTTAGCCATGAAAACCAGCAGGGTGACTTTGAGCCATTTTCTTTCTCTTAGCCAGAACTACCTCACAAGTTGTTGTGTTAGAAAATAGGAGGAGGAGGAAGTATCAGGCATGTTTGTTGAATTGAGTTACTTAAACAAAGTAAAAAGGCAGGGGAAAAAGATCTAACAATTAAATAAAATGTCATCTCTAACTATCTCCTCTTTCAGAATTCCTTTGACTTATTTAGTTCTAAACATTAAGATCACCACTCATTTTAACTTTGAATCCAGTCCTGAATAAACTAGGAAGTAAATCACCCTTCCACTTGGAACCAGACGTTCATGTGGATATCTGGCATTCCGCTGTGCTACAACTTTTTTTTTTTCTGTGACAAGATTTTTGTTTACCAAAAAGGTTTAGAAGCTTTGGTTTCTCTTATCTTACTTTACAGCCTTACTATAGCCGAGCAGAGACAGTCCCCACAGGTCTTCAAATGAGCGAAGCAAACGTTCAAGCCTAACAGTCCAAGAGATGTTGGAAAAGTGCTTAAGAGACTTAAATTACGGTATGTTGTAATTTACAGTGTTTTTATGTCATTATCATGTTGGACTCAGATTGGGTTTCATCTCACCCACTCAAGCCGTGTCTGGAGTTGGACGTGATGGTACCTGCAAGATCACATGAAATTTTAGTGTAATATTGATGCAGCTGCTGTAAACTAATTCTACCTATCCCCACTAGTTCTCATCTATCATGGATATGGCAATAGTAGCCCAGTTCTATAGCTTCATCTGGCTTTCTTATAACTGATCTTTGTGAGGTCATAGAGACTCCATCTAGATATTCTTTAGAATTACTTGTCATGGGCTCACTTCCCAGTAGAAGAATTCTGTGTCATTTGAGAATCATCATGATCTGAATAATGCATTCAGATGCCTCTCTCTTTTCATCGACTGTGCACTGTTTCTTTTTCATTGCTGTATTCAGGTAAATCTCCCAGACATGGGGCTTAATGTTTTTACTTGTATTCTTTAAAATATGGCATGGAATATTCATTTGCCAGATACATTTAGGCATCAAGAAAAGTGCATTTTCTATGAAGAAGTTTAATAATTATACTAATGTATAACCCAAAACATCAAAGGGGTAGTGCTTAATACTGATAGCTTGTCTAAGATAAAATTCATGATACAATCTGATATATTTAGCAATTTTGAAATTGGTGCAAATAATCTACTTTCTGCCCCAGCAAATCGGCCAGTATATTATTCCATGCATTGGAATATTATAACAAATAAACAGATCAAGAATAATTCAGATATTTCCTTTCCTTCTCAAAATTATATATTTTGAAGATTATGTTTTGAATATATTGATTACATATATATTGCTTTCATATTTTTAATGAATGTAGACTTTATTGCATTAGTGATTGTTCTTTGCTATATTTGATTCAAACTTTCTTTGTAAAGCAGCAAAATTATCTTGTCCCTTTTCCCCCCCCCCCCCCCCCCCCCACAGCAATAATGATGTGAGGTAGAATGCACTGACATAGAGAGTGACTGATCCAAAGAAATCAATTAAAAGCAATGAAATCAGGTTTGCCTCATGCTGGTTCAATAATCAAATACAGTATTTTTGCAGTGTTTCTTTCATAGCCTGAGATAAAATGGGTTATTGTTTTGTGGAGTGATTAAGGCAGTAGGTCATAAACAGGAGACAGCAAGTTTTACTTTTGCTTTAGGCTTAAAGTGACCTGAGGCCAGTCACTCTTTCTCAGCCCTAGGCAGGAGGCAATGACAATGACACTACTGAAATCTTGCCAAGAAAATTGTAGGGAATTATCCAGGCAGTTTCTACAAGTCTCACAAGAAGCCAAACTCTCTCACATAACAGGATAGATCACAACAATTTTGATATTAAAATTTCATTTTAAACTATACATAGGTGAGATCTGCAAAACTGACATGTCTCTGAAAGAGATGTCTTTGCCTTGACCCATGGCTGAAATTGTCTAGTGATGTAGACATATGTTGTTGTTGCTGCTGCTGCTGCTGCTGCTGCTATTATTATTATTATTATTATTATTATTATTATTATTATTATTATTATTATTATTATTATTATTATTATTATTGAAACATTTCATTGTAGAGAATTCCACAAAACAGTTTCTGTAGCAAAATGTGCTGCTAGATGTAAGGTGAATGTATCATTCTAAATAGTATCCTAGAGCAGTGGGCGCCAACCAGTGGGCCAGGTACCACTGGTGGCCCGTGAGAAAATTTTGGTGGTCCGCAGAGAAATGTCACCCCCCCCAAAGCACCCCCCAAGCAATTAATGTGGCTTGTGAAGGATGCGTATTTGTTATTTTTCTGATCATGATGTGCACTGAAGATGGTGTTTGGTTTCGTTGTACGAGGTGCAATGACAATAAAGTAAACTAACTAACTAATACAAGCTGCATGGAAACACAAGGCTGCATCGCTTGCATTGCAAACAACACAAGGTAGTGAGGGGTGGGGGAAATGGGCAGAGGGGGGGTGTTAAGTTTGGGAAAAGAGAGGCTGAACCAGAGCATGAGTGCAACAATACTTTATTATAACAATAAAGGGCTGACCGTGCTTGCCACGCCTGGAACTGGCTCGCAGCGATCAGCGACGGGTTGGACCCCGCAGCCTGCTTTTATAGCTGGCTGCTGGGGAGAACCAACCAATGGGTAAAGGGGAGAACGCCCCCGCAAAGTGAATGGACCTGAGTGAGAACTCCTAGAGTCCTCAGGACATAACACCCCTTCCCCCCAGATACGAACACGCATAGTCTTTGAGGTAGGCAGGAGGTTTATGTTGGCGCCCGGAACGGCGCAGCTCTGGAACGCTGACTGTCCGCTCAGAGTCTGTCTGGGACGGCAGAGCCGGATGAGTGTCACCAACGTGCCCTTCGGTTCGGGCAGGCCCGGGACTCGTAGGGTTGGTCACTGGGGACGTGCCCCCATAGACTGGATCGGGCTGGTCCACCATCTGGGTGCCGCTGTCCGTGCTCGGGTTTTCTGGACTGACTGTTGGTGTGTACTGGTCGCCGGGAAGGATGTGGATGTGGGGTTGATGCTGAGACCTCCCGTCGCTTTGTGATTCTGGGTCCCTGCTAGTGTGGGTGCTGAGGCGCCTACGCAACTGGTCCAGGTGCCTTCTCCAGACCCGGCCGTCCTCCAGTCTGACTCGATACGACCTTGGTCTGGTGATGGCCACGATTTCGCCTGGAATCCACAGGGGGTCACCAGCGAAGTTCCTCGCGAATACTGGCTCCTGTAAGATAAAATGTCTAACCCCCGATGTGGAAGCGAGGGGAGAATCAGGGCAGTATTTTGGATGAAGTCTGTCCAATACAGTCCTCAGACACCTGCCCATCAGGAGCTTAGCTGGGGACTTGTTGGTGACTGAACATGGAGTTGAATGCTGGCTCATCAGGAAACGCGAGAGTTTGTGGTGCCAGTCATCCTTACTGAACCTAGCCAGGGCCTCTTTAGTGGTCCTGACGGCCCTTTCAGCCAATCCGTTACTGGCAGGATGAAATGGGGCTGTGAAAATGTGGCGAATACCCAGGTTGGCAGCGAAACGGCTGAACTCGGTTGATGCGAACTGCAGGCCATTGTCGGAGACAATGGAGTCAGGTAGCCCGTGTGTAACAAACAGGCATGTTAATACGTTGGTGATTGCTTGTGTAGTGGTCGTGGATAGCTGTGCAACATCAATCCATTTAGAATAGGCGTCCACGACCACTAGGAACATCTTCCCATGCAAGGGGCCGGCCAGGTCGATGTGAATTCTGGACCACGGAGCGCTGGCGCTCTCCCATTTAGTAGGGGTGGCAAAAGGAGGAGCTGGACGGGATTCCTGGCAGGGGTTGCAGGAGCTTACCCATCTAGCGATGTCCTCGTCAAGGCCCGGCCACCATACGTAGCTGCGTGCTAATGCCTTCATTCTCACGATGCCAGGGTGTCCCTCGTGCAACGCCTCCAGGACTCGGGTACGCAGTAAAGTCGGGATGACCACTCGAGTGCCCCACAGTAGACAGCCCTGCAAACTGGACAGTTCCTGCATGCGGGTCTTGAAAGGTGAGAATTTATTTTCAACATTGCCACCCGGCCACCCCCTCCTCACCCAGTCGAGCACCTGGGCGAGCGTTTTGTCTGCCTTGGTTTTAGCAGCAATGTCAAGGGCAGTGATGGGGAGGTCCAATTGTGTTACCTCGAAAATAGCGTGGACAGGAGCAGGGTCTTCAGCTGGGACCGGCAAGGGACAGCGGCTGAGAGCGTCAGCGTGGGACAATGTTTTACCTGGCCGGTGTATGAGTCTGTAGGAGTAGGCTGCTAGGAAGAGGGTCCATCTTGTCATCCTAGGGGAAAGGACTTGAGGGGTCTGTTTGTCCCCAGCTAGTAGACCCAGGAGGGGCTTGTGGTCTGTGACCAGCTCGAAAAAATGGCCAAAAAGAAATTCGTGAAATTTTTTCACTGCTGCAACAGCTGCTAGAGCTTCCTTATCGATCTGGCTGTAATTACGCTCTGTTGCGGAGAGCGTTCTGGAGAAAAAGGCAATGGGAGCCTCGGTGCCATTGGGAAGCCTGTGGCTTAATACTGCCCCGATTCCAAAGGGGGATGCGTCTGCTGCCAGCACTAAAGGGAGGTTGGGGTCGAATTGAATAAGTACCGCCTCTGACGTGAGTAGTGATTTCACGGCGTGAAAAGCATGGTCTTCTTTGTGCCCCCAGTGCCAAGGTGACTTTTTATCCAGTAATTTGTGTAGGGGTTCAGCTACTGATGCTTTATGGGGCAAGAAAGACGCGTAAAAGTTCAATAGCCCCAAGAAGGCCTGTAGTTCAGTTTTGGAGGTTGGAGTGGGTGCCTCGTGAATTGCCTTAACCTTGGACTCCAGGGGGTGAATGCCTGAGGCGTCAATTTTATAACCCAGAAAGTCCACCTGTCTAGTGGCAATGGCGCATTTTTCTTTTTTCAATTTGAGGCCATGCTGTCTGAACCTCTCTAACACTGCTCGAACTCTCTGGAAGAGTTGGGGTCTGTCCCTGGCCGAGACCAAGATGTCGTCGAAGTAGGGTACTACTCCAGGGAGGCCCTGTAAAATCCGCTCCATGAGGGATTGAAAGATACCTGGGGCAACACTTACGCCAAATTGGAGACGCTTGCATCTGAAAGCACCCCTGTGAGTGACAATGGTCTGGAGTTCCGCTGTTTGGCTGTCAACAGGGAACTGTTGATACACTTGAGACATGTCCAATTTGGCAAAAATGCTGCCAGGTTCAAAAGTGTGTAATAAATGCTGAATGACGGGCACTGGGTAAGCGCTAACTTGTAGAAACTTATTGATTGTGGTCTTGTAGTCCGAGCAAATTCTCAGGCTACCGTCTTTTTTGAGGGGTGTGACAATGGGCGTCTCCCATTTGGCGAAATCTGTTGGCTCAATGACCCCTTGTTTTAATAGTTTATCCAATTCAGCATCTAGTTTTGGCCGAATAGCGAATGGGACCCTACGCGGTTTTAGCCTGATTGGGACTGCCTGGGGGTCGACTGAGAATGATATTGGGGTACCGTTATAACACCCCAGCTCATCGCTGAATACATCTGAGTAATCAGCGAATAAGGAGTCAGTGTCTGAGGTTGAGACAGCATGGACTCCTGTTAGCCCTAGGCCGAGATGGGGAAACCAATCGAGCCCCAATAAGGTAGGGAGATTGCCGTTAACTACCACTAGAGGTAGGTGACCTTTAAAAGCTTTAAAACTGACAAGGAACTTGCCTCTGCCGATTACAGGAATGGTCCTCCCCTGGTAGTCCTTCAGGCTAAACTGGCACTTCTGGAGCCGGCTAGTTGATAGGCTGGGCCGGAGCCTCTTGAGGGTGTTCCACGAGATAATTGAGAGCGCTGACCCTGTGTCAACCTCCATGCGGCACGGTTTACCTTCTAAGTAAACAGAGAGAGAGATTTTACTAACAGTGTGGCAAGTGTGCTTGGCACGGTGATGTGCGCGACAGTTCAATACTTGCCTCTGCGGCCCCAAGTATGAGACGGGGGGGTGCCTTTGTGTTGAGCTTTGAGGGGCTTGGCAGACTCTCGCGATGTGCCCCCTTTTATGGCAGTTATTCCAGGTGGCTCCTTTAAACTTGCAGGTGGCCCTCAGATGAGATCCACCACAGGCTAGGCACAGGGTGATGTGCTTGGGTGGACCGATGTTTTCTTGTTTGGGTCCTACCTGCAGCCGTCTGTTGTTGGAGAGGCAGTGGACATCGTTTTCATCACTCAGGGATTCCTCTGCTACCACCTCCTCGGAGTGGACTGGAATTGATGTCAGCTTGGCAGTCGGGCCATGGATTTCGGTGGCTGAGTGCTCTGCCAATTCTGCTGCTAAGGCCTCCTCGACTGCTTGTGCGAGATTGAGGTCTTTTTTCGTGAGGAGGCGCCTTTGAAGGTGTAGGTCCTTGACCCCGCAGACTAGTTGATCGAGGAGCATGTCCTCCAGGTAGGTTCCAAACCCACAATGCAATGCTGCTGTTCTGAGAGCGGCCATATACTGATTAATGGTTTCCTTGTCCGCTTGCTTCCT
>NW_020769339.1:7640551-7651799 GCF_900518735.1 Pseudonaja textilis
TGTTGCACTCATGCTCTGGTTCAGCCTCTCTTTTCCCAAACTTAACAACCATCTTTCACATGACCGTTGTTTGCAGCATCCCAATGGTTATGTGATTAAAATTCAGATGCTTGGCAAATGATTCATATTTATGACAATTGCATTGATCACACTTTGCGACCTTCTAACAAGCAAAGATACTGGAGAAATCAGATCCACTTTACAACCGTGTTACTAACATAACAACTGCAGTGATTCAGTTAACAATTGTGGGGAAAAAGTTGTAAAATAAAGCAAAGCTTTTAACAGGCTTAACACAATTGTTTCACTAGGGCAACAGAAATTTTGGGCTCAATTGTGGTTGTAAGTCAAAGACTGCCTGTAATTGGAATAAAGTTTCTTCTTCCTGTTGATCCAGCAGAAAAGCCTTTATTAAGTAAAATTTGTATATATAGCTGCTGATATTGGAGGACAGCTGTAGAGTCAAAAATAAAAGACACAAAAATATAAAAATAAGCAGAGAGAAAAAAAATCAGAAAAATAAATAATTGGATCTTGAGGAAATAAGCTTCATATTTTTATACTCTGTAAATGATAAACTTATAAATATACCTCAAAACAGTGGCCTGTCCTTTTTATATTCTGGTTTCAATTAATCTACAGCATACAAATGTTCAATGTCATTAAATTCAAACCTTTGGAAAGAGAAGGCAATTGATTTAATAGTAAGTAACCTAGAATTTTATACAATATTAACAACAGTTTGTTCCATTCATACTATGGCATTGGTTGAGTAGGGCTTTACAAACTATATTTTATGGGAATCTTTTCTGTCTCCAATATTCTATAGCATTCTACCACTTTATTGTGGGAATTTTGTTTGTATTGTCACCATTTACTTGACATATATATCTCATTGTGATAATAAAACTCACCAGAAATTTGACCCTAAAAAGAGTTCTTTTTATCTTTATCTGCTGTACACAAATCATTTACTACTTGTTTAACTTCTAGTGTAGAACTATACAATATACATTTTTCAACATATTCTGAAATTCCATACTATTGTGTCTGTGTTCAAATATAGTTTGGGAGACTGCTATCACATTTTTGAATTAATATTCTTTTTATCATTTTTATTTCAAATTTATGTGGCTCTCCATTTCAGAAAATTATTGCATAGTGGACTTTTAAATTTTTTGAATCACGTACACATTTTAGGAAAACATTAGAAGTGCTTTCTGAGTTCTTTTCTTTTTCTTGCTAATGTATTGATAATGACATTTTATGTCTTTTGATTTAAAAAAAACGTAGATGTAGATTAGAAAATTAAACTATAATCTTTTTCTAACGTTTATGCTACAGTATCATAGTAAGTAATATATTGCCATCTAGTGGCAATTTATCTAAATTTTTAAATCCTGAGTTAAAAACATTCATTTACAGTACTATACACTGAGAAATCAGTTTACAGTTAATAGCATGAACACACAAAATAATACTTTGATGTAGCTCTTTTTCATGGACTACATTGACATAGTAGACAAGATAAACAATACATGAATCATTTAATCTATAACAATACAAAAATTAACATATAATTTAATAATCTGTATACTAGTAATTCGTTAATACTAGTGAATAGTATAGTAACAATTGATAAAATGCCAATATAGACACCATTTAATAATCTATATACTGAATTCAATATAAAAACACAGTAATGAAAAATGGGTTCTTAAAAGATAATTTGTTTATGTCAGTCATTACCTATATCTCATTTTTTTGCCTTACAGGATCTTGAATAATCTCATCAAAGGGAAATGCATGAACACATTATATGTATCCTTTTTATTGTTGCTTCGGTGTTAACCTTTTGTGCCTTCTCATAGCCGTTGTTATATATTTTCTTTGACCCCACCCCCCACCCCCAAATTTTCAGGCATTGTTTGCAGTCCGTGAACAGAAGGCAAAACATCACAGGCCAAATGTGAAATACTGACTATTATGGTCAAAGTTTAAATATTTAATTCAGCACTGAATAGAATGTTTGCAGGATTTGTACATTATAATGGAACAAATAAGTTTCCCCTCAAACATCAATGCTATGTAAACAAATAAAAACACTGATTCCTAAAAGAAATAAGATTATCATTTCTCAGGGTATGAATGTGAATTGAGAATTATTACTTTAATATATAAAATAGATAAATAGCATGTGAAATAAAATTCCCAAATAAGTCTTTCAATTTTACTAAACCTATGTTGTGAGAAAAGCACAACAAAGATAACTTTGTTGGCCCATGAGGGGGAAAAATTTGGAAATAATTTTATTATGATTAATCAAAATCTCTCAATCTCCAAAGGAATCAAGCTTTTATAATTTCCAGAGCGTTTTAACAGTCTGGCTCTTACTAAAAATGTAAAAAGGAGAGAATGTGAGACTCTTTTCTTTCTTGCCATATCTCATACTTTTTTCTTTGCTTAATATGCCTGACAACATCAGGTTAACAAACCCTAATATAACTCTATCTTGATGTCCAGGTCTGGGGACTCAAATGCACACTTGGCTTCATATAAATTGGAATTTATTTTGGATATTCCTGAAAATTTCTGCTAATGAAAAAGCATTGCATAGCTTCTTTCTTTCATGATTTTTCTTTTTCCTAGCTAAAAAAAGACAAAAGCAACAGATGAAAATGTTGGGCAGATTACAAATCAAAGGCGTCCTATGAAATTCTGAAAAAGAATCTGGACAATTTCTAAATAAAGGATTCACATGAAAACATTCCTTCAGATTTTATGTTTGTGAGTCACTTTGAACTGTAAACAATAACCCCAAACAAGGGGAAAAGAGGGTCCAACATAAGCTTCAAAAATGAAATAGGAGAAAATTCTATTATATTTCACAACATTCATTCAGTAATTGAAATTTTTAAATATATGATTTTTTTCATTTGATAATTTGAGGAAAATAGATAATTAAAATAATTTGTTACTTAGAATTTAAGTAAAAAATTGTCATATGCAGAATAAATAGTATTGTATTGATAGTACTGTATAAAACATCTAAAAATATCTAGCAAAAGAACATAGCTAAACATAATTTTGCTGCTTTGAATAACACACAAGTCCTAATGTACTAATCTTAACTAGTTGTCCTAGTTATGTGATAATATACAGGTGAAACTCAAAAAATTAGAATATCATGCAAAAGTTCATTTATTTCAGTAATGCAACTTAAAAGGTGAAACTAATATATGAGGTAGACTCATTACATGCAAAGCAAGATAGTTCAAGCTGTGATTTGTCATAATTGTGATGATTATGGCTTACAGCTCAGGAAAACCCCAAATCCACAATCTCAGAAAATTAGAATATTACATGCAATTAATAAAACAAGGATTGTACATAGAACAATATCGGACCTCTGAAAAGTATAAGCATGCATATGTACCCAATACTTGGTTTGGGCCCCTTTTGCAGCAGTTACTGCCTCAATGCGGCGTGGCATGGAAGTGTTATGGAAGACCAGAATGCTTCAGCTCTTCTGCATTGTTTGGTCTCATGTCTTTCATCTTTCTCTTGGCAATGCCCCATAGATTCTCTATGGGGTTCAGGTCAGGCGAGTTTGCTGGCCAATCAAGCACAATAATCCCATGGTCACTGAACCAGGTTTTGGTGCTTTTGGCAGTTTGGGCAGGTGCCAAGTCCTGCTGGAAAATGAAGTCAGCATCCCCATAAAACTCGTCTATGGAAGGAAGCATGAAGTGCTCCAAAATCTCCTGGTAGACGGCTGCATTGACCCTGGACTTAATGAAGCACAGTGAACCAACACCAGCAGATGACATGGCTCCCCAAATCAATACAGACTGTGGAAACTTCACACTGGACTTCAAGCATCTTGCAATGAGTGCCCCTCCATTCTTCCTCCAGACTCTGGATCCTTGGTTTCCAAATGAGATGCAAAAATTGCTCTCATCAGAAAAGAGGACTTCGGACCACTGAGTAACAGACCAGTCCTGTTTTTCTTTAGCCCAGGTAAGATGCTTCTGATGTTTGTTGTTCAGGAGTGGCTTGACAAGAGGAATACAACATTTGAAGCCCATGTCCAGGATCCATCTGTGCGTGGTGGCTCTTGATGCACTGACTCCAGTCTTAGTTCACTCCTTGTGAAAGTTCCCAATACTTTTGAATGGACTTTTCCTGACAATCCTCTCCAGGCTGCAGTCATCCCTGCTGCTTGTGCACCTTTTTTTCCACACTTTTCCCTTCTACATAACTTTCTATTAATGTGCTTTGATACAGCACTTTGGGAACATCCAACTTCTTTTGCAATTACCTTTTGAGGCTTTCCCTCCTTATGGAGGGTGTCAGTGATGGTTTTCTGCACAACTGTCAGGTCAGCAGTCTTTCCCATGATTGTGATTCCTACTGAACCAGACTGAGAGACCATTAAGGCTCAGGAATCCTTTGCAGGTGTTATGCCTTAATTAGCTGATTAGAGTGGGACACTTTGAGCCTAGAATATTGAACCTTTTCACAATATTCTAATTTTCTGAGATTGTGTATTTGGGGTTTCCATGAGGTGTAAGCCATAATCATCCTAATTGTGACACATCACGGCTTGAATTATCTTGCTTTGCATGTAATGAGTCTATGTCATATATTAACTTCACCTTTTAAGTTGCATTACTGAAATAAATGAACTTTTTCATGATATTCGAATTTTTTGAGTTTCACCTGTATATTGATTGTTTCATATGTTATATTTGGAGTTGTACTGATCTCCATATTGCAAAAATGGATTATGTGTCTGGTATACTACTATAGATTCTAGTAGTGTAGTGTATTACTATAGTATGCAGAAATGACATAATACATAATAATGTGAGCAAATTTATACTACAATGTAGTGGTAATGATGGTGGTGATATATTAGTATAGTATTTATTTGGAATCTCATTTTGGGGAAAAAAAGAGATTCTGCAAAAAAAATTTCTTCAATAGTTTTGTTTGTTTGTTTCTTCTTTTTGACTTCTTAGCAGTTCAAATAAAGTCCTTGAATGGCTCTCCCTGATTCATTTTAACCTTAGTCCACCGACAGAGACATTATTTTCAGGGGTGTTTAGATGTAAATTGTAAATGGAATCCTAAGGCAAAATTGTTGTTTCTTAGCAACCCAGATGACTTGAATACAATTATGCACTCAGGCTTCTTTGTGCCACAAATAGACATAAACATCTTCCAGAACAAACACCACTGTGAGTTGTTCTTTTTGCTTGGTTTGCTCTAACATTTTGAAGCAAAGTCTAATACAGCATGAACATTTTGAAAAAAGTGAAGGTGAGTAAAACTATTTAACATGTTTAATTCTACTTTTTACTGTAACTTTACTCTGATTATCTTTAAAATACGTATTGCTTGTTTCAGAGGAAATCATGTGATTGGTCGTTACATTCTATATTCTATATCTCATAGTTTTGTTGGAACACAGGCTGTCTAAGTTGAGGGCTAACCAGTGATTTCATATATTTATTTGTTACTGATGATTCTCTGCCATTCTTCCCTAAAACAGCCATTTTCATAGCACTGAGTTTGCTTTATTTTTTTGAGGCTCTGCACAAAAAAACCCACAAACAAACAAACAAAACCCATGAAGTACAATGGTTGTTTCTCTTCATGAATTGTGTTCTTTAATAAGTTTTCACAATTTTATTAAAAGAGGTTCCTGCTATTTTGCTTTTTGTTTCTCCACCTAATTCTCACAGCGAGTGCCATGTTGAATAAGCTTGAGATGTGCCACTTCTAGTTATTAGTTCTGAGAGTGTTTTATTAAATGTAATAATATGAACTTGTGAAAATATGAGTATACATGAAAGGGAATTCTTGTAATATTAAATGTTCATATTAAAATAATACATCTATTACCTACCGTAGAATATCAAATTAATAACCAATAATAATACATTTCATTTTTAAAAACTTCTTACAGACTTAAGGAAAGAAGTATGTTTCCTAGTGCCCTTATCAAGAAGCCATCCATATGTTCTTTTGACTCAAAAGAAAAATTTGCTACAAACCTGGAGTTAGCATTAGAACGAAATCAAATCCGTATATCGCAGCAGTGCAAAGCCCCTCCAGAAAGACAAAGATGGATGTGTCAACCACCAGATTTTAGCTATAAAGTGTATTTATCTTCACATAAGCCAGTTGGAAACTACCAAGAGCTGAAAAAAAAGGAAAAAAAGAAGACATTTTTTGAAGAATTACATAAAATAAAATCAGGATTGATTATCCCAGTCACTGAAGAGGTCAAACAAACAAAGATTGCTACCAGGTTTCCTTATACAGGCTCCAATGAAGCCAAGTTAATGTCTGTGAAGATGGGAAAATTTACTAGCAACAAATATGAAGATCCCAAACCATATGATTACAGACAGGTAAAAGTTCGGCTGAGGCTGAAGCAATTATCTGTATAATTGTCCTATCTGAAACTTATGCTACTTTATACAGGGGATCTCAATCCTATTTTGTATTGGGCTATAAAAGAGTAATAAAGATAGGGTATCCTTTGAGGCTCGAAAACCAACAAGATGGGGGCTAAGACCACTCAAACAAGGCCTTACCTACTTTTGAACATGACTGGCAGACACAACACATATAAAAAGGGGGACTTTGTCTGAACTGCTACTTTGAACTCTGTAAGTGTCCTCCAACAATTTTTTTTAAAAATGCATTTTTTTGCAAAGTAGTACACTTACAGCAAAAGCCTTGGCCAGATGAAGATTGTGATATGGATCACATTTAATTGCCCTTTGGGAAGGTTAGTTATGTGGCTAATAACATCTTTGAAAAAATTGTTAGAAGCCTTGGGGGTTCTCAGAAAATTCTTCAACTATTGGAATATTTATCTTCAGTCCCCTTGCTCAGTTTGTGCCTGGAAAATTTTTGAGATTTTTTTTATCAGACTCAAGTACTTTTAGTTCAACTTAAAATTTATTTCTTCCACATATGTTCCATGGATTTTCTCCACTCATTCACAGCATGAATTAGTTGTAAATTAGCCCCTCTGTGATATTTTTAAATTAGCAATATTACTTTTATTGCTGCGAAGCTTTGAGAACACAGCTGAGACAATAACCTTTTCCAATGTAATGTTTTCATGCAAGAACTATTTTTGAAATGATTCACATATGGAAATTATTTCACTGATTTTTTTCTTTTTGTATTCCATAATATCTTTCATAGGGAGGGAGGTCTCTTTGTAGTTCATTTGTATTGCCTGCATGATTGTTACAAAAGATAGATTTTTGAGAAAACATGGTACCTCCCCAGAATGCACCAAATAGAAATTTATAATTGTGATTAAGGATGTTTTGTTGGATTGACGTCAGCTCTCATAATCTGATAGGAAACATGACCAGATGCACTAATTCTACTTTATTGTAAGGCTACATTAACAGAATTTTGCAAGTCTGAAGGTATAAACTTCGTGCCACCACTTCTAACTGCTTGATTAATTAGGGTGGGTCTTTCCTAAGTTTCTTTCTTTGATCTATAAGCCATTAAAAGGGGGCTCCTCCTTCTCCTGTCTGACTGTTTTCTAGGTAGCATCTCTTCTCCTTATCCCCTCAGGACATCCAACTATTCCATCACGTATTGTGAACTTAATTTTAAGGGACAAAATAGTTCTATCCAGAATCAATTGAATAACATCACCTTTTTTGTTGTTATGGTTGAAGCTGAAGTATTCATTGACAGGTAGGACATTGCAATGTATGATTATATACCATACTTAGATCAGACCAAAGATGGCGTAATTCAAGGTTTTCTAGGTCTAGGTGGCATAAGGTATTCTGCAATGAGTAGAGGAGTGGAGAACTCTTCTTGTAAAATATTTCTGGACTTTCTCAACTGTGCTAATATCAGATATGTAATGTGGGTTCCAGACCGATGAGCTGTATTCGAGTATTGGTCTAGCAAATGTTTTGTATGCTCTAGTTAGTAGTGTGATATTACCAGAGAAAAAGCTATGTAGGATTAGGTTAACAACTCTTAATGCCTTTTTGGCTATGTAGTTACAGTGGGCTCTAGCACTTAGATCATTCGAGATGAGTATTCCAAGGTCCTTCACAGAGCTTGGATCATCAATAAGATCTTAACTATTCAGCTTGTATTTTATTTTCTGATTTTTTTTTGCCAATATGTAAGACAGAGCATTTATTTGTTGAGATTTGAAGTTGCCATTTGTTTGACTATTCTGATACATAGTCAAGGTTTTTTTTGAAGGGTAGCAGTATTGTCTGTGGTATTGAACAGTTTTACATCATCAGCGAAAAGAATGCAGTTGCTCTTAATATGATCACAGAGGTCATTTATGTAGAGTATGAAGAGAGTTGGTCCTAGAACACTGCCTTGGGGGACACCACTATTGACAGGTACAGAATTTGATAGGACACTCCCAATTTTGACCATTTGTTGTCTGTTTGACAGGAATGCTTCTATCCAGTTATGCAGTTGTCCAGAGATACCATAAGATGTTAGTTTTAGGAGTAGTTTGTCGTGTACCACTGAATCAAAGGCTTTACAGAAGTCTATGTAGATTGCGTCTATTGCTTTGCCCTGATCGAGTTGTGTCGTCCATATGTTTTTGCAGTGTAAGAGTTGCAGATTACGGGATAGTTTTTTCCTGAAAACAAATTGTTTATTAGAGAGTAGGTTGTTTGTCTCTAAGTGGAGGATAATGGATTGGTTAATAATTGATTCCATGACTTTACAGGTGACGTAGCATAAGGAGATTGGTCTGTAATTTTCAACAAGGCTGGGGTTTCCCTTTTTGAAGATGGGGATGACCATGGCTTGTGACCATAGGTTAGGCAAGGAGCTGGTCCTGAAAGATTTTTCAAAGATTATGCTTAGAGGTTCAGCTATGGCAGTGGATAGCTTTTTAAAGAAGTAGGCACATATTCCATCTGGTCCAATAGATAGAGATGGTTTTAGATTGCATAGTGCTTTTTCAACATTGTCTTCAGTAAAATCAATATGTATTAGATCATTGTAGTTGTCTGTGGTTCAGCTAGGAAATACTGGGCATGATCCATTGCAGAGCCAAATACTGAGCCAAAGAATGTGTTAAAGATGTTGGCTTTAATGGTGTCATCATTGCAGTCTTTACCATTAGCTCCTATCAGGGGTGGGATGGACCTTGAGTCTTTTGGTTTGTTGTTTACAAAATTGTAAAAAGTGCAGGTGGAATTGGTGCATAGAAGGTTTTCCTCTTGTTTAATGTGATAATTGGTGCATTCAGTCTTTATCTGGTGGCATAGATTTTTGTATCAGCTTTTGAAATTGGCAACGTGACCAGATTTGTTTTTCTGCCAGAGTGATCTCTTTGGGGATTGAAGTTTCCTTATTGTTATGGGTAATCTGTTTTTTGTTTTGTTTTGGGAGTTGTTGGTACATATAGTTTGATGACTCTTTTGATTTCTAGTAAGAATATGTTGTAATGGTCTTCAACAGTATTGTATCCAGTGAATAGAGATTGCCAATCAAGGGATGAGAGATCGTTGTCTGTAAGATCATAGTTGCCTTTTTTGAAGTTATAATTGGGGATTATGTCATTGTGATGATTTTTGTGTGGGCATACGTTGAGACAAAAGTCAATCATATTGTGGTCACTGCTGGAAAATGGTTCTTTAGTTTGTATTCTGTAAATTAAATTCAAACTATTGCAGAAGATGAGATCGAGGCAGTTGTTTAGTCTAGTGTTGTTGATTACTAGTTGTTCCAGTTCCAGATTTGTAATAGCATTGTAGAAGGTTGCGTGTATGGGTACAGTTGTACATTCATTTAGGGTCCAGTCAATATGAGCTAGATTGAAGTCACCAAGAAAGATAAAAGTGTGTGGGCAGGATGCTGCCCATGTTAGTAGTGTATTTAGCTTGTTTACATGTTCGATGTCATAATCAGGTGCTCTGTAACATAGTAAGAATCGAAATGTGATATTTAAGGATAGTTCACAGATGATGGTCTCCGGAATAGCAAGCTCCTGGGTAACTTGGATATTTTTTAAATGTAAGGACTTTTTATAGAAGATAGCAACACCACCTCCTCTATGAATTTCACGATCTGATCAGTAAACATGATAGTCTCTTACTGTAGTAATGGAGTCAGGGAGAGATGCATTGAGCCATGTTTCACAGACAAATATGATGTCGAATTTAGCCATATTTAATAAGAGGAGAAATTCAGGTATTTTATTTGCAAGGCTTCTTGCATTGAGTAGCTTGCATTTAAGGCCAGCAGTAGTTGGAATTGAGGTAGTTAGGGGTGTGCGTGCCTAGTCTTAGGTAATGGTGGATTGGTTGAGGTAGGGTTGTGGTTGAAGGTTAAAGCTGAGTTGCGAGTTGTGTGACTTACTTTTGATACAGTCAGCATGGTAGTCAATGTACAGGTCCTTCCCTCCATTGTCTGGATGTTTTTTGAGTTCAGTGCGGAGTACACGGGAGCGGGCATGTTGCTGTATGGTTAGATCAGGGCAACAACGGAGGTTCTTATGGTTGGTGTTGGTTTTGGCGAGTGAATTTATAAATGAATTTACATTTGCTTGATTCACTTTTGCAAATGACCCTGCAGAAGCATCGGGCCACAGAGCCATCTCTCTTTCTGAGCTCTCGGCCAATGTGGGAAATGTCAAGTATTTCATCAGGGGAGATGGTTGATACTTGATAATCACTGATGATGTTTCAGACAGTTGTGATGTCATCATTATCATTGATGTCCTCTAGACCAAATAAGATGGCATCTGGATGTTTCCGTTCACACTCAACAGCTTCTCTGGTGAGGATTGGGATATCATTATTTGTCTGGCTTATGTTTTTTTGTGGATTGGGTTGTGGATTGGGTTGGGTAGAGATGTGGTTTGTAGCTATTGGATGTTCAGGTTTTTGCAATGTGTCGTTTTTTTCAAGGTTGGATAATCTTTCTTTTAAGGCATCCAGGGATGCTACTATGGTGTCAAGGGATCTTATTCGTGCTTTCAATGGTATCAACTCTTTCCAACAGATCCAGTTTGGGTCTGCATGATTTGCAGAGATATGGAAACTCATTGGATGATTCTAGGCATTGAATCATTTCATGATGAGCGTATTTATTTATTCACCTTGCTCGTAGTTATCCTCTTCTTATCAAAGGTACTTTTTCAAAAAGCAACTGGACTGTTTTTTCCTTAAGGAAGAAGAACATCCAAGATGCTTCATCAGTTGTG
>NW_020769339.1:7651809-7666453 GCF_900518735.1 Pseudonaja textilis
TTTTTTCCTTAAGGAAGAAGAACATCCAAGATGCTTCATCAGTTGTGAGGGTAGTTGGGGAGGAGGAATGGAAGGATAGGTATTGACAGTTGAGACTGAATAGTGGAGGATGGAAAGATACATTCTAACCAGATGGTGTGGGAGGAAAATTGAAGGATTTTATTTCTTTGCACTGATCTGGTATGTTAGCATTCTCCCTGAGAGTTCCTGAGGCCACTCTTAGCCCTCAGGGTTACATGAATCAGAATGTAATTGGTTATGGAATTTTCCTGGAACTGTTGCAAAGAACGTGTTGTAGCTTGAAGATAGGTTGTGCCTTATCCCTCCCTCACTATGGCGAATGGCCTCTTTTACCTCTTTTTCAAAAGGATACTAAAAACCTATCTTTCCACCGCCCACCATGCAGTTTTGACTGTTAGTCCATCATCCTTCCCCCCCATTCACCCCACCATCACAACTGATGAAGCTACTTGGATGAGAAGCAGAATGTCTTCTTCTTCTTCCTCAAGGAAAAACAGTCCAGTTGCCTTTTGAAAAAGCATCTTTGAGACAACTATGACCTGGTGAATGAGAATGTCTCCACAGACAATCCTCTTCTTCCTTTCCTTCCATCTCTCCTAGCATTAGAAGCTCTCCAGAGAGTTAGATTTGCACTTAATGTGCCCAAAGTAAGGTTATTTGAGAATTGTTCCTAAATTTTAGAGTAATTATTCAACAGATCTACCAATGCAGATTTGAGATTTAAAAAACCAAGAAAAAAAGTCTAAATAAATACCAACTAATAAAATTAAAAAGGAAGCAAGAGAGGGAGCAGCTAAATTTCAAATCAGAGTACCATTACAGGAGGTTATAAAAAGGAAAAGCCACTTGTCAGTATGACAAAGTTTTTACTGTCCTAATGAACCATTATGAATGCTTAATTGGAGGACAGTTCATGAAATACATCTTTAGAGTTGCTTGCCATTAAAACCATATCGTATTCCTTTGTTTATTCCCCCTTCCCTTTGCAGTATGAACAAGGAATACCAGATTTTGTGACAAGTTATACCAGGGATCCTTTAAATCTAAAGTTCAAATCACAATGTTTAAGCAAAAGTAAGTCTTTGCTGATGTATTAAGGTAGGTATGAAACTTCACATGGAGCATATAAATATTACAGTTTAGGCATAATCTTCTCATATTAATAGATACTGGAATGAGGATACTTCAAGAAGTCAAAGAGGTGCTTGAAATTTGATCTATGACCATTAATTTTCTGGAGTGGAAACATACATATATAGGTTGAGCCTCATGTAGCTATTTATTTACTTTTTAGAACGTACAAGAAAGGTTAGCTGTTACTGATTGTTAACAAAATATTTGTTATGAATTCCATTTGGCACTCTATGTTTAAGATTCATGTGCCAACATTAATTCTTGGAGATGTTTAAAGTTCAACTAATATTTACATATTAATAAGTATAAAATTCAATGAAGTGGCCCCAATTTTTCACTTTTATGACATGACAGTCTAAGCTATACATTATATTCTCCATACTTCACAGATACAAAAATAGCAATATTAAATGATTGATTGTGATCCATGAAACTATATCTTTGGTGGAAAACGGAATATCTGCTGAAGTTCTTCCAAAATTTCACAGAAGACTTAACTGGACATAGATTGCCATAGTTAACAATAACAATACTACACAGAATAGTTTGGGGTGTACTATGGTAATGTGGAACAATTATGTTGGTCAATAAGTTCCAAATGGGGAGCTTGTGTCACAGCGGTACAGCATGCGATCTTAAAGCTCTAAGATCTCTGCTGATATCTCCATTGCAGGACGGTCCCAATGGACCTAAACCATCCCATAGAGATGGTGACAGAGGAGGGCACATCCTGTCGATCTCAGGGACATTGCAAAGTCCAGGAGAAGCCCTTTTTTCCCGTGGTGGAGAGGCAGCCATTAAAGCTGCTGAAGCTGGGACAGCTCTGGAACAGAAGAAAGCTGGAAAGAAAGTGTGTCAGTTTGATGAGATAATTTTCTACTTATTTTTTTTCTGGAGAGAACACCCTAAAAGACTAAAAATTAAATTTAAAAGTGAAGATAAAAGTGTTCAAGTGGCGAGATTAAGCACAAATTAAACCTGAAGGTTTTTTTTTTCTTTTTATTGGAACTTTGGATTTTGTTAAAACTTTTTAATTTTTAAACTGGACTGGTCTTTCCTTTTTAATTTTTAATTTTTCCCTTCAAAATAACTCTTTGGAAAAGTTTTTTATTCTCTTGCCTTTTCTTTTTAGTAATTTTAGATTCTTTATATTTTTTATTATTTTTGTACTTCAAGATGAGCAGAAAAATATCAGCCCCAGCTTCTTCAATCCCAACTTCTTCTTCCTCACCATCTGGAGGACAACGATCAATACAGGTGATGTTACAACAAGAGAAGGAGAAAGAAGTGAGATGATTATGCAAGGAATTCAAAAGATACAAGTAAAATCAGATAATATTGAAAAGAGAACAGAGAATATTGAGCAAAGAATGGAAAAGACGGATGAAAAAATAGAAAATATTCAACAGATGATGATGCAATATGAGGACAGAATTAAGAAAATTGAAGAACAAGATGTACAAAAGATAAGAAAATTGGGGATATGGATACCCGATTGAGTGAAGTGGAAAGAGATAAGGGCAGATCTCTGCAATCATTGGGATGGGAAATTGAGAGATCAGAATTCTATCTTAGATTTCAAAATATAGAAGAAAAGGGTGAAAACCTTGTTGAAATGATGACAGAAATTCTGGCAGAAGCATTAGAGGTAACTAAAGAGAAGATGATGGATGGAATGGACAAGGTTTTTTGCGTTTATACAAGATATGCGATGAGAAATAAGCTGCCAAGAGAAGTTCATATCAGATTTACTAAGAAAATAATAAAATCACAAATACTGCAGGTGGCAAGAGAAAAAACACTAAAGTACAAAGATAAAGAAATAGTGGTACTGAAGCAGGTACCTAGAAGAATGAGAGAGATAAGAAGAGAATATTTATTTTTGACCAAAGAGTTACTTAAGAGAGGAATAAATTACAGATGGCTGATACCTGAAGGTCTCATGTTTACCTGGCAGGAACAAAGACACAGAATTGATACAGTTGAAAAAGCTGAGTTATTCTATCTGGAATATTTTAGAGGAAGGGAGAAAGATACAAGAAAAGAAGAGTTGTTAATTGAATTTCAAGAGGAATGTACAGCAGCAATTGAAAAAGAGGAAGGAGCCCTAGGTGGTGTACCCAGAGAACAACGAGAAGCAAGATCTACCAAAGCAACAAATCCTTCTTACAAAGTCTAAAATGCATGAGAAAAAATTGATTACAATTAATATAAATGGGCTTAATTCAGCTATTAAAAGAAGAAAAGTATTTCATAAATTAGAGAAATTAAAATTTGATATAATCTGCCTACAAGAAGTACATATTAAAAAACAACATGATTATATATTGAAACAACAAAAATTAGGGAAATTATTTACAGTGTTAACACATTGTAAAAAGAGAGGAGATAGGAGAGGACATTAGAGATAGAATCCCTGTGGAACAAATATATACAGATGTTGATGGAAGGATTTTGATGGTGGAGATAATGGACAATAATCTAAAGACACTTTAAATAGCAATTTATGCTCCAAATGATAATCAAGTAGATTTTTACAGGAAATTACATAAGAAAATATTGAATTGGAATATGCTAATATCTGTCTGATGGGAGATTTTAATGGAATAACAAATAACAAATTGGATTAGAAAACACAAAAAACAGCAAAGAAAACTAGAAAGACATTGCCAAAATCCTTCTTTCGAATGGTAGATGAGATAAACTTAAAAGATGCAAGGAGAGAGAAAAATGTGGAAAATAAACAATATACCTTTTACTCAAATAGACATGCATCATGGTCTAGAATAGATATGATATGGATGTCAACAGAATTGCTTTCCAATATACAAGACATTGAAATAGAAGCAGATCACAATCCAATAACACTTGTATGGAAAAGACAAAAAAGGAGATCTAGATGGACTTTAAATAATATGATATTAAAGGAAAAAGAGTTTAAACAGAAAATTGAGAGAGAATTGACTTTTTTCTTCAAAGAGGATACATCATTACAGAGCTTCTGGGACACAATGAAGGCTTATACAAAAGGTTTGATAATGAACTATACAAGGAAAAGAAATATAAAACAAATTTTTTTAAAAAAAATATTGGAAGATGACTACAAGAAGTTGAAAAAGAACTACAGAAATTTCCACAAAAAAGGACATTAAAATGGACACAACTAAGCATAAAATGGGTCTAATAGAAAAAGAAGAAATAGCACAAAAAATTAGAAATGCTAAGCAGAATTATTTTGAAGATGCAAATAAACCAAGCAGATGGCTAGCATATAAATTGAGAAAGGAAAGAGACTCGAGAAGAATAAATCAATTGATAAACGAACAAAAACATGTATGCTATGGAAATGCGGAGAAGAAAAAAATAATTCAAGGTTACTATGGAAAACTGTACCATCAAGAGAATGTTCAGGAAGAAATAATTCAACAATACTTACAGAAAGCAAATTTGCCCCAGATACCCAAAGATATTGAAACAATGTTAGAAAGTAATATAACAATGATGGAATTAACACAAGCTTTAAAAAAGCAAAACATTGGGAAAGCACCAGGTCCGGACGGTTTGCCAGTGGAATTTTATAAGACATTCCAGGAAACATTGAATCTTCACTTATTAGAAATTATGAATGAAGTTATGACGAAGAAGAGAATACCTGAAACATGGTCAGAAGCATATATAACACTTGTACCAAAGAAGAACACAGACCCACAGCATGTTAAAAATTACAGACCTATACCACTATTAAATTCAGATTATGAAAATTTTTGCTTCAATTCTGGCAGAAAGACTGAAAAGATATTTAAACAATTTTATTCATCCTGATCAAAATGGATTTCTTCTGAAGAGACAGATTAAAGATAATATGAGAATAATTTTAGATACACTGGAATACTATGAGGCACATCCTGAAAAACAAATGGCTCTGATGTTTATAGATGCACAAAAAGCCTTTGATAATGTGAATTGGCATTTTATGCTGTTACAATTGGACCAAATGGACTTTGGTAAAAAAATTACTCAAGCCATCGAAACGCTATATCTTAAAGAAACTGCAAAGGTTATGATAAATGGAGAATTAACAGACTTTATAGATATAATAAAAGGGACCAGACAAGGCTGTCCACTGTTGTCTCTGTTGTTTGTGTTAACTCTGGAAGTGCTGAATAGGAACATCAGAGAAGAAAAAGAAATAAAAGGAATGAAAATTTAAAAAGAAGAGTATAAATTACAAGCTTTTGCAGATGATCTGGTATTTATATTAGAGGATCCATTGGAGTCTGCACCTAAACTGATAGAAAAGATAGAAGAGTATGGGAAAGTAGCAGGTTTGAAAATAAATAAAGATAAAACAAAGATTTTAGCAAAGAACATTTTAGTAAGACGAAAGAAAGAATTGGAGGAAGTTTGGGGGATCCAGGTCACAAACAAGATAAAGTATTTAGGGATACATATAACACCAAGATGTAGCACACTTAAGGAGGACAATTATCTCAAACTTAAACAATAGATTGCAACAGATTTGATAAAATGGGTAAATTTACAATTATCACTGATTTTATCTACAATTAAAATGAATGTATTGCCCAGAATCTTATACTTATTCCAGACAATTCCAATCAGATTAGGGAAGATTTGAAGATTTAAACAAAATAGTGATAAAATACATTTGGCAGGGGAAGGAAGCGAGAATAAAACTTAAATTGTTACAAGATGCAAGAATAAGAGGAGGATTTGCTTTGCCCAATTGGGAATTATACTACCAAGCGATGAGTCTGATGTGGGTAAAGGAGTGGATAACATTACAGAATACTAGACTTTTGAATTCAGAAGGACATGACTTGCTGTTAGGGTGGCACGCCTTCCTCTGGTATAAGGGAACTAAAACGCAGGGGTATTTTAGAAGACATTATATTCGAGAAGCATTGTTTTTAAACTGGAAGAAGATAGAAAAGCAATATTATTTAAAAATTCCACTATGGTTATGTACTATTGAAGCTTTTTCCTATCCAATAATATATAAAAAGGAACAAACAGATACGGTGAGATATTGAATGAAAAGGATGAACTTAAGTCTATGTAAGCATTGGAAGAACAAGGTATAAAAATGAACTGGTTTTCATATTTGCAAATACAATCTAGATTTGATAAAGATGTTAAAACTGAAGGTATCTATGACAAGTTGACTGATTTCGATAAAATTTTGACAGGTACTGATGAAAAAGTAATAAAAAAACTTTATGGACATTTGCTAGAGTTTAAATTAGAGGAAGAACAAGTAAAAGAAACAATGATTGTGCGGGGGGAAAATTTCGGATATGGGATTGACTTAGATAAGTGGCAAAAATTGTGATCTCAAAATTATAAAATGACAACATTAACTGTGTATAAAGAAAATTTGTATAAGATATTTTACAGGTGGCACTTACCCCCAACGAGAATTGCCAGGATGTTCAAGGATAAATCGGATAAATGTTGGAAATGTCATCAGATACCTGGTTCATATTACCACATTTGGTGGACATGCTCAGATACAAAAAGACTATAATCCACACATGGTTGGAAAAATGACAAAACAACACATAGACTTTAAACCTGAGATATTTTTATTGAAATATACTAATTGAAATATTTGATTGTAAATGTTTTAACAGCGGCTAGAATTGTACTTGCTAAGAATTGGAAAAATGAAAAAATACCTATGCAGGAGGAAATTATTAAGAAAATCATGGACTGTGCCGAAATGAGTAAATTGACCTTTGAAATTAGAGAACAAGAGGATAAACAATTTTATATGATATGGGATTTATTTTATCAATGGTTAGATAAAAAGACATAGTAAAGAAATAGACTACTAAGCCTTACAATAAAAGTTAATAGATTGATATAGAAGACAATATAAAATATATAACCATTGGATGAATGTATAAGATTAAATCATAATGAAAATTAGAATATTTCGTATAAAATGATGGAAAAATAGTCAAATGAATGTTTAATAATTTATATTATATAAGCACAAGCTAGACTGATAAGGTGAGAATTTATATAACTTGTGAGTAATGGTAAGAAAAGGATAGCACAAAAGATTGTAACCAACTGACACACTGTATGTATATAATTGAAAGATGATTTTATGTTTTTATGTTTTGTTTGTATGTTTGTTGTAAAAAATAAAAACTGTTGTTGTTTTTTTAACTTCCAAATGAAGGAGTTAATTTTCCTGCTTTCATTTTTATAATGTATTGTAAGATAAATTTAAGCTTATAGCTCTTCTTTCTATTGAAGATGGAAAATATAGTCTGATGATAGCCCATGTTTAAAAAACTCCTTCAGATACACTGAAAATAATAAGGAAAATAAAGAACATGGTACCAGGTACTCAATAAAGAAGGTAAAATACTGACAGATAACAAATTCATATGAAATTATGGGAAAGTTTTATTTTACAAAAGTGTATGTGCTCCTCTAAGAAACTATGAAAAACATAGAACACTGGTGGTGCTGAAATGGGAATGCGCGCACAGCGAAAAGGCACTGAGTGCCAAAACCAGCTGGCTAGTGTACATGCGCATGCCGGAACCCAGAAGAGCAGCTCCCAGAGCTCGTATGCACACCAGCCACCTGGTCTTTTGGTTTCTAATGCACATGCATGTGTGAAGACCAGCTGGCTGGGACACATACGTGCACAAAGACCAGCTGGCTGGCACCAGAACTTGGAAGAGCAACAGGCAATGCCTGTCATGCCGAGAGAGATGGCTCTGTGTGCCACTTCTGGCACACATGGCCTAGGTTTGCCATCATGGACATAGAATAGTAAGAGTTGGAAGAGACCTTGGATGTCTTTTAGCCCAACCTCATGCTCAAGCAGGAGATCCTATACCACTTCAGACAAATGGTTGTCCAGTCTTTTTTTGAAAGCTTCCAGTGATGGAGCAAGCTATTCTATTATTGATTGCTCTCACCGCTAGGAATTTTCTCCTTAGTTCTAGGTTGCTTATCTCCTTGTTTAGTTTCCATCCATTGTTTCTTGTCAGTTTGAAGACACAAGACATTAATTTGAAATAGGTAGGCATTTCTTGACCATGCTCCTGATTTGAATTTAAATCATGGTTTCCAGTGAGGATTCATGTTGAACTTGGCATCCCTGAAGGAGTGGGATAGCACTGCAGTGGAGATTGGAAGCCAAACAATGAATTCTGACCACTGCAATCTTTCCAGGTAAAGGAGAGATTGTGAGGTCACCCAGTTGGATGCTAGACAGCTGCTCATTAGTGGATTGCAGAACCTGAGGTTTTTGTAACTGGCTCATGAATTGAGTGGCTGATAAAGGATTTTAATCAAGCTCATAGCCATAATACAGCCTATATCAGGGATATCAAACTTGTTCCGGACTAGCAGGCTCGAAAGCCTGCAACTCTGATTGGCCCACTGATAGCGGATCATGATTGGTCACCTCAGACTGATACGATTGGCTAGTAAACGGGCTGCCGCAATTGGTCTAACCAAGCGCAGCAAACTCAAATCACCATCATTGGCTGCCTAGCTGCAGCCAGCCCTATATAAGGAACTGCTGCAGCTGGGATATTTCGCTCAGGATCTGAAGTCACTAATAAAGAGCTGTTGTTGCTATCTGAGTCTTGTCTCCATCCTTGGACCTATCCTCCCAGATCTAACATTGGCGACGAGGATGGGATGCAAAGACAACGAAGCCTACTGAACACTCGCTGAAGCTGAAGGAGCACGTGGCTGACAGAGCACAACATCGGTGAAATGGCCAGCAGCACTATACCACCCGCCCCATTCAATCCAGCCAGCGAGGACTGGGACTCATATATGGACAGATTTCAAATGTTCCTGGAGTCCAACAACCTTAAAGATGCCAAGCCCAGCAAGAAACGAGCAGTCTTTCTAACGCATTGTGGACCCGCCATTTTTAAAATGGCTAAAGCACTTGCGAAACCAGCTGAAGTCAAAATGATGGACTGGGATACCCTTGCTCCCATCCTTTGCAACCATTATACCCCAGCAATACCGAGTCCCATTCGCAGGCATGAGTTTTACCAGAGGGATCAGCATGAAGGTGAGAGCATTGGGGATTTCGTGGCTGACCTGAGAAACCTGGGCAGATTATGTGGCTTCGCCAATCTAGAAGAAGCCATGAGAGACCGAATTGTCCTTGGCCTGAGAGATCCAACTGTCCAAAACAAGATCATGGCCAAAGGAGACATTTCCCTTGCAGATTCCATAGCAGACGCCACTGCAGCTGAAGCCACTCGAAAATCAGCAGCATGAATGCGCCGAACCAGTGGGGCCAACCGCCAACCCACCAACGATACTGGGAAGTCTTCAGACAAATACACACCGGCCACCCATCATGAAGATGTCGAATCCTCCTCAGACAGTGAGGAGGAAGAAGTCCACAGACTCCGGTCAGAACGTGAGCAACGGGACCAACAGGGTCGTAAATCAAACTACCAATGTGCCGGGTGTGGTGGGAACCACCCATGATCCGAGTGCAGATTCCTAGATGCCATCTTTCGTTTTTGTGAAAAATGAGCACATATTGCTAAGGTATGCAGGAATAAAAGAGGCTCCAGCCCCAGACGGAGTGGGAACAGCCCAAAAAGAACTGATGGCAACCCCACCACATAGAGGGACCGCCCAAGCAACCAGTGGAACCAGTAAAACAGTCCCCGAGGGTTTACTGGTGTAACCAGACGAGAAGAGGCACATCAGACCATCACCATCGGCCACGCTTCATCACTAGATACAAAAAAAATCCGTGTAGAAGTCACCATCGAAAATCAACCGTGCATCATGGAAGTAGACTCCAGGTCTTCCCTATCCATGGTCTCCTGGAAAACCCTTAAACAACTGATTCCCAACATCCGCCGCTGAGATCTCAGCAGTCAGAGACTCATATTAAAAGATTACCAGGGCAACCGGATTCCAGTTGTGGGCACCAGCCATTTCCAGGTCTCTTTCAAGGGACATACTGCAATACTACCACTCACCATTGTTGATAGAGACCGACCAAGTCTACTGGGCCTTCAGTGGTTTACTCCATTAGGAATCGGAATGGCTGGCATCCACCATACCGAAGACGATGACTGGGAAACGGCCCTCATCCAGGATTCCCGGGAAGTTTTCAGCGAAAATTTAGGCAAGTACAAAGGGTCCCCTATTTCATTTAATCTCCGCCCTGACATTGTGCCCATTCGCCTAAAACCACGCCGAGTTCCCTTTGCTCTCAAACCCAAAATTGATGAGCAACTGGACAAATTAATTGCACAAGGTGTGTTAGAACCCATTGATCACGCCCGATGGGAGACACCAATTGTCACCCCCATAAAACCTGACGGGTCTTTGAGAATCTGTGGAGACTTCAAGGCCACCCTCAATCACGCACTGCAGCAGAGCGCCTATCCGGTGCCAGTTGTCCAGCATCTCCTACATTCACTTGGGGGTGGCAGAATATTTGCAAAACTTGATCTGGCCCAAGCTTATCAACAGCTGCCAGTCGATGCCGAAACTGCCAAAGCCCAAACTATAGTTACACATCGAGGCGCGTTCAAATGTAACAGGCTCCAGTTTGGAGTCAGCGTAGCACCAGGCATTTTTCAAAGCCTGATGGAGAGACTATTGCAGGGCATAAAAGGGGTCGTGCCCTATTTTGATGACGTGTTAATAGCCGCCCCAACCAAGAGTCAATTAGAGAAACGCCTCAGAACAGTCCTTCAAAGGTTCAAAGATGCTGGCCTCAAGGTTAAAAAGGAAAAGTGCCAGTTATGCACAGAAAGGGTTGAATTTCTTGGTTACCTCTTTGACAAACAAGGAATTCACCCTACAGAAAAGAAATTGGCAGCCATCAAAAATGCCCCAAGACCCAAAAACAAAACAGACCTTCAAGCCTTCCTGGGACTCATTAACTTTTATAACATTTTCCTACCCCAGAAGGCGACTGTTGCTGAACCCCTTCATAGACTCCTCGATAAAAGGGCCTCCAGGACTTGGGGACGACGGGAGGAACATGCTTTCCAACAAGTAAAGGACCTTCTCACTTCAGATGCAGTGCTCATACAATATAACGAAACACTCCTATTGACTGTGACTTGTGATGCCTCACCTTTTGGGGTGGGGGCCATCTTGAGCCACATCCTACAAAACGGTACTGAGGCACCTATTGCATTTTTTTCAAGAACCTTGTCAAGAACAGAAAGAAACTATAGCCACCTAGACAAGGAAGCCCTTGCAATTGTATCTGCAATCAAAAGGTTCCACGAATATGTATATGGGAGATCATTCTCCATCATCACAGATCATAAACCATTACTTGGCATCCTGGCAGGTGACAAACCTACTCCACACATTCTATCCCCCAGAATGACATGGCGGTCAGAGTTCCTAGCCGCCTACGACTATCAACTGAGGCATCGCCCTGGAAAAACTATTCCCCACGCAGACGCCTTGAGCCACTCTCCACTACCCAAACTGCAAGATGACCCAGCTCCCACGCTACCAATACTACAAATTGAGACAATCCCCTCACCACCACTAACAGCTCAGGACATCGCCTTTGAAACCAAAAAAGACTCATGTTTAGCACGAGTTCTTGGCTGGGTGGAGAGGGGATGGCCAGAAAGCGAGCCCAATGAAACCTTTAAACCCTTCAAGAACAGACAAACAGAACTTTTCTCACAAAGAGGGTGCGTATTATGGGGAGACCGAGTGGTCATACCAGCAAAACTACAAAAAAAGTCCTACAATTGCTACACGATGGACACCCGGGCATCATGTGTATGAAAGCGCTGGCAAGGAGTTATGCCTGGTGGCCAGGTATGGACAAACAAATTGAAACCTGGGTCGCCTCCTGTAACAGATGCCAAGAAGCCCGCTCAGCCCCACCTAAAGCTCCACCAGCAGAATGGGAAACACCCAGAGGTCCCTAGTTGCGTATTCATATCGACTTTGCGGGACCTACAAAAGGGCACACTTTTCTAATAACAGTAGACACATATTCTAACTGGCTCGAGGTTAATAAAATGAAAACAACCACTACAGATGCAGTCATCAAGAAATTGAACAGACTTTTTGCAACACACGGCCTACCCAATGTTCTGGTGTCCGACAATGGGCCCCAATTTACTGCCTTAGCCTTCGAACAATACCTAGCAGACTGTGGCATCCGACATGCACTGACATCGCCGGCTCATCCAGCGGCGAATGGTAGAGCTGAACGAATGGTTCAGTTCACAAAAAACAACTCTACAAAAAATGGAACAAGGAAACATCCACGATAAAGTCACTAGGATGCTCCTTCTCCAGCACATCACACCTAACAGCACAACTAACAAGAGCCCAGCTGAACTCCTGATGGCCAGGAAACTCAGATCGCCTCTAGACTGGTTACACCCTGCTTAGACCCTGGAAAAACCCCTGGGTTCCAGCAGCAAGCACCGCGCCTTTAAGGTAGGAGACCTTGTATTTGCAAAAAAATTTTCAGGGGATCCCCTGTGGATTCCTGCTCAAATAACTCAAGTCACAGGCCCCCGCTCCTACTGCCTACTAACCACTGATGGCAGAGCGTGGAAACGCCACATTGACCAGCTACGTTCCAGACTGACCACAACTTCCATCAGTGACCCCAACCTCGACACCAGGGGGGAAGGGGAAACCGTGAGTCCTGGAATAGAACCAACATCTGGCCCACCAGAACTAACCCCAAGATCACCACATCATAGCTTACAATACTTACCAACTGAAGTAGAGCCTGGGCAAACGAACACTTCACCTAGAAACAGCAACCAAGCAGGCTCAGCGAGCTCGGGGAGCCATAGCAGTAGCAACGAAGCTGACGACTCAACCATCCTGAGGTCACCAGAAGAGAGTCGCAACTATGGCACTGGTTCACTGTTCCAGACAGATCCAGCAAGCAGCCCGTCTGAACCCGAAATTGAACACGGGCAATTGGAATTACGCAAGTCAGGTAGACAGGTGTGAAGACCCACCTACCTGCGAGACTACATAACCCCGCCCCTTAAACAGAACCGAGAGGGGAGGGTTGTTCCGGGCTAGCAGGCTCAAAAGCCTGCAACTCTGATTGGCCCGCTGATAGCGGATCGTGATTGGTCACCTCAGACTGATCCAATTGGCTAGTAAACGGGCTGCCGCGATTGGTCTAACCAAGCATGGCAAACTCAAATCACCGTCATTGGCTGCCTAGCCGCAGCCAGCCCTATATAAGGGACTGCTGCGGCTGGGATATTTCGCTCAGATCTGAAGTCACCAATAAAGAGCTGTTGTTGCTATCTGAGTCTTGTCTCCCTCCTTGGACCTATCCTCCCAGATCTAACAAAACTCAATTTCATTAAGGGCTGCATGGGCATTATGGTTGTTCTCAAAGGGCCAGTTACATATAAGACTACTATGACTCACAGCAACCAAGTGGGCGTTGCCAGCTCCACATTGTTCACTGCCTATGGCTGGGTCAGGATAGAATGAATACCTGAGGGGATTGTTGCTGGATGACGAGTTTGGGGGTAACAATTTTTTTTTCTGGGGCCATTTTGGAGATACTTCAATGAAAGTTTGCAGGTGAAAACTTGCATCCACATAATAATTTTTTTTTTTTGCACTATTTTAGCTTTAAAACTTGATGTTAAAATAACTTCCAAAGCTCTCTTTTTTTGGAAATAGTCTAGGCATGCTTATTTCTTTATTGGTTATGGATAAAGTAAACTGGGAAGTTAAAAAAAATCATGGAATAAAATTCACTACCATCTGATTATCAGAATATTACCAGTGTCCATGGATACCATACTTGACTTGGATACTTTACATTGTATTTTTAAAATGCCTCTGCCTTTTTTAAAGTAATAAGAATAGCACACACTCTGCTTATTATTAAATTAAATTCTTAATGCAGACAATTTGCAATCTTATTTTAGAGTTTGCTTTGGATTGCAGGATTAAATCCTTCTGTTGTTAAAAAATCATATGCATGATTATTAAGCACAAACTATTGTTTATTTGTGAATTTGCTTCAGTTTATGGACTACCTCCTCTGAAAGATGAAAAAAAAAAGTTCAGCTCAAAAGAAAACTTTATCACCCACAAGCCTCAAGAACTGAAGTGGGATTCAAAGCTATTTCTACCCAAAGAGCCCTGGCCTACAAAAGCTTGTTCCTTTACGGTTGGTATAAGTCAAGTTTTGATTCTTCTTTACCTGCACTTGTCCATAGGTGTTTTGAGCATTTTTAAGGAGAATATTAGTTGCCATAGTTTTAAAAACCTCAGCAAAGATTGCCATTTGCTGGAGTTTAACCTACATAGAAACAACTGAGAAAGCAAATATCTAAAGATGTATTAAAAATCTAATTCTAGGGTTTCCTAAGTTTTAAGAGTGATTATTGCCCCTGAACTGAAATTTTGAAAATGTAACCTTTTTGCTTTGCATAGGAAGTATGATCCCCTACAATTCTTATTTAAT
>NW_020769339.1:7666553-7786778 GCF_900518735.1 Pseudonaja textilis
CATTGCGATGCTCCACTATCAACAACCCACAAATCATGGTTTACAGTTGAATTCTAGACATAGCTAAACTAGCATTCTTCTTGGCCTTCTGGTGTTTACTAGTATTCTGTCTTTTTCCCTTCTTACAGAATCTAGCTATATGTCCCTTAGCCCCACAAGAGAATCATTTCCTAACAATATAGGCAGTTGAAGACAAATCCTCTTCTTGGGGTTGTTCCTTCCTCAGTTGGTCCCTATCCAGCAGTCCTCTTGCTTCTTCTAACAACCTTCCAGTTATGTCAGTCAATGTCAGTTTATCTCTGGGCAGGACTCCCAGTGAAGATACATAATCAACATAACTTTCATCCAATGAGGAAAGAAAGATGTAAACTTGATGCAGCTCTGAAAATATCAGTTCTTTTTCATGTAGCTCTTAAAAAGTTCTTTTCATAAAGTTTAAATGAGCTAATATATCTCCACCTTTCAGAAGACATGCTCTAAACAGTTTACATGTAAGATGTATGTGTGCACCTACACTGTCATGAACATAAACCCTCTTCAAATTCTCCCAACACTTAGCAGCAGACTCTTCTCCACGAATATGAACTAGCTGCTGGTCACTCAGTGTTAGTCCAGTTATACAAAGAGCTTTGTTCATTGTTCTGTTTAAAGTCAGCAAACTTCTTGGCATCATCCTCATTAGCTGGATCCCAAGCATTTACATCAGGTGGGTCTTGAACTACATTCCATAACCCTTCTCTACGCAGAAGTAGACTGCACTTCATAGACCAGGAAACATAGTTTGTTCCATCTAACTGGGTTATCAGTGATAGACTTATTGAAGTGACCTGTGCCATCTTTACCAGGATAGTAACCCACAATTAAACAGTAAACAGCTTTCCATATACAGTACTGTGCATTCACACCAACTCTCAGTTATCTGAGCAATCTCAGAAAATTAGAATATTGTGAAAAGGTTTGATATTCTAGGCTCAAACTGTCCCACTCTAATCAGCTAATTAAACCATAACACCCACAAATGGTTCCTGAGCCTTAATGGTCTCTCAGTCTGGTTCAGTAGGAATCACAATCATGGGAAAGACTGCTGACCTGACAGTTGTGCAGAAACCATCATTGACATCCTCCACAAAGAGGGAAAGCCTCAAAAGGTAATTGCAAATGAAGTTGGATGTTCCCAAAGTGCTGTATCAAAGCACATTAATAGAAAGTTATGTAGAAGAGAAAAGTATGGAAGAAAAGGGTGCACAAGCAGCAGGGATGACCACAGCCTGGAGAGGATTGTCAGGAAAAGGCCATTCAAAAGTGTTGGGGACTTACAAAAGGAGGGGACTGAGGCTGGAGTCAGTGCATCAAGAGCCACCACACACAGATGGATCCTGGACATGGGCTTCAAATGAACTAGCTGCTGGTCACTCTTGTCAAGCCACTCCTGAACAACAAACATCAGAAGCATCTTACCTGGGCTAAAGAAAAAAAGGACTGGTCTGTTACTCAGTGGTCCAAAGTCCTTTTTTCTGATGAGAGCAACTTTTGTATCTCATTTGGAAACCAAGGACCCAGAGTCTGGAGGAAGAATGGAGAGGGACTCACTTCAAGATGCTTGATGTCCAGTGTGAAGTTTCCACAGTCTGTATTGATTTGGGGAGCCATGTCATCTGCTGGTGTTGTTCCACTGTGCTTCATTAAGTCCAGGGTCAATGCAGCTGTCCACCAGGAGATTTTGGAGCACTTCATGCTTCCTTCCACAGATGAGCTTTATGGGGATGCTGACTTCATTTTCTATCAGGACTTGGCACCTGCCCACACTGGCAAAAGCACCAAAACCTGGTTCAGTGACCATGGGATTACTGTGCTTGGTTGTCCAGCAAACTCACCTGACCTGAACCCCATAGAGAATCTATGGGCCTTGCCAAGAGAAAGATGAGAGACATGAGACCCAACAATGCAGAAGAGCTGAAGGCCGCTATTGAAGCATCCTGGTCTTCCATAACACCTCAGCAGTGCCACAGGCTGATAGCTTCCCTGCCACGTTGCATTGAGACAGTAATTGCTGCAAAAGGGGCCCAAACCAAGTACTGAGTACATATGCATGTTTATACTTTTCAGAGGTCCAATATTGTTCAATGTACAATCCTTGTTTTATTGATTGCATGTAATATTCTAATTTTCTGAGATTGTGGATTTGCGGTTTTCATGAGCTGTAAGCCATCATCACAATTATGACAAATCATGTCTTGAACTATCTTGCTTTGTATGTAATGAGTCTATCTCATATATTAGTTTCACCTTTTAAGCTGCATTACTGAAATAAATGAACTTTTGTACGATATTCTAATTTTTCGAGTTTCACCTTGATAATCATACCTAATATTCCTTTTTCCTGTTTTTATACAGCAACCTTATCAAATAAGTTGGTCTAAGAGACTATGACTGGCCCAAAGACACCCAGCCCTTGACTGTGAGGTTGATTACAGGTTGTCAGGAGACTAGAATGCCACTTTATATGGTCAATATAGTGCTGTGATCATATGGTTTGATAGTTCAGTGTTGATTTTCTCAAATAATAAAAAAATAGTAATATGATGAGAATTTCATCTTATAGCTGAATGTATAGTTCACATTTTGGGAGCAATTTGCAATTTACAATTTGCCATCTATGTAGGTGGTGTATTCTAGGTGTTGTCTTACTAAGGCTTTATAGAGTGAATATAGAATATAGAATAACAGAGTTGGAAGGGACCTTGAAGATCTTCTAGTCCAACCCCCTGCTTAGGCAGGAAACCCTACACCACTTCAGACAAATGGTTATCCAAACTCTTCTTAAAAACTTCCAGTGTTGGAGTGTGATGGATTGCAAAGAAAACAATCTAACAACTCACCACAGATCCCATAATTCCTAGCTAGAATGATTTATGCTGGCCAGAATTCCTTGGAAGAACATCAGTTTAAATTAGCAACTATATATATATGTGGATCTTTGATTGTTCGGGTTTTCTCCCGCGTAAGATTCAAAGTATCTAGGCAACGTTTCGATGAAGTCTCATTCATCATCTTCAGGCTTCTGTCTCCGGCTCTGTGCTTCTCAGAGTAATGTGAGATTGCAGCTGCTTCCTCCTTTTAACTGCCAGTGGGGGTGGGACTTGATTGGGTGGGGGCTTGGCCGTGTTCTGATTGGTTGGAGGCGTGTTCTGTTCAGGTGGGGGCTTGGTTGTGCTCAGGTTAGTCTTAGTTGCTGGGGGATTTGAGCTGGTGAGTTGTGATCTTGCTGTTTGGCTTCGAGTTCGTGGTCGTGCTGCATCTTCATAGTCGGTTTGCTTCATGTATGGCTCGGAGGGGTTTGAAGTGGGTAGTGATGCAGCTGCAGTGCAGCTTCTGGTCCATGGTCGTGTCTCATCTTCTGAGTGGGTGTGAGTCTGTTTTCTACATGGAAGTGTGGTGGTGGCATCTTGTGTGGCTCTCATGGGTGTGGGTCTGGTGTCCTTCTTCATGTTATATGGCATTCGGCTTTGTTCGGGTATTTTCCCACGTCATAGTAGTTGTGCTTTTAAAGTCGTAGCGACGTTTCAGCAGAATCTCATCTGCCATCATCAGGCTTCTGTATAGTGTTCATCTGTGAGTCAGGCTTTTATAGTGGTTTCAGATTTAAATTTGGGGCAGCCTATTGCTGTGCCAGAATGGTTTTCTCTTCATCCTGATTGGTTGGGAGTCTTGGTCTGTGTTTATTGGTCTTGGAGTTCGCTGTGTTCTGCTTGATTGGTGTTTCTAATATCTCCTGTCTGTTTTTTGGCTCTTTTTGTCTCTTGATTGGCTGGCAACATTGTGTTACTTTATTGGAGGCCTTTAGTGCAGCTTGGCTCTGGGTAAATGGACAGCTATCATTAGTTAGGAAGCTAGGTTTCATCTGGGTGCTTGGTTGGGGTGTGTTTGAGCTGGAGGTATCAGGGGGATCTGTCTGTGCCCAGGTGTTTGCCTGGCTTGTGGTGTGGAGATTTTTTTGTTTGTGAGTGCAGGCTTCCAAATGATTGACAGTCTGGTGGAATCATCTCTTCTATTCATGCTTTCAGGTCTTTTTTCAATCTCTATGGCTTCTCTGATGATTCTGTGGCTGGGGTTTTCTATAGTGGCTAGGGTTTTGGTGCCATTGAAATTGATGCTATAACCTGTGGCTTCCATGTGTTGGACTAGTGAGGAAGTGTGTTCCAGCTTTTTGACTGCATTTTTGTGTTCATCCAGGCGGGTACTTATTCTTCTATTGGTCTGTCCAATGTATGTGGCCGGGCATGATGCACAGGGGACTTCGTATATGCCTTTGTTTTCCAGGTCAATTTTATCTTTGGGGTTTCTAAGGATGGCTGCTATTTTTCTGTCTGTTTTGAAGGCAGTCTTGATGTGATGTCTGTGCAGTATCTTACTAATTTTGTCTGTAGTACTTCTTATGTAGGGCAGGACAGCTGTTCCATAGGTCTGTTCATCTTCTGGGTCTCTATTATGTCTCAGTGTGTTTTTGTGGATCAAGCCAGTGATTTTGCTTTTGTGGAAGTCGTTGGCTGTCAGTACCTTAGTCAGGGTGCATAGTTCCGTCTTAATGTGTGACTTGTCTGCCAGGCGTTTGCTTCTAGTAATTAGTGTTTTAGCCACAGAGTTTATCTGTGCTGGGTGGTGGTGGGATTGGGCGTTGAGGTAGCGGTTAGTGTGTGTTTTCTTCTGGTATATGTTGTGTCCTAGTGTGCCATCTGTTTTTTTTGTAGATTAGTACATCTAGGAATGGTAGTGTTTGTTTGTTTCTGTTTCCATGGTGAACTTGATTTTGGGGTTTGTGCTGTTTAGGTGCGTTAGGAAATTGTTTAGGTTTTCTTTTCCATGGGGCCAAATCACAAATGTGTCATCGATGTATCTTAACCATAGTTTGGGTTTGTGGATGGCATTGGCCAGGGCTCTGGATTCAAATTCTTCCATGAACAGGTTTGCAAGGATGGGTGACAGTGGTGATCCCATAGGGGCTCCTTCAATTTGTTTGTATCTTTGTCCTTTGTATATGAAATATGTGTTGGTTAAGCAGTGTTCTGTTAGTTCCATGAGGTGTTTAGCTGGTTGGTATTTATTTTTGATGATTTCAAGGGTCTCTTTTATCGGGACTTGAGTGAATAGTGAAACCACGTCAAAACTTACAAGCAGATCTTCTTGCTCCACATATAGATCTTTGATCATTTCCAAGAAGTGGTATGAGTTTTGTACATGTGAAGCTGCTGTTTCAGCATGGGGCTGTAGCTGTTTTGCTAAGTATTTGGCTAGGTTTTGTAGTGGTGCTCCTCTGGAGCTGACTATGGGTCTGAGAGGTATGCCTTCTTTGTGTATTTTTGGGAGGCCGTATAGTTTGGGGCATCTGGAAGATTTTTCTCTTGGGATGATTGTCTGTTGGATCTCTTTGCTCATGTGGCTGGTTATAATTTTCTTCTTGGTTAATTTCAGGGTTTGTAGTGCTTTAATTTCTTCTTTCTGCAAGTTGCTTTTGGGTGGTTTGCTCGTGCAGTGGATGTTGGTAACTTGGTGTCTTATTTTATCAGCTTCATCTGTACCTCTATGGGGAGGAAATAAACAGCCAGATCAAAACCTACGAGAAACTGGAAATTAAAAGAGCAAGAATACTATGTGACCTCCAATTCCTACGCAGCTGCAGAGACAACAATACCACACCAACCTGCTTCAAATTACCAACATCCTCTGCACGAGCAAACCAAAATTGACAGACCTACTACAAACCCTGAAAAGAGATAACAGCATAATCATACTCCCAGCAGACAAAGGAAATGCCACAGTAGTAATGGACAGAAAAGACTATGAAACAAAATTTACAGACCTACTCCAAGACTCCACATACAAACCCATAAACACAGACCCAACCACATACCTGGAAAAATTAACCAAGAAGAAAATTAAAAAAAATCCACAAAGACAGTTGTTTAAGGAAGATTAGTATCTCCTAAGTAATCTGAATATTTATTTAAGAGTCAGATACAGTAACTCTAGGCAGCAAACAAGGATTAAATCTGAAACCTAACATAGCATAAATACTGCAGTAACCCAACCAACCAGATAAACATGAAAATCTGTATCTAAAAACATTCCAGTTCTAATCTAAGGAGTGAAAGCGAAAAGATCAGCCAAGAGTGCTCATTTAACCTCCTTGCCTCAAACACCAGAACCAATCAAATCTTTGGTGCTTTACAAAAAGCCAAAATGGTCTTCAGTAGATGCTATGGCACAGGGTAGTTGACATGCAAGAATGGTAATGATTATAACATGGGAAAACATTTTCATTCATTCCTGTAACCATACATGCAGGACAAAGAGAGCAGGAAGATTGGTAAGTACAATATTTGTCTAATTTATCTAAGGAGAGCACATCTTTCTCCTCCTGTCCTGGCTACTTTTTACAGAGAAACAATTGAGAGCATCACAACTGAGAGCATTTTAACAAACTGCATCACTGTTTTGTTTGGTGGCTGCAGTGCCTCAGAGAGAAAGTCCATACAGATAGCCCAGAAGATTATAGGGAGTTAGCTTCCAGTTATTCAGGATACTGCTTATAAGAGCCATGTGCTTAGTGCTCAAAGCATTGTTTGAGACACCACACATCCAGTTTATGGTCTCTTTCTGCTGCTCTCCTCTGGGAGAAGGTTTTGAAGTATTTCTAGCTAGGACTACCTGCTTATGCAACAGTTTTGTTCTCTATGCCATCCATCTGGTAAACTTACAAGATTCATTTTTCTTGCCATTTATACATCACAGCTAGACTGTTGTTTCCTGTGTCATATATGTGGGTATATCCATATTTATTTATTTAATTTTGTCATTTACGTAGTGTATATTGGAGTTGGTGACCCTTTGGGAGATGTATGCTACAAAACTTCATTTTAATGTACGCCATTAGTAAAGTGACAATAAAGTTAGTCTAGGTCTAATTTGATTTTCAATTTTCAATTGTTTTTTTCTCATAAAAATATTTAGATTATACTTCGCCTTAATATTTAGATTATACTTTTTGTATATGTGGGTCAGCCATTTCTGTCAGAGGTGCATTCTGAGATACCATAGAACTATGATGAAAGCATAACTGTATGCAAACCATATCTGAGCACATTATTTTCTTCACACTTTAGGAACTGTTTTAGGTATTTTATCTTCATATGAGATCTCACACTATCTAAAGATCTGAGGGGTCTAGTTCCAGTCTATGATTTTCTGTCCTTACCCTTTTTTTTCTGTTGAAAAATAATGCTGCTGTTTCATTAAACTGCTAGAAGTGAAGAGAAACACACACACACACACACACACACACACACACACACAGAGAGAGAGAGAGAGAGAGACAGACAGACAGACAGACAGACAGACAGACAGAGACAGAGACAGATAAACACTTCATTTGAATGGGATTAATGATATTTATCACTCGGGGTCAGAAGAAATGGGTGGTACATAAGTATAATAAAAGAAATAAAGAAATATATAAAGAAATATTTAAAATAATGTTAGACCTGGAATATAACCTACATCAGATCTAATAATGACCTTAAACATTTCCAGCTAAACTAATGCTTATTTATTTCTATTTAAAGTTGCATGTAGTTGCCCAACTCACTGAATGCAACTTTAGACACTCTACAGCAATAAAAACAAAATCAGTATTCCAACAATGATAACAATGAATCAATAATAAAAGCAAATCACTCAGTCATAGCACATCAATACCCCCCCACCAGTAAGTTTATTAACATCCTGGTCCTAATATATAAAAGGATGGCCTCCAGTGTTAGCCTAAGAGGAGGTGAGGCCAGTCAAATATTTGGAAGAAGGATGGGGTTAAGTGAAGGCAGAAAGTGAGGGTGGGGGGAGATTATTGTATAGGGCAGGTGTCAGGATCTGAAAATATATTAGGTTACAAATAAACTCCATACCAATATTGTTTACTGCTAATTTTTGTCTATGTAAATTTTAATCTGCAGATATTTTTTATAAAGCTCTAATTTGACTCTTGATATTATCAAGCTAAAGAGTCAGTTTGTTGTAGTGGTTAAAACATCAGGCTAGAAACAAGGAGATCATGAGTTCTGGTCCTAACTTAGGCACAAAGTCACATGGGGCAGTCATTTTCACACAGTCCTAGGAAGGATGAATGGCAAATCACTTTTGAAAAACATTGCCAAGAAAAATGCAGAGGCTTGCCAAACAGTCCCTGATAATTAGACACAATTGAATAAAAGGGGAAAAATCTTTATCAAGTGAAGAATTCCATCTGACTCTTAGTAGTCAGCACTGATTCACATTCTGACCTTCTGTGATATTTTCAGTACATTTTGGACACCTATCCAGAAAACAAAGATTTACTGAAGTAAATAAAATGCTCAGAGAGTTTAAGTCTCTATTTGAAAATTGCATAGTTATTTATTTTATAAAAGAATTAGTTATATGCAAAAATAGGTTTGTTTGTTCAGAAAAATATTTTTACCATATCTGTTTCAAAAATATTAAAATAAAATCCCATTTATTTATTTAGGCAGCAAATAAATTATTAAAAATAAATACTTCCCATGACATCGTAGATGTCTTAAAGACAAGTCCCATAACAGCCTAAAGAGAAGCAATTTTATAGTTATTTCTATCAAAATGAACTTTTTTCCATGTGATTGTATGCCAAAATCAATATGTTCAGAATCTACTGGATTATATATAGTTCTGTATGGGGTGAGTCTTTTTCTGGTTTAATATTTCCATAGTTTTTTCCAATTGGGTATAACTGCTTATTAGATTTTTGCCCTTGTCATGTTTACAATATGGATATGCTTATTGTATTAAGACAGAAGTGCTTAATCATGGTGATTGTTGTTTTTAACAAGTTACCATTAGTTGCATACATACTTCATGCTAATTTCTAAATTACAGCCAAATGCCAAAGTTCACATATCATATTAAACCAAAATTGAATGCTCCATATTATGAATCCAGAGATAGACTCTCTTCTTACAGTGACCACTGAACATTATTTCTCCACCACACTGTAGTGATTCATAAAGTCTTCTCAAGTTACCAAACCTTCACTATGTTGAAGTAACAATAGTAAGGACAGGTGACTCCAGATGTATTGTGAGTTTCTGCTAAGTTTCTGAAGTCTTAGCTTTAAGTCTTTGCTGTAAGTTGCTAAGATGAAGAAATTCTGGAAGTTGAAGTCCACTCACCTTGAACTTGCCAAGGTTGAGAAACACTTATCTAGAGTCATGTTATCTGTACAATGCTGCAAAACCTGGCTGGAATTAACATCCAGACCTGCCCTCTTCTCACGATTTCTTCTGCACCACTTGTCTGCTTCAAAAAGTGAGCATTTGGCTCCTAATCCTACTTCACTGCAATCTCTCTATCAAATCACGAACATTTTTGTTCCAATTTTAATTGACATGGCCCTCTAAGCCGGTTTTGTATTCTACCAGCTCAATGAATTTATTAAAGAATGAATGGTATGTGAAGCTGCATTCTCTAGCATTTATGAAACTCTATTCTTAAATAAACCATAAGCGTATAACAGTAAGTCACTAATTTATTTTATTTATTGATTTCATTTATTTATTTAATTTATTTTTATTTGTCAATTGCTTACAAGATAATAGGTATAAGTAAAAACATAGTTATGAATACATGGATACATATAAGAAAAATAAAAAAATATAAAAGAAACAATAAGACAGGGACGTTGGTGCGCTTATGCTGGATTCATACGACCAATTAAGCCCCACACCATCCCGTTTAGTTTAGAGAGGGGATTTGCAGAATTGTCTTGCAAATCCTCTTCCGCCCCCCACACTGTATTTCTCACACTCAGAAGTCCTAATGATATATATGTCAGGATAACCGGAGATTCTGATACGATTGCTTCATACGTTCAAAGAACGTCCTCCATAAAAAGGGTAAACATAAAAACGGGGGTATTGCTTGCTTTATTTTTATCGATTTGTTTGAAAAGGGCGTTGGCTGTATCTTTGCGCTATAAATGAACTTATGGAGAGAAAACCAGGCTGCTGGAAGGAAGGCAAGTTTCGCAGCCCTTTGGCCGCCTCGAGGTTTCCTGCTGGCTCTTCCTGAACGAACTCGCTGTTCCCTGAGACAAGTTGCCTTTCAGCCGATCGGAGGCGCGGTCAGTTGGGGTTCTCAATAGAGCGTCAAGGCAAGAGGCGTCTCCTCCCTCGCCAGCCCAGGTGCGCTTCCCAGCTTAGTGAGGCGTCGGTCTTCTGAGCCGGAGGGCTGGTAGTGAAAGAGAGTGAAAACAAGACCCGCCTATCGGAACCGCTCCCCTACCCGGGGCGCTGGAGGCCCGGGCAGACTAAAGTTTATAAAGCGGGGAGAGTTGCTTTGCTTTTCGCAGATGAAGCGCAGCAGTTGAGACGTGCGAGTGATTGACGTGAGGACTTTGGTTGGTCTACTTGGTTTGACCGCTCTGAGCAGCAGCTGAAGCAGCAGCGAGATGGCACCGCCGGAGCTTTATCACAAAGAATTTGCCCGGGCAGGCCAAAAGGTCGGGCTGCAGATCTGGCGGATAGAGAAGATGGAACTGGTGCCGGTGCCCGAACCTTTGTACGGCGATTTCTACGTCGGCGACGCCTACCTGGTGCTGCACACCTTCAAGAAGAGTAACACCACCTTTTACAATCTTCACTATTGGCTAGGTAGGATGCTGGGTCACTTGCTGGGATGGGGCAATTGATGGAGCGAAAAACAAAGCCTAGCCAAACCTATACTAAGACAAACTTAAATAAGCTTTTCTGAAGCTAGAGAGCTGCCAGAGGGAGGTGTTATTGTAGTCCAAGACAGTTTTGCAGTATGAGGAACATGCTTGAAACTGGTTAAACTGACTATCTTTGACGATTGAAGATGGTGTCAATTAGGAAGAACATATTTGCTGGAAAAGCAGTTATTGTTCCCAGTGGAGTTAGAGAAGAAAAATGAAATCTTTCAGCTTTTAGCTGAACAGAGCTCAAACTGAATTTAGCAGCCAGTTTAGGAATGCATGAATAAGTCTCTCTATAGAAAGTACTCGGGTCACAAATTATTTTTCCCTGTTGCTTCCCAGATGTTGTATGGCTGCAACATATTTCAAGTCTGCTACCCAACCTTACTCAGCTGATACAATTTAGTTACTGCTTCTCCTTGCAGTGTGTATAGCAAAGACTGTTTTATTTGGTGGCACAGACATGCATAGCAAAGCTGATTCTGGAGAACTAAAGTTACATTAAAAATGTTACAAAAAGAGGGAAGTCTTGTAGTGTAGTTCAGCCTTTCCCAGCTTAGAATTCTCCAGACGTGTTTCAACTATGGCTTTTATAATTCATAACAAAACTATTGACTGTGAGTTCTGGGAATGTGTAGCAACATGCCAAGTTGAGAAAGCTTGGACTAGATTGTAAATGCCTGGGATAGAAATACAAGTATTTTCTACTCTGCATAATTCATATGTACACTAATGGTTATTCTATTGATATATGAAATAATGTCTACAAATGTATAGTGATTTTCCCTTAATGCAGCTGGATTTCTGGATAAGCTACCTCGCATTGGCAAGATTTTACCCCTACTCAAGCAGCTGCATTTGCAACCAATTAGCTCATGATCAAATTCCAAATTTTGCTTTTTCCATGTAAATCCATAGTCAATTTGGGAGCAAGATATCTGATATCTATTCTGAGCAGTCCTGTTACATTAATAAAGATTTTCAGAGTGTCATCAGCTAAGTTACTTGTAGGACCTTATCTGTAATGAAACCTGCAATCATACTGTGATCTGGAATTTGTGAGGTTCCTACTTAAGGGAGATCAGTTAACAAGATAACTTATCTCTAAATTTAGTGACAAGTTGGCAAGAGAGCATATTTATAAATTGCACAGTACATCATAATTTACTTCATTTACATTATGGCTTCATTATGCAATTGAAGAAAATTTCATCATTTGCAGTTTATCTGATTTGCATACCGATGTTATTATTTAAATGTTATAACTGGTGCACATAATATGATTTCCATAATTATATTAAGGATATTATATTAATTACCTTAATTATATTAAGATAAACTGTAATGGCAATTTGCTCCAGTTAGTTGAATCAAACTCTAGAAAATGAAGGTTTCAAGGTGTTTAACATATTTCAGGCACCTTTTAAAGATTTATTTAATGTTGAATGAATGATTCAATGCTTTTTAATCTCACTTTTAAAATTTCTGCTGTTTTTATTGTTCTTGTCAAATTATTTCAGTAATAATATTCTACATTACTTTGGGATGCATTTATGTCAAATGTGTGAAATAAATAAATCTGGGTCTTTTGAAGAACAAATTCCAGATGGGTGAAGTCAATTCCATTGCTTATATACTGGAAGAAATCCAAAAAAGAATATCTTGTCAAAATAAAGGCATTATACTTTTGTAGTACCACCAGGAACTATCTGGTGGAGTAGATGTCACCTTCTATTTCTGAAACAGGATTTCTGTAGTGCTGGACAATTATGTATAGTGATAGCACTTAGACTCATATGCTGCTTCACAATGCTTGCTTTCCAGCCCTCTGGGTGAAGAAGTGATGTAAAGACAGAGAAAAAAAAATTACCAATTTCCCTGGATTCCCTATTTAAATCAGAACATGCAAAGAAACTAGAAAGCAGCTGAGAGTACCTAGGTAATCTGCATTTTTACTATGAGGTGTTGCTATTGTAAATACAGTACAGTAAAATGGTATGTAAGTATCCTCTGTAATTTATAGCTGAGATATTTAAGCAGCTTATGACCTAGTTTTTTTTTTCTGGCTCAGTTTTGTGTACTTTTTCATATATTCATAAGTGAAAGAAAAACTCTTCGGCCGCTTAACATGCTTCTTTTAAATATTCAGCTATAGTTACACTGTTATGCAATAAAAAATATGTTTCTTTATTCTTGATTTATCTAAAGAAATTAAACACAACTTTTTTTCAACATTCAATATCAGCATTTTCTGTAGCTGATGGGAAATTATTATATATGAAACTATTTTGCTGACGCTTCTGAGGTAGAGATGAAACATCTAGACATGCTTTGAATTGGCTGGATAATCTTGCATTCATCTGGGAGTGCAGGTTTCCTTAAAAAGTTGGTGTTCAATTCAGTGGATAGAATTCAATTTTATTTTTAAAGGAAAATAGTCTCTGAGAAAACAGAATTTGGACATTTACAGAAATAGTATCAACATAAAGCTAAATGCAGTCTTGTAATCCTAACTTGTACGTCAAGAGCAGTAATTTTCTACTAATAAATGATTTATCAACAAATTGTTATCCCATAAAATAGACATCAAATGGAAGGATATGCAAATCTGTTACCATTACAGCAAACCATAGATGATTTATTGTTAGTTTGAGCTATAGCTTTAAAGCAATATATCTATTCCAGTAGTCACTTCTTTTAGCAGTTTGTTGCGTAAGTTTGTACAGCAGCCTCACAAAATAAAACAATAAAAAATAATTATGTATTGATAATGTTGTGCCTAACCAAAGTGAGCAATAAGTAGCAACTTCACAAAAAACTAGTTTCTCATTGCAAACAGTAATTTTCCAATTCAGATAGAGCTCTTATGATATGGCATGATGGTGTGAGCTGTGTTTAATTTGTAGTCTGTTATGTTTATTCATTATACTGTTAACATACCAAATTAAGCAATTTTCCATTTCGTTCATTGAGAAAAGAAGACTGATTTCTATATATTTAGGAGAAAAGGAATTAGTTACATTATTTTGGTATGATGAATAGTTCAAATCTTTCTGAAAGAGTTTTATCTTTTTATAAATTATTAAAAGATAGCCAAAGATCATTACACTTTCCTGGAACATCCCATTTAGCTTGGGTGATGTCAAAAAGGAACGAGCAGTGAAAGTCATTGGGACAAAACCAAGCTTAGATTTATAAATAAAAGAAATCCATTGCATATGACTTCTTGATACTTCAACTTGGTTAAATGCTTTTTAAGTTCCCATTTAAAAAATGAACTGAGGATCAGCAAATTTCACTTTTTTAAAATTAACTTGAAAGATGACATTAGTGATGTCTTTGCTGTGAAGATAAACCTTCAGCCTTGTTTGGATATGCAGAACTAAAGCAATTTTTGGAAATGAGCATCCCCAACAGAGGTAATTTGCAAAACCAAAGGGAGAAAATACATAACTAAATAAGGTCTATACAAAACAAATGAAAATACACACATTTAATTATTTAATAAATAAATTGAAGAAGGAAGATATAAGGCGTTGGGAGTATAGGTAGTCCTCCTTATACTTATGATCAGTTGCTTAATAACTGTTCAAAGTTTCAATAGATTCCTCAAAAATTACTTATGACCTGATTTCAGCCTTACAATGGCCCACCCTCCCATAACTATGTGATTATTTTTAGCTGCTTGGCAACCAACTCACATGGGCATTTGCAGCATTAATTTTTTGCCTTTTTTGGCTCATATCCAAGCAAAAAGACCCATGATAAAATGGATTTGCTTAAAGACCACCATAAAAAAATGTTGAAAAAAATGGGTCTCATAAATGATGCCTCAACTTACAATTGTAATGATTTACAACTGTAATTCCAGCTCAATTTCAGTTGCAAGTCAAATATTACTTTTAAAGAATTGAGAATACATCTGTAACTGAGGAGAAAGCAAAAAATTAGTCACAGCTATGCTAGTGGGATAAATTTTTTAGGAAAAACAGTAATATAGCTAATAAAATACAGTATATTCATATTGGATTAAAATTGTTCTTCATTAGAGGATTTATCAAATGCTTCTGTTGCTTAGATTTTTAATAAGGAAAAATGCACACCTGACACTGAATTCATTGCCATATCATCAGAATGTTTTTCCTAATACTGTCTTACAACTAAAATTCATGTCTTGTAGGTCAGTATAAAATATTCTATATGATAGGAATGTTCTATATGATAGGCCTTCTGCTGCTTGAAGACTGGGCCTTTTTATCAGTTTTTCACTTTTTATCAGTTTTTCACTGATCTGAACTTTCTACAGCTCCTTAGCAGGATCTTCTACAGCTACTATTTCAGGATCACAATCAAACAAGTATTTTTTACACAAGAAGTTGCTTTGATGTCCCTGTCATTAGATGAGGTGATGATAATCACTGATTTCTTTTAAATAAAATTTGGAAAAATTTACAGAAGATGGATAATTGATTTCTAGTCAGGGTGATTATTCAGAATCTGCAGCATCCTTGACTATTTGGCTGATGGCCAGCTGTGTAATTTAATCATTCATAATTGCTCCTTCTCTGTTTCTCTAAATAGAACCAATGTTACACTTTCTTTGTAGGTAAAGAATGTACTCAGGATGAAAGCACTGCAGCAGCCATCTTTACGGTTCAGCTGGATGATTACCTTGGAGGTAAACCTGTGCAACACCGAGAAATCCAAGGCTATGAGTCCACACAATTTGTTGGATACTTCAAAGGAGGCATTAAGTATAAGGTATAGCAGGAAAATAAAAGGCTTTTTCAAGAATTGTTTACATTAAAATATCAATATAATATTAAATCTGAAATCAAAGGAGGTTGCAATCCTTCTATCCATTTTAAATAATTGGCATAATTACGACCAGGCCTCGTTAGCTAAAGAATTATGAACTCAGTGAGAGAATTCAGTTGATAAACTCTTAGATTAGTCTACCTCCCTCAGTGTACCAGGAAGTTGTTTCATGAACTATAGTTTCCTGGCTATCAAGAATGATTGTAAATAAAAATGAAAGGAGTTTTTTTTCTATAATTGTTACTGGTGTTTTTTTTTCAGAATTAAGAAAAAAAATAGAAAAAAAGAATAAGAAACAAAGTCATAAACATTGCTGTATTGTTCTCTAATTAATTTTTTGCAGTCCTTGGAAACCTAAATAACTGGACTGCAGAATTTCAGTGATGTCAACTGAAAATAATAGTGGTATTAGTCAAGTCTCATATGTCCTTAAAGTGTTAAGATAATATTTTAAAAGCCCCAAAACTAGGAAAAATGTGAGAAACTGATTCTAACATTCTCTGTTTGCATTGTATAGCCCTATTTATTATAGCTTGTTTTTGCCAAAAGTACCAAAAGATGTATATCTTTGATGTGATCTTCTTTTATCTCCATTTCTGCTGAAGTCAGTGTCTGAAACTGTTCTTAGATGAGCTATTACTGCTGATTACATCTGAAGGTGGGAGAACTAAAGTAATTAAGTTTTATGGTTTGCCTATATGTACTTGAAGCTCCAAGCATATATTGCATGCATGGTCTCCAAATTTAAGTTTTCTGGAAATGTGTTTTGTTATGATCTTGAATACTGCTAAAGCCTAGGTTTTTTGATGTGCTTGTTGTTACAGGCAGGTGGCATTGCTTCTGGCTTTAAGCATGTAATTACAAATGACTTAAGTGCTCAGAGACTCCTACATATCAAGGGTCGGAGAGTGGTTAGAGCTACAGAAGTTCCTCTTAGATGGCAGAGTTTCAACAAGGGAGACTGCTTCATTGTAGATCTTGGAAAGGTAAGTTGTCATAGATCTCAAGTTTCCAAAGCAAACAAGAGAAAGTCCTGCACATACCATCTCATGTTATAAGCTCAAACCAGAATGTCTTGTCTAGCCTTATTCTAATTTGAATGCTTTGCCAGATTTGTTGGTAATAATTTCCTCCACTACTAAAAATCTGAAAGCACCAGGATAGAAAAAGGTTTTCTAAAATGTATATGATTTAAGACTCAATATTAAGCATCAGAGGAGATTTGCTACTATTAATGTATAGTCATAGCTTGTACAAATTTTCTTTTTGCAGCAAATTCTGTTTCTTAGAAATGCTAAATTTGTCAAATGAAATCTATAGTTTATTTAAGTAATCTGTAACCTGTAAACTTAGTTTAAAAATAGGTGTATATGTACTATATATTTCTCTTTGTGTGCATGTTTTATTTTGTTCCATTGTTCATTGTAAAAAAAAAAACCATCCAAAATTATGCGTTCAGGAACACCATGTAACCTATACACATGTATTGAATAAACAGTTTAGCAAGAGGGAATCTTTGAGCAGGCTACAAAATGCACTTGCTTGGAAAACAAGTCTGCAATCACCCAAATGACTGTATTTCCCCCACTCTCAGGTAATTCAACAGTGAAGTCCATGGATATTCCTTTCCATGGAGCATTAGTCCTAGCAATGTTTTGGAGCAGTTCAGCCAGTTTGCCAGGAGGCCTCTTTGCAGAAGCACAGACAGGACAACTAACCATGTAGACATCTATGTCTTTTTTCAAAGAGGGCCATCAGAACTGCCATTTAACTAAGTGTAATGTTTTCACGAATGCAAAATGTCCTGCGACTTTCAAATTGTGAGCTTGTTGAAAAACGGTACCTCTAAGACTGACAGGAACATATAACTTTGCACCTACCCATGCAAGGCCATCATGAATAGTGCACCCATTTGAGTGGGCCAAAAACCAGCCTGTTTTCACTGCCCTTTTTATCTGTTCAGTTAAATCAGTAGGGATATCAACATTTGCTTTCTGCTGGGCTCTGGTGACCCTGGGGCAGCCAGTTGTTTGGAGGGGACAACCAGGTGGATCACTTCTGGCCGGGCACTATTACACTGGGGTAATCTCGATAAAGCGCATACCATAAAAGTTTTCCTCCAAGGAAGGTATCGCAAGGAAATATTAAAACAATTAAAACGTTGTGCCCAACAAATTTGCTTAGATAACAATTTTCAGGGGGACTTTAAAGCCTCTAAGTTTTTGTGATCCATCCACACCTCAAATGAGTGTTTTGCCCCTTCTAGGAAATGTCTTCTAGTTAGTAAGGCCCATTGAACCAAAAATGCTTCCTTCTCCCAAATTGCCCGTCTCCTTTCAGTTTCAGTTAGTTTCCTGGAGGTGTAGGCACAGGGCTGTAAGGCCCCAGTGGCATTGGCTTGTAGTAAAACCATCCCCACAGCAATGTCATGGCATTGGCCTGGACTAGCAGACATCCATATCGGGATGTTTAAGAACAGGTTCATCTGCAAACAACTATTTCAGTTTCTAAAAGGCTGCTTGGTACTCCGTGGTCAGCTAGGCTAGGCTTTGGTTTAACTTCTTTTGTGTTTACAAGATTAGTAATGGGTAACACAATTTTTGCAAAGGTGGGGATGAATTGTTGATAGAAATTAGCAAAATGTAGAAAGCTTTGCAACTGCTTTCTGGTGCATGGGGGCACCCATTCCATGACTGCTTGAATCTTCTCCGGGTCAATTTTTATTCCCTCATGTGATATGTGGTAACCCAAATAATCATTTTTTTTCTGGTGAAATTCATACTTTTATAATTTGGCATACAGTTCAGCAGATCTGAGTTTTTTCAGGACAGATCGCACCAACTTTATATGCTCCTCCATGTTCTCCACATAAAAAGAATATCATCCAAATTAGCCAAAAAAACCTTGTGAAGATATTCATGCAGCACCTCATTTATCAGTTGCATAAATATGGCAGGGGTTCCTTGTAATCCAAATGGGAGCACCTTAAACTAGAAACATCCCAAAAGGCAATTGAGTGTGGTTTTCCATTCATCTCCAACCTTAATTCGAACTCTATAGTTAGCTTCTCTCAAATCCAGCTTAGTGAAAATTTTCCTTTGGCTAGATGAGCTAGCATGTCCTTCATTAAGGGGCGTGGATAAACATTTTCTCTACACACTGTTTTCAGATTTTTATAGTTCATACAAAGAAAATAAAAGCCATCTTTTTTTTCACAGAACAACAGCCACTCGTGGCCTAGCGGGTTGGATAAAACTCTGTTTTAGGTTTTTATCAACAAAAGTTCGCTATTCCTCCAGCTCTCGTGGGGTCATCGAGTAGAGCTTTGGCTTAGGGAGTTTCACATCAGGGAGGATCTTTGTGCTGTAGTCTGTGGGGTGATGGGGTAGAAGCACATCTGAAGCCCTCTTGATGAATGCCTCCCTGAGGTCCCAATATTCCTTTGGGATTTTCTCCTCCTCAGCTATGTGTTCACTTGCCACTGATGTCAGCTCCCTTGTGATCTTGGCTATTACTGGGGGACTTCCTCTCCCCCTCTGCAGCTGGGTGGAATGGGTGTGTAACAGTCCCTTCCTCCAGTTCACATGAGGTTTCCATTTCCGGAGCCAGGGCAATCCACATAGGAGAGGATGCTTCATCCCAGGGGCCACAATAAAACACAAAGTCTCTCAGTGATCCCCCATCCACATTTCTACTGGCTTCATCAGAAGTGAGATGGGCCTCTCCCAGCTACTGATCCATCCAACTGGCAAAACGCTATGGGCACTTTCAATGTCCTTAATCTCAGCCCTAGTTTCTCCACCACCTGTGAACTAATTACGCACCTTGTACACCCAGAATCCAAAAGGGCTAACATCTTCCCTTGGGTGTCAGATGAAGGCACCCTTAACTCCAATGGGAGGGTCATGGGGCCCACCTGTTGACTTACCGGGGATCATCATTGGAGTCAGTTTTACTCTCCCCTGGGGTGGTTGGAGTTCCCAACTCCTGTTCTGGAGGACCAAACTCAACAAGTTCCATGCCTTCAGGGCCATTTTGTGATGTTTGGTTGGTGGCTTTTCAACTTTCTTTCCTCTGTCGGGTGTTGGTTTGAAACAAACTGTGAACCTGCATTTGGCAGCTGGCCTGCTTCTGGCAGCTCTAGGGCCTCTCCTCGGGGTAGAAAATGGAGGCTTGTTCCAGTTGTGGCCCCCATGGTGCCAGTTTCTGGCCAGGTCAATCTCCACATCAGCTGCCAACACATACCAGTGCTGAAGGTCTTGAGGGGCCCCTCAAGAGATACAGCTTTGGTAGACCTCCTCATTTATCCCATCTTTGTAAGATTCCAAAGCCTCTTGGGACCACCCATGCATGTGACAAGCCAACTCAGGAAACTCCTGGGTATATTTAGCCACTGACCTTCGTCCCTGGTTTATGGTTTTCATTCTGATCTTTGCCTTACATTCAGCAAGGGGGTCTATAAAACAGGCTCAGAGAGCTGTCATAAACATGTCATGTCATCATTGTGAAGGATGACCATCCATCAGCCACAGTCCCAGGGCCATGGTGACACACCTCACTTTGGCTATTTCTGAAACAAAACCCTCCCCATATTTCGGCATGTGATTCCAAACTTGGGCTAGGAAAAATCCCAGAGCTTTGGGATCCCCTCCATATTTTACTCCCAGAGGAGGAACCTTTGGAATTTGGTGCCTCCAAGTGGGGGGGGGGTCTATGGCAGCTACTTGAATTCCTACAGCTGGTGCTGGCCCTGGTTGAGCCGTAGGAATGACTTCTGGGTTTGCAGAGGCTTCTGCTCCCCTGGCTCCTCAGCCCCTTCATGCACAGACAAAACATACCTTTTCCAAGCCCTCTGACTTTCAAGAGTTTCGTGCAGGAGATCTTCTTTGTCATCTTCCTTACAGGCAGCCTTTCCATCCTGGCATCTGGCAGCAGTTACTCCTGGGGGAAACACCTCAGGAATCTCCATCTGTCCTATGCCTAATGACCATTTGGCTCGGAATGGCTTCTCCTCAATCTGCATCTCTGACAGCCACTCAGTTTCCTCCTGACCACTGAGGAGGGGTCGACCTAGCAACTCCCATGTCCTCCTGATTGCTGTCTTGGTTAGACATTCTTTGCTCAGCCCCCATGGTAGAATATATCTCTAGGTTTGCTGACAAAGCAGATCTTGCTTAAAGGTGCCTCCATTCAAAACCCAAGAAAAATGATTCCATGATTGTAGAGAAGAGGTACTTTTACTGAGTTTGAAATGATAGCAATGAAAGAAAAGCAAGATCTGAGGCAATAGATGTGAAAGTTACATATAGAAAGTTTTCCCAATCCCCTTTCCCCTAGGGACCCACAGTGAATAACCAATCCCCATTTCATATAGTGTCTTGTGGGATGCATCTTCAGGTGTTTTTACTCACCTGGAATACCAAGACCGTTGACCTTGACTGGGCATAAACAAATCCATGCAGCTGCACAGCAGCTATCTCCCTTTTGGTTCACACACATGCTGTCTTTTCTCAGCTCACTTCCCCATCCAAATGCCAATTTGTGTGTCCTCCCCCACTTACTCTGGCAGTTGACAGCAAGCAGGGGGGCTGACATGAAAGTAGGAAGTGCTGAAGAACTGAAACAATTCTATTCTCACAAGACATGAGTAAAATTTGGTATATCCTCCTTTTAGTTTCTTCCCGCTATAAGTGGTCAGAAGGTATGATTCATAGCTAGAGATTATCCTGGAATGTGGGCCATGTGTCATACACAGAATTATGAAAAATACCCTTGATGCAATTTTACTGCAAAACGAAACAGAAATTGCAGAAGCAAGATATTCAAAAGAAATGGGACGAGAATGAAATATAAATGCACCTGTCCACATTGTGGACATGAGTAAGCTTTTTAGATCACAAGTTAAATAAGAACCTGAAGTGTGAAGCACTGATAAAAAGGTAAATTAGATATTAGAATCCATTAATAGGAGCATAGAGTCCAGAGTATGGAAAGTAATTGTTCCACTCTATTCTATCCTGATTAGAGCCCATTTGTGGTAGTATTGTGTTTGGTTCTATGTACGACATTCATAAATTACTTTGACAAATCGGAGCAAGTTTCAGTGACAGTAACCAAGAAACTATGGAGTGTGGAAACCAAACTTTTGAGGAAATATTAAATGAATGCATATGTTTAATCAATGGTAGATGATTGAAGGAAGATATGAATCTTCAGATAAACAACTACACAAAGTTGTAAGTTCTTCTTCCCCAGGGTTCTTCAAATAGAAGCCAGATGGTCATCTCTCAACAATGCTGTAATGCATCCTGTTCTCTCCAAAGGGTTGGATGAGGTGTTGCCTAAAGTCATTCCAGCTTTATGGTTTTATGATTCATTTCATTTAGAAGATTGTGGTTATTTCTCTGGCAGGTAGACAAAGATAAGCATGGAAATGTAAAAATATGGTTTCTATAGTCACAAAATATTCTGCTAGTGGCAATAGGTAACATAGTTTTTGTTTAAAGACAGAAGTTTGTTATTCATTAGAAACAGCCTGAAGCCATAAGTGTGGAATTTAAATCTCGGATCAAGGCCAATTGCAAGGTGCAACAGCAATGCTATGACAAGGAAAGCCAGTTATGGAAAGTCTTGCTATTGGACCTTGCTTTTCTTCCCTTTTCTACCGGCTGTAGAAAAGAAGAATATCTTTGCTGCCTTCATTGTTCTTCTTTCTTTCTTTCTTTCTTTCTTTCTTTCTTTCTTTCTTTCTTTCTTTCTTTCTTTCTTCCTTCCTTCCTTCCTTCCTTCCTTCCTTCCTTCCTTCCTTCCTTCCTTCCTTTCTTTCTTTCTTTCTTTCTTGATGCTAACTGGCAAACAACACATATACCAATTTTCAAGGAACTACATGAATCCTATATAAAACGTTTTTGATCCAGTCTGCCATGGAAATAATGTCTCAGTTTGTTAACAGTGGAAAATCCCAGTCTGAACAGGATGTTTCTCCAGAGTTCTGTATCGGCAAAAGCAGAAGCTATTAATGGAAACTTTTAAACCAGTTCTTCTCATATAAGTGTAGCAATGAATTTTTTTACTTCTCGTGTTCTAAAAAACACTCCAGGACCTTGTCTTACCTTCTTTTACTTTAACTCTCTTTACTTTAACATAGGAAAATGGAAAGAACCAATATTGTCCTTCTTACTCCTTTATCGTTATTATGCTCTGTTTTCTTTTACAAAAAAGACTGCTAAAATGAAAAGAAAAATAAACATTTTGTATTTGTGTTTGCAATGTTGTGTTTACTGCACAGAAAGTTTTTCTAAATCTAGTTGTTTTATTTAGAAAGACCTATCTAATATTGTGCAGTAAATCTCAAGCATGTTTGTGTGTGTGTATGACACACAAATACACTGGACACAAGTTGCTGCTGAATTATAATTTTTAATCAAGTAAAGGCAGGAGCTATATAAATTTAAATCTATTTAACTTCAGCTAACATTGAATATTAATTGAATTAAATTATATGCCAAGCAATTATTCATGCAATATATATCTAGAACAAATATTGAATATTTTCTAAAACAAAATTTTGAAGTTAATTTTCTATGACATATGTGATATGTTATATCATTGAATATATTTGTAAATCCATATTGTAGCATGATTTTAATTTTTGTTCCTGTGTTGGGATCTATTATGTGCAGTAGAAATTGATGGAAATTCAAATACTCCGTGATATCAGAAATATAATTAGTTCTGTAACTTTTTCTTAGCAAATGTGTTGGTAAATGAGAACACACTATTTGCTTAACCGTTAGTATTATTCCTTGCTAAATAGCATCCAAATAGGCTAATAATAGTTCAAATCAGCAGTCGCCAACTGATGGGCCACAGTCCACTGGTGGTCAGTGAAAATTTTTTGGTGGGCCACAGAGAAATGTCCATTCCAAAGCAATTAATCCAGGATGCACTGCCCACATGGCCTGTCTACCCACTGGATCCTTTGGCCGAGTGCAAATCTGAAAAAAGCAGCGCAGCCCTTACCGGCCAGGATGAGGTGATGGTGCTGTTGCAGCAGAGGAGGATGGTGGCACAGGTGGGCTGAAGTGGTGATGGAGATGGCTGGAAGGTGCAGGAGCACCATGCTATTTGCATTTGCATGGCACTCCCGCACCTTTCAGCTTGCCTGTCCTGTCCTGGGCTCTTCCTCAATGGCTGAGGGCTGTAGGGATGGCCCAGGGCAGGAAAAGTATCGCTGCTGGTGGTGTGAGGGGGGCGGAGTGGGCAAGTCTGCATTCACCATCCAGTTCAGAGGTCCAGAATGGGGCAGAGTCAGAGGCATCAGTTTTCTCATCCCTCTCTGCTCTGCTCTGCTGCCCCCTCCCCATGGCCTCAACTATTGCTGCCCGGGGAAAGCAAAGGAAAAGCGAGCAGAAACATAGCTCTCACTGGGGTGAAAGAGTGGAGATCAAAGAAGAGAAGAAGCTGCTGCCTTTGAAAAGAGCCACTTTCTCTTGCCTGTGCCTTCCAATCTCTGATCTTTCACCCCAGCGAGAGCTATCTTTCTGCTCGCTTTCTTTTCCTGTGCCTTTTTCAGGCAGCGATGGATGGAGCTGGGGGGTGGGCAGCAGAAATGTCACGACTGCTCTCCCCCCTCAGCAAGCCAGGCCTGGAGGAACGGGTGAGCGCCAGAGAAATGTGTGTTGGAAATGCCAACACACATTTCCAGCCCGGTCTCCTCTGTCCTGGAGTAGGATTGAGTATGGGGGAAGGAAGCAGAGGGAAAGGTAGGAGGGAAGGGGAAGCCTGGCTGGCTTTCCTTTGGCCTGGGGGGGAAGACCAAATGCCCAGACCAAAAGAGCGCTGAGGAATATGGGCTCCTAATAACCAGCTTGTTTATGCAGGTGAGAGCTTTCCTGGGTTCGCCCCCTTCGGCCTCCACTTCACCCCCCTTCGGTCCCTCCAGGGAGGGACCCTTCTCTGCTTGGAAGTAGCGGGAGAAACCTGGAGCTTAGCCTGGGGGGGAGGAGTCTTCTTGAAGGCCAAAGTGGGGGGGGTATTGCCTGGTTATTAGTAGCTCCTCTTCCTCTCTGCTTTCAGCCCAGGCCTCTTTCCCTCTTCCAACTCCAAGCAGCCACACCTGGCAAAGGAGAGAGAGGTTTCCTCTGATTTGGGGAAGATATGAAATGACAGGAAATGGGGAGGGCTCTGCTTTCCTTCCATTTGAGGGAGAGCCAGTTCCTCCCCGTCCAGATCCTCCCAGCCTCCAGGCCAATTATGATTAAGCAGATTTAAAAGTATGAGTTTGGTGGTCTCTGAGGTCCAAAAGGTGGCAACCCTTGGTTCAAATTATACTACAGTATTTTTCCCATGCTCTATTTCTGGAAGCAAGAGGAAACTTTCTAGGGTGCTTTTAGGTCAGTGGATCAGCCATAACCTCAGAACTAGTAATTTTTGTAGCTGGGTGGCTGAATCATGCAGAATGAGTATGCACCATATTTTCTTTATATGCCTTTTATTGGAGGAGTAGGAGTTCTGAGTTTGCCTTTTAAAATCATTGTTGTAAATCTTTCTGATTCCAGGTAGGTGACCACTTAGTCAAGATGGGTATCTTAAAGAATTAATAGGATTGGATTTAATTAGTACTTAGAATGTGTTTGTCAGCAAAACCAGAATCAATTTCTGCTATGAGATAGCTTATATTAATTATCTGTGTATTTTTCATCTCATTTTTTTCATCAGCTAGATGTTAATAATTGGCAGAAATGATCCTTTGAGAATAAACTTTTGCCTAGAACCTGTGATTTATGTGTCTAGAATTTATAAACATAGAGAAAACATGTGCAACTCTGCTTCCTCTTATGAAAATAGAACTTGTCTTGTCTAAATATAGAAGATCCTTAAGGTTAACCTACTACAATGTAGCATCTCTATTCTGGAACTGCAGTTATTTAATTGGCCATAAAATATGTAAAGTATTATCTGGAAACATCAAGCTTGAAAAGACTGGCCTAGAACCTATCAGAAAGGAAAAGTTTCTGTAAATGTAATCCATATTAACATTAAATTAATATGAAATTGTTTTTTTTATAATTTTTTTTATTTTTTAATAACAAGATAAACATAAGCATACATAACAAGATAAACATAAACATACCACAAAAAACATAAAAATATCCTTCTTCATGAATTAACATACAATGCATCGATTGGTTTACCACTTTTTTTTGTGCATCCATTTCCTAGTCACTAGTATAATTATATTACATAATAGCTCATATTATCAATCAATAATTGTATAACCTAATATCATCACTAAAAAAAATTGTTTATAATTTTGTTAATTCATATTTTAACGAGATAACTATAGTTTACTTAATTTATTTTGCAATAAATCATAAGATCATACCAAATCTACCTTAATAATGTTTTAAAAAGATAATATCAAGAAAAAAAAATTTTTTTATGCTAAATCTGAATATTCTATCATTATGTTTTATTATCTAACCATTGATAAAAAAGATCCCAAACTTCATAAAATTGTTTATCTTCTTGTTCTCTGATTTCAAATGTCAATTTACTCATTTCAGCACAATCCAATATTTTCTTAATAGTTTCTTCTTCTGATGGAATTTTCTCACTCTTCCAGTTCTTAGCAAATACAATCCTAGCCGCTGTTAATATATTTACAATCAAATACTTCAAATTTCTATTATATATATCAGGTAAGATTCCCAATAAAAAAATCTCTGGTTTCAAATCTATATGTGTCTTTGTCATTTTTTCCAGCCATATGCGAATTTTAGTCCAATATTTTCTAGCGTCCTCACAAGTCCACCACATATGGTAGTATGAGCCAGGTATCTGATGACATTTCCAACATTTTTCAGATTTGTTCTTAAACATTCTTGCAATTCTTGTTGGGGGAAAATGTCACCTGTAAAACATCTTATACAAGTTTTCTTTATAAGCTGTTGACATTGTCATTTTATAATTTTGAGACCACAATTTTTCCCATTTCTCCAAATCAATCCCATACCCAAAATTCTTCCCCCAAACAATCATTGTTTCTTTAATTTGTTCCTCCTCTAATAAAATTTCCAACAAATAAGTGTATAATTTTTTAATCATTTTTTCATCAGTACCTGTCAAGATCCTGTCTAGATCAGTCAATTTATCATAAAATCCCTCCGCTTTAGAATCTATAAGATACCTTGAATGTATTTGCGCATATGAAAACCAATTCATCTTTATGCCTTGTTCTTCTAGTTTTTGCATTGTTTTAAGTTCACTCTTTTCATCCAATATTTCCCCATATCTAACTGTTTGTTCCTTCTCATATATTATAGGATAAGAAAAAGCTTCAATAGTTGATAACCAGACTGGGATTTTCAAATAACATTTTCTCTTAATTTTCTCCCAATTCAACCATAAAGACTCCCTTATATAATGCCTTCAAAATTGTGTTTGTTTTTTTGTAGCATATCTACCAGTGGTGTGGCTCTACCTGCAATAAATATGAGCGCTTGAAAGCTACTCAGGTTGCTGCAGGCATTCGAGACAATGAACGGAATGGGAGAGCACAGTTGATTGTTGTGGATGAAGGAAGTGAGCCCGGGGAGCTTCTAAAGGTATCATTTTAATTTGATTTAAAAATGTTTGTTAGTTGGATAGTTTATCTAGCCTGCCTCAGGCCATAGTTCCAGATCTCATGGATTTGTTTTTGTATATGTGAGAAGGTATAAGCATCTTGTGAAGGCTGGAAAAGAACTTTGGTTAAAACTCTCACCCTGTAGTCAGTATTGATTTATGTCAGACGTGTCAAACACACAGCTGGCGGGCCGGATCCAACCTGAGATAGGCCCAGAGTTGTCCCCATAGGGCCATCCCAGACATGGCAAGAGACCAGCTTTGCTGCAGCAGCCCAGGACCACCCTGGCCGCGCCTACTCAGTCAGTCACGATGACCAGGCCCACCCCAGCTGCTCAAGGGAAAACAAAATCCTGATACAGCCTGCAGTGGGATCAAATTTGAGAGCCCTGATTTATGTGGACCAGTAGTGAGCTGCAGGCTGAAGAAAGGAGAACAAACCACCAGAAAGGAATGAGTATTTAAAAAGTGACCTGATATAGCTTGAATGAGAAATGAATGAGCAAATTGAAATGAAACTATTCTATGAGACTTCAGAGAACAAACAATCTCAGTAATTGGACCAACTCGGTATAAAGTAGGATCAAGTGAATCAGGAAAGAAATGTTTTTATTCAAAATATGCATAGTAAATGTTTATATATTTATAACTATAAACAGATTTTATCTCATTCTACTTCAAGGAAATGTAGAGACGTGAAAAGGCTAAAATTCTTGAGTTCCTAGGAGAAGCAATTATATTTAATAAGAAACCATGTGGATATGATTTTGGGGCGAGCAGAGACAAGGTTTATTTGTTATAGTATATAAGAGACAACTTTATATGATGACAGTATAGAATTCTGCTGAAAGAATCAATTGTGGAAATCTTGGTGTAATAATGTTATCTTGCTCTTTAAGGAACAGTTTGCAACCTGGGAAAGAAACATTCAGAAATGTTACTTGAACCCACATGCTTCAGTATCACACCAACAGAGGCAGAAAAAAAAAGGCAAAATTTGAATTGATACAGTGATAAAAGTAGAGCTGTCTCTTTCCAGCTTGTTTCAAAGGAGTGTGGAAACAAGACAACTCAAGTTCTGTAGTTACTTGAGAAATAGTTATCAAGATGACAAGAGATTTGGTGTTAGTAAATTTATAAATTGATCAGAAAAACAAAAACTTGCGTGGAGGATGATTTCATAGGCCAGCTGTACTTTCCATATAATATAATACAATATAATACGCAATGATATAATGTAATATATGCACACACACATAATTGTTGCCTGTAGTTTCAAACTTTTTTAGGCTATGGAATCTATTATTTAAAAAAATCCCACAGTTCCTGATCAAGATGCAAAACTCTTATGATGGAAAATCGCCTATGATCAAGCAGACTTTTTTTTAACCTTTACTCTCTCACAGAACTCCTGGCTATTTATTATATTAAAATGGCAGAACTGAGTCAAAGGTAATGTATTCAATTTATTTTTATAACGTCCTTGAACGAATACAACATGTGATGATTATAATCTCCAAAGCACAGAATCTCTACAGAGAAGCCAACTAGAAAGTTATGAGGTTTTGTTCCTCTTACCCAGGATTTTAATAATCCTAGATAACTGCATGTTGAAAAGTATGGGGTAGATATATCTCATTAAATCTTGGAAATAAACATCTTTTAACTAAATATACTGCCTTTTCTTCCCCCTTTCCTGCTGGCATTATTTCAAAGTGAAAAATAACTTCCTTATATCTTTCACAGAGTCATAAAAGTTAAACAGCACATTCTCTTTTCAACTTTCAGATAAGATGATAAATGATCCATGCAGGGTGACTTGATATTTAAGAGGCACATGTCAAACCTGCAGAGAGAGAGGGAGAAGGAGGAAGGGACGGAGAGTGGGGGAGGGAGAGAAAGAAGGGATAGTGATGTAAAAAAGCACCAGATGGGATGAAGTACCTTGCATTCTCATTTCTGCCCATTAAGTAATGAATTTGAAGTTCTATGATTTGATTAGAGCTCTAACCCCATTTTTTGGAAGCGTGTAATACACCCCAAATATATCATGCTGCCATGCAAACTTTTAGAGAATAGTCAAATAGTGGATGAACGTAGTTACAGTATTACAAACAATTAGCAACTGCAGATTTTTGCTTTTGTATTTTCAGTGGGTATTTACCCTGAAGACCACTGCTCCATTTACCAAAGTAGTAGGCCATATTTATGAAGTGTGCAATAGCCATTTAAAGACTGGGAGTGGCAAGTGGGCAGTGTTTTATTGTACCAGCTTGGATTAGATTTATTATTTAGACCAGCATTCCCCAACCTTTCTTTGCAGACCGGTAGGGGGTGGGAGAAGGGATGGTTCATGTGAGCAGTGGGCAAACAGGTGTGCACACAGCTCCATTTGTATGAGCGGCAGGCACACAAATGTGCCACTTACACAAATGGAGCTGTGCTCACACTGTCATGCAAATGGACCTGTGTGTATGTATCTGCTTGCTCACATGCAAGTGGAGCTCTGTGCGCGCATGCACTCACCCACTCCTTCTGCGGCCCAGTTCTGAAAGGCCTATGGCTTGGTAATGGAACATGGCTCATGGGTTGGGCACCCCTAATTTAGACAACATGGACCTGAATCTGAAATAACATTATTTGACCTTTCAGTGATAAAAGCAGAGGTGGTATTCAGCAAGTTCCGACCGGTTCTGGAGAACCAGGTAACAGAAATTTGAATAGTTCAGAGAACTGGCAAATACCACCTCTGACTGGTCGGTTGGGTCTTCTTTTATTGCCCTGGGAGCTGGAAAGCAGGTTAGTGGGATGGGGATGAAATGGGATTTTGCAGTAACCTTCCCCCAGGAGTGGGGAGGAAATGGGGATTTTTCTTCCCCTGGAGTGAGGTGGGAATGGAGATTTTACAGTATCCTTTGCCTGCCGCATCCACCAAGCCACGCCCACAGAACCAGTAGTAAAAAATTTAGAATCCCACCACTGGATAAAAGTACAGAATCTACATTACTATGTTATAAAACGAAGATGGAGCGAGCAATGACTCATTCTTCTATAATGAGAAGTATTTGCACGCAAAAGTACCCATAAAGTTTCTGCAATATTTATACATAAAACTGATTTTATTTATTTTGTTTCTATGTAAGCAGAGCTACAGTATTAGTTTTTGTACATAGATAGAATTCTTTTACTTTTTTCTTCTTTACAAGTAGCAATTAAATCATAATTTCTTTAATCAAACTGCAGTTCTTTTTTGCAGTCCCAAATGGGAAGCAGCTCTTTTACAAGTGGCCACATTTCTAAACTTTAATTTGAAAAAGATTTAAAATGGTTTACTCTGGTTTCATTATTCAGAGTATACCTATAACAATATTTTCTATTCAGGAATTTTACATGGCAGAGTTTTAAAATGTTCCTTCAGTGATTATAATATTAATGTATGTATGTATGTATGTATGTATGTATGTATGGTTTTCAGCTTTGTTCGGGTATTTTCCCATGTCATTATAGTTGTGCTTTTAATGTTGTAGCAATGTTTCGGCAGAATCTCATCTGCCATCATCAGGCTTGTGTATTGGGTTCATCTGTATGTCAGGCTTTTGCAGCCGTTTCTGTTTTAAATTTGGTGCTAGCCTCATGCTATTCTAACAAAGCACAAGGCTAGCACCAAATTTAAAACAGAAACATCTCAGACGAACCCAATACACAAGCCTGATGATGGCAGATGAGATTCTGCCAAAACGTTGCTACAACTTTAAAAGCACAGCTATAATGACGTGGGAAAATACCTGAACAAAGCTGAATACCATACATGTAAGTACCCACAAAAACTTAAGAAAACACACACACACAAACAAATATATTTTTCTCATAAAATCCAAGGTATGAAAAAAGTGTTTTTTCTTCTGATACAGCAAAGCAATTTTTTTAAATGAAGCTTTTATTTATTTATTAATCAATTAATTTATTCATTCATTTATCAATAGACTTAATTGATTAAGGTCCATAGGACTATAACTAACAAACTGAAAATATAATTCTTTTAATAATACAAAATTCACTGGCCAGTCTGTCCTACTTCATGATTACACAGTGATTGGCACATTGGGAATATTGATTTTTATTTGGTTAACTTGAGTGCTTTCAACATGAGGACAATTGAAGTAATCTATACCAAATGTTTTTCTTTATTTCTTTTTCACATCTGTAATGGCATTCTGCTCACTCATTTTTGAAAAACAAACTTTAAAAAAATGTTTGAACAAGACCAGGATGGAGTAACTATTGGGTCTCATTGCTTGAACTAAAAAAAAGCTTAATTCAAATATAATCTTAAGTGTCATTTAAGAGCCTTATATTTAGTTGGCAAATTTCCACTGTATCACTGCCTTTAGAATAATTGATTCAGGGCTTAATCAGCCATGCTTTGTAGAGATATATGGATAGGGTCTCCCATAATTTATTCCCCTATCAGATATATTATTGTTCTGAGTGAAAATTAATAGTTAACTGTAAAAGACTTAAAACAAAATCTTTAATAGTCCTCTACTGGAACTTAAACACAAACGATGGGCTATTATGATCAGAAATCTATACCTTTGCACTCACAAATGGTCTAGCACAGTGGTTCCCAAAGTGGGCGGTACTTCCCCCTGGGGGGCGGTGGGATGCTGCAGGGGAGCGCTAAGAGGCAAGGGGGCCAGCTAAGAGGCAGCAGGGGGGCGTTCGAGGCTCTGCAGGGTCACCCCATTGACCGTTGCACTGATCAGGAGCCAGCACCTCGAATGCAGCAACTCCGATGCACCTCATTGTAATGGGGTCCAGGAGGAGGAGGAGGGGATGGAGTGAAGTGCAGTAAATTTGAGTGTGCTGCATGGGTGCTGCAAGAGCAGCAAACAGTCATGGAGCCGGCTGTGATGGGACCTGGAGGGTGCGCATGAGAGGAGAAGGAGGGGAGAGGGAGGATGGAAGCCTCCGCCTCGGCTTGCGCTCATTCCTCAGCCAACCTGGATTTCCAAAAACTTGCCAAGAAGAAAGAAAAGAAACTTCTCACACTCTCAGAAAGCCCTGCATGCTCTACTCTTCACTATCCTTTTTTCTTCCTTCCTTTTGGAAATCTGGACTAGCTGAGGAACGAGCGGAAGCCGCGGTGGAGGCTTCCCTCCTCCCACTCCCCCTCCTCTCGTTCTTCAGCCAGTCCAGATTTCCAAAAGGAAGAAAGAAAAGGGGACAGTGAAGAGCCCAAGGAGAGCACGCAGGGCTTTCCAAGAGAGAGAGAAGAGACACAGACAGGGAGCGAGAGAGAGCGAGATACACACACACACACACACACACACACAGAGATACAAATGGAGAGGGAGAGATTCAACTCAATTCAGCTCTGTCTGCTCCCCTCTCTCTGTCTTTGCCCAGTTTTGCAAGGATTCAGCAGCGATCTAAGGCAGCAACCTCGTAGCACTGTGAGGTAACAGCCTGACTGTCACTCCTTTTGGAATGCAAGGTTTCCAGAGACAGAAAGAACGTGGCCAAATTTTCTTACAGTTATTTCCTGGGTATGGGAATAGGGAAGGCGGGTGGGGAGTGGGGGAGAAAGAGGCATAGAGAGAGAGAAAGAGAGAAAGTTAGAGGAGGGAGGGAGAAGGAGAGGGAGAGAGAAAGAAAGAAAGAGATGAGAAGGAGGAAAGGAGGGAGATAGAGGGAGAAAGAGATGGGAGAGGGATGGAGGAGAGAGAGAGGGAGCAACTTGTTCCCCATAGAAAACACAGAAAACCATAAAACCTGGGGGGGGGTGTTCATGTGACTCAGTGGAAGTGACATTGAATTGCCACGCCCACCCATGTCTCGGGGCTCCCGGTGTTTTGTTTTCTGTGGGAAACAGGTCCAAATGGCTCTTTGAGTGTTTAAGGTTGCAGACCTCTGACCTAGGAGGAGGCAGAGGAAGGGGGGCTTTGACCACATGCCCAGTATCCAGGATCCTGCTCAGCCAAGCCTGCCCCTCCTTGTAGTTGCCTTGCCTGACAGCAAGTTCACAGGGTGCCCCCCCCTCCGGCCACTCACGTTGTAGAGGGCAGTGCTGTTCCCTCCTTCCTGGAGCAGGGCAGGGTTGAGGAAGCCCAGGGCAGGCAGCTTTGCTTTACTTTCCCAAAGTGCCACCGCTGTCACGTTCTGTCTGTCTGTCTGTCCATCCATCCATCCAAAAGGTCTGTCTGCCTGCCTGCCTTCCTGCCTACCTGCCTGTTTTTCTGTCTACCTACCTTATCTATCTATCTATCTATCCATCCATCCATCCATCCATCCATCTATATCTACCTACCTACCCATCCATCCATCCATCCATCCATCCATCCAAAAGGTCTGTCTGTCTTCCTGCCTGCTAGCCTACCTGCCTATCTATCTACCAATATATCTATCTACCTACTTACCTATCTATCTACCTACCTACCTGTCTCTCTCTGTCTCTCTATCCATCCATCCATCCATTCATGTTCAAAGCGCCGGCCCCTCAGGCACATTGGGAAAGTAGGGCAAAGCCAGTCTGGGAGGGAGGGAGTGGGAGAGAGAAAGAGAGAGACCTGATGCATCAGATTGAATGAGGCCTAGACTGAGGCCCTTTTCCACATTGAAACATCTTTGCCAGCACATTGAAACATCTTTGGCTTCTATTAAACGTTTTGTGGACAAAACATGGTCAAGACTATCAGGAAGCTAGTCATTTTGTTGAGACTTTAAACAGGATCCATTGGATCAGATCTCCACCCTAAAAAATTACTTTCCCCCAATGTTTTAAAGTGCCAATTCTGAAGAAGGCAAAACCAAAATGTACTGGTAAATTACAAGGAGGACACACACGCACACACACTCCCTTCTAATCCTGCTGGAGCAGGTGATTGGACTAGAATAGATACTTCATTATCTTTCTCCTCCCTCCCTCCCTCCTTCTTTATTTCTTTTTCTTTCTGTCCCTTCCTTCCATCCCCCACTCTTTCTTCATCTGTCCCTTTTTCTTTCTTTCCCTTTTTTGTTCTTTTCTTCCTTCTCTCTTTCTCTCTCTCTTTTCTCTCTCTCTTTTTCCCTCTCTCAGGCTCACCCCATTGACTTGGTGCACTGCTTCACTCGGACTTGCTTGGGCAGGTCCCTCCAGTGCAGCGGGCTCAATGGGGTGGACCTGCGGAGCTGGCACCTAAAATGCGGCAGTGGTGGCACGTTTGAAAAGTTGAGCAAAGCCAGAGGTCGGTAATTTTTGCTGCAAAGAATCACAAAAGCTTCTGGGTTGTGCACAAGAAGGGACACAAATGTCAATGCAATTCAGCAACATAAAATAAAGAAATACAAATAATACAAATCAACAAGAATCAGCAAAGTATCTCTGATTAGATTTTATTCACTACTAGAATCTAGTCAGAGATGCCTTGCCGATTCTAGTCCAATGACCTTCTCCAGCAGTGTTAGAAGGGAGTGTGTGTGTGTGTGTATGTATGTGTGCATGGCTGTCAAAATTCCAAAAACAGATCAAGTAGCTCTGGGGAAGCCAGTCATAAATTAGAACACTTGCTAAACAACCGGCCATTAAGTGAGGACCACTTGCATTTGGTTTGCCAGTCACCTGGGCACGCCTACCCAGTCACATGACCACCAAACCACACTTATCCGGTCATGTGACCAGCAAGCCATGCCCACCCAGTCACGTGACCAGGAAGCCACGCCCTCAAATTAGGCCATGCCCACAGAATTTAAATCCCACCCCTGGGTGGGGGGCACCTAGGATGAGTTTCTAGCACAAAGGGGGCGGTGGACTGAAAAAGTTTGGGAACCACTGGTCTAGCACAATTAACCATGGGCCCATGGCTGTACCCCCTTCACTGCCCCCCCAATGCAACTGACCCATTGTGGGTGTTTATCCTCAGCTGGATCTCCATTTGTATTTTTCTTCCCCCATTAGTCACCTGCCACTAGTTTTCTACCCCCTCATCCCAGGCGATAAACAGAAGGACACTTGTATATGGGACAAATAGCCACACATCTGGGTTCTGGGCTCCACTCCCCAGCTTCTGCTTCCACCACCTGTTGTAGCCTATCTGACCCTGCTCTGCATCCAGCTTCCCTTGGATGCTCTGGTGTTGTGAGGAAGAGGAGGATTCAGAGTGGGATGAGGCAGGAACAACAGGTGACAGCTGCTGCTGCTTCCTGAAAGGAATTTATGATTCACGATGGTTGAAGGGGCGATTCCAGTACTTTGTGGGGAGACTGGAAAATGAAACGGAGATTCGTTCTTGGCAGGATATGTCCAAGGTACATGCCCCAGACCTTATTCAAATGTATCATGCACAATTCCCTTCAAAACCACATCCTGATTGTCAGACTCGGGGGAAGGGTCCTGCAGTGAGAGATAGTGTTGTGACTGGAAGGAGAAGGTCCTCCCATCATGTGGACTGCCTTGACATCCATCAACCTGGCACAGGCAATCTTGAGAGGGCAAGGTGGTTGGCTTCCAGCCAGCTAGCTTCAAGTTTTGAGAACCTGGCCTTGCTTATCGAACTAGAGCCCAATTTGTTGAACTGATGGGACTTGGGGACCCTCCACCAATGCTTGGGACAGATGTTTTCCAGGGTCAGGAGATGATTAATCACCAAGGGCATTTGTAAGTGTAGCTTGTCCATGCCCCTCTGGGTCACCTGCAGCACTAAATCATGTCCCTGAGATTTAGATGGATAGAATGGAGCAGGGAAGCAAATGGGGAGGGTTCTCTAATAGGGTCTCAAAGCTTGAAGCTTACTGGCCCAGGAGCCAACCACCCTGTCTTGTCAAGATTGCCTGCACCAGCTTGGTGGAGCTCGAGTTGCCCACATGGGAAAGGCTGGTTGGGGGCAGGAGCTTCCCTTTCCCAGCTTTTCAGAAGGTGGCATAGGCTACTGCCCATTGCATCCTGCCTGGCCCCAGTGTACAGCTAGCTCTTCTTCCAAATGCCACAGTGTCCAGAGAAGCTGGGTACAGAGCAGGGCCAGGCAGGACACAACAGGCGGCAGGAATGGTGGCAGAAGCTGCAGGGTTGAGCCCAGTGCCTGGATGCATAGGTATGCATCCCCTGCAGCTTCTTGGCTGGAGACAAGTGTCCCTCTCTGAATCACGTGGGACAAGGGGAGGGGGGGACATTGGAAAAGGTCCAGCCAAGAATAAATGCCTGCAATTAGTCAGCTGCAAGGAAGGGCCTGTGGGGAAGTGGGTGCAGCCATATGCCTCTGGTTAATTGTCCCATTCCATCCCTGAGAGTTATCCAATGACATTGTGATATTAAATGTGTGTTGGACTTTCTTTAAGAAGCTGAGACATTCTTGAATAAAGTGACTGAACAACTTTCTTAAGAAATTACATTTTGTCAATTCTGTACACCTAAATTATAGTATACCCAACCCACTCATCTGTTCTGTATGATTGTGTCCTTTGCACCTTAACTACTTATAAGTTCAAAGGCGTTTGAACAGTTATAAATTACATTAAATTACCTCAAGACAGAGTTGATATTTGTTAGTAAGTATCTGAACTAGAAACTCAGTTCTCGATAAATTTAGGTGGATCATGACATTCTCATGGAGCACCCTTAGTCTACTTGGGACAATAATTATAATCCTTCTTTACATAAAGAAGCCATTATGACATGTTTTGGAAACTGCTACTTGTTAAAAAGGGCAGGTGGAAAAAATATTTTAAAATCCTTGAATTGTCAGCCTTTAAGCAGTTTTAAAATATAGGCTCTTTTTAAATTCTTTAAACTTTAAAATAAAACCCAGATGCATTAGAACAAAGTTTAAAACTGCTTAGAAATCTCAAACTTCCTTCCCATGAGCACAATTACTGGAGCACAAGATATACTCCACAGTATTCCAGCAATATAATCTTGACTTGGTAGATGTGTCTGAGGCTGATTGCCTGCTTTTTCTCCTACTTCTGACTTAATGATGTTACCAGAGAAAACTGGCAAGTAGCGGCTGAGTAAACCCCTCCTCCTTTTGCCCTTTTTACTCAGTGCTGCTGCCGATACCATCAGAACTTCCTCTCCAGGCTGTTGGCTGCTGCTTTTATTTTTCCCCAGCCACATCTCACTTTCTGCCCAGTGTTGTAGATTGCCTGAGGAGAAACAGCTGAATGAGCAGTGATTCTTCTTAGTACATAGCATTTCATGTTCCACAACTAATGAGGCCATCCTGGTACTATCTTCTTCAGCTATTCCCCTGCTCACTTGTGCTCCTGATGTCCTACAAGGAAGTGTCATATGCTAGTCTGAAACCAACATTGCCTGGCCTATTTGGGCCTATGGAGATTCTCAGTCATCCAGGTTGTCCCAAAGGTGCTACAAAGTCCAGTTGCCTTTTGGGGGAGGAAGAAGCACCAAGACTAGGCCCACTATGAATTTTCGTGCATGTAAAAAGGGACCCCAGATTTAATCAAAATATAATTGCATTGATTATAGCCTATTTAACTGAAAACATCTTAGAGATAAGGAAATGGTGATGAACATATGAACAGGATCCCTGATCATGAACATAAAGATTGATATGTAGAAGCAAAGATGATCCTCCAAGCAACCCAAATCAATTATTTAGGGATTTCAGAAATATTAACAATAATTTAAAATAAGATTAAAAACATGCTGGTCATCAGTATACTGTAACTGATGGAAAAATGATATATGGGAGGTTATTGGAGGGACTGTTTAATTTGGCAGTTGACCATTTTCCCAACTACCCTGAGAATAATTATTCTGTTGGGTCTGCTCTTAATCTCCTCAGAAAAGTAAGAAAAGGCCATAAACCATGAATAAAGTAATGCCACTATATTTGTCAGCTGGCAAATACTATTTTATTTATCTTATTGCATAATATCTTGATAGGACAGAAATATATAGAGGTAGCTTCTTGTTTTAAATATGTTTAAGGTGCTTTTATTATCTTTATATCATATTGCTTTGCTGTTTCTCCCTTATCAAATATTTGCATTGTCAACATGGGACTTTGCTTCATAAATATATACTCTGGGTAATATTGCATTGCAGATATCTTATTTAAATATATTCTGGTTAGACATTAATCCAAATGAGGTTAATTTTTCTTTACTACATATGAAGAGAATTCAATGATGTATTTATATTAGGCAGTGAATTTCCAGCAGGTCCCACATTTGATGCCTATATAACTCAATTTTAAGAATTTGCTTTTCTCATTTTAATTGTACAGATATAGTTATAACTTGCAATTATATTTCTTTCCATCAAAATGAAGTAGACTTGAAAACAAGTCACATACAGTATAGGATGCCTCAGAATAACTTTTTTAGATCCGAAATATCAAATTTTATAAACTTGGCAATTGTTAAAGTGTGCATCTGTTTTTGAGATTTGCACAGGATTTGCCCTTAGATAAATATTTATAAATAGCCTCATTTTAATGCTGACCCATCTTCATATTGACTATGTACCTAGGTAACAATGCATTTGGTGATTCATTAAGAGGTGTATAAAATGGATTTGGAAACTAAGCAGGGTTGGGCTTAATTAATACTTGTATGGGAGACCTCTAGGAAATATTAGGGCTTCTGAGCTAGTTTGAAAAGTTAAAAAAACCCTGCTCATAATATGAAGAGGGCACTGGAAACCTATTTCTTCCAAGAAAACCAGTGGACATGATCATGGAGTCATCAGAAGTCAAGCTTAATTTGAAAGATTTTATCTTTCTTGTAATCAGTCCAAAATATTCCTAATTTTGCGATGGCAAGGTGGGATAGAATGGCTTATATAAAATGACTTATGTAATCTCTCAGTAGCATTTTTTGCTAAATCTTCCGAGAAGTGCCTCCTGTTCATTGATGTAAACATACCGTAATTTCCATAAATTTTCTTTACCGTAAGTATTTAGTTTTTGTTCTTTGATCCTATATTTTCAATGTGGACAATGTGACCAGACCAACTAGTGGATAGATTGGTTTTTCCACTTGTTTGAATTTTATGATAGGAAACAAGTACATATTTTAGACCGTCTAAGTTTGAAAGTTGTATATATTTAGAAAAGTACATTTTATGAAAGAATAAGTTCAAAAGAACATTATGAAATACATATTTCTGTGTGAACTTCCATGGAAATTGGAACAATGGAGTTTTGAATAAACACATATGAAATGAAAGTTTTCCATTGGATAAATACTATGAATGAGCAAGTTTAATACCCACTACCTTCCTAGCATGTGTCTGGTTTAGATCAACCTCTTGTCATCCATCTTTCCAAAGGCATGAAGACATCTGATTGAAGTTGCAAAATTAGGTGGGCTTATGTTGGTGCGACTTTGAAATAACCAAAATCACCAAAAATGATCAAGAATGTTTATCCATAAATAAAAAGGATAGTCAGGTTATTTATATTACTTTGCCATCCTAGGTCTCTTTCAGCCCCAACTTCTTTATGTTCAGGTTTTAGGACCCAAGCAAAATCTTCAGGAAGGCAATGACAATGATGATGAGGCAGCTGATATTACCAACAGGCGAAATGCTAAACTCTACATGGTAAGAATCCTCTTTTTTATGCATATATTTTTATATGGAGCAATGAAAGCATGTTCTTTTAATGGTTTGATATGGCTACTGCGATATGCTTCTTTCGTACCCTTTTTGGCAGTCTAAATTAGTTATTTAAATGCTTTCAACCATTTAAATCTATGACAGATTTATCACATTAAAAATATGCAATGTATATCCACAGGCAACGAGTATGCATACTGTATGTGGCAAGTACAGAATATCATCACACAGATATTGTAATTTACATATTTGCATCGGTATCAGGATTCAAATAACTAATGCTGGTATTTGGATTGTGATATTGTTTGTAAGACACCCTGCTGTATTCATCCATGGCTTTTGCCTGCTGCCTTCAACCTGATACTTTGAACCTGTGTTCTAAAAAATTTTCCCTTAAGGATACTATATCTGTTTTCTGTATTATCTGATGCCCCATTAAAGCAAAAAAAATTATGGAGGGGCATATTCAAGTAAATGCAAGTTTGGCTCCTCTTGAGATCATCCAACTGAACCCTTGGAAATGAAGAGGAAAGTGACTATTATTATGTATGTTGATTCTCTACCTTGCTTGAAAACTTTCACTATCAACTGAATAGCAGAAAAGGACTTCTAACATTTTATAGTTCTCCATTCCAGGAAAAACATCATGTGCTAATATTTGCCTGCAATTATATGCCTAAGTAATTACAAATGTATGCAGAAGAATTATAAATAGTTATTGTGTGAGAGAGGAGAATTGACAGTCCACTGCTTCTCTTATGAAAAGGTGATCAAGAAAAAGATGTCAGCTATTCTTGATTACCTAGTGATACTCTCTGATAATAATAGGAACTCACTTCGCAAACAGCCACTCCGGTTCTTTCTTCCATCAAAGCTAGAAGGTACTAATCTTGTTTTTTTGGTCTGTGATTTAAACAATAGAATTTCCTACTGATTTACATTGTTCATACAATTTCAAAGTGATATTCTCTCTAAAGAACTTCAGTGACTTGATTTTAATGCTATAAAATTGTCATTTTTATTTTTGAATTCTAATGCATTGTAAGGAGAAATTAACCAAATTATAAAGTAAAATAGTTCAGCTCTCTCTTCTGGAAACAATGGAAAATGAAGCATGAGAGCAGAAACTGGTTCTTTTGGAAATGGAATGAAACATTGATTAACCCTCTTTTATGTCTGGAGTAAAGGAAAGCTGGCACATATTTATTAAAAGATGTTTGGTACTGCAAAAGTACCACTTTAAATAACTGAAAAGGGATTTACATGTATTTAATTTAGTGCTATACTTGATCCTGGTTCCCCTTTCCAAAACGTGTGATATATTTACTTCTAAATAGACTGTATTCAGATAAAGGAGCTTGTAGTCCCTGCTGATTTTAATGTTTCCTGTTTTTAGCATGACTAGAAAATTAAAGTGTATGCGGGAAATTAAAGTGTATGTAGGCTTTAATTTTTGGCTTCTTGCATTTTCATTTTTATAGCGCCAAATTGCTGTAACAAATGAGATGAATACAGCAATTGTTCTCCTTCCTTTCTGCTACGGGAAAAGAAATTGGGTTATTAGGAGATAATTCGATAAAGAATGTTATTAGTAAACCTTCAGCCAATTTCCTTTGCAGAGCTCTCTCTGTAATAATTCATTTTTAAAGTTTCAATTTAACATTACTTAAGATTACTTAATTTAAATAATTAAAATTTACATAATTTTTTATAGTTTAATCTCATATTGCATTACCCTGAAGCAAAACCACTGAAACTAATAAAACAATATAAACCAGATTCTAGCTTTTTGTTGTCTTTCGTTGCATCAGGAGCACAAATTTGAAAGTTCAAAGTTGAATGCAATGGCACCCCCTGTACATCCTTAGACATGAACTTTAGAAGTTGTAACCAAGTGAAATTACTTGAACTGTGAGTTGATCTTCATGTGAATGTCCTGCATATTCAGGTGTCCGATGCCAGTGGGTCTATGAAGATTACACTTGTTGCAGATGAAAATCCCTTCTCAAGACCAATGCTTTTGTCTGAAGAATGTTTTATATTGGATTATGGTGCAGCTAGACAGATATTTGTATGGAAAGGTAAATGGAAGTCTCTCTGCTTTCTTTTTAAATGCCAATAGAAGCTTGAAATGAAAGTCACTGGCCCCAGAAGATAAAATTGACATGAGACAATTTTTCTGTTCAGACTCTTAAGAAAGTTGGTCTCATTTAAAACAAAATGAGGTAGGAAGGCCATTGAATATCTGGATTCAATAAATCACTCTAGCTTCCTGCTTTATTAGTGTAACTACAGAGTAAAAATCTTTTAAAAAAAATAACCAAAAAGAAAGGGAGAAATTTCCTAAGATTTTTACCTGCCAGAAAGAATTTGCTGAGCAATTGAGCTTTTAGGGGTTCCATTATCATAATCCTCCAAAGAAACCTTTGTTTTAGCATGTGGACATACATTGATATAAAGTCTGAAGTTTTTGTTTCTGAAGAGATGAAAGGTCTTTGTTTGCTTTCCTGGTAGATCATTCTCTATAATTGGTTCTTTGATAAAAGTAAAATTGTTCAGGACATGTAAATGAAAGTGTTGTGAAGTCATAAAATCTTTATGCAGGAATAGATTCTCTTAGGGGTTTGTGTTTGTGTGTTTGTTTGTTGTTCTTTATCTCTTGGAATGTCTTGATACTGTAAAACATGTATCATGCTGGAAATACTGTTAAACATGTTGGTGGTTGGATTTGGGGAGTTAAAAATCTTAAGGTTGCCAAGTATGAAAAAGCTGCTCATCTTAAGGTTGCCAAGTATGAAAAAGCTGCTATAAAAATCTACTATGACAGATCTCTTTCCTGTAATCAGTAAAGGAAACTGTAAACCTGAGCAGATTAAATTAAGTTTTTGATAACAATTCATAACTAGCAGTTATCAGAAGCTTTGTTGCCTAAATCAGTAAATAATATCAATTGCTACCATTTTGCTAGAATCTTTTCTATTATGCCATTTGAAGTTATGCTGCCCCCCCCCAAATCAAATTGAGCTTAGACTCAGCAATAAATTAAAATAAATGTCAGTGTTCCGAAGAAGTTTCTGAACTTTTCCTTTCATCGAACCACTTCATTGTTGTAATGTGAACTATCGTTTTATATTAATAAGGTAAAAATGCTAATCCAGATGAGAGGAGGGCTGCCATGAAATCAGCTGAGGAATTTGTTCAGCAAATGAATTATCCTCTCAACACACAGGTATGCTTATTTAAGGAACACCTGCTGTTACACAAGATTTCTAACGTTATAGTAACTGCAGTTGTAAGGCTACCATAACCTAATTACTGTATTTTTCGGAGTATAAGACGCACTGGACCATAAGTTGTACCTCGCTTTAGAAGAGAAAAGCAAGAAAAGAAACGGTTTTTTGCCTCCATGGGTCCCGTTTTTGCCCTCCCTGGCATTCAGAAGCACTCTGCACAGGCCTGTTTTTGGCCTGCAGAGTGCTATTGGATGCTGGGGAGGGCAAAAATGGGACATGCAGAGGGTTCAGTAGGCCAAAAACAGGCCCGTATTCACTCTATAAGATGCAGAAACATTTCCACCCACTTTGGGGGGGAGGGGAAGTGCATCTTATACTCTGAAAAATACGGTACTATGGGTACAATTGAGATAGAAAATATATTATCTGTAGATTAAAATGTTTCCAATATTCAATATTTTAATGTCCAGGCTTGAATTTTTAGATTTATTATAAAAATTAAGATTGTCAAAATTAAAAACCCTAACATAAAATCCTACACCAAACCAAAAGCCCCATAAAATCAGATCAAAAACTGTAACAAAATCTGCTACATATATGTGATCTAAAAAGCAGCAAAGCCTTGTAAAATAGAAAAGTCAGACAATACGATATTCACATTTCTGACCAAAAAGAATTTCTCAAGCAGCTAGTTTTAACATTTGTTTGAAGCACCTAGAGGAATGCCTCAAAAAGATCCACCTACTATTTGTTTTGCGTGAGCATAAACATTCATGCTGATTATTTCATATATTTAAATGCAACAGAGATTTCAAGCAAAAAAAAAAGAAGTAATGATCACGTACCTGAAAAAGAATAACAATAGACTGAGAGAGAACAGGGTTTAGAAAAATCTGAATAGTTGCAAATGCATGATAAAGCTTTCTTGATCTATCAGCCAGAAATAGAAAAGGAGAGTCAAGATTTGCAAGAAAATGAACTAGTTAAGCAAGGAAATGCAGCAATTTTCAGGCTCCAGCAACCAAAAGTAACTGAAAGGCAAAATGAATTGGCTGGAAAAGTCATTAAAAACTTGCAAGAATTGATAGCAAGAATTAGACTATTTGTCTTAAAGCAAACATAGAGGAGACTCTTATTTGAGATATTTCAGAACATAAACCTGAAAACCATTTCAGCATTAATATTTCTGAAACAACTCAACTGGGGTAATGTATTATGTTGCTTGCATTGTTACCAAAGATTGAGATGTGAAAGGAATTAAAACAATTTTTTTAAAAAACCTAAGTGGAAATTCTCTTAGAATTGAAAGTGAAAGAAATAAATGAAAATCTGAATAATTTGCAAGATCTAAAATTATGAAAATATAAAAACAAACAGTTGAAACTGATTCTAAAAATTGCAATGGCTTTTGGCAAGTGAAAGGTGATTTTGGTTTTTAAAGATCTTAAAAAAAACAGAGCATCATCAGAACCAAAACCACAGCTCATAATCAAGAACTAAAACAGAAAATTATATTATCAGAAAAAACCCTACACAAAGTAATATAATGGTCATAAAAGCCAATTCAAACAAAATTTAAAATTTAGAGCTAATCAAGATAAGGAATATTGTTTCCAAGTACCATCCCAGTGAAATAATGTTTGTAAACCTAAGCAAAATTAAAATAAATATAAACATTGTTGATATGAATATAAATATTTAAGAACAAAGTAATCTTACTTTTTGGGGAAAACTATGGGATCATTCCATTAAAAATAACAAAATGACATTGCTGAGAGTTAATTACTGAAAATGAATTAGAGAAAAATTAGAGACTTTTAAAGAGAAAAATAGTTCAGAAGTAGTAAAAAATATAAAAAAATGAAGTGCGCCTGGAATTGATAAATTGCATGCAGGTTATGAAGAAAAAAATGATTTGATGATTACATTTAGACAGTGATGCCCAACCTTTTTGGCACCAGGGGCTGGTTTCATAGAAGATCATTTTTCCACGAATTGGTTGGGGGGAATGGTTCAGAAAGAACTATTTGCAGAAATGGAATTTAGACGTGACTATTAAAAAGCAATAATTAAAAATGAGATTAGAAAAATTGAAAATTAAAGCACTCTATGGACATTGTTTTGAAAAATAGTAATGGAAAATTGGACAATATCAGAACATGGTAATGGATTAGGAATGGCACATTAAAAAAATAAAAAAGAAGGAACATTTTTGTTGCCCAGGAACAGCTCCTACACATAAATGTCATTGGGCTCAAATAGGAAATACTAGTTTAGATAGTAGATGATGAGATAAGAATGAAACAAATAAAACTGGATATAGTGAAATCATACATACTGATTACCAAAAAAAAAAAAAGGCATGACTGACTTTGCAAAATATTACATCAGCATTTATGTAAAAACTATGACTTCACTATCAATGAGAATTACTTATGATGTGAATTCACTATAATGTAATTGAAAATGACAGAACAAAAATGTGTGTTGTTACCTTCAGATTGATTACCTGAAATATATCAAACCAGTAACATTGTCATTGAAAATAACTATAATTTATCAGTGAAGTATTCCAATATAAAATAATTATAATTTATCAGTGAAGCTATTTCAAGACACTAAGGCTGAAAAGAAGAAAAGAGAAATTATTACAAAACACTAGTTTGGAAATAGAGATTGCAAATATTTGAAAGAAATTTATAGTGGTATCAGCTGCATTTTGGTCAGTTCATAGGCCTCTTGATAGGATTGAAATCATTAAGAAGAAAGCTAACAATATTGGCTGGGACACATGATGAGTACATTTGAAATAATAATTATTATAATAATTATTAAAAAGTCTTGCTTGTATTCCAGAATATTATGGAATATGGTCCAATCTTTAAATATGCCCTATGAGCTGAGGCTTATTTGGAGACTGGATCAAGTACTGTTTGATACTATTTTCCTACAATATGGGAGAAAAATAATGCTGGTAATTATATGTATTTCATATCGTATCTGTGATTTCATATCGTATCTGTGATTTGACATACAGATTCAGATTCTTCCAGAAGGAGGTGAAACACCCATCTTCAAGCAGTTCTTTAAAGACTGGAAAGACAGAGATCAAAGCAATGGCTTTGGAAAAGTGCATGTCATGGAGAGAGTGGCAAAAATCGAACCAATTGAATTTGATGCTAGCAAGTTACATGAATCTCCCCAAATGGCAGCCCAGCACAACATGATAGATGATGGCTCTGGGAAAGTGGAGGTATTTATGCATATTGACCTTATATTGCTGTCAACTTTCAATACTTATTTTTGTTTTATGGTGGTATTTTTGTAATATTTTTTAGCCAAACACTCTCACAGTTCACATTTTAATCGAGGTATTTTGGCTCATAAATATAAAACAGGACACATCTTAGCACAATGCTTTAACTATTAACAAGTGTAGCTGCGGCAAACTTTACACCTTGTCCTCAGGTCATGGGAAGAGCGATTGATTGTTCTCTCACTTCTGTGTCCCTACCCAGGTTTCAGAGAAGCTTTCTTGGTATTAAGGGGAAATCCTTCCCTTTTAGAGAAAAACAAGAGGGGAGGGGTTATTTTTATTTGAATTACAAGTAAAGAAGAGGGACAAAAACACCTCCCCTCCATCATCCTTGCATGCATTATTCCCAGTGATGATCATTTCCTGTGACTGTAATTAATGAAAGGAAAGTGGGGCATGCTTATATTCTGTGGATTAAAACAAAACCTTGAAGTTTTGTTGTTTGTTTCCATTAAATTCCCAAGATATCTAGAACTTGAATCCAATGAAGTAGAATAGGATTTCCTCAATTGCATAATCCCATGCAGATTAAAAAAAATGTAATTTCTCCCCTTCTAACTCACATTACACAGGAAGATACTGCATGATTTCTTAAAACATACCATGGATGATTTCCTCACGAGTGTTCCTATAGACTAAAGATTTCTGGTCAAGCCACTAATAAAAAGACCATTTAAGGGTTGTAGGATACTAATGCTTTTTTTCCCCTTCACAGATGTCTGAGGTACCAAATCTGAATTAAGTACATGTGAACAAGTTGTTATTTTGACATGTAAATATTAAATTATAAGTATACCTTTAATGTATTTAAATAGGAAAAAATGTAAGCTTATACTTTAATGTGCCACATGATTTATTTCTGCTGTGAAAGATTTCAGACAGATTGTTCCTCTGGAATGATAGTGTATCAAAAGTTCTGTTTGAGGATCTAAAATAGGTTCTAAAAAAACTATGTACAGTAGTTTTCCATTTATACCTTATTTTTCTTAGATTTGGCGCATTGAAAGTAATGGCAGAATCCCTATAGAACCTGGTAGCTATGGGCAGTTTTATGGTGGTGACTGCTACATCATATTGTACACCTACCCTAAGGGCAAGATTATCTACACATGGTATGTTTAGTTAAAGTGCTATTATTGTGTTAATATGATTTGAAAAGTCTGTCTGAAAACTTTGTAGGCATATACTAAGCATAATTCTGTGCTTCAGCTTGCCTTAGGACACGATTGGATCTCCTATTATTTTGGGATGGCTAGAAGGGATGGCATTACCCTCTGCCAGTTCTCAGTCTGCTCGGAAAGGACCTTCACCTGAGTTTTCTGAGCTGCATCAAAAGTGGTTGCTGACACTTCATTCCATTTTCAAAATAAATATCTTCAATCTGATTGGTTCACACACTACCCAGTCTCTACTCTTGTCTTCAGCAGCCATTTTGTATTGGGCTGCTGAGGTGCCTACTAGAAAATATTTACCTTTTGTTTTGGAGGACTGCTGGCTAATCCTGTAGGTTTTGTTTTAACTGAGAAAAATTGACAAGAGTTCATTCCAGTTTCTATTTTCTGACAGGAAGAATGCAAAACTGTTTTTATCCCCACCAGTCCTGAAAAATCATGCCCAGGGAAAGCAATTGACATTTGCTTTTCTGATACGGGTGAAAGGGAGAAAGAACAGGGAAATGTAACAATTGTGGCTGTATTACTCCTGGCCTAGATCAGTGGTCCCCAAACTTTTTCATTCCACCGCTCCCTTGGTGCTACAAACTCATCCTCAGTGGCCCCCACCCAGGGGTGGAATTCAAATTTCTTAACAACTGATTCTGTGGACATGGCCTAATTTGTGGGCATGGTTTGATGGTCATGTGACTGGGTGGCATGGCAAACCAAATATAAGTGGTCCTCGCTTAATGGCCAATTGCTTGGCAAGTGTTCTAACTTATGACTGACCTCCCCAGAGCTACTTGACCTGTTTTTGGATTTTGATAGCTGTGCACACACACACACACACACACACACACACACACACACCCTTCGAACTCTGCTGGAGCAGGTGGTTGGATTAGCTGTCTCATTCAGTTTCCCTCGCTCCTTCCCTCCCTTTTTCCTTCCTTTCTCTTTTTTCTGTCCCTTCCTTCCATTCCCCCTCTTTCTTTGTCTATCCCTTTTCTTCCTTTCTCTCTCCCTTCTTTACTTTCTTGTCTGTTCCTCCCCCCTCTCTCTTTCTCTCTCTTTTCCCCTCTTCTCTCTCTGTTTTTCTCTCTTTCCCTCTCTCTCTATCCCTTCTCTAACCTATCTACCTATTTTCTGGCCAGGCAGGCATGGCTTAGTCTGTCAAAGGCCTGGGCTAATCCTGCATCACCCCGTTTCCCCTTTCAGATGCCCTGGCCCTTAATCTTCCCATTTCCTCCCCCACAACTGCCTCATTTGTTGCCCCAGGGCCATGACTTTACCTTTCTCCTGTGGCTGGCTGGCAGGGAAGGCAAGCCAGGGCTGAACCATTGTTGTTGTTGGGCTCCCTGCCAGCCCACATTGCCCTTGTCATGAATGCCTGCAGCTGCCACATGCTTTTTTCGGTGCAGTTGGACTGCAGGCATCTCTCCACCCGTTCCTTCATTCCCTGCCCAGTCAGTCCTTATTGCGTATGTGCGACATCACGACAATCGCTGAAGGCCACAGTGGCGCATTGGAGAAGCAGAGCAAGCAAAGCCAGAGGTCAGTAATTTTCACTGCAAAAAGCATACAGATACCGTGTCTTTTCTTCGGTGCAGCTGGAGTCCAGCCGCACTGAAAAAAACATGTGGTGGCTAGAGGTTTTGCAGTGAAAATTATTGACCTCCGGCTTTGCTCTACTTCTCCAATGCACCACTGCAGTTGCATTCTAGGCTCCGGCCCCGCAGTCCATTCCATTGAGCCTGCTGCATCAGAGGGACTTGCCCAAGTAAGTCCAAGCGGAGTGGTGCAGCAGTCAATAGGGTGAGCCTGCATGGTCGGCACCTAGAATGCAGCTGCAGCGGCATGTTGGAGAAGCAGAGCAAAGCCAGAGGTCGGTAATTTTCACTGCAAAAGCTTCCAACTGTCATTTTTTTTCCGGTGTGGCTGGAGTCCAGATGCAGCATCTGGAGGCTTTTTGCTGTGCAAATTACCGACCTCCGGATTTGCTTGCTCTGCTTCTCTAACCTGCCACTGTGGCCATCAGTGATTGTTGTGCATGCATGCAATGTCACACATGCGCAATAAGGACTGACTGGACAGGGAACGGAGGAGCAGGCGGAGAGGAATGGGGCCAGCCAGGGGGCAGTTTTACCGGTTCTCCGAACTACCAGGAATGGTAATGGACCGGTAGAATCCCATCCCTGAATTGCGCCCTGTTAGGGGTCCACCTTCAGCATTCCTCTGCCGCCCCCTTGCCCCTTAGCGCCCCCTGCCACCACCACCCTTGCCCCCGTCCACTTTAGGAACCACTGGCCTAGATAGATAATCTGGCTATTACTGTGGCCAAAGTGGAAGGAAAGGTTGAAATCTGGAAAGGTATTTCTTAAATGGGCTTAATTTCCAGCTGGTTTATGCAAGAAAGGCAAGCAGCTGAAAACCACAGTGAGAGAAAACTTTAGTTTTACAGTCAGAATAGCTCCATTTACAATAAAGACCAACATTGTTTAAGATGAAAGATATAGTGCCTCGGTCTTTTGACTTTTGGTCCCATCTAACTCAAATTGTGAAGTATAATATATTTGTAATGCAATGAGAACTAAAAAAATTATCATAATACAGAAAAGCTGCATACTTTATGACATACTTTAGGATTTTCTTGTCTCCCTTCTATAACTATAGAACAGAATCCTTTGTTACTTTAAACATATTAGTGTCTGCCCTGATCCTAATCTTCTAAATTGGATGATTTCAAGTAGCTTTTGGAATAAGATTACTTATATAAGTTTTGTTTCTGTTTCATTTTTTTCCAAATATGTTCTAAGCCCACTACTTTATGCTTCTTGACTCAAAGAAAGAGTTATGCTTTATATAATCTTGGGGATGATTAGTTTGAAGTGAGACTTAGTTGTACTTCTTCTATCCACAGGCAAGGAACTCATGCAACTAAAGATGAACTTACTCATTCAGCATTCTTAACTGTCCAACTTGATCGATCACTTGACGGACAGGCTGTCCAGGTTAGAACTCTATTGAGAAATATGAACATCTTGATGGTGCAAACTTGAGAAAACATGAGAGAAATAGCGCAGTATTTGGTGTGTTATTTAAACTACTTTTAAATTGCATACCAAATATGTTCATATTTTTCTAATCAGTTTTGATCTCTCTCTATATATATATATTAGATATTTTTAATGCTGCTTGTTCTTTATAGAGAATAAAAATATACCCTTATTTTTTTGTGACACTTAAATAAACAAACAGTGGTCTAGAAGCTAAAACTTATGAAGAATGTTTGCAGGAATTGGGTATGTCTGGTCTAGTGAAAAGAAGAACTAGGGGAGACACAATAACAGTATTCCAATATTTGAGGGCCTACTAGAAAGATGAGGGAGCCAATCTATTTTCCAAATCACCAGAAGGCAAGACAAGAAGCAATACATAGAAACTAATCAAAGAGAGAAGCAATGTAGAACCAAAGAGAAATTTCCTAAAGTGAGAACAATTAACCAGTGGAAAAATGTAGATGTCCCATCTGGTGGAGGCTTTTAAGAATAGACTGGACAGCCACTTGTATGAAATGGTATAGAGTCTCTTGCTCAAGCAGAGGATTGGACTAGAAGACCTCCAACTCTGTTGTTTTGTATCCTAATTATATTTTGAAAAAGAAACAGACCTTTCAAAATCCTAACTGGGTAATCTAGGATGCAATTAGGTTTTCAGTCACCAGATGGTGCTGCTGCCTATTTAAAAAAATATATAAAGCTCTCCAAATGCTAAATTGGAAATAGTATTGTGCTGTTTTTCTAGGAATCTCCATAAGATCATAGTTACACTCCTTTTCTATTTTTTAATGTCTCCATGGTGAGACTCTGGATTACATACAATAATGTAACCAGTTAAAACAAAGCCAGATAAAAACAATTAAGAAACCAGAAAAACGTAATAGTAATTACCAAGTATTTATAATTATAAATGTGTCTATGGTAGTTTGGACCAAAACTATGATGGAACAAGAATGTTTTTGTCTTGCAAAATGTAAGTTGGGAGGAGGAATCCATAGTAATACTAAATCATATAAGGACCAACAATAGAGAAGGCAAACTTCACATTAGACTTGTGAATAAAATTGTAGAGATCTTAAATCTCAAGACTGTGTTTAAAAGATTGTTTAATAGAGACTAGTATTATTGTGCAAGATGAAATGCCATTGGTAGCAAGTATGGAAACATCCAACCTCATTTGTGCTCACTCTTCTCTCTCAAATTCACATGTTAGTTATTTGGCTGTCCTTTCCTACCACCAAGCTTAGGACAAGCTCTCGGAGGAGATATGCCATGTGCTTAAACAGCTCTCACTTTTGGAGCCCTGGTCAAAAACTAGGGATTCATAATATTTATCAAGTTCCTAGTAAGCCATAATACTTATTGTGTATGGACAGGGGGCTATGTTGCTTGAAGGTTTGCAACACTTACAGGAAACTGGCACCCAATGTAGATATCCTTCAGTCCCTGTGAAACATATGATATCCACAAAGAATCACTCCTTCCCTAACCTGTAAGATAGATTTTTCTCATGTGTTGTTTCTACCTATCATGCTTTTCCTCCACTCACAACTGACTTACTTTAAAGTACAATTAGCCAACTTCACATTTTTCTTTTGAAACTGCACTAAAACCCAAGTTACTTAAAAGGATTCAAACAGATATATAAAAATATAGTACATAAATGGCCTGAAAGAAGAATATTTTGGCAAACATCTATATATTCCATATATTCCAGGAGCAGAGTCCTGTAGACTGCTTCCTGCCTACCTTTTTGTTTCTCCTATATCAGATGGTAGATTGTATATTTCTTCAGCATAAAGACAATTCTGAAGGGGGAAAAAAGAGCAATGCAAGTATTTTTAAGGATATAGAGAATACAGAATAATTAGATTGGAAGGGATCTTGGAAGTCTTCTAGTCAAACCTCTTGCCCCTGTCAGGAAATCGTAACCATTCTGGACTTTCTTTCAGTTTGATGGGATGGGTATATGTGGCCATAGAAAGAATAACAGAACAGAGTTGGAAAGGATTCTTTATTCAGTCACCCTGCCATATAAAGATAGTTTTAGAAAAAAAATAATTTTAGTATATAACCTACAAATCAGTTTTCCAAAGTTCTTTGTTATTATGCTAAATTTTGGTCATACTAGTTTTCCACCTTTTTAATAATATGGATTGAAAAATGTACATTGCTCTTCATATATATTGCTAATGGTCCAAAAAATGTCTCAGGTTTTTGGCAAGGCAATTTGGCACGATGTAGTTTAGATTATTTTTGCAATATTTGAAGAACAGACAGCATTGAGGGAGTATTAAAGAGGCTTCTTGAAATAGATGTAGGGTTTTCCTATGTGTGGTAAATACCCCTGTTTTCTTCTGAATTTACATTCAAATCTTCCTGAATCACCCACAGATACACTCACTCCATTTTACTGTTTCTATTGCAGGAAAGAACAGGCTTAAAGTTCTATAACTGTACTACATGCCTGCTACAATTTTATTTTAAAGCTTACATTTTAAAATCTTTTTAAAGCTTGAATTATTCAAGAAATGATTCCTGCCAACATGTTGAGGCTAGAACTGGGCAGTAGATTTTCTGATATAAGACTTGTAAAAATATCCTGTGTTTCATATTAAAATACTTGCAGATTAGAGTGAGCCAAGGCAAGGAACCTCCACATTTGTTGAGTTTGTTCAAAGATAAGCCACTCATTGTTTACAAGGATGGGACCTCCAAGGCTACTGGCCAAGTGCCCCCTGCTGCAACCCGCTTGTTCCAAATTCGCAGAAACCTTGGAACCATCACCAGGATTGTTGAGGTAATAAATTCCTATTCAGAAATCTGTTCTCAGTGTAACTGAATAGAATTACTTGGAGTCCAGACACAGGGCCAGGTATTTTCATACGGATGCGATATGGAGAAAAGTCGCACATCTCCCCATATTCCTCTCTCCACAAGCAGCCTCTCGCAGCACCTTTAAACTTAGTGCGCTTCACAAATGAGGGGCGAGGCTGCTCACGGAGAAAGGAATATGGAGAGACACACAACTTTTCTCCACGCTGAGCTGCTCTTGCCAGTGGCTCCAGACTGTTTTGTCCAGCTAAGACTAGATCAGAGGTTCCCAAAGCTTTGCCGCCTGGAGAATTCTGGGAGTTGAAGTCCACAAGTTTTAAAGTTGCCAAGTTTGGGGATCTCTGGACTAGATTATCAAGGAGGAGAGAATAACATGCAGCAGATGCCTATCAAAAGTAATACTGCAGATTGGCTGTTTACATTGAAATCAGGTGCAAGATATTAATAGTAGGTAAATTATTGGGCAGTTTAGTTTGGTATTTATTTCAGTAGGCTGATTTTAGAAAGCTAAACAGGATCAGACCTGGTAAGTACTTGGCTGGGAAACCAACACAAAATAGGATGTGGGGAGGAATGGGGTTGGGAAGGAAAGAAGGAAGATAGGATAAGATAACTTTTATTGTCATTTTGTTACTGTAAGTACACTGGCACACATTAAAAGTGAAATATACATACAAATACACATACATAACACACATATACACATGCTACACACACATAAAATCATTGCCCATTTTGAATACATAGCAGAAAGGAAGAAAGAGTATTGGATACATATAAACAAATGTGTGTGAAAAAAATGGCAAAGAAATAGGATTATAAAAAAATCAGCTTCCAATCTTAGCAGTTATAGATGAGAGAGAGAAAGAGAAATGAGAAACAGAGAGAGGGATAAAGAAAAAGGGAGATAAGGAAGAAAGAGATGAGAGAGATAGAGGGAGAAAGGAAGGAAGGAAGAAACCTGTTTAAAAGAAAATAGAAAAATGGCTCCTTGAGTGTTTAAGGTTGAAGACCCTGAGTTAGGCAAACACCATGGTCATTAAGTGAACTTTGTGGTCATTAAGCAAACACTGGTTGTTAAACAAGTCCATTTTCCCCAATGAACATTTTTAACCGGAAACCAGAAGGAATTGTTGGAAACATAGAAAACCTCAGTCAAAAGACTGTGTGGGATGTTGTAACTGGTTGTGTGTGTGTGTGTGTGTGCATGGCTGTCAAAACACCAAAAACAGATTAAATAGCTCTGGGGAGGTCAGTCGTAAATTAGAACACTTGCTAAGCAACTGGCCATTAAGCAAGGACCATTTATATTTGGTTTGCCAGTCACATGACCACCTAGCTATGCCCATCCTAGTCACATGGCCACCTAGCTATGCCCACCCCAGTCACATGACCACCTAGCCAGGCCCAGCCAGTCACATGGCCACCAAGCCACACCCACAAATTAGGCCACACCTACAGAACCAGTTGTTAAGAAATTAGAATCCCACCCCTGCATATACTGAATACACATTTTGGGAAATTTCAGCCAATAAAAATAATGCATGAAATTGTATTAGAAAAGATAATTTTGCAAAAGAAATAAAATTGGGGGAAATGTTTATAAAAATCCATAAGGTAAAGTAAAGGTTCCCCTTGCACATAAGCACTAGTCATTTCCAGCTCTAGGGAGTGGTGCTCATCTCCATTACAAAACCAAAGAGCTAGCACTGTCCAAAGATGTCTCTGTGGTCATGTGGCCGGCATGACTAAACACCAAAGGTGCACGGAATGCTGTTACCTTCCCACCAAAGTGGTCCCTATGTTTCTACTTGCATTTTTACATGCTTTTGAACTGCTAAGTTGGCAGAAGCTGGAACAAGTCATGGGAGCTCACTCCGTTACATGGTGTTAGGGATTCAAACCGCCAAACTGCCTACCTTTCTGATCGACAAGCTCAGCGTCTTAGCTATTGAGCCACCGCGTCCCGTTCAATCCATAGACCATTAAAAATTGCAAATGGGTGCAAAACTGGAACAAAATAAACCTCAGATAATCAAAATAAGAAACGAACAAAATAATTGAAGTGAATGACAGCTAAGAAAATACAGTTCTTTGCTAAAGATTTGCCCATATGTGCTATGATGCTACTTCATAATTCATATTTTAATTTACAAAACATAAACACCAACTTGTCTCAGATTGCAACCTGATTAACTAAGGATAAGTCTGATTAAGCACAAATTTAATTCCTCCTTTTCTTCCCCCTCTCCCCCCAAAAGATACCATCCCTAAAATATTGATATATTTAAAGTGCATGAAATACTGGCTGTACCTCTGATTTGCTTGTTACACTGAACCTATTATATATTTTCTGTTCCTATTTTTATGATTATTTTGAGTATGAATGTATGTGTGTGTGTAAAGGAAACTTTTTTCCTAACTAGTTATTCTTAAGATTATAAATTACAATTTTGTCTCATTACATTGTATTAAACTTCTTAGCTCAAGCATATGGTGCTTGAAAAAAATAATTTTGCTTACAATATAAAGTTCAGAAATGGGGGCAAACAGAAAAAGACAAATGTCTTTTTTTAATCTCAGGTTGATGTTGATGCAATTTCACTGAATTCCAATGATGTCTTTGTTTTGAAACTACCAACTAAGTCTGGGTATACCTGGATTGGTAAAGGAGCAAGCAAAGAAGAAGAAAAAGCTGCTAAGTATGTAGCTGGTGTCCTAAAATGTCAGACTTCAAGAATTGAAGAAAGTCATGAACCCCGTGAGTGTGCAAATAAAATTAAATGAAATGAAAATCTCAGCATGACAGGGCAGTCAGGAAGCAGGTCTCTTAAGATTTAATGCCTGCAAGGTAATTTTTGTGTGGTTACTTTTTAGAGGAATTTTGGACTGCGCTTGGTGGTAAAAAACAATACCAATCATCACCCCATTTGCAAAGTGAATCAGAAGACCATCCGCCTCGTCTATATGGTTGTTCTAATAAAACTGGCAGGTTTATAGTAAGTTTAAGAGTTACTTTAAAACTTAATAATAAGTTTTTTCTAATTTACTATGGTTGTTTATTTCTTGGGCATAATAAATCTATTTGAATATGTTGTAAGTAAATAAAAATACTTTTTGCAAGAGCATAAAATATAAAGGAACATTTTATAAAGATTCAGATATTAGGACTTGTCATAGCAACACTTGAGGAAGGGAAGGTAGCTCAGGCAAAATGATGGTGGAAACAACCCTGTTCCTTTTCTGTAACATCAGTGTTACAGACATGTTTAAAAAGCAGGATTTCATTTGCAATGCTGTACTGTCATCTTGCCTATTCTCATCCTTTCCCACAGATGTTGCTCCTTGAGTTTGATAGAATAATATCGGGACACTATACATTGTATTAAGATCTTTATGAAGATAGTTCTGCAGTAAACATAGGTTGACTGGAGCCTGTATTTATAATGCCATTGGAATATTTTTGTTCAATGTATTGTCCTCTATTTAGACTGGCCAAGAAAAGGTGTGCCACATTGTTTGATTTATTCACATATGAATGAAATTATATATGGTGGTATATTGGCTAAGATTTCTATGGAAATCTTAGTCTAAGCCATTTTGGTGTACTGCTTTTAGCTCTATATCTGTAAGCTCATATCCTCATGCAGAGTACATGAACTATTGTTTGTTTAGTATTATATTTAGCTTTTGACAACTTTGTCTCCTCACATGACCTGAATTGCTAATGTCAATTGAGTATGACCATCTGTAGCATCCTCATACTGTAATTATTTACTCAGTCTTATCTACTTTTCCCTTTTTTCCTTGTTATTATACACCTTCTGCTAATCTTAAAATAATATGAATCTAATTAGTAAGGAAATATTTTAATTTAGCATGGGTGTTCTTAATAAGAGAAATGTATGATTCAGTAAAATATTATTTCCTCTAGATTGAAGAAGTCCCTGGAGAATTCACTCAAGAAGATTTGGCTGAGGATGATGTCATGTTGTTAGATACTTGGGATCAGGTAAAATATTTATTTTACTAGAGAATTTCTGTATGACAGAAGCTACAGTGTAGAGCTAAGTGTACAATATGTGCACGATACAAAGATTTGTGTCATTTAAGGTAAAGGTAGCACTTAAATTTTAAATTCTGTATCCAGCAAATAGAAAAGGAAGGGAGAAAATGGATAAGACTAGAAACTATTTTTATAATTCTTATTTTATGTTCTTAGATCGCTATGTTTTTTAAAAAAAATACACATACCTATACCCATTTGATTCTAAGCTTATTGCTAACCACAACTTAATGTAAAAAAATGAACTATTTAAATGAATGCGATTAAGAGAATATTTTGTGTGTGTGTGTGTGTGTGTGTGTGTGTGTGTGTGTGTAAATGTCAATGGACAAAATGAGTTTGAGGAAAAAATATAAAAAGGAAAATCTCTGTTTAACAAAACTTGTACTAGATACTGAAATCAAATTGGAGAGAGGAGAATTTTTGATATTACTCAATTCCATTAAGTTTAGCCAATGGCAAATCTTTATTTAAGATGCTGGTACAGGAAAACATTTTAAAAAAGATTTATGCAAGAAATAAATCCTTAGTGCTTTAATACTGATTGCTTTATTATGGCTTTATGTATTGTAGGTTTGTATGTTCATGTTTTAATATTTGTTTTATTATAATTTTTAACGTTTTGGAAGCTACCCAGCAAAGTCCCATTAAATGTTAGAGTATTAATCAAATAAATAAGGGAACTATGTAGAATAGAAAAGTATTGCCTGGAAAGTGAAAGACTCAAATGAATATCTCTATACTATGAGCTGTGTTTTATAGCTGGTTTTCAAATGTAAGAAGGAACAATATGTTTGCATAGCAAACAGTCAGACAATGATTAAAATACATGTACAATTTGATACTAAAATAAAACATGAAAATGCATTTGCAGGTATAGTAATCCTTAACTTTTGACTACTTGTTTAGTGATCATTCAAACTTATGGCATCACTGAAAAAAATGACTTATAACTGGCTGTCACACTTATGATCATCAATTTCCCCATGGGCACATGATCAAAAATTGGCTGCTTTACAACTGGCAAATATTTATGATGGTTGCAGCATCCTAGCATCATGTCATGCCCCTGTTGGAGTCTGACTCCGAAGGAGAGATGGAACAGCTGACAGGGAGTGGCAATATGGCTCTGGTGGTTGTGGAGGAAACTGGGGAGGGGCACAGGCCGAATGGGCATTCAGGCGAAGACCCAGGCCCATCCCCTCTTCATCCTAGAGCACGCAGTGGATAAGGGAGAAACGTGAGTGGCGTGGTCTACAGGGAAGGAAGGGGTCCTGATCTCCTTCAGGGGCTGCAGTTGGGAGGACTGTTTAAACTGCACACGGCACAGTTGCTGGAAGCAAAGCATGCATTCTTGTCGGAGCTTATCTGTGGTTTGGCTTCCTCCCAACTGTGGTTGCTGCGTTATCTGGTAGAAGTCTGCAATTAATCATCCTTGCATGCCATAGTAATTCCTTCAGTGTGGCATGTTGGATTTTTTATTTTGAATTAACTTTACTTTGGGAGCAGACTGCATTTACTCCCTCCGTAAACTGTTTTCTTTAAGAGTTTGATATCCAGCAGAGGATAATTAGACATTGGGACCAAGTTGGAGGCATTAAAAGGACTTTCTTCTATTTTTGTGACTTGGTTATTTTTGTGTCAGGCCCCGGGTCATCACGTCATGTGATCATTTGAAAATTTTCCAACTGGCTTTTAATGAGCAAAGTAAATGGGAAAGTTGAATTTGTTTAATGACTGTGATTTACTTAACAACCATGATGATTCACTCAATGATTGTGGCAAAAAAGTCATAAAATCAGTCATGACTCACTTGAAGATCCCTTCACTTAGCAGTGGCAATTCCAGTCCCAGTTGGTAGTAGTAAGTACAACCTGTAGTGTTTTAGTAAATGAGAAAAAATAATAGTTGAAACTGGACACATGTTTCCTAACTTTAATCTGTAGAATGATTTCCAAACTCCATTTCAAAAACTGATATATGATTTTGTTTTGTTTTTTTTCTCTCTCTCTCCAAGGTATTTGTCTGGATTGGCAAAGATGCTAATGAAACCGAACGTGCTGAATCAGTTAAATCTGGTAAGAAAAGAAATCAAATAGTCGATTGATTTGCAGGATGCTCATATTTAAGTTCAGTGTTTCTCTTCAGATATGCACCTATACTGCTCTATCAATGTAACAATTGAAAACAAACAATTCAGAAAAGTATTAAATTGGGAAAAGGTTTTTAGTAAGAGATTTTTTTTCCCCAGGTGCTTCCTTAATTCAGCTATATTTATTCTTATAAGACAGTATATTATGATGAGTAAGAAAAACCAATTATTTTTTTTGACATAGTGGTTGCTTCTTTTGAAGTGTGCCCATTTGTTTGTTCAACCACTTTCATCCTTTATCACACTTCCCTTTTACATTTTTTTCAGTTGTTCATTAGATAAATTTAGTCAATTTTGCAAATCAGTGTTTCTATTTTTTAATGCCTATCTAATATGTGCTCCAAAAATATGGGAGCAAAGCACAACTTTCTCTACCTGTTTGCTGCCATTTAAAAATTGTTCAAGTTTTGTATTTCAAATATGATCTCCCAGGTGTTTTCCAAATGGTTGCAGTGTTTTAAAGGCACTGTTGATACACCAAAGCTATATACAACTGTTATTGTATTCTGAAAACCCACAGTTAATCTGGTTTCTTCTGCGAGAGACTGATTCTATAGTGAGATGATGATGCTCTTCAAAATATATGGCTTGGCATAGGTTTGATAGAAACCACTTTTTAATAATAAGAAAACATGTATTGAAAGATAAGGTTTTAAGAATGGGTTTGCTTGTGTTTTAAAACCACTGAAGTATGGTGGCTTTTAACTGCAAGTTATCTTTATATCACTGGTTAATTGGTTCACTGTTCGATATTACATTTCATAGTTATGATGAATTATTTAATTTTTTTTCTTTGGCTGTTCTGAATATTTTGACATTTGTTAGAATCTATTTCTTTTAACTGTTGAGACCTTTAAATTATGTTTATACAACATGCTTGTTCACAATTTACTGAATCACAGAGGTAGTTCTCACTTAACAATTATTCATTCAGTGATTGAAATTACAGTGGTGCTGAGTGAATGGTTATTGCAGCTACTGCAGCACCCCCTGGTTAAGTGATCAAAATTTAGGCATTTGGCAATCCTGCCTATGGCAGAACTAGAGCTCATGGTCTCCTGATTTCTAGCCTGGTATCTCTGACTAAACCATATTAGCTTCCTTACATCAATTCACTGCAATACAAAATGTTAAAAAATTAGATAAAAATAGCAAGCATTATACCATAGCACTTTATTCCTTTTAACCTGCCAATAAGAGACAAGAGAGACCACTGTGTTTGTGCCATACACACTAAAATAAAAGACAAATGACATATATACTGTTTATACATTGCTAGTCTTGTACAGTTGTTTTTGACCAATATACTCATTTTGGTGTCTATATGTATACATTCCAGGTTTGCTTAGCCTAATTATTTCATGTTCAAATTCCCACCTCTCAATTCCAATGATTTGTAAAATCTGTTCCATGTGCCGTAATATTCTGTCTCTTTATTTTTAAATTCTAACGTTAATCTATCCAGTTAAGCTCAGACTAATATTTTCTTTATTATCTCCCTTTCTGAAGGTATATTTTCACTTTTCCATTGCAGGGCATATACCATTCTCACTGCTATCAGAATGTATAATATTAAATATATTGACCCTTTACTATAACCCTCTGTTATAATTCCTAATAAAAATAATTTGGGTTTGAATTCTAAACTTTGTCCAACAATTTTTTCTAACCACATCTGGATCTGTTGCTAAAATTCCCTTGCTTTTTTGCAAGTCCACTACTTGTGATAGTATGTACCTGGTAGTTGTTTGCATTTCCAACATTTCAGGGATGTATTACTAAACATTTTAACCAATCTTGCCAGAGGCAGATGTTACCTGTAAAACATTTTATACAGATTCTCTTTGTATGATGTGGCTAATGTTAATATGCAAATACTATGCATATTTTTTCTTCTGATTTGGGTAACATTTTAATATCAGTTACCTCACAATCCCTTAGAACTTTTCTTTATACAACTGAAAGTACTGTTATAAGAGTTAAAATCAAAAATAAGAGCAAGTCTCTCTCTCTATATAAAAGCCTACTTCCAAGATATTGGGGACTATTAGTTTTACAAAGAAAATTTTGGATATTCTGAGACGATAGTACAGTAATTTATGATCAGCCCAGTCATGGACAGCCTATTCTTTGTTAAGAGCAATTAATGCAATATAGGAGAAAGAGTAGGCTGTGTAAAAATATTGTTCATTTTGTTTAGTTTTAGTTTAATGTATTGTGAAAATCAAATCAAAACACAGCAAATTTAAATTCATGGTTTATGCCTCAGTATCATATATGAATCTATCCATCATGATTCAATATGAAGTGTGAACCCAACTTGTATTTTCATTGATTCAGATAATATCAAATATATATACATATACATAAACATATACACTCACACACATATCACTTTTTTCTTGAAATTACAAATCATTCTATTCAAGTATTAAAATACATTACTAAAATTGTGTTATTTGCATAGACAAGATAAAATTAATGTTAAAATTTAAATTGCTGTGTCAGAACTTTCAGTGATTAATAGTTCATAAATTAGATAATTTTAAATTATAAAAAAGATCAGCTTATCATAGATAATTCTCTTAAAACATAAAATACCCAATAATAGCAGTTTGTTTTAGATATATTAAAAATCATTTCATTCTTATCACCCAACTTGTGCTCTAAGGTAAGTTGGGAGTTCCTCTTTGTGGTTTCCCTGGTGTGTTTGGCTCTATTAGTATGGCCCTCTCAGTGATGGTATCCAGTTATGGGACTCTTTCTTCAGATGTTTGGCTGATCCTCAGGGTGTCCTCTTTATTGTAAACATTTCAAGATTTATATGTATGGAGAAACAATTACTCCTTCAGCATTCTGCTTTAATTTTGCAGATTATTTATGTAAAGAATGATTAATTATTCTTTAGTTATTTTATTAGAATAGTTCTATGACAGGTTTCCCATACTTTTCTTGGGCTCTAGGATTCTGTTAAGGGAAGAATGATGTAGAAATTAAATTAAGTGATTTTGAAATTAACTGAAAATAGAATACTATTTTGCTGTGATATTACAGTATTATTTTATGTATTCATGTATTTCAGCCAAAAACTACATTGAGACTGATCCTTCTGGAAGAGATAAAGGGACTCCAGTTGTTATTGTAAAACAAGGTTTTGAACCTCCAACATTCACAGGCTGGTTTTTGGGCTGGGATTACAACAAATGGAAGAACTAACAGCTACAAAACACTGAATCATGGAAATAACTGCATATTCTCCAACAATTTTGAGTATGTGATTGTAAAGATTAAAAACAACTATTATTGAGATTAGTGCCTTAATCATGGGTGTATATTTAGGGAATAAAACACATGTCACATTCTACACGCATAAATACGTGCTCCCAACATAATTAGAAAGTGTCCTTTCTTAAATACATTGTTCAGGAATGAAGAAATCCAAAATCTCTGAGCAACATTTAGGGTTATCATTGTCAATTTCATTGACTAAATACCAGAGCTGCACTCTGAAAAGAGATTATGGAATTTCCACAGCATAGCCTTCTTTTCTGCCTATAGCTTGGTTTATTATGTGCTTGTCTATTATTACCCAAGTATGATTGAATACTAGCTCAGTAATTTATAGCTTTCTAATTGAGTATTTAGGAAAGATTGGTCTGGTTGTCCAAACTTTTCTCCTGACTCATTGTATTGGTCCAGTCATTTTAGGTTTGCTTATACTTCAGTCATAAAACGTTTATTTTTCATCTATTTTTATGCCATGTCCTGGACAGTAATCACAACTTAACTTTTCAAACCTGACATTTAAAGAACCAGAGAATTGTATAGCCCAGGAAAACTCCCAGTTTTTGAAAGAGGCAACTATACAATACCTGAGCTTGTCTGTCAATACTTAGGAAAGGAAGTGAAAATAGTTGCTTTTAATATTCTAAGTTATTTAAATACTTCTCTAACCTAGTATGCATCTTATAAACTCTGTAGAAAGAAAACTATACACTATTGTTCACAACAAAAAGTTGCCAAAAATAATTTTATTTATATTCCTTTGACATCTGAACATTTTAGAAAAACTTATCCTTCTATTCTGATCCTTCACATAAAAACAAAATTACAACATGATGACCATTAGATGGCAGGAAAGAAATACAGAAAAACTCATTAGTTTCTATTTGCTGTTTATTGAGTTTTTTTGCAGTACTGATCTGGTAATCCTGTATTTACTGATTATAAGAATGTATCTCAATAGTAGTATTAATTTTTTGTTTCCAGTTTAAGATGCTCTGAAATGATTTACATTCCAGAGCTTGTAGCACTTATGAGAAACAAAACTATTATGCATTATTAATTGGATTGGTATGTCTGCAACTAGTTATGTATATTCAGTTTCTGAATAAGAAAACATTATGGAAGCCTGCTTTCACCTATAATTCTCTCTTCATTGACATGACCAACTACAGTAAGTATTAAGTCTGATGAGAACATGAAGGATCAAGATGAATATATGTTATCAAAAAGTGAGAATAATTGTTCCGTTTCTCATTGGTGAGTGGGAACTTATGATAAATTAAATATATGCTTTTAAATATGAATTTTATACTTCCAATTAATAAAGCCTCTTAATCAAAACTATTGTTAAACTGTTGTCTTCCTTTTATATAATTATGTTTGATTTACTTACATATTCAAGTAGTTCACTATCTTGATCATCTTCTAAAGAGTTTGTCTCTAATATACATAGTTATTTTGGTAGAAGTAATCATTTAATTTTATCTATTTTCTCCAAACTATCTCAGAATACAGTGTATAAATTTTTACCCATTCCATTATCATTATAAGTCTAAGAGATAGATTAACAAAAATAGTTCAAGATATCTGTTAAGTTTTATGCTTTAGTCTACCACATATATTATACTAACTCAATCAGGAAAATGAATACAAGTAGTCCTCAACTTACGACCACAATTGAGCCCAAAATTTCATTTGTCAAGTGAATTTGTCCCATTTTACCTTTTACCTTTCTTGCCTCAGTTGTTAAGTGAATCATTGAAGCTGATAAGTTAGTAAACCAGTTGTTAAGAGAATCTGGCTTCTCCATTGACTTTACTTGCCAGAACGTTGCAAAAAAGGGATCACATGACCTTGGGACAAAGCAAAAGTCATAAATATGAACCAGCTGCCAAGTACCTGAAATTTGATCACGTGATCATGGGGAGACTGGAAAAGTAATTGTGAAAAACAGTCATAAGTCACTTTTTTCAGTAATGTAGTTACTAACTGAAGACCTTGGAGGTCTTCTAGTCCAACCCCACGATCAAGCAGGAGGCCCTATACCATTTCAGGTAGGTGGATGTCCAGTCTCTACTTAAAACCCTCCAGTGATGAAGCAACAACTTCTAAAAGCACATTGTTCCGCTGGTTAAGTGTCCCATTAGTTGCTTCTCTAATTTCCATCCATTGTTTCTTGTATTACCTTTTGGTACTTTGGAAAATAAGTTCTCGTCTTCTTTGTGGCAGCCCCTCAAATAATGGAATATTGCTATCATGTCATCCCTAGTCCTTTTCTCTAGACTGGACATAACCAATTTTTGCAAAAGTTCTTCATATGCTTTTGTCTCCAGGCCCTTAATCATCTTTATTGTTTCTCTTTGTACTTTTTCCAAAGTCTTTTTTGTAATATGATGACAAAAACTGGATACAGTATTCTAGATGTAACCTTATTAAGGATTTATAAAGCAATACTAATACTTCACATGATTTTGATTCTATTTATATAACCAAAGATTGTATTAGCTTTTTTGGCTGCTGCCACAAACCGTTGGCTCATGTTTGTGATTGTCCACTAGGACTCCAAAGTTTTTCATAGTTACTGTTTTTCAGCCAGGTTTTGCCTAATCTGTACTCGCTCCCTTTATTTTTTCCTGCTTACATGTAAAACCTTGCTTTTCTCCACATTAAATTTTATGTCGTTGGATAAGGCCCATTGTTCAAGTCTGTCAATATCTTTTTGGATCCTGAGTTTGCCTTTTGTGGTGTTGGCTATTCCTGCTAGCTTAGTATTATCTGCAAATTTGATGAATTCACCTTCTATTCCCTCATCTAAATCATTTATGAAGATATTGAAGAGTATTAGACCTAAGATGGAGCCTTGTGGTATCCCACTGGTTATTTCTCTCCATATAAATGTAGTACCACTAAATCCATCTGGTGGTGATGCTGTCTATCCCACATTTTTCTAGTTTACCAAGAATTAGGTTGTGGTCTACTTTGTCATATGCCTTACTGAATCGAAGTATACTATGCCCACAGCATTTCGCTGGTCTACTAATTTAGTTACTCTAAATTAGTGTGAATGAAAATAGGATTGGTTTGACATGATCTGTTTTTTAACAAACCTGTGCTGGCTATTAGTTATAACTTGTTTCTAGATGTTCACAGATCTGTTTTTTGATTATTTTTTCCAGTATCTTCCCAAGAATTGATGTTAGGCTGATTGGTCTGTAGTTTCCTGAGTCTGTTTTTTTTTTCCTTTTTTGAAGATGGGAATCACATCAGCTCTTTTCCAATTCTCTGGTAGTTCTCTAGTGCACCAAGATTTTTTAAAACTATGGTACAATGATTCTGACGTAACATCTACCAGCTCCTTCAGAACTCTAGGATGTAATCCATCAGATCCCAATGGTTTATAATCACATTGCTGGAGGATCATACAGTCTTCTAAGTACTGCAAGATTTGGAATTGAATATTTGTGAAAAAATATTCAAAAATGTCTAGATTGACATTCCAACTCTTAAAAAAATGCCTACTACCCCGATTACTATGTTATACGAAGGAAAAAGGGAAGGATCAGCAATAATATACTGTATATAGGTACTATAGCCAATTGCAGGGTCCAAGATTTCAATTTGGGGGCACTCTTTTCCAAGATGGATAAATGATGGGGATATTTGGTTTAATACTTTTAGAAATTTAGTTTAGCTTGGAGAAACGTGATTTTATACTACAATCATTTGAACCAAATACATAGTAGTATAGCCTAGAAAGATTGGTGCCACACACACAATCCTAGCATAGCTAATAGACTATTTTGACTTTATACATGAAAGCTGCTACAACTTTCAAAGACTTATTTTATTCCACAAAAGCTGATTTATGTCACACACTTAATAGTTTCATGACAAACATTGATTTAAGTTAAAGAAGCTAACACATAAAAACTGGCTTAGTTCACAAAGGTGTCTATTTCATAATCAATCAAGTCAATTTCATTTTCATTCCGCAAAAAACTTCATAAAGCAAAAGTTAATTTAGCAAGCAGTCTTGTGACTAAAAACTTTAATTTTGGTTTAATTCAGGCATAGTTTATTTTATATAACATTGGTTTAACTTGAAAAAAGTTATGTCATAAACAGTTGTTTAGTTCAGGCAGATTTATGAGCTTTGCAAATACTATGCTAATCTATTTTGCAAAACTTTCATTCCTATCATACACAATGGCTTAGATAAATATTTGTAATTTCATTCCATACCCTACTTTGTAAAACTATATTGCTTTCAGTCACAACCAATAGTCTAGCCCTTAGCAATTGCTCACAAATGGTTTCAGAGATCTCGTGGTTTTATAAACCAGACCCTCATGTAAGAAGCCAAGATTTGGGATTCACACCACACACCCTGGATTAGTTTTGATTTATGGTTACATACAAGTGCTGAGGCAGGAAGCTTGCTGAGAAGAGAAAGCAGAACAGCACCTATGGTTATGAATATACATCATACAAAATTCAATGTTAAACAACTTTTGGTCTTATAACCTGACCTTGAGGAACAAAGCCAGGGTGGAACAACACTGGAATAACATTAGAATGGCTGGCAAAGATAATTAAGTAGCAGAGAGAAAAATCTCTTTAGGTCTGCAGTTTATCATCATGAATACATGTGAGCGGAATCCTGAATTAACATTGCCAATTTTCTAATCAGAACCCCTTGTACATTTACATAGGAATTAAGGAGGCAATATGTTTTCATGGCAAGAGAAAAGGGATTCCTTTTTAATCTTTCCACCTAATAGGTTTGGGGTTTTTTTGTCATACTTCTCGAAAACAGCAAGTTTCTTTTAGTTGCAGGAAAAAAATAACATTTTCCCCATCAGGTAACCAAGGGTGGATGCCTCAATAAGATCAATACAAAAGAGCCGGCGTGGCCAAGGAGGTCTGTCATTCACGTGACCTGACCGAAAAGCACTGAGGAAGGTGACGCGTAGCAGGCAGAATTCCGAGAAGGCGGGGCTATTCGGGAAGGACTTGCTAGAAAAAAAAGGGGGGGGGAGGAATGTCTAATAATTCTAAAGCGTTTGCCTCTCTTTGCCGGTTACTTGAGGGCATTATTTGAAAACGGTTGCTAGGAAACGAGTGCACAGGGAGGCCAACGGAGGAACTCTTCGCTTACTGCGCCTAACGCAACTAGTTGGGCAGAGCGCTTTTAGACATTTCATCTCATGAACCTTGAAGATGCCCACCTCCCTCTTTCCACATTTAGGAAGGAGGAGGTTGGAAAAGAGGATTAAGAATAAGGTTTCCAGAAATGAATCTCGATGTTCCTATGGGTGGCAGAAGTAGCCCTGACAATTAGCCCTGCCAGGATGTTTCCTGCTAGAAAAGGAGGAGGAAAACTGAAGCCAGACCGAAGAGGCAGCCTCAGTTTCAGCGATCTTTTTCCTTCCTCTCGAAAACAGGACGGGAGGCAACTCCCTTTCTGTTGAAGGCGTAAGAGGGACAGGCACTGCAGTACATTCCGTTCTCTACAGCTATGAATGGAGAAAAAGCGGCGGGAGAAGGTGGGGGGAGCAAGCCAGCCGCGGGGAGGTAACGTCCAACTTCCTCCTGCCTTCACGCGCTTCAGTTTGACCAATGAGGTTCAAACAGATTGGGCAATCAGATTGATGGGTGGCTGTGGGAGCCAGTAACTGAAAGCGGAGAGCAGAACCCGCAGAGTGGTTTTCCTACTTTGCCGCCCAATTGCTTCCTCGGCAAGGCCTTCTTGATCCAATGGCGAGCGGAGCGTGAACGAAGGGGTAGGAACGATGAGGGGTTGGGTAAAACGGTAAGGAGGCGCGGCCCGATCAGAAGCACAGGCGGTTTTTGCTGCGGCATTGGAAGGTGCCTTCTTGGAGCCTCCGGGTAAGAGGCGGCGAGACTTTAGCTGACCAGCGGATTGGGATTTTGTGCTTTCGTGGCTTGCTTTTTCTGCCCTGAAATCGTCGTCTGGTCTGACTCTGCGCTCGTCTGCTTGCCAGGGAAGCAAGATCGTCACTAGAAGCCTGGGACAGGCGAAGAAGCTTGGCGGCGGCGGCGGGCGGCTGGTGCCCTCTGCTCGCCGCGGGCCCCTCCCCTGCGATGGGGAATGGGTTGTCGGAGCAGACGCCGATCCTATCGAGCCTGCCTTCTTTCCAGTGCTTCCACATCGTGATCTTGGGGCTGGATTGTGCCGGCAAGACCACCGTCCTCTATCGGTTGCAGTTCAACGAATTCGTCAACACTGTGCCCACTAAAGGTTTCAATACGGAGAAAATCAAGGTGACGTTGGGAAACCACAAGACCGTCACTTTTCACTTCTGGGACGTCGGAGGCCAGGAGAAGCTACGGCCGCTTTGGAAGTCCTACACCCGCTGCACGGACGGCATCATCTTCGTGGTGGATTCCGTGGATGTGGAAAGAATGGAAGAAGCAAAAACGGAACTTCACAAAATCACACGGATTTCCGAGAACCAGGGAGTGCCTGTGCTCATTGTGGCCAACAAGCAGGACTTGAGACATTCACTGTCGCTTTCGGAGGTGGAAAAGATGTTGGCAACCAGCGAGCTGAGCTCTTCCACTCCCTGGCATCTGCAGCCCACTTGTGCTATAATCGGAGATGGTCTTAAAGAAGGATTGGAGAAACTGCATGACATGATAATTAAACGAAGGAAAATGCTGAGACAACAGAAAAAGAAAAGATGAGATGTTGTGACTAAGGGTGAATTCCTTCTTGGTTTTTGACACAAAAAAAGTCGGCAGCACTAGACTTGCTCATTTGGATCTTGTACAGATTGATTAAACATGCAGTCTGGTGGGAAGTTTTGCAGGCAGATAATTTTATCATTTCCCTATATGTATTTGGGGACTACTACTTTAAAAAAAAGCAACTCCCTTGTTACATAGTACAAAGAGTTCAGGAAACAGATGGGTGGGTAAATGTAATCTGGATATCTAAATAACCAAATAATAAAATGAGTGGTTTGCTTCATGGTATAGTCATGTCTGAGAGTGCCTTTGCAACAAAATTGCATTCAAGGCATTAGTTTTTCACCTACTGCTTGTGTCAGTGGGATGTTTAGATGAAGATATGCAGCTTTAAAACAATATTAACATGTCTGGATCTAGACAATTAGTATTTAAGAGGCTGTGAATGTGAAAGATTGGTTGAATGGTATACACTTTTAACTGATTTCTCTTAAAATACTAGTTGGAATGCAAATGATTTGAATTACCACCATTGTGGTAGCCATGTTATTTGCAGCCTGATAGAGAAAAAAGTATGGACTATGTAAGAGTGTGGATGAGTTTCCTGATAATATAGCATGTCTTGGTGTGTAGGAGTTATTTAGAAATAGCTGTGCATCTTTAAAGCAGTGCTAATCAGATTTGGACCATACTTATTATTGTTCCAAGAAGACATGTTTTAGATGAAAAACCCAAACAATTAGACAAATGTAAACTATTACCATAAGGAGTTTCAGGATTCTTATAGTGCAATATTACCTTTACATTAAATTGATGGCAATAAAATTTGATCATGGTTCAATATAAGTCAAGCTAACATCAGCAAAGCTACATGTCCTTTGTGCCCAATATTGTTGAAATGTACTGCCAGGTTTTTGTAAAAAAAATATTCTTTTTTGGTAGTACTAGGAATGTACTGAATCTATACACTTGAAAACTTTGACACTGGAAAACAAGAGTTTAAAGATGACACATCTACTCGATGCTTTAAGCTTTTCTTGTTTGCAGTCATGCAAGCAGTGTTTGAGTTGGGATGGCATATAATATTGAAACACATTTCTTACTGGTACAATTTCCTTCCCCCCCCCCCCAAAAAAAAAAAATCAGTTGGTATGGGTAACAGGTCAAAGGGCTAAAATGAAGCCTGTATTACTCTACTGGTGCTGTGAGAAATCATAATTCCAATACTAAATGAACTTGAACAGAGATTTGTCCTTCCTTCAGCACAACCAACCAAGTTAGTATAAATTTATTGATCAGATATAGGGAGGGTTAACTATTTTTCTGACTGTTAAGAAATAAAAACTTCTGCAAAATCAAATTTTATAGCCAGAAACTGGTTAGAAGGTAACCAAAAATGCACTTTAGTGTTTTCCAATACTGAAAGTGTCAGCTTTTTTTAAAAAAAGGAAAGAAATCCTGATCCTTTTCGAAAGAATTGAAGTAGCTTCTAATGGAGCTTTTGTATGGTGGTTATATGTATCTGCACTAGTGACATTAAAAGTCACTTAACGTCTATATTTATAGAAATGTAGATAACTTCTTAAACCTCAATAAACTCAATTCCAAGTAATTCATTGAAACAAGTTGAACACATTCTAGTATGTTGATTTTGCTTTTTATTAAAGACTATCTGCATGAAACAACTTTATTCATGTGACATTTGTAAAATGTGACAATGTTTTAAAAATCACTGGTATCTCATTAAAATTTTAATGGCATTTGCATTATGTTTTGTCTCTTTATATTATAACAATGAAATACAGTTGTTGATACAATTTCTTGTCTTAGTTTTGTGATTCTGGTATTCAACAAGCAATAGATGTACACAATAGATGTTCTCAGTTGTAGAATAATTTAGCTGTTACAAACATGTTGCACATTTCTCCGTAATCTTAGCTTAGTATACAAAAGTTCTTCATTTCTTCCCTAGAAGTCTGGGTCCACTCATTCAACTGAATACAAAATGAAAGGGACTAGTCCTTGTGTCTCTAAATTTGTAACACATAGTTTTTTAAATGACTCGTGTGCGCAACTTGACAATGTGTTTCCTGTAGTACCTGAAGTATTACTTCGGCAATTGTGATGTTTATGAAATGGTGGTCTATTTCTGTTCTGAGAGCATCCTATTAATTAAACTCCTGTATTTTATATCATAAAAACATTTAAAAGTCCTAGTACTTTCTGTCCCACAAACATTGAGATGCAAAGAAAGGTTGATAACTTGTTAAAGCAATGACATTTTTGCTCTTTGCAGACTGAATTGTCAATGGAATTGACAATAACCTTAACCCTAATGCTCTGGTAGAAGTATACCCACCTAAAACTACAGATTTGTTTTGTTGTTTTGTTTTGTACTTTTCTTTCCCTCATTCATTTAAAATAAAATAAAAAAATGTTTGTTTCCTACTCCCAAGGAAAGAGGGATTGGCATTTTTCATTCTTTTTTTTTTAACTCTACCACAACTAGTATTGAATAAACCTTGTTCATCCTTGTTGATGAGATATGTATCTCCAAAGAGCAAAAAATACTCCTTAGACCTATGTCTGGCCTTTTCCTAGGTATTTATTGAGACTGGAAGTAAAATCTGCTAAAGGAAATTGTAGGAAACACACTTTACAAATATTCTATAAGACTAATGTGGAGTAATATGAACCATTGTACAGGATAGATGTTACTTGCATAGCTGGGGATATTTAGTGGGTCTACTTAAGCTACAGTTTTGTGTTTCTTGTTTATACAAGAAACAGTATAATATTTTACAAAATTCTGTTTTTATACATGTGCAGCTCTTTTGAAAATTCTAGAACTGGATAAATTAAAATTCATGCCTCTTTATTATTTATGAAATAAAATATATAATTAAATCACAGTTTATAGCTATGTTTTGAGTTGGTAATGTTTTAGAAATTGCTATGGGGGCCAGGGGTTCTAGGCCATTAAACATTTAAACAATGATATTTTCTCATTCTAATCTGATAAAGTAATGTCAAAGAGTTCAGCCAGACATAATCTACACAAAGTGTAGATGGAATGGAGCACCTAGCTACTATTTATTTCCTTACTATTTTTTAAAAAAGAATATTCTTGCAGATTTTGCAAATAAATGCCGTAGTTTGAATAATGTAAAAAAAATGGGGAGAAATTGAATACCTTTAGTTCTTGTGGGACATTTGTTGATATCCATGTTAGGTTTGGTTGAACCATAGGCAAGTTGGGAGTTTTCTTTTTTGGAGGAAAGGGAAAATGTTGGAAGGTTTTTTTGAGACTTGCACAACAAGCTGCTTACCATTGCTTTTAGAAGCAATGATCCAAAGACCTCTAACCAAAGACTGTCTATGCTTGGCAGCCTATAAATACTTTAAACAAAAACATTTTTCTTTAAAACTGTTATAAACAATTATTAGAAAATAGCAATTATATACATTCAGAATCTAAACGAGTATAAACACTGGCTGAAATTATTTAACCGGTCTACATGATTGTTTTTTCCTTACTCAGGTCTGTCAAGAAAAATCCTGTATGGCAGGTTATTTGAGAAGCTGTGAAAAGGCATTTTAGATAGAAGGATGACTTCTAAATATATCCCACTGTTACTGAGATCAGTTGAGCATTGTTATCCAGTTCTCAAAGCTCTGCTGGCCCAGCTTCAGGACTTTTTGAGAAAACATCTCACTGCAGAATGTAGCAAGGCTGTGTTCATTCTGGGGTATGTGTAAACAGGATTACAGGGTTAGAAACCAGAGAACACTTGTACTATAGGGCCTTTGTATTCCTGTTTTAGAGTAGGGGTCATTGCCCAAGTTATCTGTAAAAGTAATATATATTTATCTTGGAAATGCAAATTGGCCATGCATTTAAAAATTGAATAGCCTTTAGATGAATGTATCGTAGATTACTTTTACTTCATTATTTATTAATTTGAGTCACACCCGCAACTTACTACTTTTCTATAATGTAGTAGTACCGTATCTTGTTCATTAATAATTCATTCCTACAAAGGCAATGGACTCAACATTCTGAAAAAATGTGTATTAACATGATAGGCCACCCAATCCCATTCCACCCTCCTTTAAAAAGGATGGGCCCTGAATTTTTTATCTAATACCTCTCCATGCTTTTATCAGTGGCAACAGCCTTCATGACCTTCTCAGTTCTGAAGTGCTTCCAGAATGGACAGAAATAGCTGAGTAAGCAACCTTTGATAAATAAGTGTAAAAAGGATTTGGCTTCTCTTCATATGGTACAATAAAACAGGAAAAATATTTTTTATTGTGGACCAAGCTTTTCCTAAAAGTCTTGGAATATAAGCAACAAAAAGTTTGCAAGCCTAACCTTTGGCTTTCATTCTGCTTGCTTCTCACTGTCCTGAAAATTCTGTTAAAAGTGGGTTCGCTTTTGACTACATCCTATCAATCATGTAGATTAACATTGCTCTGTGCTATTATCACTTAGCATAGCTGCTCTATTCTATATAACCTCAACCAAGGGGCTAAACTATATGAAATATTGGAGACTTGTAATTGATACCTTCAGCCTATAATTTGTGTTAATCCTTCTTGCCTGTAAAGGAATTACTTTTTAGTGTATGAATGCAGGATAATACATTTAACTTCTGTGACTTCAAATATACATTTTCAATTAATCTTCAGCAAAGCAAATGAAGGTCTTTTCCTCTAACTTTCATAATTTGATGTGGGTCAAGCACAAGATGAAATCAATTGAAGGTTTTCTCTGATTTTTCTAGCTATGAGTTGCATTTTATTGAGCTGAATGCAAACCTACTAGCCATATGCTGTTACCAGTCAGATTGCTCAATGTGCCATCCTTTCTTTGACTAAGATGGACAATTTAACATTTAATGGGCATCAAGGTAGGCAATACATTTATCAGACTGGCCTACAAAAATCTATTATTAAGTGGCTACAAAGAGTTAGCATTTCTGTGTCTCTTTGTGGCCATGTAATGGCTGTCCATATTTCTGCAATCCATTTCTGATAGACAAAATGGGGAAGGGAATCTTACAGAAACTCTTTATTCTCATGTAGCTGGCATTGTGACAAGCTAAACTTGATGAAAGAATAGGACTCATTCTCAATGTTCTTCAGCAAGTCTTTGGAACAAAGATGGAAAAGTAAGGTATTCCATGTTTTAAGACAGGGATGCTGAATTTTGTGCATTAAGTATTTTTAACTAATAACATTAATTCACTTGCTTAAAACAAAACATTACTAAAACAAATAAGTCACTCTCTTTCATATATCCACTGCTATTCTTGCAAAGGAATCATAGATTTATTTGTTTTCTTGTTATTTAAGTAGCTGCATACCACTCAAGATTCACAAGGAAGCTTTGGATTTGGCCGACCCTATAAGTTGTAACTACTGTATATTCTCTCATTTGGCTCAGAAAGCCCAATAGTTTAACAGATATAAAATTATTTATCTGACACCTGGCTTCAAGCATATTTCTGTCAAAATATGATTTAACTTGACATCACCACTAAGATGTACACAAACCAAAAATAATCCTTTTTTTGCTGTAACATATACCATTCAAAAATTACTTTTTAAATAAAAAAGTATTAGGCCATGAATCTTGAAAGTTATCCAAAGGTTTTCGAAACTTTGATAGTATTCTAGGACATGAGAATTAAAGTACAGTACTTGCCTATCTTGGATAAATAAGTGTAACTATCTCAGATGTGCTCAGATTCTTCCAAAAGTATTAATACATTAATCAACAATTGGTTCAGATTAATCCTTTTCTCTCCCAATCTTTCTGCAACAGCATTTTCCTGATAGAGCTGCTAATTTTTCTGCTGGACTGTTACCTGCATGCTTTCAACCGAAGGCTATACAACAGCGGTAAATACCCAATTTAGAATGGCATGTCTAAGGGCAAGATATAATTTTTGAAATATTGTCAACTATTTGTTTGATGGTTTAATGCAAACTGGATCAGTCAAGATAACCTGATGCTGCTACATCCATACTGAGTCTAAAATTCACAAGATAACATTGGCCAGTTTACCTTTCCTTCTGTTTTGACTTTTAGGCTTTGTTAACAGCTACATAACAGATGAAAGTTCAAGATGTTAAGATTGTGAAGGACAGAAGCCAATGCATTTGAAAAAACTGCTCTAGGCTGTTTTGAAATCACGGACACATGATCAGACCAGATGTGTTTTCTTTTCAGATCATTGCCACACTGAGCACCCACTGAAGTAACAATGAAGGAACATGGTCACTTAAAGACATGGATTCATATTGTGGAAATGGCTTTATTGGACTCAAATCCACTTTATCTAATACATTGCCATTGTCTTACATGCACATGCATGAATGATTTAAGTCAGTAGAATTTTTTATGGAATAAATGCAGAATCTCTGTAATAATACCAAGGGCAACACATACTTCAATGTAGTACAGAGAAGTGGGAAACAGTGTACGAAAAAAAGTGTAAATCACTCTAACAAAAATCTAGACTTTGGAGCAGATCTACTGAAATTAAGAAGACTTAATTTGTGTTTGTTCATTTATTTATGTTTTTATTGCCTTAACCAAAGGGAATTTAGGTACTATTCAAAATGTAAAAAGTGATATATAATACACATATAGTATAGTAAACTTAATTATTCTGGTGTCGATCATATACATGTACAATCAACTTCTAATGCCTTCTGAAAATCTAAGTTTTCAGTTGCTTTTAGAAGGTCATAAGAATGGAATCCTCTGTGAGGTCACATTGAATATCCCACTCCTGCTACCTCAGTTGGGGGTAGAATGGAAAAGGAACCCCCTCCCAACAGTTGCTCCTGCTGAGCTTCTCCTATAATGCCTGGAGGAAAAGAACTTTAGCCAGGTACTTTTGTTGCCCATATTTGGTGGCAGAATTTGTCAAGGAAAAGTGGCCTTTTTAGATAACTAGGCTTCAAGCCATTATAGGTTTAAAGTAACAACTAGCATATACTGTCCATTATAGGTTTTATAAGTAACAACTAGCATATACTGTCCAGAGTCACTTTTTGGGTGAAATGTGCAGCTTAGAAATATGAAATATAAACAAATGAAGGAAGAATGAATGAATAAATGAATTGCACATAGAAAAAAAACACTAGCAAATAAATTTCCTTCAGCAATCATGTAATATGGCAGTACTGGGATTGTTTTTGGGGTGACTTCCGGTTTGAGCTTCTTTGGCAAAAGACCAAAACCGTGACTGCATGGTTTCGATTCGTGCTCGCCGCTGGAGCGCCCCAAGCAGGCTGGTTTCAGGTCTAAGCCCCCCGCAGAGGTGGTGAAGAAGGGGAAGACTGCCTGCAGGGTTGAGGAGAGCTGCACCTCCCTCCTCAGCTGGCCATTACTCCCTTTCCCAAAGGTGGTTGCAGCAGTGATCAGAGATGGCCACCCCAAAGAAGAACTCGACCAGAAAAGAATGTGCAGGAGGAAGATGGGAAGAGAAAGTTTTGATTGACTGGGTCAAACAGCAAAAGCAACAAATAAGGTACCCTGAAATTGAAACTATAAAAAAAAAAAATACTGTTCCCAAAGAAGATTTTGAAGAAGCGAAGGAGAGAGAAAAGGGAAAGGATTTGGTTTTTTCTTTCTCTCCTCCTCCTTTCCCTATACTGACAGCTAAGAGACTTAAGCAAGAAATTGAAAAAAAAATCCACTTTGACATCAATAGGCATTTAAACTGAAAATAAAATGTCAAAGGGATAATAAAGATTTCTGGATACTTAAAAGCTTTTGAAAGCAGGAAAGGAGAGAAAAAGAATAAAAGGGCAAGACCTGGAAGGGAGGAGACTGCCTGGAATTAAAAAGAACTTACAGTAAAATCTCAACAAGACTTCTAAAAGATACATTTTAACTGAAACATCGCAACAAAATAGTAAAACCCCAGGAAGAGACAGGGAAAAAAGAAGTAAGAAGAAATGGCTCGGAAGTATTTGGATTACTTGGTGACTTCTGGATTTTTGGTTTCTGCATTTGAATGACTAAAATCAATTGGGTGGTTGTTTAAAAGTGTTTAAAATGGCACCACTTTTAGAAGAACTGAAAACGGAACTTAAAAAGTACAAAGAAGATACACAAGAAGGGAGAGGTTCTTTTGGCTTCGCATTTCAATTCTTAGAAATGGAAATATGGAACTATGAGAAACAACAAGACATGCCTGCAGAACAAGAAGATTGGGACAAAGAAGAAACCATCTTTGATGAACAAGTAATTTTATATGGGGAAAAAAAGGAAAGGGGGGGGGAAGAGAATGAAAAGTTTAAGATTTGGAAAAACAACCCCAAAAAAGAATAGCTTGAAAAATAAGTATAAAATTAGAAAGCAACAGAAGAGGGAAATGCAGAAGACCGAATTAGAAGTAGAGAGACAAGGGGGTAAAAAGGGGAGGGAGCCACAGGCCATGAGTTTGACACCCCTGCTATAGACAAAGTCCAGTTACTTTTTGAAAAGGTACCATTATGAAGCCACAATGCTTTTTAAAATATGCATATTTATAGAAAAGCAGGTAGAATTAAGCCAGAGTTTAACAAAGTAGCCAATATCAGCTTGGGTCAGTAAATGTCTGGGGTTCAATAGGTGATTGATAAATGATGGAAAATTTATTGGGATCAGTTAAGTTTGGGGGTCTTTTTAGAGTTCCTTACCAGTCCCTAATCTTGAAGGTAAGGTATATAGGGATGAAATAATATTACCCAGGGTTGGATGGTTAACTGCCAGTGAGAGTGGCCTTGGGTTATCCCTGTGGTTGTTGTTATTCATAGTATTGTTAGTTAAAATTGTATTTATTATTTTTTCATATAATAATAATTTCATATAATAATAATTTTCATATAATATTTTTTCATATATAATATTTGAGGAGTGATGAACTATCTGAAACTTCATGAAGGGGTTAATGTACTGAAGAGTTTGGGGAATTCTGATTTAACATGTACATATCTATTTCTTGGTTGGCTAAGGAAAAACAAAACAGGTTTTATCACTGCAGTTGTAATATTTAGTGCTGTTTCTAATATTGCTCTAATTTCAGGGACTATCATTGCCTTGATTTGCAGAGAAATTATGCACATCAAGATAATTACTAAAAATTACAATTTTTCTCAAAGAATATCAGGGCAACAAAAGAAATTATCAGTTTATCACTGAATAGAAAAACAGACCAACAGTTACTCCTTGGAACTAAAAACGTTTATGTTGCATTGATTTACAGAGCTTTCAGATATAGGAGATATTTAACTTATACCTGAAATTTGTTAAAAGTAATTTTCTGTTTATAAAAAATGATTTTCATGGAAACCAAAGACTCCTCATGAAAGATCAATTGTTTCATTAGTTACACAGTAGCATCTTATTAGTTTCCAAATCGTGGAAGCAATTTCTGGAGATTGGTCACTTGTGTTAAGCCTTTCTTACCCAATGATGCTCTTGATAATGTGAGTTTCTACATTCTGTAATATAATCATGTGACCATCGACTAGCATGGAACAGAATTCAATTTATGTATATTCATTCATTGGGGCCCCACTTTGCAAATATCAACTTTCCTTACATCAATGGTACAGCAAAGACTAGATATAGGACTGAAGTCCATGGCCTGGCAACTTAGGTGTATCTCAAATAATTGTGCAAGTAGTTGCTGGATGGGCCACAATGACAGTTCATAGTCAAACATGAACTCAGACATCAGCAAGGTGCTCACTACAGCATTCTTATTCTTACTGTTTTCCCAAATATTTCACAGTTGAAAAAGTCTGGCACAATTGAAAATTCTGGAAAATAGCTTTGATCACTGCAGCAAGGAATTTTGTGATACCTTTAAAAGAACTCAGTCTTTGAGAATTAGAAGTTCCTTTATCAGATGTATGAGGGGATTTTTAAGCTTTCTCAGGAGTTTATATTTTTGATAAACTGGATTATAATTTAGAAATCTAGTGAGAGAGTAAAATTGTTAGTCATTAAGGTGCTACACAACACAATTTTTACAGGAATGAATGCTCATTCCAAATTTAAAATATATTATTAGCTTCACAACAACTTTTCTGCCTTCTGCACAGAGGTGGATTTGAAGCTGTACAGATGCAGATAGATAACTCAACAACATCCATAACAAATTACATTTATTGGTTCATCTGGTATCCTCATAATCCATGTTTGTGACGAAGTTCTTCTTTAATGATCAATCCTTTGTATATCTGCCTTGTAGTAAAAGATGGTTATCTCCTAACCCATCTCTTAGCGATAGAAAGAAGCTGCCATGAGTTAGAGAGTTCAGACAAAGAAAGGGGGAAACTCCTGCAAACAATCAAGGGTCAAACTAGTGACCAATCAGGATTACAGATGTCGACACGTGACATGAACTACATTTCCCAATGTAGCTTTAACTACATTTACCATGATGCATTCCCTTAAGGGGACAGCTCATAATTCCTAAGTAACTATCCAATTCCCATAGACTGGCTGGGACAACACACTTTCCACCTGGAATTCTAAATTCCACTATTAAGAGAAGAGAAAAAAAATTAACTATAAACTAAGATAAGCAATAAATAGTAATACTATGAATAGCAGATAACTATATAAGTAAGTTAAACAGTTAGCTATGTAACTAAGAAAAACAGTAAACATTAATAAAGTATCAAACAAAGGAAAGTATACAAAGGTTCAATCTTTGTATAGATTGAGGTTCAATCTTCAAATTTGACCTCTTGGTGCAAGTCTGCTGGTCACCTCTGGTGGCCTTTTAGGGTGTACAGGTACTCTTGGTGGCAAAGGTGAAAGTCTGCTGGTCACCTCTGGTGGCCTTTTAGGATTGGAATGGTACACTAGCTTCCACGGTGTCAAAGGGCATCAGGAAGCTGTTGGAAAGGGTGTTGCGGAGACATATGCCCGTGTAGAGCATCTTAGGGAACATCTGGTAGTTGTTGGTGGCTGTTTAGGGTGTCCTAGCGAAAGTGTACTGATTGCTGGCAGACTTTTAGGCTGGAAATGGCATTTTTGTTTTCGATGGTGTTAAAGGGGATCGGAAATCAGTTGGAATGGATGGTGCTAAGGCATTTGCCTGGGTTGGAGCCTGCATCCGATCGTCACTGACAGTTCCTACGATCCCCCATCCTAGTGGAGATTTGATGGCCAATGGACTGTCTACAGGGCTGCCAACTGACTTGGAGAAGAAAAAGGTGCATGGGGCATTATTTCCCAGCAAGAGTAGGATCTCAGCCTCCGGATCTAGAGAGGGAAAGTGATGAGACAGGTGCTGTAGGTGAGTCATGCTACTTATGATCTCAGGTGTTGCGATCTGACTGCGGTCGTTCGGTATTCCATCACATTCAAATATGGGCAGTAGTGGGAACCGGGTACTTCCATCCAATGACTCTGTGCAGAGTCCAGTAGCTCTCCTCCCCGCCGTGCTTCTTGGTCCATGGCATGTTGATACAGTGAAGGGAAGTTTGTCCTGTTGCACCTCAAATTGGTCAATGAATGCAGGTTTGGCCAGGGTGCAGGTGCTTTGAGTGTCTATCCACACATACATTTTCATGGCATCTTCAAGGCGTCCTTCAGGGTACACTTTGGCTAAGCAGATGGGAAGACACAAACAAGGGTATGGTGAGTGGGCACACAGTGCTGTGCAGTTGACACTCAGCCTTGGTTGTGGTTGCAGTTTGGCAGTCTGCTGAGGAGCCCTGTCTGAAGGAGGGCTACAAGATATCTGCAGTGGCGGCTCAGAGTCTGGATGCAGCACAGTTGGGTGTTGGTCACTATGGCATAAGTCACATTGCACTTTGGCTGTGCAGTACTTGGACAGGTGTTTGGATTCGCAACACTTGTAGCAGTATTGGTACTCTCTTAGCAACTCTTTTCATTGGGTCAATGATTTCACTGCAAACCCAGTGCAGCTGTTCAGCAAGTGACGAGTGTTGCACATATGACAAAACTCTATTCTCCTTGTGTTTGGAGATCTAAATTGTTGTATCAGATGATTTTTTTCTCCCCAACTGTGTGTGGATGAGGAGCCAATCTCGGTATTATGGACAACCATGAAAGGTCTTTCCCTGGTAGTCTGCATAGGGCCAGCCATGAAGGGTCTTTCCCTGGAAGTGTGCATAGGGCCAGAGGGCAATATATGGTTGCTGTTGTATCTTCTGTTATTAGGAGGACTAACAGCTCTGAGTCCACAGGCCCAGTGTGTTGTACACCATCACCTGGTGGGACACAAATTCTTCAAGAAGTGTGAAGGGTATAAAGCGGTGACGACCCTTGGCAATGAAGGTGTCAGTCAACTGGAGCCACTTTTCAATTAGCACCTGCGGAAGTTTTCGAACAATTTTGTTCTGTGTGTCAACGTGATCGAGACAGGTGAGTCCCAGTGAGTTGGGATCCCATTGTGCCATTCTCAGCTGGACAAGTATGTTAGCGAGGTCTATGATTCGGTGAGGCTTGTCGTTAGGAATTTTAGGAAAACTGTTGACGCTATCCAAGAGTGTTGCTTCTACATCTTCAGAAGCACCATACAGTTCATGAAGCCTTTTCCATGATAACTGTAGGGCAGTGGCCAGGTCTTCTAAGTGGGATACCAAAAGTGCCCTCGGTATTTCAGCATGCTATCAAGTGTCTGATTATTTCATCAGGGTTCAGGCATGCTGCCTGAACGGGGTGCAGGAAAAGTTTCTTCCATACTAGGTACTCGCTGCCTGGCTTGTCAGAGAATCTGTGAACCCTGTTGGCATGCAAATTTAGCTTTCCACTCTGTACAGCCAAGTTTCTCCAGTAATCTTCAGCATTTGCTGAGTTGGGGGGAGGTATTGACATAGAGGGTTCTTCCCCTGGATTCTTGTAGGGTGGGTTCGGGTTGTAAGTCAATGATGGGTTGTAGTATTCCTTCCATTCTCCCATACTGGGGACGATGGTTGAGTGTCACACTGCTGTGTAGGCTGGGGGCAGTTACCTTGTGGTGCCTGGGAGCCGGATTGGTATTGAGGTTGTGGCAGAAATGTTGCTGCCTGTGGATTGAGTGTGAAGTTGTTGTTGATGACATGTCAACTCATCGAGAAGTTGTTGTAGGCACTGGTGGGCTACGTTGCTCAGCCAGCAGGCCATGAGATGTTGGAGTAGGGATGCTAGTGTTGGGAAGAGAATCTCAGACCTTAGTACATACAACATCAGTTGGGGAAGGTTTGCTGTTGGTGGGAAGTGAATCTCATATTTTAGGTCATACAACATCAGTTGTGTAACTGACATGTAAAGTCTGTGGTTGAGATTCATCCCTGTGCCTCTCTGGTTGTGGGAGACTGTTAGGCAACTGAGGTGGTTCCATCTGCTCATTTAAAAGCAAGTGCTGCTCATCCACGTAGCCCTTGACCCGTGAATCTGGGCTGTCTTCTCCCAACTTGTTGAGGTTGAAGTTGAGGGAGGCAGCATTGGCCGCCTTCTGCCATGCTGCGGCCCGTGCTGTTTTTGCTGCCGTCTCTCTTTGTCATTAGAGTAACTCCACTTGGGCCTGAGTTTTGGCTATTTCTTCTTGTTGATTGGCCTGAGCTTTGGCCATTTCTGCTTGTTGATTGGCCTGAGCTTTGGCCATTTCTACTTGTAGTTTGGCCAGTTCAGCCTTCTGCCATATCACCTCTGTTGTAATACGTAAATCTGCCTCTTCTGCTGCAGCTTCAACTTGGGCTTCTACAGCTCATTTGACATAACTTGCTGCTTTGGAGGCCTGAGATGCAACGCTACGATGGGAGGATGTTCTGGAAGGATGGTGAGAGCTGGCAGCAGAGAATTGGCACGAGACACTAGAACCTGCCTGCGATCTAACTGATTTGGGATGGAGGGAGGAGGCTTTCTTTGAGTGGTAGGAAGAAGCTGCTTGTGGTTGAAGACCTCTGTCAAATGTGGACTTCTCCCTCACCCCTTGTTCTTTTTGAAGCGCATTAAAGATTGCAATCTGGAGGGAGTTTGTCCCTTCCTGAATGTTATCTTTGCGTTCTTTGTTCTCCTCCTTGAAGCAATGAATATGTTCCTGGAACTGTGGGTCTTCCAGGTTCGACTGTATGTATTTAAGCTTATTTTCACTGTCTCTCCACCATGCAAGGTGCTCCTCTAACTCCTTCTGCATCTGGAAGAGGCTCTCAAGAGGCAACTGGCTTTTGGAGGTGTCACAGATCTTGAACAGCTCTATCCATGCATCTGCATGACAGAGATACTGCCTTTCCTAATCCTCTCTGAAGCGTTGCACCGTGGGTGAAGTAAGCTTCCTACGCTGTCTGAGGTCATAGGCCTTCTGAGGTATTGCGGCTTCTCCAGAGGATTGGACATCTAAAGGTGGTTGTTGGGAACCAGGTTCCACGTTTATGACAAGGGTGGATGGAGGATTCGGGTCTACTGGTACATCAGAGACATCTGTCATGGCTGAGGCAGTTGCCATGTTTCAAATTGACAAAAGGCGATGTTGGAAAAATTTAGTGGTTTTCCATGCGATTCCCTTTTTTTGTATTAGGGTGCGCTGCAAGCAGGTAGCAGAAAGTAGAATTGCTGCTGGATTTAATACTTGAGCACATAGGTGGCACTGTAGAGTCTGGGTGATGCTAGCACAGCACACAGTATGGCTGCTTCTAGGTTGCGTTGTGAGCTTGCAACACAAAGGGGCACTAGAGATTGTATCACAAAGTCTGAAGACTAGAGTGCTGAACACAGAAATACGCGTAGTGTAGTCTGAAGACTTGAGGGCAAACACAGAAATGTGCCTATAATTGTCGCTTGCTTCACAAGGTGGTAATAGAGGGTCAGGAAGATGCTGTTGCTATGCCCATGTTAGGTTGCAGTTACTCTTGGGACATTTGAATTAAATTGATTAAATTGTCCACAATGTTTTCAAAAAAAGGGGGGGGGGTTATCAATGGAAAAATTATCAATATTTGAGAAACTGTGTAAAAAAAAAAATCGAAGTCTGGGAAATTTCTCCTTGAGCTCCAGATGTAGCTGTGGGCTGTGTTGCTTATGTCTCACTTCTTTGTGGAAGAAAAAAGAGGGGAGAATTTCCTGCCTACTCTTGAAAAAAAGGAAGAAATGAAAAAATTCTTTAACTTCACTGTAAATTTCTTCTTGACCATCAGATGGGAATGTAGGCTGCTTTACTTGAGTCTGATTTCTCTCTTTGGGGGGGGGGGGGGGGGGGGCTTCGTGGCTATGAAGTTTACTGATTGCCCAAAGAAATTTATTGCTTACTTCAGATGGTGCTGTAAGCTAATAGTTGAGTGTCAGCCGATTTCGCTAGAAGGGAAAAAATCATTAGGAAAAATACTTCAGTAAGTTGCATGCACTGTGGCTGTGTTATGCTTTTAATTTTTTAGTAAAGATAGGAGGAGATGAAGAAACATTAGGCTTTTAAACAAAAGAAATTGCTCCTTGAATTATTCTGTTCAAATAGCTTGCTTAAATCAGCCTTGTGATTTGGGGGAAGGAATGTGCTCCGTTGCTTTGAAGATGGTCCTTCACTAATGATTTATGACCCACAACAAACTGGCCAGAGTGGTTGAAAAAAAGCTGGAGAGACCTTCTTTATTGCCTCTTCAAAGAACGAGAGCATAAGAAATGCAAAGCCTTTCCTTTTAGCAATACATGCAAGATTTCTCAAACTTTCTGTTGCATTTGGAAAGGGTTTGTAACTGGAGAGAGACATAGATGGGGAATACCTGGCCCCTCCTTCAATTCCAAACAGGTTGTAAGGTTCCTTTGGCCAACAATGGGAAGACGCAGATTAAGCCAGAGAATAGGATGTTTGAAAGTCTCTTGCGTAAATGGAGAAGGGAGAGTGGATGGCTTACTGGTTCTCTTTGTTTGTAGCACATGGGGGAATTCCAACCCCTCCCACAATCCACAGCATGTAAAGAGTTCTGATGTTCATAGAGAGAGATGATGGGAAATGCAGGTTTAGATTAACATTGCATATTCACTCCTGGCTTCAATATTACTTTGCTTTATCACAAATCCAAATTAACAATCTTTATATAGATGGGCCTCAGGAGATCATCTTTTACTTTTCTGTCTTCTGCACAGAGGTAGATTTGAAGCTGTACAGATGCAGATAGATAACTCAACAAGACGTCCATAACAAATTGCATTTATTGGTTCATCAGGTATCCTCATAACTCACATTTGTGATGAAGTTCTTCTTTAATGACCAATCCTCTGTATATCTGCTTTGTAGTAAAAGATTATTATCTCCTAACCCATCTCACAGTGATAGAAAGAAGCTGCCATGAGTTAGAGTTCAGACAAAGAATGAGGGAAACTCCCCCAACCCATCGAGGGTCAAACTAGTGACCAATCAGGATTATAGATGTGGCCATGTGACATGAACTACATTTCCCAGGATAGCTTTAACTACATTTACCTTGATGCATTCCCTTAAGGGGACAGCTCATAATTCCTAAGTAACTATCCAAGTCCCATAGAATGGCTGGGACAGAACAACAACAAAATATGGTTCAATTTCTATAAACAATATTATGGTTCAGCAAGAAATGCAAACCCTGTCTAAACGGTTTTTAAATGGTAGTCTAGGTTATAGGTTTGGCATAGTTAGGGATCTTATTTAAAGGATTAAGATAGCTTCTAATAGTTTAATGATTTCTCCTGACATTCTGTTTACATAAATCCAGATATTGCTCTTTAAAAACAGTGCTTTCTGTTACAATGCCAGGAAGGTATTCCAGCAGAAGCCTCCTTCTTTAGTAGTGAGGAGTCACATCTACTTTATCGATACATCATTAGAGGGTTGTCTTGTCAAAGAGTAAGAAAAGGATAATTGCAGAGGTTTATCTGATATGCTGATTGCACTAATTCCTGGATTGTGAGGTGCTTTATACTATCACTCATGCTGTTGTTACTCCATGATTGGATTATTGCAATGTGCTCTACATGAGGTTGTCCTTGAAGATCACTCAGATACTACAACTGCTCTGGAATGCAGCAGAAGAAGCAGTGTTGAACGTCTCAAAATGCTCATGTAACAGTCCTGGCTATTGATTATCTTCTGGGTACAATTCAAGTTGCTGTCTATCACATATATATTCTTCATAGCACAGGACCAGACTACCTGGGGTATCTCTCTTCCATGATTTTTTTTCTCTTCTAGTGAGATCAAAAATGATGTGCTTCAAGTACCTTTAATCAATAAGCATGCCTATTGTGGCACCTGAAATTTGTTCTTAATTCTAGGTTGGCTCTCTTTTTGGTAGCTTCCAACCATTATTTCTTGTCTTGTCTTCAGATTCTTTGGAAAATAAGTCAACCCTATCGTGTCTGTGACAGCCCTCAAATATGGAAGACTGTTATAGTGCCACCCCTATCCTTCTCTTCATTAGATTAGACATAGCCAATTTCCACAACCATTCATTGTATCCTTTACCCTCCAATTTCCTAATCACCCTTGTTGCTCTTCTCTGTATTTTTTCTAGAATCTCAACATCTTTTTTTCTATCATGGTGACCCAAACTGGATACAGTATTCCAAGCCTGGTTTTACCAATGCAGTATAAAGTGGTTCTACACTTCATGTGATCTTGATATATCTACTGGTCTTTTTGGCAGTTGAAGCACACTTTTCACTCATACTTAAATTGTTGTTTACCAGGACACTTAGAAAACCTTCTCAGTCAAAGTTGCTGAGCCAATATTTGTAAATTTTTATACAGACATATAAATTATTAATGGCAAATTATATGCAAATCTGTACCATCTTTTTTTCCCTCATGTCTCTCTTCCTTTCCTTTCTTCCTGGAGGGGGAGATATCAAAACTAGGCCAAAAGAATTCTGATCAAGTCTAGTTCTTTATTTACTTATATATAGTAGACAGAATCTCTATAGCCTTCAGACCCTGTGAGATTCTAGAGTGTGACTACCCTGGACCTTTTCCTCCTCCCCTATCCAGTTCAGAATTGTGCAGTCTCTTACTGTAGGCTTCTCTCTAGAATGTGTTTTCTCTTCTTGGGAACCTATGGTACACTTGCCAAGAAATCATCCCCCCCCCCAACTTCTCAGCTGACAGGAGTGTTCATGGGTTTCATGAGTTTTCATGATAAATAATGGATCATCTTGGTTACATTCAATTTTTTTTATTACCAGTTCTGTGGCCATGGCTTGATGGGTGTGGCAGGAGAAGGATACTGTAAAATCTCTAGTCAGAGGTGATATTTGCTGGTTCTCCGAATTACTCAAAATTTTCGCTACTGGTTCTCCAAAACTGGTCAGAACCTGATGAATACCACCTCTGGTGCCACTTCACAGTGCTTTACAGACCTCTCTAAATGGTTTTCAGAGTCAACATATTTCCCCGAACAATCTGGGTCCTCATTTTACCAACCTCGGAAGGATGGAAGGCTGAGTCAATCTTGAGCCCGTGAAAATTGAACTGCTGGCAGCTGGCAGTCAGCAGACGTAGCTTCTAGTATTGCATTCTAACAACTGTGTCATCACAGCCCATAATGCCAAAGAGTAGAAAAAGTATTAAATCTTAACAGCAAAATTCACAATGATTTTTTTATTTTCCCCCCAAAAGAATGGTGAAACTTCAGGAATAAAAGTCTTTTAAAATATAATATAGAGATGGTACATATATGGTACATTTTCTGCCTCTGTTTCTGCAGTTTGTTGTGCACATTCTTTTACCAGATTCTACTGCAAAATTACCAGGGATCTTATAGCCCGTAACATGCCCTCACATCTCTGTGCACACCTATTAGCACACACATAGGGTACAACAGCAGCAAGACCTCCAGAGCCTGCATATTCTCTGTCCCACTTCCTAGTATTCATCCACCCATCAATCTGTTTGTAAGACATCTGGACTTGTAACTTGCTATTGGCTTCCCCATTAACTTTGGAGAATTCAGCAGAAGCTGCAAATCGTGGTCATGTGAGATTCTCACTAAGTGACCCACTATCCTCACTTAATGATGACAGTCGGGACTGCCAGGATTACCATCACTAAGTGATGTTGTCACATGACATAGCATTTTACCACTACGTCATTTAATGATGGAAATTCTGCTTCCAATTACCATTGTTAAGTAGGATGACTTACACTGAACACTGCATGTGCTTGCTTTGTCTAATAAAATACCCTGCCTTATGACATCTGTTCTTACTCTGGTATTCTGTAGAATATTTTCTGTTTCAAGAGAAACTCCAAGGAGGAAGAAAAATTTTGAACTTACATAATCATTATGAATCATTTCATATTTAAATTGCATTAATTTTTAAAGAAGTTTATTATTAAGCTGTTTCAGTTCTCCAAAATAGGAGAATATTTATATCTACAAAACAATCTTTCCCAGGCTTGGCTGTCCATGCAACAGAAAAGAACAAAACAAAAACATTCAGACTTGCTGGAAACAGACATACCAATTTAGTATACAGTTGAAACATTTAAAGGTAAGTAATTTAACAAAACAGGATTGCCTTCCAATGATTTATACCTGAGAATGAATGGTCTGCCTACTAAGGAAACTGTGACTTGGAAACAGAATTCTTCATTCTACTTTACTGAGGGAAGACAAAAAATGAATCAACAATTTAGCCTGATTATAAGCACGAATTTCTCTCTACTGTGATACAGTTTACAGATGCAGTATATTTTTCTTTCAGGAATGATTTGACAAAGTGAAGTAAAATATGTGGTTTATATCTATTGTTTGATGTCCTTTACTTGACAAGGATCAAACAGATAAAAAAAAAAGATTGAGAGAGATGGTACTTTCTCTTATCAGTAGAATTACAGAGGAGAAGGAAAAGGATTGTCCTTGATGGATGGCTGCCATCTTGAGAAAAAAAAAACAAGAAATCCAAGAAGAAACTAGCATGGCTGCACAAAGGCCTCTCTGGCAAAGTGAAAGAAAAAAAGGACAAGCACAAAAAAATGGAAAGGGGGACATACAACCAAGGCAGAATATCAGTAGATAGCCAGAATCTGCAAAGACAAAGTCAGGAAAGCAAAAGCTCAGAATGAACAAAGACTTGCAACCAAAATCAGAGATAATTGTAAAAAAGTTTCTTCCAACATAACAAGAAAAAAATCAAGAAAGCAGTTGGTCCACTAAAGAGACAAGATGGCAAGGAAGCAACAGGCAACAGAGAGAAAACAGAACTGCTTAACTCATTCTTTACATTGGTCTTCATGCAAAAAGAAACTATAGCTCAACCCACCAAAAACATATCTCTAAAAGACAGACAAGAAATAAAAGTTAAAATAAGCAAAAAAATAAAATAAATAAATAGTAAGAGAACACCTGTCTGATCTTGATGAACACAAGTCACCGGGGTCTGAGGATTAATCCCAGAGTTTTAAAGGAGCTGGCAGAGGTCATCTCAGAACCACTGCATCATATCTTTCAAAAAGCCCAGAGCACCGGAGAACTACCAGAGGACTAGAAAAGAGCTGATGTGGTCCCCATCTTCAAGAAAGGGAAGAAAAACAGACTCAGGAAACTATAGACCAATCAGCCTAACATCAATACCCAGGAAGATATTGGAAAAGATAATAAAAAAACAGATCTGCCAACATCTAGAAACAAGTAAAGTAATATCTAGCAGTCAGCACGGGTTTGTCAAAAGCAGATCAGGCCAAACCAATCTTACTTCATTCTTCAACATAGTGACTAAATTAGTAGACCAGCAAAATACTGTGGACATACTATACTTAGATTCCAGCAAAACATTTGACAAAGTAGACCACAACCTACTTCTTGGTAAGCTAGGAAAAAAGTGGGCTAGATAGCAGCACCACTGGATGGATTTGCAATTGGCTGACAAACCGTATTCAACAAGTAGTCCTTAATGGGTCTAAGTCTATATGGAGGGAAGTAAGCAATGGGGTGCCACAAGGTCTGTCTTAGGCCCAGTACTCTTCAATATCTTTATAAACGTCTTAGATGAGGGAATAGAAGGGGAACTTATCAAATTTGCAGATGATACTAAGATGGAGGGAATAGCTAACACCCAAGAAGATAGGCTCAAGATCCAGATAGATCTTGACAGACTAGAACACTGGGCTGTATCTAACAAAATGAAATTCAATGTAGAGAAAAGTAAAGTCCTGACTTCCGGTTAAGCTCCCTCGGTGACGGACTGAATCCATGACCATGGTTTTGGTTTGTGCTCACCACTAGCAGGCCACAATCTACCTGATTTGGGGCAAAGCCACCCCATAGAGGTGGCGGAAAAAGGGGAGAATGCCAGCTGAGTTGAGAGGAGCCTCATTCCCCCTCCTTGGTGAGGCATAAAACTCCTCTCCGAAGCAGATGCAGTGATGGCCAAAATGCGCATCCCAAAGAGGAAGATCTGACCAGACAAGATCGTGCAGGAGTAGAGAGAAGAAGAGGACAGCTTGGGTGACCGGGCTAAGCAGGATTAACATACAAGGTACCCTGGAGCTAAAATACTTAAGAACTCTTAGGAAAAGATTTTTTAAAGTGCGGCACAGAAGGGGGGGGGGAGATCTTAAAAAAGGGTGTGGAACTTGGACATACTAAAGAGTGCCACCTGATGCTGAAAGAAATCAATGTGAACTTTTAAAAGACATTTAAAGAATAACAAAGTAAATGAAATGTTGCTACAATTAAATAGAGTCCCTGGAAAGTGAAAGTGGATTTTGGAACGTTGTATCAAAGAAAGAAGCAAGAAGAAACTGTTCTGGAATTGTCTGATGATTTTGGAAACTTTGGAAATTAATTCTGGGAAGCAATCTTACAGAATTTAATGGTCTAAAAGTACTGGAAAGTGTTGAAAGATGGCAGAACTTTATTTGGAAAGAAAAATGGTAATAAAAAATATGAAGGAACAATTGCAAGTGAAAGAAGGATAATCTGGCTTTGTTCAAAACGGGACTTAAAATTGGAAATTAGAGGAGGCAATCAGAAAAAAGGAATAGTGTGAGAAATAAACAAAATATAAGGAAAGAGCAGAAGGGAGGATTACAGAAGGAAGCATTAAAGAGGGAGGGGGACAAAAATTGGAGTGAGAAAAAGAGGAGGAAAATAAAGGGGAAAAGAAGTTACAAAAAACAGAATCAGGAAATAAAGAAATATGGGAAACAAACAAGAATTAAAGGTAATAGTTTGATTGATGGACACAGATAATGGCTAAAATTACAACTAAAATAGAGGATTCTGCATGGTGATAAGTGATTGTATAAATATTTTAGAAATAAGAAATGATGCAGAAAACAGGAAAATATATGTAATTAAAATGGAAGATGAAACAGGAATTGTTACTTAATAGAATGTACAATAACAGCTAGATCAAATAAAAAACACAAATATATAAAATACAATTGAATTATATTAATGTATATTAAGGATTTATAAAATGTGATTGAAATGAATTATGAGAAGGATTGTAAGGGAATTAATACCAATTTTTTCTTTAGGATGAATTTGAATTGATTAATTAATTTCTTCTGTTTTATTTATTTTTTATTTCTTTTAAACTTAAAATTGGTTAGAAGTAATTTAAAGGGGAAGTACCATGCAGAATCTGAGCAAAGAAGGGATTTATGTTATAATATATTAGATGATGGAAATTATAATTGTTTAATGGAATAATTTAGAAGTAGAATATTTAATGGGATGTGAAAGGGAATCAACTATAAGATATGAAGATGATACACTTTAATTGTATCAATAACTATAACTATTTAACTATAGGGGAAACCTTGTTTTGTAATGTTTGAAATGTGGATATGGATTGAAATTGTACACAGGACAGATAAAAGTATAATTATAATTATTTTGAAAATATGAAAACCTTGAAAAGGATATGCAATAGATTTAGAAATGAATAAGAGAGTTATAAAATAAGCATGGGGGAAGTATTTGAGGGTAAAAATTAATAAAGAATATTTAAAGTACTGATAAGACATGAAATTGAATATGAAAGATGAATATGTAACTGAGATTATATCTGTATGGAGATTTGAAAACCTGGAACCAAGCTATTCACTAAAAAAGATGTTTTATTTTTCTGTGTTTTGTGAAAACTGAAATAAAATTGTTTAAAAACAAAAGTAAAGTCCTACATTTAGGCAAGAAAAACCAAAAGTACACATATAGACTGGGTGAAACCAGGCTTAATAGTGGTAACTGTGAGAGAGATCTTGGAATTTTAGTGGACAACCAGCTAAATATGCACACCAGAAGTGTGCAGCAGCCACCAAAAAAGCTAATGCAATCTTAAGTTGCATTAACAGAGGGATCAAGATCAAGTGAGATACTAATACCACTCTATAAAACCTTAGTATGACCACACCTAGAGTACTACATACAGTTTTGGTCACCACACTATTAAAAAGATGTTGAGACTTTAGAAAAAGTACAGAGAAGAAAAACCAGGATGATTAGCAGACTGAAGATTAAAACAAATGAAGAACAGTTATAAGAACTGGGCATGGCTAGTCTAGTGAAGAGAAGGATCAGGGGAGATATGATAGCAGTGTTCCAATATTTGAGGCGCTGCCACAGAGAGGAAGAGGTCAAGCTATTTTCTAAAGCACCCGAAGGCCAGACCAAGGAACAATGGATGGAAACTGAACAATGAGAGATTTAACCTGAAAATAAGGATAAACTTTCTACCTTTCACCTTGCCCTCAGAAGTTGTGGGAGCGTCATCACTTGAGACTTTCAAGAAGAGATTGGACTGCCATTTGTCAGAAATGGTATAGGTTCTCCTGCTTGGGTGGGGGGTTGGACTAGATGACATACAAGGTCCCTTCCAACTCTGATTATCTGTTATCTAAGGTATTTAAAAAAAACTTATCTGAGCACATTTTACTTTGGGAATAAATTACCTGAATGATTTCACAAGATGTTTGATATTGATCTCCTCTCAAAAACACTTTCATGTGATCAGTCTCAGTTGCTAGTAGGAACCATCTGACATTTTCCTATCAGATTTTGACTTGACGGAAAGAGGAAAAAAAAAATTTCCTTTTCCCCACAGCAAAAACTGAAGGTGTGTAAGAAATGTTAGTAAGCTAGCAATCAAACATGTGCATTTGCAAGTGTTTTGTTGTTAATGCCTAGCCTATACCTGTCTTAAAGCTGGCCCCAGTGAGATGAGCCACATTCTGACATTATACACATGGCTTGCTTATGTACATTGTTTTGGATCCTGAGCACTCTGGACTGAAAGGAATGAATTCACACAAATTAATTATGCAGTGATTTTGTAGGCATTTGGCTGTGTTCTTTCTTTTTCTCTTTCATCTGCAAGGAGTGTATCCTCAGGTGAGAAACAGGAAACTACACAATAAAACCATTTCTTCTTTTATGCATTACCTACAGAAGACAGGTTGGCACCATTGCATACTTGTACCCTAAAGTATTTCATTTCATCAAGCACAACAAATAATTCCGCAACAGCTTAAAGAGAACCATTTTTTTTTTTATATAATTTTTTATTATTTTTTTAACATAAAAAACACAACAACAAAACATAAAAGTATCAGCTCCCCCATATTTTTGTACACACCGTAAGTCGGTTGGTCCATCGGTTTTGTGCATTCACCTCATAGTCACAATTACAGTTACTTTATATAATACTCTTATCAATACAAATTTATAAATCCTAGTATCTCTATTAAAGAAAAAAAAAAAAAATTTGACTAAACTTTTATTCGGTCATGCCTTTATGAGATAACTATATTTTAAATATTTTATTCTAAAACAAATCTTATAATCATACCAATTCTATCCCAAATATGAAAAAGAAAGAAACAAAGAAAACTATTATATAAATATAGTATCAAAAAACCAATAAAAGGAAAGGGAAAATAAAGTCATTATTATTCCTTATTATCTAACTTTTATATTTTAATATTTCATCATTCAACCATTGATAGAAAAGATCCCAAACTAAATAAAATTGTTTATCTTCTTGCTCTCTAATTTCAAAAGTCAATCTACTCATCTCAGCACATTCCAAAATTTTCTTTACAACTTCTTCTTGCAATGGAATTTTCTCATTTTTCCAATTTTTTGCAAATACAATCCTAGCAGCAGTCAATACATTTACAATCAAATATTTCAACTCTTTACTATAAGTATCTGGTAGTATTCCCAATAGAAAAAACTCCGGTTTCAAGTCTATATGCTTCTTTGTCATTTTTTCCAGCCACATGTGGATTTTAGTCCAATATTTTCTAGCATCCTCACAAGTCCACCACATGTGATAGTATGAACCAGGTTTCTGATGACATTTCCAGCATTTTTCGGATTTGTTCTTAAACATTCTTGCTATCCTTGTCGGGGGAAAATGCCACCTGTAAAACATCTTATACAAGTTTTCTTTATAGGCTGTAGATATTGTCATTTTATAATTTTGCGACCATAATTTCTGCCATTTCTCTAAATCAATCCCATATCCAAAATTCCTCCCCCACGCAATCATAGTTTCTTTAACTTGTTCTTCCTCAAGCTTAATTTGCAATAAATAACCATACAATTTTTTAATCACCTTTTCATCAGTACCCATCAAAATCTTATCCAAGTCAGTTTGCTTATCATAAAATCCCTCTGCTTTGGAATCCTCATAGTACTTTGAATATATTTGCAAATATGAAAACCAATTCATCCGTATACCTTGTTCTTCCAATTTTTGCATCGATTTAAGTTCACCCTTTTCATCTAATAATTCCCCATAGTTAACTGTTTGTTCCTTTTTATAGATTATAGGATAAGAAAACGCTTCTATCGTCGATAACCAAACTGGAATTTTCAAATAACACTGTTTTTTTATCTTCTCCCAATTCAACCACAGAGACTCCCGTATATAATGCCTTCTAAAATACCCCTGTGTTTTAGTTCCCTTGTACCATAAAAAAGCATGCCAGCCCAACAACAAATCATGACCTTCTAATGTCAACAATCTGGTTTTCCTTAATGTTATCCATTCTTTAACCCACGTCAAGTTTGCAGCTTGGTAGCACAACTCCCAATTAGGCAGTCCAAACCCTCCTCTAAATCTAGCATCCTGTAAAAGCTTTAACTTTATTCTTGCTTTCTTACCTTGCCATATATACTTCAAAACAATTTTATTTAAATCCTCAAAATATTCTTTTCCAAGCCTAATTGGTATTGTTTGAAACAAAAATAAGACTCTGGGTAAAATGTTCATCTTAATTGTTGAAATCCTTCCTATTAATGACAATTGTAAGTTCTCCCATTTTTTCAAGTCTTGAGCTATCTGTTGTTTAAGTTTAATATAATTATTCTCCTTCAATGTACTACATCTTGATGTCAAATATATCCCCAGATACTTAACCTTGTTTGTAACTTGAATTTTTAACAGTTCTGCCAACTCTTCCCTTTGTTTCAGCAACATATTCTTTGACAAAATCTTTGTTTTATCTCTATTTATTTTCAAACCAGCCACCTCCCCATAGACCTCTATCTTTTCCAACAGTTTCGAGGCTGTTTCTATAGGGTCTTCCAAGATAAAGACTAGGTCATCTGCAAAGGCTTGTAGTTTAAATTCTTCCTTTTTAATTTTCATTCCTTTTATAGTTTTATCTTCTCTGATATTTCTATTCAACACTTCCAAAGTCAATACAAATATCAAGGGAGAAAGAGGACAACCTTGTCTTGTGCCTTTTCTTATATTAATAGGATCTGTAAATTCTCCCTCCATCATTACCTTAGCTGTTTGTTCATTATAAATTGCTTCTATTGCCTGAATAAATCTTCTAGCAAAGCCCATCTGTTCCATTAAAAGTAACATAAATCTCCAATTCACGTTATCAAATGCCTTTTGAGCATCTAAAAATATCAAAGCCATTTGCTTTTCAGGATGTGCCTCATAGTATTCCAGGGTGTCCAGAATTACTCTCATATTGTCTCTGATTTGTCGCTTTGGCAAAAACCCATTTTGGTCTGGGTGGATAAAGTTATTCAAGTACTTTTTAAGTCTTTCTGCTAATATTGAAGCAAAAATTTTATAATCTGCATTTAGTAAAGAAATCGGTCTATAATTCTTGATTTGCAGTAGGTCCGCCTCCTCTTTTGGAATAAGTGTAATGTAAGCCTCTGACCATGTTTTAGGTATCATCTTTTTTAACATAACTTCATTCATAACTTCTAACAGTGGAATACACAGTGATTCTTGAAAGATTTTATAAAATTCTACAGGAAACCCGTCTGGACCTGGTGCCTTTCCATTATTTTGTTTCTTAAGTGCTTGACTTAACTCCATCATTGTTATATTACTTTCTAGCATTTCTTCAATCTCTTTAGGTATCTTAGGTAGATTTGCATTCTGTAGGTATTGTTTAACTTTCTCCTCATCAATGTCTTCTTTCTTATACAAATGCTTATAAAAATCATAAATAATCTCTTTTTTTTCTTTGCTGCCATAACAAATTTTACCTTGGTCGTCTATTAACTGCGGTATTTTCCTCGACTCTTTCTCCTTTCTCAATTTATATGCTAGCCATCTACCTGGCTTATTTGCATCCTCAAAATAATTCTGTTTAGCATTCCTAATTTTCTGTGCCAGTTCTTCTTTCTCTATTAAATCCATTTTATGTTTAGTTATATCCAGTTTCATTTTAACATCTTTTCTGTGTGGCATTTTCTGTAATTCTTTTTCAAGTCCCTTATATTCATCATCCAAGGCTTTAAGAGTTCGCCTTTTCCTGTTGTTCTTTTTTCTTGTATAGTCTATTATCAAGCCTCTAACATAGGCCTTCATTGTGTCCCAAACATTCTGTATTGAGGTGTCTTCTTTTCTGTTCTCTTTAAAGAAGAAGGCCAATTCTTTCTCCATCCATTGTATAAATTCCTTATCCTTTAAAATAGAATTATTTAATGTCCATCTCGATCTTTTCCTTTGTCCCTTCCATTCAATTGTCAATGGGTTATGGTCAGCCCAAGTACTTGTTTCAATATTTACTTCTTGAATACTAGACATTAAATCTGTTGAGATCCAAATCATATCCAGTCTGGACCATGATAGATGCCTATTTGAATAGAACGTAAATTGCTTAGATTTATCATTTCTTTCTCTCCATATGTCTTTTAAAGTTAATTCATCTATCATTTTAAAAAAGGATTTAGGAAGAGTTTTCCTGTTATGCTTTACTGTTGTTGCAATATAGTCAAGTCTATTATCCACAATTCCATTAAAGTCTCCCATCATAATTACATTAGCATAGTCAAGTTCGGCAGTCTTAGTATGTAATTTTCTATAGAATTCTTCCTGTTTATCATTCGGTGCATAAATTGCAATCAAAAGTATCTTTCTATTATTGTCCATTATTTCTACCATTAATATTCTCCCATCATCATCTGTATAAATCATTTTTGCTGGAATGGCCTCTTTAATATATAAAACCACCCCTCTTTTCTTGGATTGTGTCAAAGAGGTAAACAATTTCCCTAATTTTGGTTGTAATAACAATTGTTCATGTTGCTTTTTAATATGAACTTCTTGTAAACAAATTATGTCGAACCTTAATTTCATTAATTTATGGAAAATCTTCCTTCTCTTAGCAGCTGAGTTCAGTCCATTTATATTCATTGTAATCAATTTTTTTTCTTCCATAATTATGTTTTATATTTAGATTTAACCACTCTCGTGGGTCTTGCCTCACGTTGATCTTTAATATCCACTTGTCCACCTACTGCACCTTCTTCTTTTCCAACCTCCATTTGTTCCTCTTGAGATTCAATTGATGGGACCTCCTTTCCTGCTCCTCCTTCTCTGCCTCCAAAAACCTCTGCGCAAAACAGTTCTGCTTTCTCAATTGAATCAATTCTATGTCTCTGTTCCTGCCACGTAAACATCAATCCTTCTGGAATCAACCACCTGTAAGACACCTCTTTTTCCAATAACCTTTTAGTCAGGAATCGGTATTCTCTTCTCATCTCTCTCACTCTTCTAGGTATTTTTTTTAAAACCAAAATTTCTTTACTTTTGTATTTCAGTGGCTTCTCTCTTGCTACTTGCAATATTTGTGTCTTCAAAGATTTTTTAATAAATCTAATATGAACTTCTCTGGGTAGGTTATTTCTCATCGCATATCTTGTAAAAGCTCGATATATCTCATCAATTCCATCCATCATCTTCTCTTCTGTTATCTCGAGCGCCTCCGCCAAGATTCCTACCATTATCGCAACCAAATCTTGTCCTTTTTCTTCTTCTATATTTTGGAATCTAAGATAAAATTCTGATCTATCCAACTCCCACTTCAACATCTCACTTTTTTCTTGTTCAATCGCTGTTAATCTATTGTCGATATTTCCAATTTTCTCCTCTCTTTGTTTGCCTCCCTCTTCAACATTTTGGAGTCTCTCTTCATATTTTTCCATCATCTGTTCCATCCTACCTGTTCTTTGTTCAATAGTATCCATTTTTACCTTAAGATCTTGAATTCCTTGCATAATCATCTGGAAGGATACTCTTTCTTGTTCTTTTTCTTTCTCTTTATCTTGCTTTAACAATGTCTGAATTGAACGCTGTCCAGATGGTGGGGAGGCAGAAGCAGACATAGAGGCACCCGAAGATATAAATTTCTTACTCATTTTAAGTGGTTCCAACTCTTCAAGTTTTTTCAAATTTTAATCCACAAAAAAAAGAGAAAAAAATATGAAATTTTAATCCAAGGTAAAAAGGCCAACAATAAAAAAGCCAAAAGTGAGAGAAAAAAAGAAAAAAAGAAAAAAAAAATTCTTCAAATTCTTCCTGACCTTAGTCCAATAAAAAAAGAAAAAAAAAACCATAAAAAAAAGTAACAGTAAAAATAAAAACCCAATAATAATAATAAACAAGACAAAGCCAAAAAGGAAGAAGGGAAGAAGAAAAAGAGAAAAAACAAAAAACAAAACAAAAACCAAGAAAAATAAGTTTCTTCAGATTCCACACCTTAGTCCAGCCAGAAAAAAAAAAGAAAAAAGAAAAAAGAAAAAACCTCAATTAAAAAAAGGAAAAAGAAATAGTCCGCTAATGTACATTAAAAAAAAAAAAAAGGAAAAAAGAGAAAACAGGATCCAAATAGGCAAAAGAAAAAATAAAATCAGTTAAATCAAAATAAAATATAAGTAGAAAAAAGAAATTCAGAGGCTTCCCTTTGCAAATAAATCAAGCTTAAAAGTCAGGACCTTGATGTTAGTGAAGGGGTTGGCAGAACTCAAAAAAAAACAACAACACTGCACTCTATTTAATTATCCAAGGCTCTAATTATAACTCCCTTCTCTTTCCCACAAGCTTCAAAGCTGAGCCATGTATATCCAGAAAGACACCTGTAATAATATTCCACAAAGTGCTTTCCTCTATCTTATCAGGGGATGTCCTTGAGAAGAAGAGTCTATTTTTCTTTTTTTTAAATATTTCCGAGCCTCTAGGTGGCAGTGTTACAAAGTATCATAGTTCTCACTTTCCCCCCTCCTCTCTTAAGGGAAAGCCGGCTTGCAATACACAAAACAGAAACCGAAAAATCAAACAAAATCAAGAGAAGCCTCTAGCCCAGAAAAAAAAAAAAAAAAAAAGTCCAGAAGAAGAATAAAACATATGAATATATAGAAAAAAGAAAACAGTCCAGTTATCCAATAAGTAACAATAGAGTCCGGAAGCAAAGAAAAGAAAAAAAATGGATTCTCTCTTTGACGTTTCCCTAAAAAAACGCCGCTAAATCAATTTTGTCAAAAAACAAAACAAAAATCACACAGGTTTCTTCAGATAATTAGAGTAAACTTTCCAAATTCAAAAAATTAAATAAAAAAAAGAAGTTCTCACCCAACCGACAAACTCTTTCTCAAACTCTTTCCGTCTGGAGTCGCCCCGGCCTCAGCAGCATGGGGGCTGCCTCTCCGCCGCTGGCAAGAAGAGCTTCACCCGGGCTCTCCAGGGATTTTGCGGTATCCCCGGAATCCTCAGGATATGCTCTTCACGATGGCTGTCCCTACGGGACAGCGTAGGTCCGTTGGACCGGCCAGTGGCGGAGATATCGGCTGCAATCGAGGAGCTCGATTGCAGACCGTATCGCCACGGCGCAAGCTCCTCCCATCTCCAAAAAGAGAACCATTTTAATGCAGTCTGCATAGTCAATCTTCAAAGAGTTCTATGACGGCTAAAAAAAACAGCAGAAAGACAACTATTTTATTATAGTCTCTAAAATGTTGTGAACAAGAACACTTTCCATGAAATGTGTCTGATTTGTTTGACATAATAATTGTGTTGATCTTTAATGTGGCTGGAATAAGGGTTCCTACATTAAATATTTTTCCATAGCAAGAAGTAAGACAAATAGAACAACAACAACAACAACAGAAGTACAATATACTGATTGACGTTGTGGGTAAGAACCCAGACAAACAATGTCTCCAATTTGTTGGGGTTAGGGATTCCCTCCCCCCACCCTCAAAAACAATTAAAATTCATGCCATCTTTGAAAGGATTTAGTACACTAAGTTGTATAATGTCAGGTGAGACTCCTTGTTATGTTCCAAATATAGATTCTCATACTCAGAATTATACTATGTACAATTTGATGTAGTTGATGTGGAGATTCAGCATTTGGTAAAAAGAGAGATCCCTTGGTTGCACCAAGCCAGGACGGAGACGCATCGAACAAGATACATGGCTCTGGACACCGGAAGTACAAGATGCCGTACACCTGAAGAAACGGCTCTACAAGGCCTTTCTTCAGGACAAGACCAGCGAGAAGCTCTGCGAATACAAGGCGGCCAAAAAGGCAGCCAAGAAAGCAGTAGCGACAGCCAGAAGCTCCCACTACGATGACATCTACGAGAAGCTGAACACGCGAGAAGGCGAGAACGAGATCTACCGCCTAGCCAAAAGCAGACACAGGAAGACCCTGGACATTGACCAGTTTCATGGGATCAACGACGAAAGGGGAAATTTGATCGTCAACCCCAGAGACGCTGCGGAGAGGTGGCGGCAATACTTTGAGAAGATCTCCACCGAGGAGTTCCCACACCCACGAACCCCGCGAGGTGACCCAGTTGAAGGCCCAGTCTCAGGCATTTATGCCAGCGAGGTCGCCGACGCCATCAAGGCCATGAAAAACGGTAAGGCAACAGGACCAGACGACATCCCTGCCGACTTCTGGAAAAAGGCACTACCGGGCTCGGCATTGTGGCTGTGCGAGCTGTTCAACAACATCGTCTCCACGGGAAAAGTGCCACACGACTGGTACCGCAGCACCACTGTTCCGATCTGGAAGGGAAAGGGCAGCCCAGCGGACTGCTCCAACTACAGACCGGTCAGGTTACTGTCACACACTATGAAGATCTTTGAACGCGTCCTTGATAAGCGCATTCGGGACATCGTCGACATCAGCGTCAACCAGGCTGGATTCATCAAGAACTGCGGCACCACCGACGCCATCTTCGGTGTGCGGATGCTGATGGAGGCTCACAGAGAGAAGAAAATCCCGCTCCACACCGCCTTCCTAGACTTGGAAAAGGCCTTCGACCGAGTCCCGCACGATCTCATCTGGTACGCACTGCGAGATCACGGCGTGCCTGAGCTGCTCGTACAATGGGTCCAACTCCTATACAGATGTCACAAAAGCCGTGTAAAAGCGGCAGCTGGGATATCAGAGGAGTTTAATATTACCGTCGGCGTACACCAGGGCTCTGCTCTCTCACCACTGCTGTTCATTCTGGTGATGGACACAATTACACACGACCTGTACACGCCCGCCCCATGGACGCTGCTCTACGCCGATGATGTGTTCCTGGCCAACCTGTGCAAGGCTGAACTCGAGCACCGAGTCCAACAGTGGCACGACCGCCTCGAGCAGTTCGGGCTCCGGCTGAACCTAAAGAAGTCCGAATACCTGACCACTGACAATGAAATGACAGGCTCCATCCACGTGAACGGGCAGGAGCTACCGCGCGCCTCCACCTTCAAGTACCTGGGAACTACTCTTGGGGAAGAAGGCCTACTACAAACTGAGGTGGCAGCCAGGATCAATGCAGCGTGGGGCAAATGGAAGTCCGTCACGGGCGTCCTCTGTGACAAGAAGATGCCGATGCGCCTGAAGGCGAAAATCTATAACTCTGTGGTGCGCCCCGTGGCCATATACGGCGCAGAGTGCTGGCCGACGACCAAAGAAGTCGAAAGCAGACTCCAGATAATGGAGATGCGAATGCTCCGATGGTCGGTAGGCCTCACCCTACTCGATCGCGTCAGGAACGAAGAAGTGCGTAGACGGTTCAACGTCGTGCCCATCCCCACGGTCATGAGGCAGTCCCGGCTACGATGGTTCGGCCACGTGAGCCGCGCCAAGGAAGAATCCATCATCAAATCTGTAATGAAGATGACTGTCGGAGGAGCGAGACCGCGTGGTAGACCTAAACAACGCTGGATGGACACGATCAAGGCCGATCTAGAGATCGCGAAGGCAGACCCGACACACGTGGCAGACAGAGAGGCGTGGAAGCAGTACTCAAGGACATTAGCGGACCTCGCCCGAGCGCGAGACAAACGCTGAAGAAAAAGAAGAAGAAGAAGAAGAAGAGATCCCTGTTTAGTTAACTTGCATACAAGACAATTAATTGAGGCCTATGTCTGATCAACCAGTCAGCTGCATGATTACAAACCATATGTTAATATTATTTATTAATGTTAGCTACTATATTTGGCTTTCATTCATTTTATATTCATTAGTAAGGAGAAAAGTTATTTTGATATAAAAGGATATATGTGGTATAACTAATGACAGATTGCAACTTGTAAATGAGGATTTGAGAGAAAGAGATGGAGAAAGAAAGAAGACCACGAATGCATAGTGTTTTATATGCACCACCAAACTGAATAGCAAATAAGAATTATGAGATGATCCCATAATCTTAGTTTTTGTGCAACATAACACATCAAATCTTGAAGGGTAAAAAGAATATACTTACACCCTGAACCATTGAGGATTTTTTATTTCTACCAGAATCAGCTGTGCTTACTATTATATCTGCACTGGCATTTTGGCTCTTCATAATGTTTCTGGCCAGAATTGCAAATTATGGCTATAATAAGGAAAATGGGCAGATTTAATATTTAGTACAATTATCCCTAAAACTGAAAGCATTTCCCTCTCATCCTTCAAATTACAAGGACTTTAAACAATAGCAAACTCAAGATTGATCAAATGTAGGTGGATCATGCTCTTTTCTTCCTGCTGTAAACAAGGTGTGCAACTTCTTTCAGGCTAAAAACCACACCCAGCTTTGGAGTAGTGTACCAGGTGCCACCCTTTCTAAACAAGGAATAGATCCAGTATGAAAACCAATTAACTGATTTATATTTAACATTAGAAGTTGATTTAATTATTTACTCTCCAGTAATGTACTAAGCATTACTCTGATTACAATGAAAATTAGACTTGAGTAAAAAAAGATTTGGAAGGGGAGCTAAATATGGTCCTAGGGTCTTACTACAACTAAAAATGATAGTTGTCTATAAATAGCTCAAGAAATGTGATATTTTTCTATCTAGATTCTCTTAAAATTATACTAGTGGATCTCAAAGCAGTGTTTGTAAATGTACAAAGTGCTAACTTGTACAAACTCGGGTGACGTTTTTGTTCAATACCTTTTTATATTCAGCTGAATGAAGAACTGGAAAGATAATACTTAAACCAATGAAGAGATCAAAGCTTTCAAGATACTTTACAATGGATTCTTTCCTGCAGCTATTCCAATAAGAATCTACTTGACCAGAATGTTTACACAGTATTAGCTACTGTAAATTAGAATTAGCATTAAGTGGATTTTCCAAATAATTTTTTTGTCCTATGCAAAGAAGCTACTAGAAAGGAAGGAAAGAGTTAAACTGGAAATAAGTGTTATAGCTTGCACATCATGCTATATCACAATGTTGTTTGTTTTAGCTTAGAGCAATATTGGAACCCAGCTACTGCAACAGTGTTATTTATGAACCAGACCAGTGTTTTCTAGAAATCATGGTTTAAAGGATTCCATGTTATTATATGTAAATGTTGCCATTCTCTTGTGTAATCTCTAATAAAGAATATTTCTCCACTTGTACCTCAGTATGGCAGAAACATGCCCTGGCATTATCTTTTTTCTGTTGTTGGATTTGTTTATTTTTTGCCAGGTCATGAGTGGGACAGGCTTAAGTCATCTACCAATTAATATCTTTTATGATATTATTCATGTGTAATTTAGAGAAGGCTTTAATTCTGGGAAAGATGGAATGTAATAGAAGAAGAGGATGAACATCAGCAAGATAGATGGACTCAGTGGCCATGGGTGCACTGTTCAAAGATTTGAGAGACCAGGTTAAAAACAGGTTGTTATGGAGAAATTTGTCTATGTGGTTGCTAGAAATCAAAACTGATTTACGGGCCCATATTTTGTTATGCTTCACCATCTTATACTGGAAGTTAAGTCAGGTAATGACTTAATGCCCACTAATATGGAGATTGTTTCATATTTAGAGATTGTTCCAGGCTAAATGTGAGCGTGCTCTCTCTTTTAATCCCTGGTTAGTCTGACCACTACTTGCCATCACTGTGTTTCTCTAAAGAGCTAAATAGATAATGTTATGCCTCCGAACCATCAAAATTATGCAATAGCTATAGACCAATCAGCTAAAATGCTTCAACTTCATGGCCCTTAGTGGATTTAATACAAGGCTGAAATAGCAAAACTGTTTACTTTTAGAACTTAATTTCATCTCTCTGTTTGAGTTTTGATATTCTTGTTTTCAAGTACTCCACATAATAAAGTCTACAAAAGAATAAATTATCTTTACATTATAACTCCCTTGTACTTTGTAAGGTAAATACATTCTGCCTCCTGATTGACCTCTGGTAAAAAGTGAGCAAAGACGTAGGCCCAAAAACTCATTGGAAGTCCATGAGATGATAATGCTGATCTTCTAATGGGTAATGCACTTTCAAAGCTCTTTTCATCCATCTTAACATCCTAACCAGTGGTGGGATTCAAATTTTTTTACTATTGGTTCTGTGGGCATGGCTTATTTGGTGTGCGTGGCTTGGTGGTCATATGATTGAATGGGCAGGTTTGGTGGGGGTGTGTGCTGGGTTGTCATCAGAGATGGTATTCATCAGGTTCTGACCAATTCTGGAGAATTGTAGTGGAAATTTTGAGTAGCTCAGAGAACCTGCAAATACAACCTCTGACTGGAGATTTTACAGTATCCTTCCCCTGCCATACCCACCAAGCTACGTCCACAGAACTGGTAGTAAAAAATTTGAATCCCACCACTGGTGGTCATGTGACTGGGTGGGCATGCTGGGTGGTCATGTGATTGTGTGGGCATGGCCAATTTGACATCACTCACATTAAGGGGTGCCTTGCCTGGCCTCTCCTCGCCTCAGAGATACAATTTGTCTCTCTATTTATTTACTACTACTGATCACCCCAAATACACTATTTAAACCTATGTAGGGAGCACAACACTATGCTGCCCACATCACCCCTTTGCCTGGCACCCCTTCCCTCTCCTGCCCACCAAACCACATGCTTTGGGTGAGTGCGGGCAGCTGCGGAGAATGCTGTGAGCGAGCCCTAATTCTGAGGGCGGGGAAGGAAGATCCAGACCAGGTTTGTTGTGATCAGGGCTGCCGGGGGAGGGCATGGTGAGGCTTGGCTGCCTTTCAGACACAGCTTCAACTTCCATGGGGCCTTCCATGTGGGAGGCCTGAGAGAAAATGCCTCCCCTGAGGGTCATCTGCTTGCCCATCCACCGGCCAGGCTGACCTGGAAGTGGCATGTCCCCTTGTTGCGGGCTGAAGCAGGACCCAAAGTGGGGTGGAGGTCGAATAGGTGGCAGCCCAGAGCAGGGCCCAAAAGGCAATCAAGCCTTGCCAGAGCAGCTCTTCCTTCCCCACCATCAGCCATACTTTCCAGCTCATGGAGCTCGCACAAATGTCACAGTGGCAGCCCTCACTCTGCCAAAATGTTCGGCCTGGCAAGAGAGGGGCAGCTGCCCCGGGCAATGGCGGCATAGCCTTGTGTTTCCTGGTCACCCCTCCCTCGCCCCTCCCAGCAGGCAAGCCCCAGCAGTTTGTAAATCTCCTCAAAAGAGGGAGGAGAGGAAGTTCCACTGCCATCCACTGGCATTTGCAGGCAATGTGGGGCCGGCATGATTGTCCCTTCACGTGCCATCCCTGAGAGACTGTCTAGGAGCACCTGGTGGACTTGGGCTTGGCTGTCTTGTGAGGCAGTGGTGGCCATTGGTGCTAGGATCGCTGCTTGGAGGATGCAGCTAGGCTCCAAAGTTGAAAATGTCTTTCAAATGTGTTTTCAATTGTAGGATTGGAAATATTTGCTTGACTGTACGCTTTAATGTTCAAAAAAAAATCTTTATTAGTATATGCAGAGATGTATTTTTCAAGCTTTAGTGCATTTTTCAAAAATCATGGTAGTAAACTGAATACCACTGTAGAACATCATTTCTCACCCAAAATGCAATTTAATGGAGAGAAAAGTAAGATTTTACATAAGGAAGAAAAAAATGTATAAAATAGGTAGTGCCTGGCTCAAAGGGAAGTAACTCTGAGACAGATCTGTGAGTTGGAAACTTATCAAACAAATCCAACCTAGAAATAAGAAAATTTTTCCTGACAATTAATCAGAAAAATGACCTTCATAAATTGTGGGTATACCGTCACTTGAGGTTTTTAAGAAGAAGTTTGTCCATAATAGTATAGGAGTTTCATGCTTCAGCAGGGGTTGGACTAGCAAGCGTCCAAGGTCCTTTGGAACTCTGTTATTCTTTATAAATCTCTTCACTCAGTCTTACCAAGAGAATGGTGATAAATAATAATTGGCAAACTACATCAGGTCTTCTGATAGCAAAATCACATCTTATTGGCTAGTATCAAGGGAAAGATGACATTGAAAAAGCTTCTTCTCTCACCATAACATGTAAGACGAGGCAAGGAGTGGCTGGGAGGGGGAGGGGTTAGGAGAGGCCAGCTGAGGTGCTCCTGATGTGAGTAATATTGAGTTGGCCATGCCCACTCAGTCACATGCCCATCCAGCCAGTCACATGATCACCAAGCCCCCACCACCAGCCACAGCCACAGAACTGGTAGTAAAATTTTTTGAATCCCATCACTGCATAGAAGTCTTGGCCCTCTGGGATCTAGCAAGTCCCCACACTCTTTTAGACTTTTAGATAGCTATAAAGAATTGGCTCCTAGAACAGTACCCGCAACAAAGTGCAAGATTAATATGACTTAGATTGCCAATATCCTTTCCCTAGTGACCTTATTTGAGTCAGAATATATAATCTGGCTACTATGGGAGCAATTTAGGAAGTCATTGCTATTTTAAAATCACTTTTACGTCTATACTTTTTAATGGGTATTTAATATGCTTACAAATCAGTAACTATTTTCTTGTTTATGAGCAATTTATATATTTTTCCACAGTTAAGGCCATTATCAGAAGACTAGATCATTATTGAATGATCATTAGGTACTTTCTTATTAGCTTGTGGAAAGTCCTTTGTTCCAAAATTGGCAAAGTCCTATGGATCTCACATTGTTCTGAATATATATAGTGTATTTTTTTTACATAGCCTGGAAGTTTCCACATTAGGGAGTTTTCTTCAATTCAAAGTCAGCATGATTGGAATTGTATTTCAAAAGTTCTGAAGAGCACCAGTTTGGAGAAACCTGCTTTAAAAATATGCAGGTGAAAAATTGATGATATAAAATGGGTAATGTGGCTCAAACTGCCTTTTTTATTAATACTCCTTACATTTTCAGTTTTCAATCTAAAACAATCCCTCTCTCCTTAGTTTGAAATAGATAATATTTGAGAAGCCCTTGTTATTTTTCATGTTTCCACAATTCCAACTGGAGCCTAAGTCGAGCCATATGGTTTGATCATGAGATATTTTGAGCAATTAAAATTTATTTTTAGCACTATTTTAAAAGCTAATAGTAATGGTGCCTTGCAAATTTCAAAAAGCAAGCTATTTTATGAGCCTGTAGTCATAACCCCAAGGCCCATTCCTTTTATTTTGATCAAATTAGCAACTCTCAAAGGAAGACAAAAATTCTTAACGTGTGAACAAGATTGGATGAAGGCACTCTTCTTCAGTAATCTATTGAAGGCATTATTACAACTTTCCTTAATTTGGACAACTTCCAGATATATGCACATCAACTCCCAGAATTCTCTACTACTATAGCAAGGCCATCGACAAATATTGCAATGGTTGATATCTACATGCCTGAAAGTCCTATATATTAAAAGGAAAGTGGCTTTAAAATAACCAATAGTGTCCATAGCCCTTGTACATGAATCGATACATCATTTATAGCCCTTGTACATGAATTGATACATCATTTATTTGGATAGATCCATTTATTTATATTTTTATATTTGTTTGGTTTGTTTGTTTGTTTATTTCTGCCTTCATTATTTTGATAAACATCTCAAGGTGCTAAAACACAACTTTCTCTTCCAACAACCAACTCTCGGAGATGAACTGGGCTGAGAGAGAGTGACTGGCCTTTAAAAAGAAGAAAAACCTGTTTTAAAATCAATCTGTGGTATGGGAAAGAAATATTTTTATGTAGAGAGTTTGACACAGTTATATACCAGTATTGGCTTCAGGCCAAAATAACAAGACAGTCAACAGACATCTGGGAATATTGGAACAATTTATATCATTGTGTTACATTTCAAGGAACTAATGAATGAACAAACTGACAAATTGGCACATTTGAGATTTCTAATTCCATAACACCTTCTATACCATTAGTTTAGCCATAATCAGTTAAAGATGCTTATTTATTTTATTTTGTATCTATATATTCTATTTATAGCCTTTTTTGTGAGATCAACATAGCACAAAGGATGGGAAATATTACTTCTCATTTGATCCTAAACAACAAAACCCTTAAAAAGAACTGTCTCCAAATCACCCAGTGACCTGCATCCAGGGTTCTGTTCATTGTTCAATATCTTAATAGCCAATTTTATGGAAGTACAGGATTATGGAAGTAAATGCTACCCCTTATTTTAATATTTTCATTTCAAAGCCCAAATCCTCAACTGAACTCCGTTCAATCACAATGGACATATCTGTTTGTTTCAACAATAGATATCATGTATTGCATATATTATGATTGTCCTGCATTAGCCTACCAAATTAGCCTTTCCCAATCTAACAAGTTCAATCAAATTGGAAATTCTGGGAATACAGTAACGGGTATCAGATTGAGAAAGGGAAAGCAGTTGCAACAAACAGGAGCAACAATCACCCAAATGTTGCAAGTAGTTGCATTATGAAAGTTGATGTGAAAATGGATTCTAATTAATTGTGTTTGTGTGTGTGTGAGAGAGAGGGGGATGGTGACCATCATATTTAAGTGTCCAACCTTAAAACAGCCACTATCTATATGTGTATATACAGGGTTTTATAAGTTTTGGTATAGTTTAATGAACTTAGAATACTTCACGTAGTTTTGGTCACCATATTATAAAACTATGTTGATACTCTAGAAAAATTGCAGAAAAGAATGACCAAGATGAATAGGAAGTCAGAGGCTAAACATTTGAAGAACAGTCACAGGAACTGGGTATGTCTAATCTAGTAAAAAGAAGTACTGGGGTGATAAGATAGCCCCTCCAATATGTGAGGGGCTGCCACAAAGAACTAGAGGTCTATTTTTCAAAGTACCAGAAGGCAAGAGAAGAAAAAATGGATGGAAATTAATCAAGGAGCGAAGCAACCTAGAACTAAGAAGATGTTTCCTAGCAGCCAGAACAATTAACCACTGAAATGGCTTGCCTTCAGAAATTGTGGGTTTTCACTGGAGGCTTTTAAGAAGAGATTGGACAGCCACTTGTCTGGAATGATATGGGATCTCCTGCCTAAGCAGGGGATTGGACTAGAAGACCTCCATGGTCCCTTCCAACTCTGCTTTATTCTGTTAATAAAGAGAATGCCCAGTTATGTTAATAGCATTGCTTCCTGAAATTCATTAAGATTCTCAGACCTGGGACTGTTGAGACTTTGGATATCAGAATTTGGCACACTGCTAAAATTTATTTTTAACACTAATATGCTGGGTAAGGCATAATTTTAGGGAGTAAAGCATTGTTTTGGTGTATAATAAGTTATACGATGCTGGTAACCTAGTGAAAATGACAATGGTTGTCTATAACTCAAACACCAAATAGAATACTAACTTGCATAGAAATTAACCATTTTATTTATTTATTTATTTATTTTGATTTGTCAATTGCTTACAAGATAATAGGTATAAATAAAAACATAGCTATGAATACATGGAAACATATAAGAAAAATAAAACAAACAATAGGACAGGAAGGTAGGTGCGCTTATGCACACCCCCTACAGACCTCTTAGGAAAGGGGTAAGGACAATAGTAGAAAGTCTAAGGTTAAAGTTTTTGGGGTTTGGGGAAGAAACCACAGAGACAGGTAGTGTATTCCAGACATTGACCACTCTGTTGCTGAAGTCATATTTCCTGCAATCAAGTTTGGTGCGATTAATCTTGAGTTTGTATCTATTGTTTGCTCTTGTATTGTTATGGTTGAAGCTGAAGTATTCATTGACAGGTAGGACATTGCAATGTATGATTTTATATACTATACTTAGATCGGAGGGAAGGCAGCGTAATTCTAGGTTTTCTAGGTCTAGAATTCCAAGTCTGGTGGCATAAGGTATTATGCAATGAGTAGAGGAGTGGAGAACTCTTCTTGTGAAATGTTTCTGGACTTTCTCAACTGTGTTAATATCAGATATGTAATGTGGGTTCCAGACTGATGAACTGTATTCAAGTATTGGTCTAGCAAATGTTTTGTATGCTCTAGTTCATAGTGTAATATTACCAGAGAAAAAGCTACATAACATTAGGTTAAAACTCTTAATGCCTTTTTGGCTATGTAGTTACAGTGTGCTCTAGCACTTAGATCATAAGAGATGAGTACTCCAAGATCCTTGACAGAGTTTGGATCATCAACAAGGTCTTGACTATTTAGCCTGTATTTTAATTGTATTTTAATTGATAGTTGTGCCATTTGCTATATATAGTTTGCTGTTAACTTTTTCACTGGAATCATACCCCACATTTTCATACGTGAGCATCTACCATTATCTGATCATCAAAATTATGGCAAAGTTGATCAAAAGATATAGAGTGGTTAGTAGTTATTCAAACAATTTCCATAGCCATGGATTTCCATGGATTTAAATCTCCCTAATTTTTATCAACATATTGCTTTAAAATATTTTCCCTTTGAAATTACAGACATCCATAAGCATGTCCAGAAAGTGAAAAAAAGGACATAGAACAAAACGTTTGTGATAATGTCATAGTGCACAGTTATTTGCTTGCAAAGCTGCAATGAAAGTGCAAAAGGGCACTATTTATATCATGATGATATATATAATTTACAAGTTGGAAATTTGGGGGGGAAATAAAAGTAAAAGAAAATCAGTAGCAGACTTCCTATTTTGAGGTTTTTTGCAGTTTTGGTTTATTACTATTCCTGATTTTAAGAACAACTAGAACTAGAAACAATATGCCCAACTTCATATCACATTAAGCCATAAAATGCTTTGCTTAGATTTGCCTGTGTCATGTGAACCTAGCAAATTGTGGTTTATTCAGTAAACCATACTTGAGAAACTAGGAAGAAATGTGACAGTATTGTATGAAGCTAATCTATAAGATGCAGAGTAGAGAAGGAGGTCAAAATCATTTGTAAGAGCCATGTTAGTCTTAACCAATGTTTTTTGTTGAATCCAAATAAAGCAGTAGTTGATCTCTTTCATGCTTTCAAAGGTCATTTATGTTTCTCAAAAGCCATTCTAAAGACAGCTTGAAACAGTGATAAATATAGCAGCTAACCATTTACCCTGCTTGTGTTTTCACCTCTTCCTTTCTTCTAATGTTTTCCTGGAAGACAGGGGAATCACAACTTCCAACAAGTAGAAAAGAAAACAGTTTTCAAATTGCTGTGATAGGATAGAATTGCTTCAAAGAAGAAAGGACTGGGCAATGAAGAGCTGCATATAAATCGGGGCTTTTCAGCATGGTTTTGAAAGACCAGAATCTCAGAGCACCACCCTAGATAAACACAGGAGGTGAAACTCTTTTGGAGCAGTGCTGCGAAAGAGGTTTCTGTGAAACTTTGAAGAGCCTCAGTTCACATTAAGTAGGGAATGGTTGTTCACCCTTTTCCTCTCCTGCCCCACAAAAGGTCAGGGATTTTCCTTCCGAGGAACCTCCATGCATCTTTTTAGGAGCTATCTTTGTAGAACAAAAGAACCTGGAAAACTTACTGTTGTTTGAGTTCAGGAGATGAAAAGAGCAAAGTCCACCCTCTAAAACAATGCAACACTCCCTCCCTACAGTTCTTTCTATCTTGTTTGTTTTCCACCAAACTTTCTTTTGATTTAATGTTATAAGATAACATTAAAAGATGCAAATTGCATCTTTTAAAGGTTTTTTTTCCCCCTGCAAAATTATTCTTTCACTGCTTAAAAATTTAGGCATGATCCTCCAGATTAGGAAGATGATCTGATATAAAATCTTTAGCTGCAATGTTTAATTGTTAATTTCACAATTGTAGCTGTGCTTACTAATAAGATTTAATGTATTCAGTTGCATTTACCACTAGTAAACATTCAGCAGATTGTTATCAAGCAAATATTTTCTTGAAGAAACATTTTGATAAAAATTTTTTTGCACAATTGTGGCCATTTCCATTGTATTCTTTATCTGCAAAAAACAAACACATAGAAATATTTTCTCTTTAAACAATGTTGGAAGCAGTATAGGTGACAAGTTTCAGTTCTGACATTTTTTGTCTGTTAAAACAGACATTGTGATCAAACAGATCACTCTTAAGATCATGTCCTATTGTTATGATATTAAGCAAATTTCTTCAGGTTATTGATCAGGTGAGATCATTGGAACTGACCAACAAATACACACTTGTAAAACTCCTTTAGCTATCCATTTAATTGTTTGAATTAAAATCATGGTAGTTGTAATCACTTAAAAGCAATTATCCACATGAATGCTTATGTTATTTCTCCAGTCATTTATCTACCAGACTCATAACTTATTGCTACTTCTTTCTAGGTTATATGGCTGAGCCAAACACTCTTAGATGCACTCCAGATCTATCAAATTAAACAATGCCACTTTGTGGGACCCAGGAGATACAACTTCAAGGTAGTGATCTCTACTTTATGGATTGACTTTTGTCTGGACCTATGGTTGGCACTGATCCTTCTGGCCTTTAGAAAAGCTAGGAGGAATTGGCTTTTCTCCTAAAATGTTTGGTCAGGATGTGCTGGAATCACAAATACATGATGATATCTTTTCTGTTTGGACCATCAATTTGGTATTCTTAATTGGTTTCTGCATTGTAGGTTTGTTTATTCTTTTGTTTATTTCTCTATTGTGCTTTTATTTATTCTTTTTATTTGGTTCTATTAAAGTAAGTCACTCAGAGTCACTTTGGTTAAGTTGGATAACATACAAATATTTTAAATAAATAGTTTTCACCATACTGCCTGATTCACAATTTTAATCCTATCGCTTAATTGGCTACATTCCAAATACTGAATCATAACTTTTAAAAATTATGTTGTTAAAAAAAGCCTCACACAATACCTGAAGTCAAAAGCAACCAAATCTCATTATGGCTTAATACATAAACAAAGGGAAAACCCCACACTCCTTGGCACTAAGGATGTTCCAAGATCAAGTAATGAAACATCTCAAAGCAAACTACCAAGCTCAGGGAGCATCAAAACCCGCACATAAATCCAGATCCATTTCTTCGCCTATTGTTCCCTTCAATCTTCACTTGTTAAATTTAGCATAAAGTCTAAGAAAAGTGCTTGAAAAGCAGCTCACAATTTGATTTACCTAACATCAGTTCTAGATATAACTCAAAATAATACTGCAATCTAATGCCATTACAATAATGGAGGTTTTGCATGTGAATACTTTTGGAAGAAGATTTCAGCCTATTTGAATTATAGCATTCATGAGTTTGGAAAATACTGTTGTGAGCCAACATCTCCTGTAATTCCAGATTGGCGTAAGATGAAATGGAAGTGTTTAGAATGAATAATAACAGTAATTAATAAAATACATCTGAAGAAATTTTCTTGTGATATGTAATGTAAAACAGCTCCATTTGTATGCAATCTACTTTCCCCTTACATCGTATTCTAATCTAATCTAGAGTCAAGGTGGGATGAATTGATTGCAATGGATATAGCAAATTCCATGTGATTTTGAGGAATGTAGGACATTATTGATTTATTCTTTATAATTTTATTTTGCTTTTTCATTGCTTTCCAACTATTCAGGGACAACATGTAGTCTTGAATGAAGCTTACATGAGGGAAAGATGAAAGGAGAAAGACATAATAGTGTATTAAATAAATATTTATAGAATGTTAATTATTTACTTTATATTGTTTATCTGTTTTTCCTTTCACCTTTTTTTAAAAAAATATTTTCTTTGACAATGTATGCATGTCTATCATAACTACATATGTGTTTTGTTCCTATTTTCTGTAATTGTTTTAAAACAAAAATAAAATAAAAAGAAGAACATGTATGAATAGGATAGAGGCATTCTAGGTTGTGTCCTTTTTTGCATATTAAGTAGATCAATAGGTCTGGTTAAAATAATGTATGCGTCCCTTCCAAAATACCTAGTGAAATGGATCATTTTCCTCAATAAAAAAGCAGGTATTTATTTAATTCAGTTCTGTTTAATTAATGTTAGCACTTATGTGGAGAACTGATCCCTCTTTAGGTCATATTTATGCAATATTGAAAATTGAAATAGTTCACAAACTTAAGTTCAATTTTGCATATTATATACTACATACACATATATTATGTACATATTTTATGACCATCTAAGAATAGAAGCTTAGAATTCATTCGGTAAGAAGGGAAGCTACTTTTAAAGCATAAGAACATTTGAAGACTATGTAAAAACATGACAAGATTGCTCTCTTTTTGTGTTGCTTGTTGTGCCTCCTTAGATTTCACTTTCTCTATTATTATCTTGGATTTTTTTCAGTTCTTGCAAACATTGTTCTCTTGCGACTAAGGACTGGTTTAAATTGTTTTTAATTATTAAGGGTGAATTGTACAGCATGTTGCAAGATTCTATGTTGGATACCAGGTTGGATATCAGGAACAGGTGACATTTGAATATTATCACGTAAATAGGATGGTACATTTTCTGAAGTCAGCTTTCTGTCTCTGCAAAGGAACCCATGAAACCATATATCTTTTCCATTATTGAATTTGCCCTGAATTATCATTAAAATGTAGGTCACGGGGATTTTTCCATATAAAGGAGGAGAAGCTGAACGAAGTCCAAGCTAGAGAATGGGAATGGAGAGGCAGTGATCCAAACCTATTATGGGAGAAAAAAATGCATTGTATATAACTCTGATAAATCAGAACTAATGTCAACCTAACCGAGTATTCTTTGTTCTGCAGAAGCATTTGGGAAGCAGCAACGAAGATCAATACATCTGTCATAAGGCTTTTCCACTGTATACCCCATTACAACACAAATATATTCTGGCAATTTTTCTTCCTGCTATGTATTCACCATGTTGCATTTAACTAGCCCTCAGCTCATGGCTGAGATAGTTGAAATCATTCTTACTGGTGTTTAAGTGAAGTTTTCACTCTTATTCTGACAGTGGCTTGGAGGTTATACATAATAAATAAATACCTGTATGTAAGAATGAATTGCTATTCAGCGTAAATTTACATTTGTAAATTTTAAGAGTATATATAAAGCATTGGTAATAAAAAGATATGGGGAGTAGCAAACTGTGAATTCTAAGCTGGGCCATTGATCACTGGCATATTCTAACTCTGCTATCAGCCTATTTTCCTTCAAACAGCCATTGCCACTGTATCTGAATGATGGACTACTGCCAAAAACAATCCAAGAGGGTATCAAAGTGTGAAATAATCATTCTTGGCAATTCTTTATTTCCTATTCATATTTTTAAAATGGACATTTTTAAGTGTTTAATCAATTCCCCATTTGTCCAGCTTGATGTAGTGGAATGCTTAAAACCACATTTCCTTCCCCAGCACATTTGACATAGAAGCTACGTGCAAGGGTTTTCCTGGTGGAAGCGAACGCTCTTAGTGGCTCTTTTACAACTCAGCAAACCACACCCTGGTGGAAGATAAATAGAACAGTATCTGCTTGTGTGTACTGTACTTTGGCTCTTTACGTCAAACTTTACACAAGTGTGGCCTCAAACTTGTATTTTGCCTTGTAAGCAGAACACCACAGAAGAGGTATGAAACTATCAATCAAAAGTTGAGAGAAAGAGAAAAAATATAACTATAATGAATTAATCTGCTAAACATTCTGACCATACTTGTAAGTTCAAAGGAATGCTGGGAAGTTGAAAAGACATGATCTAAAGCATTGATATATTCAAAACTTTTCTGCATGGTTTAGAACAATTTTTTAATGCTGGAAGCTGGACGAGATGTATCACATATCTCTGAGAAATGATTCAAAATAGCATATTCATAACACATAAGAATAAAACTGAAATGATCAACAGTGTAATACAGCTGCAAAGAAGATCAACAATATCTTAAATAAAATCAAGAGGCACACAGAGTCCAGATCACAAGAAGTAATTAACCTTGTCTACTTTACCATAGTCAGACCTTGCATGGAGTGTTTAATTCCACACACTCTAGTTAATAAAGACAAGAATATGCTGGGGCAAATCCAGAGAAGGACTAATAAGATGGAAATCAAAACTTATAAGGAATTGTTACAAGATCTAGATATATTCAGCTTGTAGAAAAGAATGGTTAGAGTGTACATGATAGCTGTCTTGGATGTATGAGTAGCAGTCACACTGTAGAAGTTTTGGACTTCTCACTTGCAGGCTTACTTTTTCCAGAGGATAAGTATCAGCATTTCAAGGTAGCCCAAACAAGGAAACCAAAGTTATTAATGCTAATACTATTTTTTCAGTCTGAATTTGGCTCTCCCTCCCCTTGCTACCTTTATCCTATCAGAAGTAGAGAGGAACAAGTATAAGATATTCTGTCAAATTGTGTTTCTTTGTTTTTGACTCAGACTTCTCTTATCTGACCATTGCCTGTGGCTCTTCCTCCTGGTTATTCTCACAGCCAAATACAAACTAAGACTATAATTAATGCAATGAATTTCAAAAATGGAAATACAGAATTGACTTTAAGAAGAATTTGTTGAGATTAAAAATTGTTATTCAGTGGAATAGGTTAGCTAATGGAGTAGTTTCTGTCTCTTTGCTAGAGATTTTCAAACAAAGGCTAGATAGTTTTGAATCCTACAGTGTGCAGGAGATTGCATTTGATGATATTTTAAGTTACTCCAAATCTATGATTCAATAATTTTATTTTTTTTCTTTTAAAATATTATGAGTTTTTAATTATTTAATTTTTGAGTTATACATTTTATTTCCATCAGAAATGTGAGGTGGCACATGGCACTTTCTCCTCTAATTTCCCTACAGTTATAAATCTTTAAAATAGAAATGTAACTGTGAGAACCAATGATAGCTCCAAAGTCCTTCTACGAAACTGACTGCAGATGGACTTGAAACTCTCCAAGACCTGGACCAAAAAATTAACCATTAACCCTTTCCTTAGAGATTATGCTACAACTCTCATGAATTCCCTACATGAAATGGAGGGTTGTAGATTATGCTGATTAATTTGGGGAAACCACACAAACTGAATTTGGAGATGATTTTGAAGTCTGCTTTAAAGACTGCTTTGTAATTCCCCTTTTTGCTGCTTCCTTTTTCATAGGTGCAATTTGCTCATTCTTACTTTAGAAAAGATTAAATATAAATGTTTACTTTGATCTACCTCAGTAGTATTAAGCAATTACATATAACTAGAACATTTTCTAATAAATAGGTGCATTGATTTTTTGTTTGCAAAACCCAACTTTTTCATGTTTCTAATCACGAAAGATTCAGTGAATGGATGTAGAATATATCATCATCCAACCTATTTTCAGATACTGATGACTCAGAAGGCTCAAACTAATAATCCAATAACAATATGTTCTCCTTTGGAACTGCTAAACCATTGGCTACACCTGAAAATTCTGCATTGGTTCAGAGGATAATCAAACAGTGGTGAAAGGATGACTGTATTGAGGACTGCATACTAATTAGTGGATGGTATTGAAGGATAGAGGGAGGCAAAAGTAGGATTGGACAATATGCATACTTTCCCTCCTTTTGGCATTCTGTCTCCCCCTCCAACTCTTAACTAGATAATATGACAAAAGGGCAAATCTTTTGTTACTTTGCTCAAAGTCTGCTCTGATATTTTCAAAGGATTTTGTACTTCAGCCAATGGTGGTATCTTGCTCAAAGACAATAGATTTGCATTACAATAGCAGGGGCAATCCATTGAGATGACTTACACTGTGTACCTGGTTTTTAATGGAGTAACTGCATTTTACAAAAGCAGTAATATTGAGTGTGAATGGGCAAACATGCTAAAATCCTGCAGTCAGTAAATCCTATTAAACTCCCACTAAGAAATGTTGAGAAAATGAAGATGCAAATTTGGGGTAAAGATTAAAGATTAAGTATCCTTTTGACCCACGTTTGTGTTTCTTCTTTGAACATAATGGTATTTGCAAGTTTTTTTTTACTACCTTCAAATGTATTCATGATTCCATAAATAATACAACTGTTTCTTTCACACTTTGAATTGATTTGCCCAATACAGTATGCTTGTATATCTTTTCCACAACATGTGCCTAAAAGCCATTATAATATTTTATAATGTCATATGATATGAAGCTATACAGATTTTTACAATAAGTGATACTCATTTCTGGTTCACGACGGTTAGTAATGTATTTATTTACTCCATCACACTGTATCACATTTAGCAGTTGAGAATACAAGAGTTCCCTTTCCTGACCAGTGTTTTCTCTAAAAATGAAAATAGAAGAAATAAGTTTAGTTTGAATCATAGATTAACATTAGACTGAAATTAGGGGGGGTTTTTTGTACTTTTTTTTTTATTTTTACATTTTAAAAGCATCTCTTTCCGTGAACAATGTGGTTCCAGGTTTTTACACTTCAATACATACATGACCTTAATATATATTTAACTTTCACATTCCTATATTATATCATTACTTCCATTTTCCAATAAACTTTCTCCAATATTCTTATTTTCTTTACACTTATTAAATCCATTTTCAACTTATATCTTAACTTAATTTCTTTTTCTTTAAATATTCTCATATCTTGTTTTATAGTCTAACATTCTTATTTTTTATTCTAAATTCCTTATTCCTTTATACTTTTATCTGTCATATTTGCAATTTTATCACATGATTTTGTTTCATTATTCAGTAAATTTCATCTTAAATCTAATAATTCCAAAAATTTCCCCCTTTAATTATGAATTAGAGTGTGCTACCCTTTTATACATCCCTCAATTTATTCCCCTTTAATCCATAATCAAAGTTTATC
>NW_020769339.1:7786878-7874246 GCF_900518735.1 Pseudonaja textilis
ATTCATTCTTAAGTTTTTGTGGGTACTTACATGTATGGCATTCAGCTTTGTTCGGGTATTTTCCCACATCATTATAATTGTGCTTTTAAAGTTGTAGCAACATTTTGGCAGAATCTCATCTGCCATCATCAGGCTTCTGTATTGTGTTCGTCTGTGAGTCAGACTTTTACAGTTGTTTCAGTTTTAAATTTGGGGCTAGCCTACTCCTGTGCCAGAATGGTTTTTTCTTCATCCTGATAAGTTGGGAGTCTTGGTCTGTGTTTATTGGTCTTGGAGTTTGCTGTGTTCTGCTTGATTGGTGTTTCTAATATCTTCTGTCTGTTTTGTGGCTTTTTTTGTGTCTTGATTGGCTGGCAACATTGTGTTCCTGTATTGGAGGCTTTTAATGCAGCTTAGCTCTGAGTAAATGGATGGCTATCATTTGTTAGGAAGCTAGGTTTCATCTGGGTGCCTGGTTGGGGTGTGTTTGAGCTGGAGGTATCAGGGGGGATCTTTTTGTGCCCAGGTGTTTGCCTGGCTAGTGGTGTGGAGATTTTTTTGTTTGTGAGTGCAAACACATGAGGGCCGCACAAGATGCTACCACCACACTTCCACATAGAAAGCAGACTCACACCCACACAGAAGATGAGACACGGCCATGGACCAGAAGCCATACTGCAGCTGCATCACTACCCGCTTGAAAACCCCTTTGACCCATACATGAAGTGAACTGACACCCACCATGAAGATGTGGCATGACCACGAACGTGAAGCCAAACAGCAGGATCACAGCTCACCAGCTCAAATCCCCCAGCAACTAAGACTAACCTGAGCACAACCAAGCCCCCACCTGAACAGAACACACCCCCAGCCAATCAGAACACAGCCCACCCCCCAACCAATGAGAAGAGACCCCCATCCAATTAGAACACAGCCAAGCCCCCACCCAATCAAATCACACCCCCACTAGCAGTTAAAAGGAAGAAGTAGCTGCAAGCTCACATTACTCTGAGAAGCACAAAGCTGAAGACACAAGCCTGAAGATGATGAATGAGACTTCATCGAAATGTCGCCTAGATACTTCCAACTTTATGCAGGAGAAAACCTGAATAACCAAAGATTCATAGATAGATAGATAGATAGATAGATAGATAGATAGATAGATAGATAGATAGATAGAAAGATTCTGCCTGGTATTCCTTCCCTCAATTACTTTCTAACTCATTTATTATTTCAAATATATTGATCTATTCAGTTAAGTACAGAAACTGACATTAGTATTTTCACTAGAATCCTCATAATTCATTTTAACTGTATTCTTTATTTAATTAAATATAATTCATCTTCTTATCATAGCTTCCAGTTTTTGCATTTATTTCAACTATATATAAATTAACAATAATCCTTAAAAAAAGAAGCCAATTAAGGAAAAAAATTCAGTTCCATTAGCTTTTAAAAGCTACATTCTTATATATTACAACACATTACCTTGCAGAATCCTTTTTTAAAAATCTTTATCTACCCATTATCTCTATCTCTCCTAGCTAAACAATTTCTTATCACTTTTGTTTGGTTTCCATATCTCCTTATTTTCTGGGTTTTTTTCTCTCTTATTACCTCTTTTTTCTTCATTTTTTCCCTCTGTTTCTTACTCCAATTTTTATCCTCCTCCCTCTTTAAGTTTTACTTCTATAATTCCCCTTTTTGCTGTTTCCTTTTTCTTTGTTTGCTTTTCAAGACATTTCCCTTTTTAATTGTCCCTTCAAACCTCCAAGTTTTAATTTTCATTCTTTTTTCCCCCTTCATTTTAATGTTTGTTGTTCCATTTGTTCATTGAAGCTGGCTTCTTTTTGACCAGCTCCTCCCCTTCTGGCACTCCTTGTTGTTCTTTCTTCTCCAAATGGTAAGGCAATACAGCACGATTCATTTCTTTCATATAACATTTCCTTTATGTTTCTTAATTCCATTTTTAGTTCCAAGAAAAGTTCTGCCATTTTTATATACTTCTTTTATATTTTCTTTTTCTCTTTCTTTGGAATTTAAGTCTAAACCAATTGTCCAGTAATTTAATTAGACCAGCGTCTTTGATGTTTATTTCCAACGATCAGTTTTTATTACTTCTTTAAGTTTTTTCCAAAATCACCAAATAACCCAATATCCATAAGTTTAAATTTGTGCCAAAATCACCACAGTCCCAATTTCTTCACACTTTTTTCTTTTATTTTAATATTCTGTGTTTTCACTTTCCCCTTTCAGGGTTTCTATTTTATTGTAACAAGATTCCTCTTATTTTGTATCAAGTTCTGATTTTGAAAAAACCAGGCACTTTTTAAAGTCACTAAATTTTTTCCTTTACCATTAGGTGGTGCTCTCTGTTACATCCAAGTTGCACCCTTTCTTTCCACTTTTTTCTCCATTGTTTGAAGCTTTTAAGTCTCAATGATTCAATAAATCCAAATATTAATTATTTCTTTGTGGCATATTCAAGTTCAACATTTAATTATGTCTATTTAGTGCCAAAATCATATGTTTATTCAAATTTTCTTCCAGCTTCTCCTTCAATTTAGCTCCTGTCAGAATTCAAATCCTCTTACATCTATTTCCACCTTTCTTTTTGGTCTCTCTGATTGTCACTTTGTAATCCTTTTTGAAAAATTCTTTATACCTTAATTCCAGGGTATCTTTATGTCCATATGTTATGCCTGATCTCCACACTGTCCACTTCTTCACTGCTCCAGCACAAATTTAGTTCCCAGATACTTTCCCATCTCCAGGGCAGCCATTAAAGACTGCTGCTACTGCCTGTCTTTGAGAGGAATATACCTAGCTTGGGGGGATAGAAGATGAGGCTTCCCTCAACATAGCTGGCAATCTCCCCCTCTTTCACCACCCCTCTAGGATGGATCTGGTCCTGTTTGGGACCTTCCGATCTGCAGAGCACAGATCAAAGCCATGCACAATCGCGGTCTCAGATTCATTGTTGATGAAAACGCCATCAGAACTCCAGACTGAAATTAGACTTGATGAGTTTATAGCTCAGTAGCTGAATTCATCTATCATTTATCCAATTAGCTGGGTTTACACAAAGTAGTCAAAGACAATGAATAACCATTCTGGTGAGTGTGTAGACAAAAATGTAAGGGAACAATTATCCACTCTAGATGAACCCACATCACTAGGACGAGATGGATTACATCCCAGAGTTCTGAAGAAGCTGGCAGACATAGTCTCAGAACTATTAAACCACATTTCATAGACCTTAGAGCACTTAGGAAATATAAAAAAGTGTGGAAAAGAGCTGATGTGATTCCCAAAAAAGGAAGAAAAATAAATCCAGGAAACTACAGATCAATCAGCCTGACATCAATATCTGGGAAGACTCTGGAAAAGTTAATCAATCAATAGATCTGCATACATTTAGAAACAAGCCAAGCTATTACTATAAGCCAACATGGGCTTGTCAAAAATCAGAACATACCAGACAAATGTTATTGAATTATTGGACAAAATGACTAAATTAAAGTAAATCAGCAAAATGCTCTGGACATATTTGGGATTATGTAAGACTGTTGTGCACTAGCCTTTCCATAATGCTCTGAAACAGGCCGGGGGCTATGCTTACTCCAAACTGCAGTTGCTTGCATTTAAAAGCAACTCGGTGGGTGACGATCATCTGTGCTTCAGCAGCCGCCTCTTCAATGAGCAGTTGCTGATAGTCCTAGGCCAGATCTAAGTTGGTGAATATAGTTTCTTGGCCCAGGGAGTGCAGGAGGTGTTGCACTACTGGCACGGGATAGGCGCTTTGCTGGACGGCTTTAGTTAGAGTGGTCTTGTAGTCAGCACAAATTCTGACCAACCCATCTGGTTTAACTGGGATGACGATTGGGGTCTCCCATTTGGCATGGTCAACCGGCTCGAGGACAGCTTGGGCAATAAACTTATTTAATTGTTCCTTGACTTTGGGCCGGAGAGCAAATGGGACTTGCTGCAGCTTGAGTCAGACAAGGGCTATTTTGGGATGTAAATTAAATGATATTGGGTCCCCATGTACTTGCCCAGTTTGTCACTGAAGATGTTGCTGAATTCCTGTTCCAGTTCTGCAATGTCTGCTGTAGGACATGGGGGTGGTCTCTGCTGTGTGAATGCCAGTGATGTGGATCTGGAGCAGCTTCAACCATTCTCTTCCTAGTAGGCTTGGCAGGTTCCAGTCTACTATGATGAGTGGCAGGTTTCCCTGAAAACGGCCATATTCTATGTGGGCTGTCTTCCTGCCCAGGACAGGTATGCAGCAGCCCTAGTAGTCCTTTAATATAAAATCTGTGGTTCCAATTGATCGTGCCGCAGTTTGGGTTGTACTCTTTTGAGGGTGTTCCATGAGATCATGGATATGTAGGACCCCAAGTCTACTTCCATCTGGCAGGGCTTGCCTTCAATGGATACCGTGGTCATTATTTTGTTGGCCTCGTAGGCATTAGTTTGCCTCACCTGGGTCTGGGCATAGCCAATGAAGGTGAATTGTGTTTCTTTTTCCCTGGTGTCATCTCTCTTTTTGAATTTCCCACCCGGAGTCTTCTGCTCTCCCCCTTGGGGACCATTTTACCTTGCTGGTGATGATGCCCACCTGCCTTGCTTGTTGGTCAGTTGGCTGGCTCAGCATACCTCCGCAATGTGGCCTCTGCGCTCACATTTTTGGCAGATGGTGTCTTTGAAATAGCATGCCGAGCAGTGGTGATTTCCTCCACAACCCCCGCACTGTCTATTTCCTTGTTTCACATCTGGCTTACTGGACTTCACCTTGTGCACTTCTCCCTCGTTGTCCTTTCTTGCTTTGGAGGCGGAGTCACTTTGTTTGAGGTAGCGATTGACCTTGGTTGCATGGACCATCCCTGTTCCTTTGATCCATGCTGCCGAGTTGTCAGAGGACTCCACGGCTCATGCCTCTTCGATGGCTTCCTTGAATGAGATGTCCTCCTGGGCCAAGAGTCTCTTTTGTAGTATTTGGTCCCTCATTCTCAGAATGATTTGGTCTCGGATCATTCCTTCAGTGTCTGGGAACCTGCAGTTCTTTGCTATCTTCCGCAGTTCGCCTACGAATGTGTTTATTGTCTCCCCTTCTCTCTGGCTCCACATGTAAAATTTGTGTCGGCTCGCCTGGTAGGAGGGAGGGAAGCGTAATGTCCCTTGAGTACCCATTGGAATTCATCCCAGGATATGCTTCACAGGTCATCTGATATGAGGGCATCTGCCATTTTATACATCTTGGAGTCACAGTAGGTCAGACAAGGCTTTTTTCCTTGCATCAAGGGCTCCTTGGAATCCATTGACTTCCAGGTGTAGATTGAATTGGCCCATGTATGAGGACCATTTCTCCTTTGTTGGGTTGTAGGGGTTCGACATTGGGTGGTGTGCCATGTTGGTCAGCAGGGTCATGATTGTTTTGGTGACCAGCAAAATGGCATCCAAATTCCCACAAGGTGTCCTTTGTTCTCTCTGAAACTCAGAATCTCATCCTCATCACCAGTGTTAAGTGGGTCCACGGGAATAAGAAGCAGGATGCAGCAGGTAAAACTCTTTTATTGTGTCTATTAAGCAAAAGCTGCTCAGCCGCGGCAGGTGCCAGCTTATGTAACCGGCGCTGTCCAAAGCTTTAGCCACTGATGGGACTTTATTTCTCCCACCAGCGGTTGGGCCAATGAGTGGAGTCTGCTAGCCAACTCTACTCTATGGCCATATTTAGTAATATTTAACAAAAGGGACCTAAGAGTCCTAGTGGGCCATCCCTTAAGTGTGATCTATCAGTATGATACAATTGAATATGTGTTTAGCATTCTTTTTGAAGAGCACCAAACCTGCCCTCCAAAGAAGTCTGGGGAAGTGGTTGATGGATTAGATGTACATAGAAAGAAATGGGGGCTGGGGTGGAAATTTGTCTGATGTACCAGGGACCTCTATCCCACCTCATCAGCACTTTTTTTTTTGCATTTTATCAATTTATCAGCTATTGTTTAGCACTGGATTAATTGACACGCTTCTTGAAGAATGATAGAACCGGGTTCAGAAAGAACAGAATGGCTGTAATTCAGAGAAGCTCTGGGATGGCAACTTGTCACTTTAGTTTCTTGAAAGGTATTCATTCAGGCACTCATGTTAACTGTGGCAATTGGTTCTCATTGTGATAAGAAAGTCAGCATCCATTTCAAAACAATTTTATGTATTCTACCCACAGTCACTTGTTGAAATGAGCATCTAAATTAATTAATTCAATGAGTGGGTGCAGGATTGAGGTTTCCTCAAAAGAAGGCAAGCATTCTCTCTTTTGTATATAATAGAATGCCCGGAAAAATGGGGCTGCAAGTGTTTGGAAAGATCTAACTACTGATTTCATGTCTGGAAATAAAAATACCCATCAGAAAGCTTTTATTGTCACTCTAACCTTTTAATAAATTCTCCTTATCTCACTTCAGGGAGATTCATTAATCTTTTTGTTGATAAAGAGGTTTGACACCAAGCCCATTACGGATAGCAAATGGGGTTTGCTTGTCCTTCTCACTCTCTCATAAGAAATGTTGTGGGAGAAGGGGGATCAGAGCCAGGGAAATCCACCAACTGCTATCTTTAAATGGTTGATCATTAAAGCTGTGAAGGCCGCTAGTTGCCAGCTTATCACTCTTGGAGCAACAATGATTCTATTTTTCTTTGATTCAAAATTTTAAAACTCCACATTAATGCATCACTGAGTTCAGGCACTCAAGTTCTTTCTCATCCTCTCTACTTTTTGCTTTTGCAGTTCAGCTTAAGACTCAATCCTGTGACAGTCAACCAAATCATGTCAAGTCTGTCCTTTTTTAGACACAATTGACAAGTCATCCAAATGAATGCTTGCCTTTTTTTCTCAACCTAAAAAATCAGGAATTGAGACAAGATTCTTTTATTGTTATATTGTACTATTTAGCAATCATTCCATGGTTTCTTTGAAAAGGAAATTTCTTATTTTTCTAGCTAGGTTGGGTTTCCTGTAGAACAGCAACAGGCCTCCTGTGATGATGACTTTGTCTTAGAAATGTTCCCATCTCAAATACATTTTTTAAAAATAGGCCCTCTGCTTCCTAGAATGCAATGATCAAACTTAGGTTTAAGTTTGATCATCAATCAGTTAGATAATTTAAAGCTTCATATCATTAATGGCCATTTAATGGTGGAAAAGCTAACTAGAAGGAAGATTTAAGAATACTGGTGTTTTAATCTAGTATAACATCTGCTGTGGCTGTTGTATTTCTCATTATTCTGAATTACAAAAAGTAGTCACTTTTTAAAATAATGAACAGCATCTTATTTGGAATTTTTTATAACTGTACTCACCTCTATCTAAAAGTCTTGTGAAATCCAATAGCAATTTCTCACACAAAATAGGCATTGCAGCAGGCATTTTTAGTGCTGGTGGGTGCTAGTTTGCAACTTATTTACTTACGATCAATGAAGGTCACACTATGTAGAGCTGGATCAGAATGTAAGCCTGATAATATGATGGGAGAGTACTTCAAAGCTCTCAGAGTCTCAATGTACATTTTTTTTCATTGAATGTCCTGCTCAGTGATGGTCTGATGTTGAAATTAATAGCATGGTGGATATGGGAATGAATCTGAGGACCTCTCTGGGGGCACAGGCTATCTGCTTGGGATATCAGGCAAACCATTTCATTAAGTACATCTAGAAAAAAACTCTACATGTTGTTCATAAAACTCCCAGACCCAGTGCGATAATGAACATATAATTTTAAAGCCTTATGGAATGAATAAATCGTAAAAAATATATTTCCATCAGTGGAGGAAGGAAGATTAAACCAATATAGCAAAACATAAATATACAATTAATTCCAAATGTGGTACTGAGATATACTTCCTCCTGACAGTTCCATTTAGAACTAAGTGTAGGGTTTCTGTAAATGCCATTATTGTTGAAGTTCTTGCTGGTTTTGTGAGAAATAATTCCTACTGGTGGCAAAACTTCAATCTAATGGACCTCATTATAGCAAATTTTGAACACAATGGAGATTTATTTATTTTTTTCATTCAGATCTAATAGAGGTATTTTATTTGGGAAGCAGTTGGGTAAGGGGAATGACTGATCATGTCAATAATGCAAGGTTTAACTCCCCCAGTTCAGATTTCTATTTTTTTTAAATAGTATTTGTTTGCTGATGTGCAAATAAGAACAAGGAAACACTGTACTTTGGTACGTGGCAAACCTGTACAGAGAGTCATAATGTACAATTGGACCTTGAGCCCTTTCCAACAAAACATTGCCTGAGAACCATCACTGGTGATCTTTGTTTATTTAACCACAGATTGATTTGAGCAGTTTTTTTGTTAAAAAACAGATAAATGTTTCTAATATGCAGCTTCCAGCATCAAAAGACCAGAACTAGGACAACTTATCTGAGCTGAAGAAATTGGGTCTCTTTGGAGAGAGAGCTACATCTGTCCACAATTTCAGTCTGCACCATCTAATCATTCATAGTACATCTCTGACTATGAACTGTGAGACAGGATTTGAAATATATCTCTGCCTTGATACTAAAACTGAGCGGTGACTCAGCAAGAATGTGACAAGAAGCAGTATTAACCAGAGCAGTTTTAAGGTCACACAAAATCCATGAGGTAAAGGTTTTAAATGACCAGTCTGACTCAAGTTTTGTTAATGCTGATATCAGTTGCAAGAAAAATGTACTTTTGTGCACTCAGAGATGAATTCAATCAGCACATACAAAATGATTTCCAACAAATGGCATTGTTAATGAAACTAAAAGGCCTAATCCAAAATGCATTTCTTTTAAACCTCATTCCCCACAAATGGAAAGCTTTCCAAGCAAGTCTGTTCCTCAGTCATTATAATAAAATAATTTTATTGGAAAAATATTAAAACTGTCAGTTTACAACACAATTATTATTTTTATGCATTGTATTTATGTCCTAATTTTTATCTGAAAAACATTCTTATTTTACCATTATAGCAAAAATCCAATATAGTGGATTGGACAATGAGAGCAACTGGATCCAAATCATCCTGTACAATCATGGTCAAGTTGGGGATTTGAACCAGAGTAAAAGGATTTTGAAAATGTTCCAAATGAATTTTGCCAGAATAAGTACAGCTAACTTTTGCAACTTGGATAGCCTTCAGATGTGTGCACTAACTTGAGTCCTGAATTCTCTCGATAGTATAACATTGCTAAGAATTCTGGGAGTTGAAGTACTGTATCTTACTAACTACAGTGTAGTATAAATCAAGGGTCTTCAAACTTGCCAAGTTTAAGACTTGTGGACTTCAACTCCCAGAATTCCTGAGCTAACGGGACTGGTGGAGGAATTCTGCAAGTTGAAGTCCACAAGTCTTAAAGCTGTCAAGTTTGAAGACTCCTGGTGTAGATCCTAAGCCCGCTGGTTGAGAAGTTCTTCAGTTAGGGCTGCTAAAATATTTTGGCAATTAAATGTTTGCTTTGCTTTACATTTAAATCCTAAAACAGTCTGTTTGAGTAACTTGTTGGAACACCTCTAAAAATGGGTGAAAATATCCAGTCCACTTCCATAGGGACCTATGAAGTTGGAAAAGTGTTTTTATTTTGCTTCTGATATCAAGTTGATCCTTGCTCCATAAAAGGGAGTTCTTGTTAAACCTTCTTGCTCAAGAGAGAGTTGCAACAGAGAAATCTGAGGTAAGGCAATCTTGGCTTCTTTCCCCCCATTATTTTTATCCAAGATAAAGGCAGCTAAAGCATGTGGTCAGCCTGGCTAGGAGCCTGCTGTGTATACAGGAAAAAGATTGGCTCATTTTGTTAAAAGAGTAAAAAACAAGGGCTGTGCAGCTGTGAGGCTGAAGAATTTTCTAGTTAATCTTCTGTATCTGTTGAATGATAACTCTTCCAAACAATCAAAATAGTTCAAACGTTGTATAAGACAAAGCTGGTTTTGAACAATGTTTAACTTTAACGAAAGACCCCAGTCATTGTGAAGGCAAGATAGCTGAGGACTAGATAAAAGGCTGCTTCTGAACAATGAGGGTCAGGAAGCAAGGTCTTCTGAAGCTTAATTAGCCAGGCATTCAGTTCAAGGGCAATTTGCCATGTAAAGGTTATCTACCTATCTTTGATTAGATTTGAAGCATATTTTAAGTTTTATTTTTAAAATCATATTTTTAAAAAATCTCAGTTTTATAGCAACTTTAATGTATCTGTTCTAAAAAATTCACTGCTTGAAAAAAAAAGTGAACAGAACTATTTATTCAGTGATGAAATAGTGAAAGTCCAAAACTTCAGGGCGTCTGCTTCATGGTATTTCTTCAGGAATCCTTTTTAAAAAAAAATCATTTATTTATATATCGTGTTTATATAATTAGTTCATCTATTTCAATTTCAATCTTGCTTATAGAAAATATTATTTCAATAAATTATAATCTAGTAATACCACAGAGCACTATGTACTTACTCTTATATAGTAATCTTTCCTCTTCTGCTGCCTATTTAATATTCTAAGATTCCATGTCTCTTACATGATGATTTCTCTTACATTTCTCTTACAATTATGAAATTGCTCCATGGTCATTAATACTGAATTGCTTGTATAGGTTTCAGTAGATCCAGAAGTGGGGAATCTATGATATTTTTATTTATTTAAAGATCTACGGCAATTATGGAGGGAGAGTGGAGAAGGGGCAACTGGGAATTCATTGTGCTTGCATTTTCAAACATTATCTATAGTTCAATCTTATTCCCTCTCAGTTTCTTTGCTACAGTGAGGATGACTGAGAACTTTTGCACATGCCTGGGAGTCAGCCAGGAAGATTTGCATCTCAGAAGGCATGCTTTGGCTTGTGTTGTAGATTGTTACAAAATATTATTTTTTGATGCAACATCCATGCCTAATGAACCCTCTGTAATTTTAATATTTCCTTCAGTTTTAAAAAATTTATACAGCCATTTCAACTGTAAATATTTCCAGATCCAGAAACTATCTGTAATAAGCTATATATTATATTTATACTTATTTTTCTTTTTTCTTACATCAAACATCATTCATATTTGTCTGTTCTTGGTTGACTTTTACCCCCAAATTTAAGAAAGAATTCATTGATTTTTTTAAGGCTACTAAACTGGAGGGCTCCTATTTTCAAAGTGTCATTTCTTACATGCTGACCATTAAATCTGCCTCTCAGTAGTCTTTCCAAGAACCAGAGCCTTCTGCACATATTATTTGTATGAAGTAGCCATAGAATTAGAAATAAGAGGGCACCTTCAGCCCTGCTACTGAACACAGGTCCTCTGGTCTTTTATATTCCACTATAGGTTTCTCCTCTTCTGATTGTGTAGAATTCCTGGAGTCAAAGAAGCCAACATTTTAGGCTTCCCCATATACATGAGCTTGGGGAAAGTTATACAACAGGATAGCCAATTATTTTGCATTACACTAAAAATAAAAATCTCTAGCTTCAAAGGACTAAAGGATTCCAAGTGTCACTGGATTGAACACAGTAACAATATTGCTTGTGCAATGATTTAATAAGAGCTAGGATGAAAATTGGACTGGATTAAATGAAAGCCTAAAGCCTTCTAGATACTAAAAATCTCCTATTTTGCTTTTGCAGCTTCTCATGAACAAAACTGGCTATATTTATAGTGATGGCTATGGAAAAGAATTGTAATTAGTACTTTTAGGCCACCACAAGGGCTTAAGAATATATTTCACATCTTTGACTTTCACTCTGCTCCACATTTCAGTAGTTTAAATGTTTTTCTCATTTGGTCATTCCAGACATTTTCTAGATGCTCAAGGGGTCACAAAAGTAGAGCTTCAGGAAATGTATGAAGCTTATATTTCATAGGTTATCATCTGCTGTACTTAGTGGGATCTGAAGTAAAAATATACCTATAAGTCCCCTTTTTGCTATTTTGGACAAACAATACATAGAAGAATAGATGGGAAATATGAGTTCCAAATACAATTTATAGAAAATAAACTGAAGCTAGGATGATTAACTGCTCAAAGATCTTGCAATGAATCCAGAGCTACATGGGTTTATTGACATATGTTAATCTCTGGAATGCTAACACCTGCCCACACTAGATATGAAGCTTGAATAACTATGGCTATATTTACAATTCCTATTAAATTCCACCCATGATGAATATATATAGCCCTATAGTTATCCAATCATAGGAATTCCAAGACTTTAATCTAAAGAGAATTAGTAAGCAACTTGATTAGAATTAGAAATGTAAGCATAATGACATTAAAACAAAGCTAAGAATGATTCATATATTGAGCTTTTCTTCATTATATAGAAAGGTTAGAGCTCAGTGATAAATTATAGGATTCACATGCAAAATCCTCAGTACAGTATACAAAATCTCCATATAGAAGGCCAGATTTTTTTTTTTTACTTTGCAGAATAAGTTGGACTGTGAAACCCAGTATTGCTGGTGGAAAATAAGAATAGTGAAGGACAAAGTTGTGAGAATTTTACAGCTTGGTCTCTGAGCTTCCTATGAGTTCACCGTCCTTAGGAGCCAGGGAGAAGGCTTTGCTGTTACCTTAGAGTGTAAGGTATATTATATTATCTTTTATCTTTGAAAGAAAAGCTTCCTTCTTAGCTCTGAAAATATGTCTGGGAAACAGTTATTTCTGAAGCGCTTTTTCCTGACCTGTGTTCAGATATCAGGGAACCCATGTTAACTATTTATTTGGGGAAAACCAGGATGTTCAGGTCTGATATAAAATGGACCTATATTTTGTTGTTTATAGAAACTGAGGTTCTGATGGAAATGAATATGCTATGTTTTCCCTAGGTGTCATGCTTTCTGAAATGCATTACAAGCTTTCTGAAATGCATTAAAGCATGGTACATGCATATCACACAATATCATCAATTTCATGCGCCAAAGTCTCTATTGCCTTTAAAGTTGATTACAAGTCATTCAGTAGCACAAAAATGATCTTAAGGACTCAAACTTTGAGTAGTTCGGAGAACTGGCAAATATCACCTCTGACTGGCCCTATACCCATCTATTCTCTGCCTCCCGAGTTCCTGATGATCGACTGGGTCTTCTTTTGTTGCCCTGCACAGGAGAACAAACCTGGAAAGCAGGTTACTGGGGTGGGGAGGGAATCGTATTTTGCAGTATCCTTTCCCCAGGAGTGGGGTGGAAATGGGATTTTGCAGTAATCTTCCCCTGGAGTGGGCTGGCAATGGAGGTTTTACAGTACCCTTCCCCTGCCACACCCACCAAGCCACACCCACAGAACCAGTAGTAAAAAAAATTGAATCCCACCACTGTTAAGGACTCAAACAAAATAAATTCAAGAATTTGTGCAAAGTTTCAGGTATTATAACTTAAAAACAGCTAAGACGTATGTTCTCAAGGTAAAAGAAAAATTTAACTGTTCACAAATAAATAAATTCCAGTTTCTGTGTTTGTTTTTGATGACTTAGAATATTTCCCCTTACCCAGGCCTCTTCCAGGTAGGTTGCTCTTGATAGGTTTTTAAAATGCATAATCCTTCAATAAAACATCAAAATAATGCAAAAATATATTTAATTGATAAAAAAATTCAAATTGTTTATTGTGTTTTTGTCTTTAACATCATACCACTTTTGTTTCACAATTTCTCTCCGTTCCCCTAATCTGTAGATTACACTCAACATTTCCATCAGGTTCTTGGAAGAATATTCATAACCTCTCCAGGTATACTCCAGATTTGGCTAGGAATATATAGACCATTTGCACTCTTTCTATCTACAGCACTTGTACATAATGTGTCTTCAATTTCTTATCTGAACATGAATTGTTATTATTTTATCTAAAGTAAATATAATGTTTTGTTCTAACAATTACATTTGTAGCAGAGGTGGTATTCAGAAGGTTCTGACCAGTTCTGAAGAACCAGTAGTGGAAATTTTGAGTAGTTCAGAGAACAGGCAAATACCACTTCTGACTGGAGCTTTTACAGTATCCTTCCCCTGCCACACTCACCAAGCCACACCCACAGAACTGGTAGTAAAAAAAATTGAATCCCACCAGTGGTTTGTAGGTTTCTAATCTTTAGTCTAACTCCCTTTTCATGCAGAAGACTTTATACCATTTCATACAAGTGGCTGTCTATGATCTTCTTAAAAACCTCAAGTGATAGAAAACCTACAATTTTTCCACTGGTTAATTGTTCTCTGTTTGTTTCTGCACTTGCTTGGTTTACAGGTACTTTTCACCCCGCAATACTAATATGTCCAATTTCTGATAATTAATTTATATGAGGAATTAAGTCCTCTCTAACTTGTACATTCTTAAGATCATAATTTGAAATGGCATTTTGCCTCAAGGGTCGGATTCAATTTTTTTTAACAACTGGTTCTGTGGGCATGGCTTGGTGGTCATGTTATTGCCTGAGTGTGGCCAACTCAATATCACTCACATCGAGGCATGCATCTCCTCGCCTGGCCTCTCGTGACTGTGGGGATGCTGCAACAGTCATAAGTGTGAAAAATGGTCATAAGTCACTTTTTTCAGTGCCATTATTACTTTGAATGGTCACTCCACACAAGCAAAGTACCAACAAAGGAGAGAAAAAAAACTCCAGCGAAGTTCCAGAGACAGGAAGTCTAGTCCTGCCAAGAATGTAATAAGGGTTAATGGAGAGGCATTTTCTGTAAGCAACACCAGAATGTTTCCTTCCTGCCTTCCTTACAGGATTAGGCCAGTAATTTCTTCTAACAATTGGTTTTCCCAACTGCTTAGAATGTTAACAACCAGTTCTAGTGAATAGATGTGAACCTGTAGAATCCCACCCCTGTTTTGCCTGTATGAGAATAGCAGTCAACAAATCGGATATTCAAGATAGCTCTTCTGAAAGTAGACACATGAATATACTTTATATGCAGCTCCTTACTCTTTCTTGAAAATAATGCTTGCTTTCTGTATTATACACATGACCACACTATCATTTATCTGGTTAGTGATGATTTCTACCTGGGACAATCTTTTGTTTTATTTTTTTTAGCAAAATTATTACCTTGCAGTTATCTCATTTTCTTGTTCCTAGATGTGATTTCTCTGGGAAAAAGAAGTAGCATTTTCAAATTACCTGTCTGGTATGGCTGATTCTCTGAGCCACAATTCTCAGGGGCACCAATTAGCTTCTGATAAGCAGCAATTTAATAAAGCAAACGTTTAGAGACAGAGAAATTTTAATCTTTTTAAAGTTTTATCAAGAAAGGCCCTAATTATTAAATCAGCTCTTAAGCAATTCTTATCCATTGCAAGAGGTAAGGCAATAGTTTATTGGTACTGCAATTTTTTTATCTATCGAATTGTAAAGCTTGTGCTTTGATATGAAGTGTCAGATTGAAAACGATCATTCCTCAATACCATGACCCTGCTCATACAGCCCCAAAACTATGCTGAATTTTAGTTCCTACTATCTCAGCTATTGTAAACATTGCTTGATGAGAAATAATAGAAAGTGAAATAACAGTGAAATTTGAAACATAATGAGTTGGATCAGGTTGCTTAAAACTGTTATAGAGGAGACCAAGAATAGATTTTGTTCAGTTTCAAAATAGTTGGGAGCATCCTCTTCTGAGGTGGTATTCAGCCAGTTCAGACCGGTTCTGGCATACTGGTAGCAGAAATTTTGGCCAGTTCGTAGAACTGGCAAATACCACGTCTGGCTGGCCATAACCACCCGCCCTTGCTCTTTTCTGTCCTTTATTCCATTGATTTTTTAGCTCAGCTGATTCACTGAAGTGCACAAGTGTGAAGCCTGCATCAGGAGTGGTGTCCTTTATTCTACTGATTCTTAGCTCATTTGATTCGTGTGGCAGAGTGGATTGCCGCCCCTCAGCTGAGCTAAAAAAGAACTTTGAGTGCTGCATGATGGCCTTGACTTACAACCATAACAGAACCAAAAATTTCTGTTGCTAAGTAGAGCAATTATTAAGTAAATTTTGTCCCATTTTATGATCTCTCTTGCCACAGTTCTTAAGTAAATCACTGCAGTTATTAAGCTAGTAACATGGTTGTTGTGAATCTGGCTTTCTCATTGACTTTGCTTGTCAGGAGATCAAAAAAAGATAATAAGATAGCTTCAGGACACTGCAACTATCCTAAATGAGTTAGTTGCCAAGAGTCTAAATTTTGTTCACATAACCATGAAGATGCTGCAATGGTCATGTGAAAAATGGTCACAACTCACTTTTTTCAGTGCCATTGTTCAAATGGCCACTAAATCAATGGTGTAAGTCAACTACCTGTATTCTTTCCCTTTAGTACAAGATAATAAAGCCAAAAATCGCACTTGTCTGAATAACATACCAATAAGTAGTGAGTGGTGCTTTAATTTCATTTACATTTAAAATAATCAGTATTCTACAGCTAGTACAAGGTATATTAAGTCAGGTAATGGCTGATTGACTAAATCACCATCAACCTTAAGTAGGGATTTAACTCAGGTTCTTTCTAGTGATACTCTAATCACCATGTTCATGTTGATCTGAATTTGTTATTCAAGGTATAAGAATAGTCACAAGAAGAAAGAATATAGGATTGTGCTAAAGGCTGATAAGTGGATAGAAACATGCAGTGTGACATTGCAGCAGAATTTATATGTTTACAATCCAGTGATTAAAATAATAGCCAGCTTGTCCTTTATTCTAACAAATGCAAAACAGGTCTGAAATGGATTGCTGTATTCCTTGATGTTGCCTCCAGCAGGAGTGGCTGAGCAGCCACTGATTGTGTTTTACTTTGGGACGATGGAGATGGGCGATGGAGATGAATAATGTGCAGGGATACATCACTGTTCCAGTTGCCTTTATTCTCATTGAGAGATAGACATGGTGGGGGAGGGCTCTATAGTGTCGACAGCAATTCAGTTCCTGCCTCTTTTGCCTTGCACTCAGCCTTTCCTTATTTGCATCTGAATCCATATCTTTACATCTGCTAGGCTGCATTTGATTTGCTAAAATGTGGGTCTCCTTAGTCTCTCAGTCATGTTCTTACCATATATATAACAGCCAAATAATTCTGAGTATAAATATCTTGTGGAAGGGAAAAGGACAAATGAAAATTATTGGGTATGGCTTCTGAAAGAGGTTGCATTCAGCCAAGGTGATGATAGTTTTTGCCAGGGGAAGATCTCCAATATTAAGAAAATTTATAGAAGAGTACTGTTTTATAAGAGTACTGTTTACTACATGATAGATATGTAGAAACTTACTTCAGATAATAATGAACTGAACGTCAGAGTTCCAGTTGGTGACTACCAATATTAGTATCTCTAGTGATAGTTTTATTGGCATCCATCATATTCTAAAAGCTACATAGCAGAAGAAAAGCATGTACTTAATTTTCAAAACATACTCTGGATACTACACAGACTGTGAAGGGATTCCTAGAAAGTAAGAATGGTGAATGGTTGCAGTCTAGTTCTTTACCTTTCTGAAAGAAACAGAAACAACTGACTGACAGGTAGCATACTGATATATTAAAAGAGAAATGGGAAGCTACCTCACAGTTTCTTTTGGTACATAGGCTTTTATGGCTGGCCACACATTCCATGAAAACCATTTTGCAATGATATACCTCATTTCAAATATAAACACTGGCTCAGAAACATTTTGGGGCCTTGGCTTAGGACTTAGCTCATAAATATTTCTGCCATAATAAATTTGCTGTCCTTCTCAAATAAGTTGAACCTGCAACTTCCAGAATATCTTGCTCACTAGCTGATCATTCTGGGTTTCAGCATTTGAGAGGTTCCGACATTAAGTAAGACTGATTGAAATATTACCATATTTTAAGTACTTTTAAGTACTACTAATCTCTTTAGTAGCCAAATTGCTTCAGAATTGCATTTCACAAATCTCTGCTTCAAATTCAAACAAAGTCCATAAGTTTATTCCTCTATATTAAATCTTTTCCCATATGTTTTTCTTTTATCCTTGAATACATTTGTTTTGCTAAGTATCAGAGGGAAGTGATCAGGTGCCCAGGCAATTGGCTTCTTTGGATTTAGAAACAATGAACATTTCAGTAAATATTTTAAGTTTTATTATTACCTCGTGCAAACAGATTTAAAAGCTGAACATAAAAAGCATACATAGCAAGCAAGATAATAATCTCTTACAAACTATAGGAGCCTCTTAATAATGATAGCAGAGATACCTTTAATATGACCAGTTTCCACAGTACCCAATGCTGGGTTCTGTGGAAACTGCCAAACAAACCACAACAGCCTCAAGGTTTTTATCAAAACTTGGCATGATGTCTTCATGGCCCTGTTATGATCTGCAAGGGGAACTGCAAGGTCTGACTTTGACTGGGTGTCACAAGGGGATGTCTGAAACTTACACAGTGAGAAAAACTTTGAAAATATGTGAAAATCTCCACCCACTTCTTATTCATTCTATCGCCAGAACAAAGTAGACTCGAGACCGGAGTTGAGTTCAGCTCTTTATTTAACTGTCAGTAACTTCAACTGAACTCGAGCCACGGCAGCCCCTTTTATAGCGGCTGCTCGTGGCTCGCAACCAATGGCATCATTTTAAACCTCCTGCTGTTTAAGCAGCCAATTGTAACGCGTTGTTAACCACCAATCGCTAGTCGGTAATGGTTGTCCAATTGGAATGTAGTATTACAAGTCTATAAATGTCTATATACAACACCCCTCCCCTCTTGGTTTGGTCCAACCTTACGTGACATAGTCACGCAGATAGGCGGGGCTTTTGTGGGTCCTGGTTGACCTGTGCAGTTCCATTCTTGTGTTGTCTTCAATCGGCTCGGACAGGATCGATGTCTCTCCCGTCCTTCTCTCTGGAACCTCCTGGAAGGGTGAGTCAGCCCTGCTGCTTTCGCCGATACTTGTTAGGTCATTTGGATGACTTTTGCCACTCCCTTCTGATTTACCCAGACAGGTAGAGTCGGTTCGGCTGCTGCTCCCCTGGTTCTCTTCCAGCTTCCTCATTTCGAAGAGGTCTATTGGTAAGTAGTTTTTATTTGTCCTTGGGCTTTCTGTTGCTGGTTGGTGGTCTGTTTTGCTCATGTTAAAGGAGGGTCTTCCCTTTCTTTATTATTTAAGCCCCCCCTCTGGTTTTATTATTACTTGTTGGCTGTTATGCTTGGGTTTGTTCTATGTTTCGGGGTGTATCAGTGTTGCGTTTGAGGTTTCTAGACCATGGTTGGTCTATATGCCTTTTCCATGTTCTGCCATCCGTCGTTTCTAAACGGTACGACCTGGGGCTTGTTATTTGTGTTATCATGGCCGGTAACCACAATGGTTTTTCGCTTATACCAAGTTGCCTGGTATAAACGTGCGGTACTTACTGGAGGAGTCTGGTGGCTTCTCTGAGTTGTAGGTGAGGTGTAGTCTGTCCAAGTATGTTCGCAATTTTCTGCCCATTAAAAGTTCAGCTGGGCTCTTGTTTGTTGATGTGCACGGCGTTATATGTTGAATGGTGAGCATGGTATTGATTTTGTCTTGCATGTTGCCTCCTTCAATTTTTTCTAATGCTTCTTTCGTGTATTGAACCATGCGTTCTGCCCTTCTGTTTGCTGCCGGATGAGCTGGCGCTGTCAGAGCATGTCGTATGCCTTGTTCTACGCGGAATTGTTCAAAGGCTAAAGCTGTGAACTGTGGGCCATTGTCCGATACTAATACATCTGGTAGACCATGAGTGGCGAAGAGTTTCTTGAGTTGTTTAGTGATGGCTTCAGTTGTTGTTGAACTCATGATGCTGACCTCCAACCAGTTTGAGTAGGCATCGATGATGATTAAGAATGTATATCCCTTTGTGGGTCCGGCAAAGTCTATGTGGATCCTTGACCAGGGGCCTCTGGGTATCTCCCAGTCAAGGACCAGTGCTGAAGAGAGAGTAGGTCTGGATGTCTGGCATTTATTATATGTTTTCACCCATTTCTCAATGTCTTTGTCTATTCCTGGCCAACAGACGTAGCTTCTGGCCAGGGACTTCATTTTTACCATGCCTGGGTGTCCCTCATGTAACATGTTTAGTACGTCTTCTTGTAATTTCCTTGGAACAACAACCCTATCCCCCACCCAATATACATCCTTTTTCAATTGACAGTTCAGTTTGCCGGGTTCTAAATGGTTTAAAAGTCTCGTTTTTGTCATTTTCCAGCCAACCTCTCCTCACCCAGTTCAGCATTCGGGCCATTAGTGCATCTTTGGCGGTTTCCCTTGCAATGTCTGATGCGGTGATATGCAGGTTCGGTATTGTTTCAATTTGCAGGGTGTGATGGGAACTGGGTCGTCGTTGAAGTCTGGTAGAGGTGCATCGGCGTGGGGTATGGCTTTACCTGGTTGATAGATTAGCTTGTAGTTGTAGGCTGCCAGAAATTCCGACCATTGTGTCATTCTTGGGGATAAGATGTTGGGGGTGGCTCTGTTGCCTGCCAGGATTCCTAGAAGTGGCTTTTGGTCGGTCATTAAGGAAAATGTCCTACCGTAAAGGTATTCATGGAAATGTTTTACACCTGAGATAGCGGCTAAAGCTTCTCTGTCTGGTTGGCTATAGTTTTTTTGGCTTTTGACAGCGTCTTGGAGTAAAAAGCAATCGTTGCTCCTCTGCCATCAGGTAGCGTGTGGCTAAGTATTGCGCCTACTCCAAAAGGTGATGCGTCGCATGTGACAGTCAGTGGCAGAGTGTCGCTGTATTGGATTAATACTGATTTGGACATTATTAAGTCTTTAATTTGTTGGAATGCGGCTTCCTCACGCTGGCCCCAGTTCCAAATGGCTTTTTTATTGAGTAGTCTATGCACTGGTTCTGCTATAGTTGCCTTCTGTGGCATAAAAACTTTATAAAAATTAATGAGACCCAAGAATGCCTGCAAGTCCGTTTTGTTTTTTGGTCTGGGTGCTTTTTTTATTGCTCTTATTTTTTTCTCAGTGGGATGTATCCCTGCTTCATCTGTAAGGTATTCCAGGAACTCGACCTGATTTGTGACAAGTTGGCATTTTCTTTTTTGACTTTTAGTCCTGCTTCCCTAAATCTTTTCAAAACTGCCCTCAGCCAGTCTTGTAGTTGTTTTTTATTTCCGGCAGATACTAACACATCATCAAAATATGGTGGGTGGTTGAGGTAGTGTGTTTCTGAATACCTTCCACTTTCTTTTCTCTGCTCCGACTTGGACTGTTAGCCGTATTCATTTGCTTCATTTTCACCACAGATTTTTTTTACTGCCTCAGCTGCGGTTGCTTCAGCGATGGCTTCATTTATGGTAATGTTGGGTCGGTTAAGCAGTTTGCTCTGCAGGGTAGAATCTCTTAATGCGAGGACTATGTGATCCCTCATGGCTCCATCCATGAGGAATTCACATGCTCCTCCAATGTCCCTTAGTGCTGCTATGAAGTCCCCAATACTTTCGCCTTCTCGTTGATCCCATTTGTAAAATTCATGTCTTCGAATCAGGTTTGACACAACAGGCACGTAATGGGCTCTCAGCATCCGATTCAGGTCTGGCCATGCCAATCTGTTTGACATCATTCGGTTTCGCTAATGCCGTCACCATTTTGAAGATGGTCGGACCGCAATGTGTCAGGAATACGGCTCTCTTCCTCTGGTCAGTGATTCCTTGTAGTTCGTTGCTTTCCAGGAACATCAGGAACCTGTCCCAGTCTTCTTCAGCTGGGTTGAATAGTGCGGGTGGCGCGTTGTTGCCAGCCATCTCGTTGACTTCTCGGCGTACGTTGCCACATGCTTTCGGTCTTTGTTCGCTCGATCCCACCTTCGTTGCCAGTGTTCTATTGCCAGAACAAAGTAGACTCGAGACCGGAGTTGAGTTCAGCTCTTTGTTTAACTGTCAGTAACTTCAACTGAACTCGAGCCGCGGCAGCCCCTTTTATAGCGGCTGCTCGTGGCTCGCAACCAATGGCATCATTTTAAACCTCCCACCGTTTAGGTGGCCAATCGTAATGCGTTGTTAACCACCAATCGCTAGGCGGTAATGGTTGTCCAATCGGAATGTAGTATTACAAGTCTATAAATGTCTATATACAACACATTGTATGCATTTATACAGGTTATTCTTTATAGAGAAGAGCAGAGGAAATGCCTCTATTAAAGAGGCAAGTTTCTGTTTTCAATAGCATGACCTTTAGCATGGTTTAGCAGCTTCAGATGGGGCAGGGACAGGGGTAGGGGGACAGGAAGGACTGAATTACCCATATATAAGATGAATGGAGGAAGAATAAAACAGAGAGGTTTAGCAGAAAAAAAAGCAAATTGATGGAAGCCGGCCTGTTGGATTTATGGGAGGACTGGCTCTCTAATAGGAGCAAAATTGTTACATTCATTCCAGGTACTTAAGCAGGTGGCCAAATGGCTTTTCATTTAGCCTGGTGAAAGAGGAAGAAAACACTGTAACAAAAGTCCTGATTTATTTGGTTTCCTCCTAACATTGTTTTTCCTCCCATTGTAAAGTCAACCGAAAAAGGCCTGTTTTATTTCTTTAGAACTGAGTGTGACAATTCTATAAACTACAAGAAGAAATCCATAGAAAAGTGCCAGTTAAATAAAAAAAAATATTGAGAATGGTGACTATTCCTCACCATTCAGCCAGAACTGCAGAAGTTTCTTGGAGAAGTAAGGATGTGGGGTGAAAGGATAGAAGGTTGACTTTCTAGTGGCTCCATTGCTCTAGCATAGCTTTCTGCAAGTCCAGGATGGGCCTTGATCTGTTGTTATTCATGAAAGTAATTAAGATTATATTCTTTTAAAGAGTATTTTTGGGACAAAAGTGCTACACAATGCAATCAACACACTTGGGGGGCGGGAGGCAAGGAAGTTGGCTTGCTATGACAAGTACAGTAGAGTACTATTAGTTATACTCATATCACTGTTTTAGAATTGTAAGGTTCTTAGAATAGTTTTGAAAATGTATCCAACTATCCTCTGATTTCTTATGGATCAAGATTTTCTACATTACATTCAATGTGCTAACAGTATATACTCTATACAGTATTGTATTCTTCTTGGGAATTGCTTTTCAGCCTGGCAGGGTGTAGAGCATGGCTTCAGTGTGATGTCATTTATTTCTAATTATTTTTTAATAATTAACATTCACTAATTTTCTTACCATTTTGCAATGTTTCTTATTGTGCAACTTCAGAGAATAGGACACTGTCTCTTACCACTTTGACTTACATTGAGAATGCCTCTGAAGATCGCCATGATGTCTGCAGGATAACATATTTTTCTCAAAAGATTAAAGTCTTGCTTAACACAGCCGTTCTTCTAAACTGATAAAAGCAACTGGAAAAATCCTTAAATTTGCACATTCTAGTTTACTTGATAACTGATCTGCATTTGACAAGTTCAGGCAAGCTAAATTCATTATTCATGCTTTTCAAATCATTCTCTTAATAAGTGATTATTTTTTATTCTGCATTTCAATAAGACTTCTTAAAATTATTCTCCATTCATGACTTATGGGAGAAAAAATGGAAATGTAATCATTTTGACAATATCCTTTTCTATTCTTTTATGAAGATGCTGAAGAAAATCAAGTTTATTTAATTCACATTCAAAGTAGAATTAGGAATTGCAGCTTCAATGTATTTTCTACCACCTAATGTGCTAAGATAGAAATCAACAAAATGCATGGGATGATTCTTTTTTTTTAAAGGTCAAGATTAATGCTATCATTGCTGTAAGGAAGCCAATGTAGCAAGGAAGAAAAACCCTAAATAACAAAAGATTACTGAATTTTATGGTTTTCTGCTAATTGGCAGATGCTTGTTGGTCTATGTAAAGTAACTTGGCTTCTGTTTGGTTCTTCAGGGCAAGTGACCCATTAAAATATCTGTACATGCTGGTAAAGAGGGCTGCTTTGAATAGGCTTTAGTTATTGCATTGATCAAGGTAAGTGAAACTGTCAATTGCTGGATACTACAAACTGCTACAGTGGAACACAAGATCCAATGCATGCATAGAAGTTAAATGTTGTAATATTAGGCCTCACAACTAAATAAACAAGTCAAGTGTATCACACACAAATGCCAGCTACTACTTGCTTGGCTTTATAGATTCAAACAGATTTTTTGTTCCTAATCAATCTGCAGAATTTTGAAATTCATTCTTGACAGTAGATATTCATGTTATGGTCCCTTAGGATATAATCTGACACTAGATGCAAAATTAATACTAAATCAATTCATCTAAAACTGCTGGCCAAATTGATTTGTGGCTACTAGATCATAAATATCAATTGTATATGAGTCATGATTTTATTTTATTAATTTATTTCTTAGATTTATTTTTTTATGCTGGGAATGAAGATGGTATATTTAGAACTTCTTCCTCCAATTTTTCCAAGAACAACAATTCTGTGAGGTAGATTGGACTGAGAAGAACTGGCTGGCCCATATTTATTTTCTGATATTCAGAGGAATATTATTCTGCCAATGATATTCCTCTTCAAAGGAATTTTTTGCCCAATTTGAAAAGTCAAGATGGCAGCTATGACTGCATGATTTATTCTTTGTAGATGCATACAATGCCAATGCACATACAAAAACTGATGGAGCTTCATCTCTCAGTTGAAGTTGCCACCTTGATTATTTTAATCCACCTTTTAATCTATTAATGTAGTGTAATAGAAAAATTATATATGAATGACATTTGTACACCATGAACAAATTCCAGGATGGTTCTTTGACCAACAAAATACTTTAACAGAAAAGGGTTAGATTGACCTCCCTTTGTGTCAAAGTCTGAAATTCCTGCTTTATTCCTTTTGTAGCAAATACTCATATGAAAATATTTTCCCAGGGGAATATTTTGCATCAACTCTCACTTGTTTAATAGTCTAGAAAACTTTCATCTAATAAGGAGAAATACTTTACATTCTTCAATTTTTAAATAAATAGCCATATATCTTACATCTGGGTACTTTTATATCAGGAACAATGATTTGGGCTTCACTTCTTAATGCACTGAGACATCAATGCAAGTAATTGCACACTCTGAAAACAAATTATGCTAATTAAGCTCATAAAAGGAAAAAAGTAGGGCTCTGATAATATCCATCAAAAATCCTGAATAACAAGTTGAGAAGGAACACCAATCAGATGACCATCATTTTCTTTTCTAAAGTGATGTGTGCTTTTTTGTAGGCCTGTATCTTCTGTTTTTTTTTTTTTTTTTAGGGAAGTGCATTTATTTGTATAGCCATCTATCTATAAGCACTCTTTGCCTCCTAAATCCAGCACTGATCTCTTCTATGCAACACACAAGGCCCAACTGAAAAGAAAGAAAAAGTTCATAAACCTAATTCTGCCTTAGATCCATTTGGCTTGGCTTGAGAGCTTCATGTAAATAAGGAGAAACTAGTTTGAATCCACAAATTGCAGCTGCTGTTTTTCTGAAGGCATCTGGTTCAATTGTGATTATTTTTTGTCCCTAATAGTAAATTATAATTGTACTTTTGAAAGATGAGACTAAAATTTGCATTTTGCTAATAAAACAGATAACAGGAACAAACATGTAAGAAAAACTGGACAGAAATATGTCAATTTGGAATGACATGTCATATAAGACCCTCCTTTTAAGTATGCTATATCTTGGTTGTAGATTGAAATTCTCAAGCCATATAGCTTGCAGTAGCATTTCTGAAAGGAGCAGCATTGTTTTGACCATGCCGTTTTACAGATTGTATCTAAAAAAACCTGCCTTGCATAGTGTTGCATGGTGTGTGTATAGTTGTATATAAAAAAGTATGTCTCTGGATGTAGTACTGATCTTGTCTATTTTTTATTAAAGAAAGTCTCCCTATAGTCAACCTCAACTCCTGATGGAAACAGGGGCATGTTCATAAGTTTTCCTGGCTACCATACATAAATCCTTTGCCTTCAACTTTCCCTGAAATTTCCTAGTAAATTGTATCTTAAATTGCATTCTAATCCTTGATTTACAAGTTCATTTAGTGACCATTCAAAGTTACGATGACCATGGAAAAAGTGACTTATGACCATTTTTCAAACTTATTACCATTGCAACATTCCCATGATCATAGGATCAAAATTTGGACACTTGGCAACTGACTCATATTTATGAGAGTTGCAGTGTTCCAGAGCCACATGATCCCTTTTTATAACCTTTTGACAAGCAAAGTCAATGGGGAAGCCAGCTTTACTTAACTACCATGTTACTAACTTAATAGTTGCAGGAATTCACTTAACAATTGTGGCAAGAAATGTAAAATAGGGCAAACGGCATAAATGTTTCACTTAGCAGCAGAAATTTTGTGCTCAATTGTGATCGTAAGTTGAGGGCTACCTGTACAGATTTTTCAAGATCAGACGAACAATGTAAGTGCTGTTGCCTGTTGTAAGTTGGTTGTAAAAAGTAAGGGGCATATATGGGCTTTTAACATGCTATAATAAATATTTGCTTAGAACATTGAAGAGAACATATGGCTTATTAGCACAAACAATACGAATGACAATCAATTGAATTTCATTTTTTTCAAATTCTGAGTTGAGAGTGCTAAACTAAAAGCATAAATTTTATTGAAAGCAGAGAAGTGATGTGAACTACTGATCTGAACATGGAGTAGTATATTAAGGTAATATTACAATAAATAAATTTGTCTCTTGAACATGTCAACCAAGCATATATAATTACACTTCCATATAACTGGGAATTGATAATTTTGGAAAAATGTTTAAACATTTAAATTATTTTTCTTACCGGTACTATAATACTTTATTTTACATGAACCATTATACATTTTGCTCTGAGCAGATTGGGGTGACATATTCAGGAATCATTAATATTCTATCATTTCCAATTTTAAATTAATATAACTTTTTAAAAAAGAAACAATTAATGTCAGAACAGTGCAAAACGCGAACACTTGTGAAGATAGGAAAGAATTACATCTTCATTTAAAATTGTTGTTTGGCTAATGTGTTTTGAGCTAATTGAGTGAGACTTAAAAATGGGATTCAAATGGAGGAAATAATTTCTAAAACTGTAAGACATCTGTAATATTTTCCTTTAACACTCTGAATGATAGCATGAATTGGGCTTGCTTAATGACAGTATAAAAGAACCCTCTCTAGATGAATATACACAAAGTGCTAATGAAGACAAAATCTATTTAAATGTAGCTGGACAGCCTCTATTCAAATAGCAGCTGGCATAATTGTCCTCAGTCAAAAGATAGAAGCAAATGACAAATAACAGAATTAATGAAAATCTGAAATGACAATTGACTAAATTCTTATTAGTACTTCTTTTCTTCTTGGACAGCTAATATAATTACTTTGATTAGCATTAGTATTAGCTGTTTGTTACTGACAAACACCAAAAAGTCAGCATAGAAATCTATTGCAGATGGAAAGACAGCAGATCACTCAGAAAATTTTTGATGTAAAGTTGTCAGCCCTCACTGTTCTTGGCAGAATAAAATATTATTGTTGAGCTACTTGAAGGCTGCATCATTTGTTTGGGATATAAAGCATATCAGCACTTTTAAAATTGATTATGTGTTATCAAGTTGATGTCCAATTCTTAGAGATCACATAAATACTATTATGGTATCGGTGGTCAAACACAGCAATTTGAAATTTCTTGTGAGCATCTTTGCCAGAAAACCATAGATTATAAGAATGCTTTGGAAACTGAGATTTTACTTTGCAGCAAACTTCAATTTTTAATACTATTTTTAAAAATACTGGTGCAAAAAAAGCCTGGTGCATACATTTTTGCCCAAGTGTACTATGTGGTGGTCACTGGTTTTAATATAACAACCTAACAATTAATTCATTCTGGCTAAAAAAGCAGTCAAATTTGTTTCATCAAATTATTTGACTGTGACCAAATTCCAGCCATAGATACACATCAGGGAAAGAAAGAAACATAATGCTCTTGTTAGTATGGTAATATTTTTGATGCAATAACTACAGTTATTTTTAGGATTTTTTTTTCTTTTCCAAGGGGATCAATTAAATCTCACAGGCTAATAACTTGGATTTGAGTGGTGGCTCAGTAGTTGAAATGCAGTGTTGCAGGCTAATTCTGCCCATAGCGTGGGGTTTGATCCTGATAGGCTCAAGGTTGACTCAGCCTTCCATCCTTCTGAGGACCCAGATTGCTGGAAACAATATGCTGACTCTGTTAACCATGTAGAGAAGGCTTTAAAGCACTATGAAGTAGCACATAAGTCTTAGTGCTATTACTATTGCTATTTTTAAAGGAAATATTTTAAAAAACCTGTGCTTTATTCCCAAATGATGACTTGAGAGCTACAAACCAAGGTCTAGAAAACTGCTAACAAAGAAGCAAACTTTTAAAGTTCCTTCTTTCTCAGAGTAGCAATAAATTCAGAAGTGCCTCTAATGTGAAATTGTCTGCTGAAAGAAAATCTAATTAACTACATGGCTTCCTTTGCTCTTCTCCCTGAAGCTACTTGGGTAGTTCCCCAAAATGGGTTGAGGACAAGGGGACTGATAATGAGGTTGTTTACATAGAATTGGGATGACCAAAAGCTTGTCTCTATCTCTCGAATTACAACAAGAAAAAAAGAGGTATGATGGCTCAGGGATTTAAAGAGAAGACTACAGTCCTAGTACTGCATGAGGGAGTGAGCTCCTGTCACTTGCCTCAGCTTCTGCCAACTTAGCAGTTCAAAAGCATGCTACATGCAAATCAATAAAAAGGTACCACTTTGATGGAAAAAATGCTTTGTGTTCTGAGTACAAATCCAACTGGCACTGAACCTGCCTAAATTCAAAGTGAAATCATTGGAGGGAAAAAGCAACAGATGACATTCTGAGCAGAGAGTTACTACATCTCCAGGAGAATATGTGACAGTGAACCTAACAGACTAGCAGTTTTAGGCAGCCAAATAACTAGTCTGTATTAACACTGGGGTTTCCTGGCTAATGTATATTGCCATACACTAAACAAATAAAGAATAAACTTATACAAATATAGTTTATTGTGGGATAAATAGTTTCTATATGGCTTGAACAACGTGTAAATGATGGTGGAGAGTTTTTAATGATTTATTTTACCAGTAAAAGTTTTGCCATTGAGCAACTCAAAGCTATAGCAATTTTGTTTTTTCAGCAAATTAACATTTATTCATTTTTAAAAGTTAGGTTAAAAGGATTCAGCTTGATTTCTATAGAAACCAAACTACTGTATGACAATAGTGATCATTTGCTGTAAACAACAGTGTTCTGAGCGCATAAAGGGTGGAGAAAAATAAAATGTTCTTCTTCCAATTTGGGCTTGGCATCCTGAAAGTGCTGAGCCAGCGTACACTTGCTGGCTGAAAGTTTGAGTCATTCTTGTTATCCCTATTTTTTTTAATCTGTTTTTGTTTGTATAAGTACATTTGGAATCAGATTGTTGTTTTTCTTCTTGAAGGATAGCAGAAGGATAAATTACTGGCTAGGTTCTCACATCTCATTAAACCGTTATTTGATTTGTTTAATTTTGGCTTATATAGTGTATGGATGCAATTGTGATTCGTGATTCAATCAGAGTTGTTAAATAAATCACTGTAGTTGCTAAGTTAGTACTATTGTTAATAAGTAAATTTGATTTTCCATTGCTTGTCAGAAGGTTGCAAAAAGTGGATCACGTGATCCTAGGACACTACTGTCATAAATATGAGTCAAGCATCTGAATGTTGATCACATGTCCATGTGGATGCTGCAGTGGTTATAAGTGTGAACAATGGTATAAGTCACTTCTTTTTTGTACTGTTGTAAATTTGAACAGTCACTAAGTGAACAATTGTAAGTCAATGTCTACCTATGATTTATTTGAATTATTTGGATTATTTTGGTATTTCCTCTTTGCCTCAGATACTTACCGTACGTAAGGTGGTGAGAATTCCATTTACAATTTACAAACTGGGAGATTCAGCATACACATTATCTGTTCATGGTGGTCATTTCAATTGTAAGGGATAAAAAGTTCACACACAATATGGACTTTTTATCCCTTGAAATGCTACAGGATTATAGACACTGAATCTAAATGCAACTATTCCTCCTGTGGGCCTTTCTGAGGAAAATGTTTAGGTCCCATTGGGGGTGGGAATGGTATAGTGGTTAAAGTCAGAATAGGAGAACTTGAGTTCTAGTCAATCTCAAGGCAAGCTGGTGATTTTAGAGCAAGAGGAAGCAATTTTTGAAAGTGCTGGCAAGAATATTGCATGGGGAAGTCTTCTTGAGTCAAAATTGACCTGAAGAAACACATTTGAATTGAACTAATGAAGGAGATAAAGGAAGTCCCAATTTAGATCCTTGCTCATTATTTTATTTAAAATATTCCTATTATGTTTCACCCTTTTTGTGCTTTCTTGTTTTCAAGGGTTAGCATTTTTAATTTTTGTTAAAAAAATTAAATTTGTTTTGATACAGATCTCAAAAATCTGAAGTGGCCTTTTCTGACTCTTGGTAGTATATATCAAGTTTGGTTTCCTCTATCCTCAGAGAATTGTTGAGGTTGCTACTAGGAGTGAGTAATTTATATTCTGATATAATAGAAGACAAAACTGTAATTCTTTCTACCTTACAAAACAAAAGCCAAAAACCCACCACCCTTTAAACTGGTTTGGCGGAAGGGAGAAAAAAAGACTGACAGGGGAATCTTCCAGTTACAGGCATTGTTTCATCTGCAACTTTTTTTAAAAAAAATAACAATCCTTTGGAAAAAAGATATTGGCCTATTCTGATATTATAATACATATTGCTTAAATGGTGAGCAATTACAAGAAGCTTTCCTTTGTGATGTTGTTTGACAGAGATGTCTGCCAGGATTAGTGTCAGCTGAATTACACTTACCTCTTCACAATCTTATCATGCCTGAATAGAGCTATTTAGATTTTTGGTTACAAATGTCATTTACAATTGTATTCAAAAAGAAAAAAAAATGTGGGTATAACTTCTTAAATAACTCCTTCTTAAAAAATAAGTATATAATTTTAAATTTAAACTATCCTGTTCTTTTACAATTAGGAATGTTTCATACCTAGAGGTACCTCCATAGAATTTGCAGTTTTCATTGATATTTTCAATCAGAAAAATTAATTACTTAAAAAACCCTTTTTAAACCTGTATATATATATTTATTCACATAATCAATGCAAAACTCTGACTATTTCTTCTGAAAAGTAGCTAGGCCTATAGATGTCAGGTTATTCTATGAGAAACTCAAGAGTCATAGGCAATTTCCTTAAAAAATAATAAAATGCACAGGCACTTAAATTAGTGTAATTAGTGTAACACATAGTTGTTTGTGTTGAATTGGGTTCCCAAATAATCACAATGGTGGTTATTTCTCCTTTGACTCTTGTTTTTTTTCCCTTTACTACAGTTTGTCAGATGTAATATCTGTACATGCATATCCATTTTCCTTCTCTTTTTAAAAACAAAATCTGAAACTTGTTGATGAGCTAATATCACCTACTTTTATCTACTTTAATTTAAGCTTATATTTAGAAAGAAGTATAAATATCTATATAATTGGACTTACTGCATGCAGAATAAATCTTGGAAATGACATAAGAACAATTCTTCCACTATCGTCCATTATGGGCTAATTCTACTATTGTATGGCAAATTTCCAAATTTACCATCTCTGAAAATACATTTTTCCAGAATTATATGCCAGCTGAGGTCCCAAACTCTAGCTTTTCTGAGAAGGGTTGAATTGCGATGAGTGGGGGTGGGGACGTCACAATCAGCTCACAAAAGCTTGCCTTCAATGGTGGGTTCAAATTTTTTTATTACCGGTTCTGTGGGCGTGGTTTATTTGGTGGGCATGGCTTAGGGTCATGTGATTTGGTGGGCATGATTTGGTGGTCATGTGACTGGTGTGGCCATGTTTGGTGGTCATGTGACTGGGTAGGCATGGTTTGGTGATCATGTGACTGGGTGGGCATAGCTTGGTGGTTGCATGACTAGCTAACATGGCTCGGTGATCATGTGACTGGGTGGGTATGGCCAACTCAATGTCACTCACATAAAGGGCTGCCTCGCCTGGCCCCTCCCCTCTCCTCCCAGCCATTCCTTGTCATACCCAGCCTCAACATATCTATAGGTTTGTAAAAATGTTGTTCACCTGTTTTTGATTTTATTATCTACGTACTATAGATGTACTTTCCTGGGCCACTGAAAGGAGGAAATGGCTCACATGCTTTGCCCAAGAGAGTGATAGACAACAGGCTTTTAGGGGGCTGCCAGAAAGAGGGGGACAATGTATTTTCCAAAGCAGCAGAAGGATGGAAACTGAACAGAGAGAGAAGCAACCTAAAAGCAAGGAGAAGCTTCCTGACAGTGAGAACAATTAACCAGTGGAATTGCTTGCCACCAGAAGTTCTGAGTGCTCCAACACTGAAAGATTTTAACAAAAGACAGGACAGCCATTTCTCTGAAATGGTATAGCGTTCCCCCCAAGGTACCTTTCTAAGTGTTATTCTGTTATTCTGACACCTTTCCCAGGACCTCTATTCAGATTTTGGCATCCCTAGAGTTTTCCTACCTGAGCAGGGGCTGGACTAGAAGACCTCCATAATCCCTTTCAACTCTGTTAAACGCACCTATATTTATGCTCTGGACTATTGACATGTAAACCCTGAAAAATACCTGGGCAAAAGAAAGGCAGTAAAATCACTCTAGGTGTAGGGACTGTGAAAAATATTAATATATGATAAATAATGGAACAATTACAAATAAGAGCACAGAGTTTTCTCTCTCCCCCTCTTCCTTCTTCTTCTTTTCTTTCTTTCTTTCTCTCTTTCTTTCTTTCTTTCTTTCTTTCTTTCTTTCTTTCTTTCTTTCTCTTTCTTTTTTCCTGTTTATTTATTTATTTCCCTCTTTCTTTCTTGCTCTTTCTTCCTTTCTTGCTCTTTCCCTCTTTCCCTCCCTTCCTCCCTCCCTCCCTCCCTCCCTCCCTCCCTTCCTTCCTTCCTTCCTTCCTTCCTTCCTTCCTTCCTTGTCTCTATCTCACACACACCTTTTCTGGAACTTATTGGGTGAATGACAAGATTGACTCAAACTTCCAGCCCTCTGGACTGGCGTGAAAATGGTGCCCCACCTTGGCCTCCTCCTGCCCAGAAATGTCCTGGGTGGTGGGGTGGAGGCCCTGAAAGGCCCCGGGCAGTGGGCAAGGGCCTAGCAACTCACAGGCTTACCTGTGAGCAGGCAGATCAGGGCTGGTCAGTTGGGGTACAGGTACCACGTGGAGAAGTCAGGTTAGGCACACAAGGGCCCAGCATGCCACATAGGAAGGGACTCGTGACTGGGCAGGGCGAGCGGTGGGCAGGTGAGCTGCACAAGTGAGTGAGCATCAGGTGGCCAGGGCAACTAAGTGACTGGTGACCGGGGAACCAGTTCAGGGGTGTGGCCAGGCAGAAGTTGCTACCAGTTCCATGACCCATGCCAATTTCTTGGTACCGGGTCACCAGAACCAGTGCGAACTGGCTGAATACCACCTCAGCTTGCTTTCTTATTTTTTTTTCTTCAATAATTTCCAAATTTGTGAAATGTTTTATATTCCACTTTAGGATAAGCTTGAAAGTAAAAGTCACTGTGATTCTAAGTTTCCAAGTTAAATGACAATGGTGTACCTCACCATTTACTATACCACTGGAATATCCATCATTGTGCATTGCTGAAAAACTCCCTTGGAAATAACAGAGCTTTTTAAAAAATCTTCTTGGATCATCTAGACTACAGAACAGATCTCAGACTAGGTATATATAAATGTGAGATATAGATGTTTAACAAAACAAATATATTTTGAAAGAAAAAATATTGAATTTTTTGTTTCAAACATGAACAATAATAACAAACCCAAAAGTTGCAAAATATTTTCCCAGAATCAAGTTCCACTAAAAGAAGTGGGAAATAGGTTGTTCAAAGTTTTGAATAAATGTTTTGCTTTCAGAAAATCTATATGCAAGTACAATATTGAAGCTGGTTCAGAAACTCTATATATCCCAATTCTTGATTCTAAAAAGAAAGTTCAGTAGAGACAGTGGTTCAGTCTGTAATAGACAGTGGTGTACCATAGGTATATACAATATGTACAATATAGAATTCATTACCATAATTTGGGAGATTTTAAAGGGGAACTGGACACATTAATTTTGATCAGGATATGTGGCTGCTTGCCTTCATGGCATCCTGTGATGTCTAATATCAAAAGCAGCATGTTTTAAATATGGTCAATACGGTTAAATATGTATTGATATGGACTATCAGCATACAGTAGCTGGTCAACCTCATGTACTAATCTTGCTAGCCACTATATGGAGAAGTATGCTGGATTAGATAGGTCTTTTGGCTGATCCTGCAGGTTTTTTTTATTTTCCTTAATGTTCTCAGATTTATTTCTTTGGAAATTAGACTGCATTTTTAAATAAAAGTAGTCCTATTCTCTCAGTGGAATTTATTTTTGAGTGGATTGCATGAACATGCTATTTAATCCTTGTAAAAATGCCCAGCCAGCTGGTTTCCTTTTTTCGCTTTTATGATTGTGAAAATACTGAATGTGCGCACGTGTGCACACACACACACATGCACACACACGTACATATATACACAAACACACCCCTTTTTTCCCCTCCATTGTTCAGTACATGATGAAGCATTGTCTTTTTCTCTGTGTGGCCTCATTTGATTATAATGCAGAAGTGCCTGGCCGCATTCCATATGCAATTAATTGCCACTTTGGTGTTAGATGCCAGGAAGACCAGCTTGGCTTCCAACACAGTACTTGTTCCAATCTTTAGATTGTGTTCCGCCCTGCCAGCTGGTAAGCGAATGAAACCTTTCACGGTGAGTCTAATGGACCTGATGAGTTAAATTACTGCCCTTGTCATCTCTCCAGTTAATTTAACGACAAACGGATTCTGCTGTTGACATGCTATTTAGAGCTTCTGTTTTCAGGGCAAACAGGGAATTTTTTAGCAAGACAATTACATTTCCTCCCCACATACTCCATAAAGATTGTTGCTCTTTTAAAAGTGAAATGTTCCTTGCCGAGATATGATGGGTTTTGGGTTTTCTCTAAAATTCAAATTGATTTTATCTATTGTTTAGAAATGATTGCAGTGAGGGTCATGTGACATATACAAGGATGAGAAATGAATATTAAAATCAAAATTCAGTTAAACTAATTTAATCTATTATGTTCTTCATTTAGATTACTTTTATGAAAGCAATGATAGCAGAAAGCACACAGTGTTTTTTTTTTCTCCAGGTTGCACTGGATCAACAACATCCTTTGGTTTTCTTGTTATTCCATTTACATTTTATACAGTGGAAGTAAACATTTCTAATTTTTTGTCAAAGGAAAACAATTTTTATGGAAAGGAAGGGGATATTCTTATCTTTATATTATGACCAAAAGACATTTATTTTTTTATTTATATTTTTTATTTTGTATTTCTAAATGACCCATTTTCCTCAGAGTGCAAAATGTCCTGTCTTTCACTTTGCATCACTTTAGCAACCTCCCTGGCTTCCAGTGTTTTAATTCAATCCCAAGGGAAAACAATAGTAGGAAACTCTCCCTGTCTCTGCCTGCCTGCCTGCTCCCCCCACCACCGTATGTTTGCATTCTAGTTACAATTCATAAATAGGTAAGGAGATTCATAGAGATATATAAAACGGGAAAGAAAACCCCCACAACTTCCACTACCCAGATTAAATACAAAATTTTATAACAAAATAAATTTAAAGGCTTCCTTAATATAACATTGAAAGCAGAAATTTGGTGGTGGTTTTTTTTTTTTTTTGCATGTGTGTGTGGGTCAAAACTTGTTTAGGATAAAATATGAGCCAGGTGAGTAGAGCCTCACAGTGTGTTGTAATTAGCAGAACAGATCTCATTAATGTTAATTAAGGGCATATTTAGTACTTTGCCCATATTGCTGAAAAATTCCATTGGAGATATAAGGAAAATACATCACTTGATTTGTGTGAGATTTGTGTGAGATTTTTGTTCTATGATTAATAATTAATGTCCAGAATATGCTTAGATCAGTAAGAAAAATAGTCAATATAAAATCATTGCATTTTCACCAGGGTGATAAATTGAAATTATTACTAAATTGTATATGTCTCTGCAGACCCCTAATGATGAAAAATTCAATAGGCCCAACATTTTAATTGGTGAATTTGTATCTTTGAAAAAAGCATTTCATGCTTTTTCTAGCAAGATTTTATTATGTTTCTGAGTAAGAATTTTTCTTCTCCTCATTATACATGGTACTATAGATTATAGTTACTTGTCTCAGCTTCTGCCAATCTAGAGTTCGAAAGCATGTAAAAATTCAAGTAGAAAAATAGGGACCATTTTTTGGTGAGAAGGTAACAGCGTTCCATGTGCCTTCGGCATTTAATTATGCAAGCCACATGACCACAGAGATGTCTTCAGACAGTGCTGGGTCTTCAGCTTTGTAACAGAGATGAGCACCGCCCCTTAGAGCCAGAAACTATTAGCACATATGTGTGAGGGTACCTTTACCTTTACCAAAGATTATATTTTACCAACCCTATAATTATCAAGTAGATTGGGTTGGTTTAGAACTTAGTTTCATAGGACCTAGCAGTACTAGGGTTTATGCATTGTAATATATAATGAAAAACTTATGGACTACACAACTCGATCAGGGCAAAGCAATAGACGCAATCTACATAGACTTCTGTAAAGCCTTTGATTCAGTGGTACATGACAAACTACTACTACAATTAAAATCTTATGGTATCTGGACACCTGCATAACTGGATAGAAGCATTCCTGTCAAACAGACAACAAATGGTCCAAATTGGGAGCGTTCTATCAAATTCTGTACCTGTCAACAGTGGTGTCCCCTAAGGCAGTGTTCTAGGACCAACTCTCTTCGTACTCTACATAAATGACCTCTGTGATCATATTAAGAGCAACTGCGTTCTCTTTGCTGATGATTTAAAGCTGTTCAATACCACAGACAATACTGCTACCCTTCAAAAAGATCTTGACCATGTATCAGAATGGCCAAACAAATGGCAACTTCAAATCTCAACAAATAAATGTTTTGTCCTAGATATTGGCAAAAAAATATATATCAGAAAATAAAATACAAGCTGAATCGTCAAGACCTTGTTGATGACACAAACTCTGTCAAGGACCTTGGAGTACTCATCTCTAATGATCTAAGTGCTAGAGCCCACTGTAACTACATAGCCAAAAAGGCATTAAGAGTTGTTAACCTAATCCTACATAGCTTTTTCTCTGGTAATATTACACTACTAACTACAGCATATAAAACATTTGCTAGACCAATACTCGAATACAGCTCATCAGTCTGGAACCCACATTACATATCTGATATTAACACAGTTGAGAATGTCCAGAAATATTTCACAAGAAGAGTTCTCCACTTCTCTACTCATTGCAGAATACCTTTTGCCACCGGACTTGAAATTGTAGACCTAGAAAACTAGAACTACGCCGCCTCTGGTCCGATCTAAGTATAGTACATAAAATAATATATTGCAATGTCCTACCTGTCAATTAATATTTCAGCTTCAACCATAACAATACAAGAGCACACAATAGATACAAACTCAAGATAAACCGCACCAAACTTGATTGCAGGAAATACGACTTCAGCAACAGAGTGGTCAATGTCTGGAATACTCTACCTGACTCTGTGGCTTCTTCCCCAAACCCCGAAAACTTTAACCTTAGACTGTTTACTATTGACCTCACCCCTTTCCTAAGAGGTCTGTAAGGGGCGTGCATAAGTGCACCAATGTGGCTACCATCCCTGTCCTATTGTTTCTTTTTATTTTTCTTATATGTATCAATTTCATGTATTCATAATTATGTTTATACTTATACCTATTATCTTGTAAGCGATTGACAAATCAAATAAATCAATAAATCATAGCTGTTCCTCTCACTGCACTCTTCTGGACAGAAAGCACTGATGTTGTTCCTGGAATCTGTTGGCAGCACTCTCCCAATTTAGGAGTTACATGTCTGAGTGCTCTTACCAGCATTGGAAACAGTTTTCATTTTATTTCACGTTCTTGCTAATTCTGTTTCAGGGTCTGATGTTTTTCCAAGCTTGTCATACTCCTTTTTCCTGATGTTTCTGTTATTTAGCCTCAGTACATCATCCCCACTACTGTCTTCTGATCTTTGTCTACTACCATGATGCCTGATTGATTGGCCAGTAGCTGTTTGTTTGTCTGGATCAGGAAGTCCTACTTATTCTCCACAAGCTTCTATGGAATCTCCCATCAGGACTTAGAAGGGTTCAGTCTTTGCTGGTATTGGATGTTACCATCCTTGCCTCATCATCATGTAACTGTGAGCTACTTTACTAGTCTATAGATCTACTATGTGGCCTGCTGATAGTTTCACCTGATCAGTCTTAATTACCTTTCATCACTTTACTACCATCCAGCCACAATTTTCCAGTCTTATCCCAGTCAAGACATTCCAGTGTCCTCAGCGTAGCTCTGTGTCAGGTGCATCAATAAGCCTATGTTTCATTCACTATCCAGATGTAAAGTAGCTTTTGTTTCTTTATTGTATTTGCAGCTTCAAAGTACAGAAATTTGGCCTTCACTATGTGCTCTGTTTGGACAATTCTTGGTCAATCAGAAGTTAATATTCTACAGGTCCAAAGTTCTTCCCTTCCAAAAACCCTAGCCAACTGCAGGCTTAGAAAGAGAACTTTAGTCCACTGGGTTTTTGGATTCCTCGGAAGACTCAGCAAAATAAAATTTCTGTACACAAAAAATTTCCCTGCTGAAATTGTAGCTATCTCTTGCAAAAGACAGTCTCTGTAACTTCCAACCTAGTTGCTACATTTTTTTTCTTTTTTAAAATTCTATAATCTCTTGATTAGGTATCTGAATGGAGCTGAGCACTCACTAGTTAGATGCCCTTCTTGATGCCTACATAGAGTTTGTAGCAGGTGCTTTCTCTTTGCACCCCGATGAGAAACATCTGCCAGTGCCTAGGATTGAACTCTCAACCTTCTGAGTGAGAGGTAGAAGCTTCAGAAAAATATTCAGAATAATGGAGTAATGGAGGATAAGAAAAGAGAATATAAAACTTGCAGTGTGAAATCAATTTTATTATTCTGTGATCTTGATCCAGGATGTTTCTCCTTTATGGATACCAGTCTAAATAATTCCAGCAAGACCCTTAGGAACAGTTATCTTTTGAAACTTATATTCTTATCTTTGGAGAAAATGTCTGTTTCCAAAAATGTATTCCTTACATTTTTATCTCAATCCCTTAAAGTAGAGGCTTGGCAATGTCAACTGCATCAGTGTGATAGCTTAATTGAGCGATCAAAGCCTTATTCTTTTTTACACATTGGTAATGTGTGCAACAATATTAAAAAGAGCAGGGCTTTGACTGCCTGTTTACACTTACCGTTTTGGTACTACAAACATCCTGTCTTGAAATAAGTTCCGTGTTTTCCCTTTCTTCTTTTGTATGTACTTTATTTTGTATTCCAACTTGAATTAGCAATGTCATATTAAAAAGTGGTTGACTTTAGTTGCACAGCTGCCATCTTGACTTTTTTTGTCCCCAATCTTTCCTTTTGAAAGATAACTGTAATGGTCAATTATCTTTTTTTTTTTTTTTGCACAGGTAGGATAGTTCTAGCTTTACTACTTAAAAGTTAGCTGTTCGGTCAGCTTGTTTTAGGACTCTTTGAAAACTAGGAATTTTTGGAGGAGTATAAAATCTGGTGTGAAATGGCCTATCTTGCCCCCTCTACCATACATTGAATAGTTTGCAATGTGTGTCAGATTTTATACATCTAGAAAGTGCCGAGAATTGTTGCTTGCTTAAGGAGCAAAACACAACTTTGAAACTAGAATATTTAAGGATAACTTTAAGTTTAAGTTACCCAAGGACTAGGAATATGAGGCAGATGCCTAGATAGCATGCTAACATTCCCAAGATGAACCTAGTGAAACCAGTTGACAGGCACCACCAATCTCACTTGGTCCAATTTCTAAAAGTGAAGTAGGATCAGTTCTGTTTTAAATTTTATGGGAGACTATCATGGAATCCAAAGTTTACAGGGTGAAAGTTGAGAAAAGAACACAGAAGAAGACAAAAGCAAAGCAAACTACTTCTATATGATAGCCAAAAGAATTTTATGGATATAATAGCTGTATTCTGTACATGGATAAATGTAGGACTCATTAGAATTTAAGTTCAGTTCTATGGAGAATCTACTGTTTTTCTTTTCTTTTGGACATATGTGACAGAAAATGTCCCCAAACCCTGTAAAATAAAGTCTCTTCTTCCCTCTCCCTCCTTCTCTCCCTCCTCTCCCTCCCCTCCCCTCCCCACCTCTCTCAGGTCATTGCAAAAGAATGTCAATAAAATGAAAAACATGCCAGGGTGAAAAACATGTGCCAGGATAGCTGAATACTTTTCTTAAACAGAATGTTACCATTTTTCCCCCAGGGCTTTTGTAGGTTTCATAATTTTTAATTTGTCATATGATTTTGCAAAAAACAAGTATCTTTGTTTTTTGAAACTCATATAAAGCAGTTTGCTCAGGAAACAAAATATACTGCATCAGAAGGTCTCAATCTTTTTTAGGTCAAGGATCACATATGCCCTTTGCTGAATTAAAGTTAGGAAAAGAGTTAGAAATGGCTTAATTTTTGTTTAATGGAATTGAAATGAAGGGAATTATACTTAATATGTTTCCTCCTCATGTTTTTAATGACTTCCTATTTCTGGAGCATTTGTTAAATGAATTGTGGATGTCACAGTTCATAAGTGATCATGAAGAATAATAAATATCAAGATAATAAATATCAAGATCCAAAATATCTGAAGGCAGAATAAGATGAAATGGATGGAGACTAAGGAAGAAGAGAAACAACATAGAAATAGGGAGGTATTTCCTAACAGAACAATTAATCACTGGAACAAGCTGCCTACAGAAGTTATAGGTGCTCTAACACTGGAGTTTTAAAGAAGAGATTTGTCTGAACCAGTAGAAGTTTTTCTGCTTCACTAGGAATTGGAGTAAAGAACCTCCAAGGTTCTTCCTACCCTGTTATTCTATAAAAGATGGTGAATGTGATGATTAAAGCTCCTGGTTTTTATGTGCATTTTGAAGCTAACATGTCCCCAGCAAACAAGAAAGACAACTTCTAGCATTTCCTCCTAAATAAATAATAAAAGTATTATTTTCCAACTTGTGCTGCATAAGTGGTTTACTAGCATATCACATGAAATCTCTCCGTGGCTGCTGCCCAGAGCCATTTCATTCACGTCTGCTTGACCTCTGAACAGTCTTTGACCATGGAGTCTTTTTCCCTCTTTGTTCTCCAACTCTATCTATTGCATGAAACATTTTCTTTTCTCTTTCCAGCCCAAGTGAAAACCAGGAATTGGTTAAAGTAGTTTTACTTCTATGCAGTTTATGCAAAGAAATCAAGCATTAAGACTAGACTAGGAAAAGCACTAAGTCCGGTTTTACTATAGGATATATCATTTCATCTTAATTTTCCATGCAAGAGGAGGATGCAGTCATTATATACATTCTTAATCCTCTAATAACTGTGTGCAGCCAATCTACAATGAACCAAATGATCCATTATAAAATAAAAATATATTTTTATTCTTCGAGTCAAATTCAAGATCTGTTTTGTTGTTTCTGTGAGTTTTTCATATCAAGATTAAATTTGATATGACATCGATGAATAGGATATAGTTCATTTTGTGTTTCAATCTAGAGAAGAAATAAATGGATTGAGACCTGCAACAGTGATAATGAGATTGATTTAAAGATATAGGTAGGTGCTCATAATTACAACCATAGCTAGTTCCCTGATCCATTGTTCAATTCATAATAAATTTTGTTTTTCCTCTCACTGAGTAGTTTGCATTTTTCTATTAGTAATGGGAAAAAGTAAGTAATGGGAAAAAGATGCTTGAATTTCTCATTTTGCTCCTCCTCTTTACCCCTAGCTTTGAAACAGAAAGTCAGTCACTTGGTCAATATATAAAGAGCAAAAACCATTTACCCTCATTACTCCTCGGGTTTTGGGGGAGTCACAGAACAAGGGAAAGAAGTGCTTGTTGGAAAAAGGAGTAAGTTATTGTTAACAATTCAGTGAAGGATGCTAGTTATCATGGCTTTTAAAATTGCATCTGAGATGAAAAAGGAAGGATATGAATTTGATTCTCTGTTTATGAGTTTTTCTATTTGCATTTTTTAAAATATAAAATAACATTCTTGATCCCTCTTGTTTAGCTCTATATCTTGATGCTCTACTTCACTAACTAATAGAATTATGTGAAGCTATTTAGTTTACAAGTAAGCTTAGGGACTTTTAAAATAATTGATTTATTTTCATGCCAATCAAAATCCAGCAGTTACCATATTAATTTATCAAAGATAAGTATTTTCTCTAAATGAAATGTGTATATTGCAAAGAAATTGAATTCTCGGATTATTTTGTGTTTGGGGAAATGTGGTTTAGTCCTCAGTTTGTCATCTCAGTTAGATTACTATAATTGACTTTACTTGGGAATGCCAGCATTAAATGATTTAGTAGGATAATACTATACTGATGGAACTACACTGATTGCTTATAGGTTTTGGGGCCCAATTCAAGATTTGGCTCACTTTCCAGAAAAATCTATATAGCTTATCCAAGGACAATTTTTCCCACCTTACACACTCTAGCAGGCAGAAGAACTTGAATGATGCCTGATGCCCACAAAGATCAGATGTGCTAATATCTTGATGATCTATAAGAAATGGTTAAGACAATTTTGTTTCAATATCCATTCAGTTGCAAAGATCTCCTAAGAGCAACAATATTTTTATGATCAGTACTGTTTTATTTATGAATTTCTTTTTGTGTTTCATGTATGTCATTGTTTTAATATATTATGAATAATGTAGAATTGCATGATACATTATGTAAAATTATGTTACATTAGCCAGCATATAAGTGTGGATAAATAAACAAGTACATAAATATATTTGTATACCTTTTCCATTTTATATAATAATAAGTCTTTATTGATTAGCCTTTGGGCCATATCAAAGTGCAAGTTCCAGCAACAATTTTTTACTAAAATTTAATAAAAGCAATTCAAAATGAAATTTGATAAAATACTACTTAAAATACTATTTAAAATAGTATTTACCATTTAAAATGGAACTTGATAAAATACAATTTAAAATGGAATCTAGACAAAATACGATTTAAGATGAAATAGTAATAAAATAAATCCAAAATAAAATTGTAAAAATGTACAAGAATTTAAGATATAGATAAAATATAATAACATTATATTTAAGAGTCGCCCTTGCAATCTATCCCACATATACAGATCTCAACCGAATCATTGTGTGCTACTGTAAATGTTATTTTCAAGTTCTGGCTGGACATAAGGTAAATTATGTTGATATGGGTATCCCAATGGGTCATTCGTATTTTATATATTTTAGGCCAATAGATCTTGCTGGATAGTGACTGACTTGATTTCCAGGTCTGTATATTTATTCATTTATTTATATAATTTTATTTATTTGTTTGTTAATTTATCAGGCTTCTACTCCAAAACTGCTACTTAATGGCTTTTGGTAGCTGTACATTTGGGAGTAAATTTAAAATATTTAATGTTGATATTTATGACGAAAAGTTTTTCAGAATAATTACATAATCTTTTCTAGAAAGATAATTAGCTGATTTCTTTTTCCCTAAAGGGGTTTAATTGGGTGTTCCATCTTTGTACAATTACCTTTTTTTTCTTAATGATATTAATTCTGGGATAAGTGATGGGTTTTAACTGATGAGGAAACAATACCAGGCCTGCATATATTTAGCCAGATTATGTAACTATTTTGGAAAGTAGATATCTGGGCCACAAAAGTTCCATAATAAATTTTAAATTAAAAATCTGTAAAAAATGCCCAAACCAAGTCATTTTCACATTTACTTTTTTCCTGTATGATATTGCATGGTTTCATGACTTTAAAGATGTGTTAGGAAATATTTTTCCATTCTTTAAATGATGATAGATCAATTAACAACAAACAACAAGATTTGTAAAAATTAAAGGAGAATATGGGGGGGGGGGAATCCTACTTACCATATACATTTTAGAGAACAAGTGCAACTCTGCTCCACCATTTCTATATGTTATGTTCCCCCTAGAGAAGAACAAAGCAGGAGGATATCTGATTGTAAGTAATGCTTTGCATGTAGCAGTTTCATAAATTAATATATCACCATTAATATTTTAGAACAGCATTTTTAATTTTAGGTGTTGTTGAATGAGATCCATCATTAATAATCAAAGGTAAGAGTTTTGTTTCTGTAACATTTGCGATCATAAAATTAGAAAAGGATTTTAAGATTTTGGTTGCAATGACACCTGAGATAACCAGGGCTTAGAAGATTAACCACTCACAAAAAGGTGAAATTCAGAGAAAGATAAAAAATCAGATAGAAGGTATGATTATCTCACTTTCTAACAATTTACCATAATGAAAGAAACATTAATAAATGGCATATTATGAAACCATGAGGAGTCAGAATTTGGGACAGGAAGGTGTGAAAGCTGAGAAGCAAAATTATAAAAACTTAGCAGAATGTTTGTTCTTTGATTTCAGGAATTCAAGAAGATCATGATGAGAGTTTATGTAGCTGTGATTGCATTCTTCTCCTTCATATCTTGGACTTCCTCCCATATTGTGCATTACACAAGCTCAGGAGGAGTATGTACAAATACTTGTGGGTATCATGATTATAAGTACACCTGGTGCAAGCAACTGGGTGGCAGTGGACATGGTTGGGATTATTGTTCCTTAAAAGAAGGCCTGGCTGTTTCTGGTGAACAATGTGACTCACCTTGTGATTTCTGGGGAGGTTCCTATCAATATTGTTACTTCAAAAATGGAAAATGGAATTACTGCAGCATACCATCAGAGTGGGGTTCCTTTGAATATTCACTGAAAAACAATTCATGTAAGAACAATTGCCGAATAATTGGAGCACGTTTCCAATGTGAGACTATTTATGGATTTGAACCCTGCTCTCCATTCCGAGATGTGACTCCCACTGGCTTGCCCTGCCACATTAACTATCAGTGTGCCAAATATGGTTGTTCAACCTATAAATGTCATACGGGCAAGAGAGAAAGCGACTGGGATCTCTGTAGACCAAGGGACAAGGATGAGTGCATATGGCAAGTTTCTGTCACAAATTCTTCTGTGACAGAAATTTGTACGCTTGTTTATTCCCAAAAGAACAGTAATCTCTTCTTCCGCAGAGAAATGCAAACAAAAATAGTCCATCCTACAAAAGAGCAATTCAAAGATGCTGTTCATTTAATTGATAATTTAAGTACCACCAGAAATCTTTCTGAGTCTGACACTCTGTCAGAAATGTATTTCTATAAGGAAACTATCTTATGCAATGGCATCAATTATACCAGTGCGGAACTGTGGCTTGACAATAACACAAATAAGACTATTGCACATGTTATTTTTTCAGAGATGCTGAGCATGATTAAGGTGTTGCGTTTAGCATTTTATACCAGTCTCCACAGTGCCTTTTATTCACCTGCCTATACCATTATTGTATCAGTTGATGAACCAATGTTATGTTCAATTAATTAATAATTTATTCATCCAACTTGTACCAATTTATTATTGCTTTCTATTATATCTGTTTTGGGTGAGCCCAATACTTATTGCTTCTTATTACTTTATAAGTAATTCTAAATCTTTTAAAGATTTGTGTGAAATCCAAGCAAATTGTCTTTCAATCACAATCACGTTTTCATGGAATTAATGCTAATAAATATCATTTTGAATTACATATCTTTGAGATTTGCTTCATTTGTATATTATTTGTAATCTTCGATAATTATATGTAATAACCTATGCAGGTAATAAAATATCCTCTTGAAATATCTAGTGGAGTCTCAAAATTGATTTTAAAGATCTGCAATTCTGTATTGAAGAAGTCTAAGATATCATTTTTAATGCATTTACATTATTTGGTGATTTTTAAAAAGTCATCACCTCTATTTTTTTTCTTCTGAGATCTTCCTTTGTAAAGAAGGCAAACCTAGACATTATCCATGTCAAATAATTGACTTAGGCCAAAAAAGACAAAATCTTTTCTGCAGGAATCCAAATGAAACATTCTGATGGATAGCTATTCAGAATATGCTTGATTTTATGCAAAAAAAAAAAAAAAGAATCCATTTGATGTAATGGTTAAGGCACCAGATTAGAAACTGGGAGATGGTGAGATCTAGTCCAACCTTATACATGAATGTTGGCTGGATGATCTGGGCCAATCGCTCGCTGTCAACCTATGTTACCATGTAAGACTATTGGTGGGAATATAGGAGTAGGAAGGACTATTTTGTATGTTCAATGCCTTGAGTGATTTATAAATATAAAAAAGCAGGATAAAAACCTTTAAATTTTTTTAAAAGAAAGCCAACCACTTCCTCACTGATTTCCATATGATTATCTATTATTTCCCTTTCTTATAGGATTTCTGTTGATCATTGATCTAAGTAATTAGAGAGATTTAACTTTATCACATCACCTGCTGAGACCACAGAGAATAATATCTGTGGGTTTTGGTGGTGTTTTTTTTTTGTAGAATAACATTATTAATACCTTTCTAAGACCTATTTGCTCTCAAACAAGTTCAATGGGATTTTTTGATATTGCAGATCTTATAAATCTGAAAAGTTCTGGGGTTGAGGTGTACTACAGGAAAAAGAAGAAAGGTAGTAATAGATAAAGGGGAATCTTACAGTTTAAAACTAATTGGAGTTTGGAATTATAGCTTATTTGGAGTTTGGAATTAAAAGTTGCTAGGTCAAAACATCTGGAAACATCTGCTGTCCAGTTCATCACTTGCTAGCATTTTCACAATATATTGGCCTGCAACTCCTGAATCAATTTTGTAGCCTCAGGGGTGCCTACTAGCAACCACTTTGACATGTCACAACTACTGGGAACTTGTCACTCAATTTTCCATTGGCTGAAGAGTTCTAATACTTTCAATTTTAGAAGTGCCACAAAATATTAAAATAATAACTGTTAGAAAGTTTGTAAAATAGGAAAAACACAGAAAATAGTTTCATTGCTTATATTCATATTGGAATTATTCAGTGTGCTCCCTGTAATTCCCAATATATGAAGAAAGAAAAACAAAAAAAGAAAAGAAAAGAGAGGAAAAAATACCATAGGTCTGATGTTCTATCCAACTTGTACTTTTCATGGCCTGAATGGAAAGTTCCTATGATTCTTTAACCCTCCCTCTTCAACAGAGAATGCAAACACCCATCACTATGAGGAAGACAAGGTGATCTTGAGATATATTGCAATAGGCTTCTCATATGAGCCCCTTACCATTAATTTCCCCTTGTGCATATGAGCCCCTTACCATTAATTTCCCCTGTTTGCAGCTAAGAATTATTACCACTGTATTACCACCTGTTGAAAAAAACAAAAGCAGTTAGCTGCTGTGGCAGAAATGACCCCTCTTCTCCATAACTGGTTACTTCTTTCCACAGCCATTTTATCCTGGACTGCCTCCTCAGTAAAATCTGGACTTTCACATCCCACATATACATACATTTATCAATAGACCAGTGAAAGCATCATATGAATTTTGAAAGTAGTACTTTTGATGAATGGAAGAAAAAGAATAGGCCAAAATTGCTTCCCTGTTAGGCTGGGGATTGATAAAAGTAACATTATGTGTTCCTGACTTCAAGAACCTGTTAATGACTTCCACTTACACTAACATCACTCTAGGAGAATGATGTACCCACAAGGCCCATGCAGACCCAAGAATAACTAAGACAGCTGCTGAGCAAAATTATTGAGCTAGTTTTCCCAGCTAAGGAATTCTGGGAGTTCACACATCTTAAAATTGCCCACTTTGAGAAACATCACCTATTTCAATCTGCCTTTGGATTATGGATTTCCTGTCTGGTCTCTCACAGAGGGTCAGATTAGGTAATCAAACCTCTTCAGCCCTTATTCTTAACACTGGCACACCACAGGGTTGTGTGTTGAGTCCCTTACTCTATACTCTTTATGTGCATGATTGCATTCCCACTCACGTTAGTAATACTATTGCTAAATTTGCAGATGATACAACAGTGGTGGGACTTATCTCCAGGGAGGGATGAGTCTGCTACCAAGATGAGGTGGACCGGTTGCTTTTGTGGTGTGGAGACAACAACTCGGTCCTCAACACCAATAAGACCAACGATCTTATAGTGGATTATAGAAGGATCAGATCAGACATCCAGCCCTTGCTAATCAATGGAGACCGAGTGGAGCAAGTGGCCAGTTTTAAGTTTCTGGGTGTTACCTTAAAAGAGGACCTGAGCTGGGTTGCCCACATTGCAGCCCTGGTCAAAAGGGCCCAGCAGAGATTATACTACCCGAGGCTTCTCAGAAAATAACAACTAAATGAGAAACTGCTGGTGACCTTCTACCGCTGTACCATAGAGAGCATTTTAACATACTGCAACTCTGTATGGTTTGCCAATTGCACAGTGGCAGATAGGAAAGCACTCCAGGGGGTTAATGTCATTGCCCAGAAAATCATTGGTTGCCCTCTCCCCTCTTTGGAAGAGCTTTATAGCTTCCGCTGCCTTAAGAAAGTTCAAAACATTCTCAAAGATCCATCTCATCCTGGGAACCCTTTTTTTGAATTACCATCTGGCAGATGGTACAGAATAATAAAAACAAGGACAAATAGGCTGAAAAACAGCTTCTATCCCAGGGCAGTAGCTATTTTGAATTCAGCTGTATAGCGCAGTGTTGGTGTGGTGTCAGGGGTTTCCGGTTCGATGTGTGAAGGGTGAAGGATGTGTGTTTGTGTTTATTTTCATGGTCATGGTCATGATGTGCACTGAAGATGGTGTTTGATTTCATTGTACAAGGTGCAATGACAATAAAGTAAACTAAAATTAGATGTAGTCAGGATTTGTCTGATTGTTTTTCACATCTATCATGGATAAGGTCAGTTATTCTCTGTGTTGTTACCAAGAAATGCTTGTTCATAGATATTGCAGTTTTCTGCTATCTTATATACAATCTATGCAGTAAGTGAAATATTCCAAACCTTTCTAAAATTTGCTACCACATTTGTCATTTTAATAAAGCAAAACTAGGATATTTAATTAATTGATGACTTGAAAGATTTATATGGCTGCCCATATTGTGGAAAACAACCCCAGGCTGCTTGTAGCAATAATACCCAAAATAAAAAAACCCAAACTTGACATATCAACCAGCATTATCCAGTTCATCTAACAATACAATTTCTGAGCTATCTCCACGCTTTCCAGAAAATTAAGAGTTTCACTGTAATTCTGCTTTTGTTGATTCTCAAGAAGAAATGGTCAGCCTCAAACCACCAACTTACATAAAAAACCCAGAAAGTTTGTCTTTGATTATCACCTAATGACTAAGGAAAGTCAGAAGAACTCTTTTCTTAGTGAAAAAAAATCATCAATTTCTGGAAGAAGATTATTATTTCTTATAATCTCAGTGTGCAACAGTATCTTAGAATGATTTATTGATTGGCTTTCATACTCCAGACAATTGCTTGTAACTTAATAGTTATATGCATCTTAATAAATAATTTATATCTCCTTCACATGCTATTAGTGCATATTATAGTGGATACAAAATATTGCATTCAAGACAATTGAATCCTCATTAATCTTAAGTATCTTTTCACAATGATTTAAAACAGAATCTTACTTAACAGAATCTTACTTAACTGACTTGTTGAGGATTCAGTACAAAACTATTGTTTGGGTTGTATTTCAGAATACAACACACATCTAATTGTGTTAATTCAGCATTCATTGTTCATAGAAATTACATCAATTTCTACATTTGCTGTAAAGTAAAGAAAAAATGCATTTTCTTTTTAACTTCCCACTTTTAATTTTTCATTTTCTTCCCCCAACCCTGATAAAATTATACATGAGCTCTTACAGACGGTGGATAAAATCTCATTCCAGATGACTCATAACAGTGCTTTGCAATTTAATATGTTTTCTTTCCCATAACAATGTCATGCTGACCAGGAAGGAAACCTCTTAGCAGCAGCCAGTTGCTTTCCAATCATCTAAAAAGAATTTTTCCAAGTTTATTCTACGTGGCAGCTTTTCTTTACTGCTTTGATCCCAAAGTAATAGTAGAATTTATGACTGGTTTGCTTTATTTCATATTTTTTCTCATGAAAACATCTATCTCCATAGTTAAAGATCACAATTATAAAGAATCTAATTTCGGAAGGACATTTTCAGTCACTATGCAATAAAGTCCAGAATCAACAATTACGCAATTGAAAATAATTCTACATTTTTCCTTAGTGCTCAATTTTGGATGCAAATCTTCCACTTCCCTGAAACTTAGAGCTGAGTAGAATACATACTTTTTTCCTTTGCTAGCAAATATGAGAGAAGGGTGAGGCTTCCAATCTAAGATTTTGTTCTAAGAGAAACATAGTATTTTCATAATATTATCATATTTTGTTCTGACACTACGAAGTGGTCAATTGAAAAGGCCAGAGGCTAATTTTGTTATTTTACTATGGTCATGAAATGGGGGGGGAACTGCTGTGATTACAGCCATTTCCGAAAGGACCCTTCACGTTCAGTGGAAGATTTTGCTGCCCCATCAAAGAAAGTAAGAAAAAAAGAAAGACCATTTTGTTTAATATGTCAATAATTATAATAAGTAATTATTAATATGAAAAATTCAAAAGATCTTTTTAGCATTCTCAACAATCATGTCAAATCATCTCTTTCTATGGTGGCAATTAATTATTGAATTTAAAAAAAAAAAACCCAGAGCTCTCATGGAATCTCTTTGGTTAGATCAACAAAATAGTTCTTAATAGATTATCTTTATCAAGAATAAAAATATAGAATATGGATGTTTAATATTTATCTCCCTTTCAGATCAGAGATCATATGGAGCCCCAAATTATGGTAGCTTTCTTTTACTTGTTTTGTGTAGCTTGTTCCTTAATTTTCTTCTTGTATGTTTGGGAGCGGATTTTGGTTGATTGTTATATGATTAACTGCAAAAATGTATTGTCCATAGGAAAGCAAATTTGCTTGCCATCTGGTAGGGATACAACTCTGCACAAGACTGCTGCAAATGTGAGACATGGAATTCTCATTATAATATTTATTAATAATACATACACACAAAACAACTTGTTTCATGTTGGCAAGGAAACATAAAATAGCAATCTGCATTACTTCAGAACTCATAGGCTATAAACAAACACACAAATACACATGTAGACACCCACACAAAGGGTCCAAATTGTGCTAACAAGTTATTTAATAACTTCTAAGGTGGTCCCTACAAAGGCATGAAAATAATTAGACCCTGTACATTCTGCTGAAGATCAGCATAGAAATAAAACAGACCATCTGCAATGATACTGTTAACTATAAATAAATTGGATCAGTTGGCTGGAAAATTTTGAGCGGAAAAATATGTAAAGGCCACACTATATTAAGCTCTTTTCTCCAGTTAGTTGACTAAAAACATTTTACAGTTAGGCCAGGCATATACTGGGATACAAAGGATTCCTTAGCTTCCATAGTTAGTAAACCAAGGCAGGGGAAATAATTCCAATCAGCCAAGAACAACTGAAGAATGTTTAGCTGGAACAGCCCTAAAGAGAGGCTCAGATAGGATAAGCTATGTCCTAACCCTTAGGATATTTGTATGTGTGGGTTTTAACTGCCTATCCCTGTTCTAAATCAGGCAATACATTCTGCTAAGGAATCAGGCTTCAAAATGAAGCAAATAATAATAAAATCAACAAAACTAACAACACAACATAAAATACGTAACAACATATCATCCTAATCTGGAGCTGTTTTGTATCTGTGCTTTTCTTACTCTCTCCCTGCTCCCCAATTTTAAAAAGTCTGTGAATATATTATGGTTTGGAAGACAAAACATGGTTGACATGACCACTGTATGTACATATTTTTTAATATTTATTGTTCGTTGGGGGCATGTATTACTAATTTATCTTATAAATCAGCCTGGGCAGAATAGAGGAAGTGGCCTCTGTGTATAGTACCACAGATCCAAATTCCAGGAAATACACAATACACATGCTAAAATGGAAACGTAAGATGTTTTCATGTTTACTATTTGCTCAAGGATATTCAGAAGGAGATCAAAAAAGGTAAGATGACAGGTGATTGATGTTTAGCCCCCTTTTTATATGCATCACACATAATGTACATTGAATGTTAAAAGGGAGCAGGGCTTTCATCGTATGGCTATTTTCACATTTTCAACCCTTTTGAACCCGATGGAAGCCATGGCTGGGGGAGCCTTTGCACAGATTTGTCTAGTGTGCCAATTGTGCTCTTTCTTAGTCATGGAGGTCTGCTCACCACCTATTTGGATTACTGTAACACACTCAATATCAGACTGACCTTGAAGACCACCTGGATGTCCCTAAGTTTGCCCAGGTAAAGTTTTGTTGTGTGAACTGCGCTGACTTTGTTTCTTTCCAGGTACAATTAAAAATGCTGGTTATCATCTTTAAACTCTTCTATGATAGGTCCAGGTTATTTGTGAGACTGTCTTTCCCTAAGGACATCATGGGAGATGCTGTACACCTGGAGCTGGATAGGAGATACATGAAGAAAGGAAAGACAGCCATTACCCAGAAACTCCCAGAGTATATCTCTTATGGTAGGAGTAGTATAGATTTATTCTGGCAAGATTCTGTTTATTGTGTGTAAGTGAATGAAGAACTGAATTCTCTGTGTGTCAGTCTTGGGATTAGCCTGACAGACATCTGTAGGTCCTATTTAAAAATTGCTTCTTTTAAACATTGCTTCTTTATGGAAGCTAGGAACCTTACCATGCATTTCTGTGGCAGCCTCTGCCCTAAAGAACATCTTTGTCTCTGAAGTTTGGCAAGCCTCTGCCCTCCTAGCCTTTTGAAAAGCACTGGAGATCTGGCTTTACCTCCAAGCTCTGGATAGGATGAGGTTATTGAACATTGGAAGTTAGACTTGGCACCAGGTTTTTGTACATTTGGTTTTAATAGTTTTAATATGTTTTTTATTTTAATTTTTGATTGAGAAGTGCCCACAGTTTCTTATAAAATGAACAGCTACATAGATATTTCAATATATAGATAAATAGACAAATCTCTAGTTAATGGAAGGATCTAGTCTATATGGCTAAAGATAAAAATTTGTGCTTTCCTTCCCATTTTTTGTTTTTCGCAATTAAGAAGATAATGCGAGCCTTATCTTAATGTGGCAAACAAAAGTGGTTAACCATCCATTTTCATATATTTTTCAGTGTTATATTGTATTTATGTAAGTTTTTCTAATGCATTTTAAAATTGGTAGGTTGTGTTGTTTTCAAAATGTACTATACGTATTGCCTTCATATGTCAATTTGCATCATTCGGTCTAGTTTAAACATAAACTAGCAAAATATTTGCTAAAATTCTAATTCAGCTAGGAAGCAATGAATTATGATCACTCAAATACTGTTGCTGAAACACACTTAATTCTCAGAATTATTTGAGAATTATGCAAAAACATATACATGTACAAAAATATTCATATGCACATGTGCTTTCATACATACATACATACATACATACATACATACATACATACATACATACATGTGGTATTCAGCTTTGTTCGGGTATTTTCCCATGTCATTATAGTTGTGCTTTTAAAGTTGTAGCAACATTTCGGCAGAATCTCATCTGCCATCATCAGGCTTCTGTATTGTGTTCGTCTGTGAGTCAGACTTTCACAGCCATTTCTGTTTTAAATTTGGGGCTAGCCCACAGCTGTGCCAGAATGGTTTTTTCTTCATCCTGATTGGTTGGGAGTCTTGGTCTGTATTTATTGGTCTTGAAGTTTGCTGTGTTCTGCTTGATTGGTGTTTCTAATATCTTCTGTCTGTTTTGTAGCTTTTTTGGTATTGATTGGCTGGTAACATTGTGTTTCCTGTATTGGAGGCTTTTAGTGCAGCTTGGCTCCGAGTAAACAGGCAGCTATCATTTATTAGGAAGCTAGGTTTCATCCAATTTTATGTGGGAGAAAACCCAAATAACCAAAGATCCACATACAAATACCCGCGAAAACCTCAGAAAACACACACACACACACACACACACACACACACACACACACACACATATATATGCATGCATACATACATACATACATACATACTCGGGTTTGAACTTTTGAGTTCATGGAGAAAGGTTTAGTGTAAATTAACAAACAGATGAATACTGGTACAAGTCCAGTAACAAGTCCTTAACTTATGACCATTTGTTAAAACAAAGGTTTGAAATTAAGATGGCTAAGATGGCTAATTACTAAGTGCTCCTTTGATGAACAGAATGATAAAATCTATTAATGTTTCCAAAACTGAAACTATACATTGCTGGAAACCTCTCAAAAGAAAATGTTAGATTTTATCATTGAATTCTGTCATAAAAGTCTTAAGTGTGTACTTTTTCAAGTATGTACACATTTCTTTTTGGGTGAATCAGAATGAGTTTAACTGGTTCCTTCTAAATATTATTTACATGCAAGTTTTAGCTTGAATATATGAATCACAGGAAAACACAGGAATCTGGCCATTAAACAGATTTGTATGTTGAATTGTAGGACTACTGTATATATCACATCTCTGTTGGTTCTCTACATAAGTGTGACTGAATGATGTATATTGTATATAGAAATTTCTTAGTTTAAGAGTCAGAACAATGTGAATATACATCATAATAATAAATAAACCTGTATGCAATGTGAAATTGACAGTGGACACCTGGATGATGGCCATGTTTAGTCATATTTTTGACAAGGACTATGTTATTTTTTTCTGCTGGAAGTGTACTCAAGCAACAGGTAAACACAAAAAGCTGAATAAACACCGTGGTGTTATATTAAAAGTAAGATGAAGCAAAACATAAACTAACCCTATGCTTCTAATCTTCAAATGTTTTCACATACAGCTGTTAAAAGCTATAGCCAAATGGTTTAGCAGCTGCAAATTTCAGCAAGTTTTTTTTTTGTAACTAAGACTTAATTCTAAAACCATTTGTTGCTTGCTTCCTATCCATTTCACAAGTGATGACCTTGGGCAACCAAAGTCATAATGGATGAGTGATAAACTGATTTCCTTTATGCTATTGTCTAGAGGGAATTAAGACATAACATACTGTAACTGACTCATATATTCTTTCCTTTAAATATAGCTGTAACACATAATAGTTAGAGTCATGGTTCTCTTGTGTCAAAAGAAAATTAGCTACAGCAGTCAATATTTCAATGTCTGGAGCTGGAAGATTTATAGCACACTTCTCACTTTTTAAATGGCAGGACAAAGTGTAACAGAGTATTGATGCTGGTCAGTAAGATCAGAGGCAAGCAGCTTTTGTGGATGTTGATAAACACATTTGAGTCTTTTCAGAAAATGGCTGCCTTGGAGGATTGCCCATCCACAGATTGATTGCCTTACTATAGTGTTTCTCAATCTCAGCAACCTTAAGATATGTGTCTTCAACTCCCAGTATTCTCCAGCCTGCATGATTGTGTATCTTAAATTTTCTAAAATTGTCTACATCTATTAAAACAGTGTTTCTCAATCACAAAGTACCTATTTATCAAAAGATTAAGTGACTCCTTATCATCCATTTACTCTTCCCGGGATGCTCTCAATAGTTGCTGAAAAAACCAGACTTTGTATTTTATAATCACAGAAAAGCTTTTTAACTCCAAAAATGGAAGGGGAAAAACTACAGTCCCTAGAATTAAGTTTTGCAAGTTTATAAAAGGAAGGCTTTTTAAAAGCTCTTAAAAGGTTTTGGTGAGCAACAGAAAGTTAATAAAAGAAACCTTAGTTTTCAGAGAGTACTTCACAATTTTTCAACCTTCATTGAAAAAAAAACTATCTATTTTGCTTCAAGGAGAATGAGAGGCAAGAATTTGTGACCTTTATATCTTTGCTTTTTATCTTTCTGGTAGGTGGAACAATGCTCCAGGGGAGGTGGAGTGTGAGATCTTTGTATGTTTCCTGTGTTTTAGTGAGTTTCAAAGTATGAAGCATTTGCCCAGATCTTTAAATCATTTTTTCCCCATTTTCCTCTTAATCAACCCCAGTTTGACTTTTGGTAGCGGTTGAATTTTTGAAGACTGCAGTAAGTATTTTTTTATTCATCTGTTTATATACCACTGTTATTACGTTTATTAATAATTCAAAGTAGCAAACATATTTAATATTTCTTCCTTCTCTTATTTTCCCCATGACAACAACCCTGTGAGGTAGGTTGGGCTGAGAAAGAGTAACTGGAAAGCGTAACTGACCCAAAGTTACCCAGCCACCTTTCACACCTAAGGTAGGACTAGCATTTACATTCTCCTAGCTTCTAACCAGGTCCATAAGCACCAGGCCAACTGACTGGTAATCCAGAAACAGTTGCACTCATCCAGTAAAAAAACATAGCTCCCAAATTGTTATTCCTCCTATCCAGAAGGGTTATGGTGACTGTAAATGGAGGGCTGATGTGCCATGTATTAGTGTTTAGATTCCAAATAGTATAATTTCTGGTTTTATTAACTTTTTAGGCTTATAACTTTCTACTGAACTGTAAAGAAGAATGGAAAATATATGGCCACTGAGGTATGATTGGATAAGTTCTCATCAGCATGTGTTGACTGGAACTAGTGAGAATTATAATTTTCCACGGCCGCCTTAGAAGTTAAAAATCCTTTTTTTGTCAATGAAGTAATGGATAACTACCATGCCCTTTCAAGCAGTTTACTCTAGATCTTGGGTATGAAACACACACACACACACACACAGAGAGAGAGAGAGAGAGAGAGAGAGAGAGAGAGAGAGAGAGAGAGAGCTGAGTACATCTTTAGTCTGAGATATCTTAGAGGGGGAATAAAAGGTATCCATTGTGAAAACCACTATTTTCCCTGATAATAAGAACAAAACATTCTGATTGCAAAGAAGTCAGAACAAAAGATGTGATCAAAGCATTTATAGAAGCACAGCAATAACATCTGTTGATTTCCTAGCCTATGGTAAACTAGTTTATGGCAAACTGTAGCAGGGCAACTTATCTGCAAATTAAAACTCTTCCTTCCCCCTCAAAGTCATTCTACTTTTTGTCCTCGTTTAGATCCTTAGGGGGGGGAAATGCTACAGCTGGGTTTCCCCAAAGTTTTAGTGGATATCTTGAAGGTAGAAAAAACAGTGTTGCTAATTGTAAATTCAATCATGGGGGGAGGGGCTGAATGCAATTATAAAAGATTCTGGGAGATTCTGAATTTCTATACTTTCATCGTTTGTACCTGTGACTTTCCATGCTGTGCTTATTCCTTGGTTTATAGTTTCCAAGCTGCTTATCTGGGGAAAGGAAGAGTATTTAACAGGATGTCAGGGCGTAATATTCAGGCTTGTAGCAAGAAGCAGAATATTTTGTCAGACAGTGAAATTATAATTGCTAGCCAAATTACTCCATTGGTATGCTCCAAAAGTATCTATGTGAATGTACATTATAAGTACGAAAAATATTTCTGGGGGAAGAGAGTAAGGAATTAAATAAACATTATGTTAGCCTAATGTCCTCTAGATGTATGCTACCATTTCTATCACCTTATCATGATGAAAATAGGAATTGTACTCTAAAACATTTTAAAATGCTTGAGTGATGAAAAATGAAGTCAAGCTAATATAAATGGTCTTGATGTTAAAGGTAGATAAACATTCACCTATGAAATCTACTGGGAGTGAACTTAAAGGTGCTTTTCTCACTATACTCTGTGGGAGATGAGCATTAACGTTCCAGCTAGTACCTACTTTAAAAATAGAAAGTCTAAACATAGAAAGTCCCCATCCAAGCATCTGGAAATGAGGCATGCTATTGAAAATTGCAATTAATTGACATTAATTCATTTAAAGAATAGAAAACTTTATTCTTATAGGTGTACCAGAAAAGCTTTATTATAAATATAATAAATAAGAACTACCTCTTCTAAAAAAATTGCACTGGGAACAAACTCCTAAAAATTGAGTGACTAATATATATGTATATCTGAGCCAGGACCAAAGGTGTCCACAGGATAAGGGGTCAAAAAAGTTAAGATGGTGACCCACCCTTTTTTACATTCATTTGACATTTGTAAAAAGTGGCAGGGCTTTGATCACATAGTTGTGGTCTCTAAGTATATATCATCTATGATATATGCAAGATTCTTTGATACTAAGACCAGATATTTTATGTATTTTTGGTGTGTGTGTGTGTGTGTGTGTGTGTGTGTGTAAAGTTTCTATGTACAGCCAATAAATAAAGAATGTTCATAAAATTCTCCCTTTTGTTTTAAGTAATGAAATTGCTGACATTGTGTTTTGCCTTGTTCTTATTTCAGCTTTGCTTTATGCTTTTATTGGCAAGTTTGCCCAGTTGAGCATATAAACATTTTTCTTATATGTTTGGGTTGTTGTTTTTTTCCACACAGGAAAAGTCTGCACAGGACACTCAGTTCTATGAGACAGGTCTCTTGTTTTTCCATGAAATGCAATATTAGCATTTTTTTTCTTTCTGTTGAAACAGAGGCTAAAGACAAACAATTCAAGGCTAGAGCACTGGAATGAGTAATATGAAACTAGGAGGCAAAACTTTGCAAAGTTATATAATAAAAATTTGCAGGGAAACCTCCTTCAAATTAAACTTGGTTCCTCATGACTATCGTAACATGGAGTTTTTTTGGCTACGGCACAAAAGTGCCTTCTTCCAGGGTGTGCTTTTCAACCTCTTTGTCTAGTCTAAAGTTCTGGTATTTCCTGGTAGTCTTATAGCTAGTTTTTATCCTGCTTAAACAGGTTCTCTTGGCAGTTTTTATCCTGCTTAACCAGGTCCTCTTGGCACTGCCTGCTTTAGATAGAAGTAATTATCATCACCATGGAAAATAAGTACTGCAGAAACACAGATACAAAAAATAAGATGGGCACTTACCGAGGTCTCATAGATTGAAAGAAAAAAGTTAAATTAAAAAAAAATCATTATAAGGATTTTGTAAGACTTGAGAGGAAGTCCAGATAAAAAGCACACCCAAATTTTAGTTTATTCTAGTTTATTGCAGGGTTACATTAACAGAATCTTGTAGGTCTTCCCTATCACCTTTACAACTCAAGAAATTAGGAAGTTTTCCTTCAGAGATGTTTAATGTGTACTCTATTGTATCATAAATGTGGAACTTTTAAAAGTAATCTAGACCAATATTTTTCGGTTTTAACAATTTTAAGATGTGTGGACTTCAACTCCTAGAATTAAAGGCCACATGTCTTAAAGTTGTTGCAGTTGAAAAACATTGATTTAGACCACGGGTGTCTAACCTGGCAACTTTAAAACTTGTAAACTTCCAACATCCAAAATTCCCAGCCAGCATGAAATCTACAAGTCTTAAAGTTGATTTAGACAATACATTCCTTCCTAATGGGGAAGACTGAGATTGGGAGTTAGCCAATGCAGATATTATAGATACTTTGTCAGTTGTATCACTCACTGAAAACATGATGCATGTTCCTTATTATTCTTACAGTGCTTGACCTCAAAAAAGACAATCTCATTTTTTCCAATTTGCTTTTGTGTCAGCTTTTTCAAAGAATCTCTGAGTCTGTGCATCTCCAAGTATGAAGTTTTTATTTAATAGTTATAATATCTGATCCACACAAGGGACCCTGTTTATAAATATGTGTTGTTTCTATGAGCCATAAAAACCAACCAGAAATTAGAATATTAAGACCATGTTTGTTTATGGTCTAAAGTGTAAACTTGTCAAGAAGAGGTTACTTCCTTCTTTATTTCCCACAAAGGATTACTGTGGAGAAAAGGATTAAAAACAGAACAGAACAAAATAGAATATAATGGAATAGACTTATTTATTGGCCATGTGTGACTGGGCACACAAGGAATTTGTCTTGGTGCATATGCTGTTAACGCACATAAAAGAAAAGATACCTTTGTCAAAAGTCAAGAATCATAAGGTACAGCACTTAATAGTTATAGGGTACAATAAGCAGTCAAATCATACTAGGAAACAGTGGGTATAAATTGTAAGGATACAAGCAACAAAGTTACAGTCATACAGTCACAAATGGGAAGGAATGGGTAAAAGAAAGGATGGGAGGATTAATAGTAATAGTAATGCAGATTTAGTAAATCGTTTGACAGTGTTGAGGAAATTATTTGTTTAGGAGAATGATGGCGTTCAGGAAAAAAACTGTTCTTGTGCCTGGTTGTTCTGGTGTGCAGTGCTCTAAGGCATCATTTTGATGGTAGAAGTTGAAACAGTTTATGTCCGGGATGTGAGGGGTCTGTAAATATTTTCACAACCCTCTTTTTGACTCATGCAGTATACAGGTCCTCAATGGAAGGCAGGTTGATAGCAATTGTTTTTTCTGCAGTCCTAATTACTCTCTGAAGTCTGTGTCTGTCTTGTTGGGTTGCAGAACCAAACCAGACAGTATAGAGGTGCAGATGACAGACTCAGTAATTCCTCTATAGAACTGTATCAGTGTGAAATAGATACAATTTATGTAAATTTAATGCAATTGAACCAAAAGGAGTCCTGGAATCTTCTATGATATCTGTATTTTAATTTGCTCTGATAGAATCTATAGCAAACTTCCTGCAGATGGAAAAATGTATTTGGGACTTGTTTTCAGTAATTAAAAAGTACTGCCTGGGTAATATTCCTTTTTGTATGTACTAAGTATTGTTTGAAATGTATATTCAGAGAATATAAAATGGTCATCACTGCAAATGTGAAAGAGGCAATTTGAGCATCTGTTTTGCCTTGAAAGTTGTGCCTCAGAATAGTAATTATTGGTCTTCCTTCGTATTTTAGAACACCAGCTTATCTTTGCCTGGAATTTGCAACGTCTGAGATCAGTTTTATTATTTTGCCTCATTAATTTACTTTGATGTTGCAACAGTGAGCTTCTATGTGCTTTGAAGCACATAATTATAACCAGGACATATCTTAAAGTGGGTATTTTCAGGCACTTGCTTTATCAGGGTCTGTTAGTGAAAGGAGGATTAGAAATGTTTGATATTTTACACTTCCTAATCAATATGGAAAGATCTTCAGAAAAGCCTATGGACTATGGAACAGGGAAGATACTTGTGTCCTCTTGCAATGGTTAATAAATGTAACCCTCCATTTTATTTACTTAACATTTATATCCTCTATTATCCCTTGGAGCTTCATAGTATGTACTATAGAAGTGTGGTTTTTGTTCATACTGCAGAGATTCAAGGAACATGGAAAATAAATCTTTTCATTGGTCAAATGTACAGTCACTGTGCAATTGTTGTGAACTCTCTAGGGAATCTGAATTGAAGCTGTGTTGGATTTTCTTTGGATCTAAATTCTGATACAAATGAGGGTCAAGGGAAAAGCAACAGTGAAAGAGGAAATTTTTGTTGTGTCACAGTAAAAGCTTCCAATGATAATTTTATCGCAGTACTTGACAGCTCCCCTTTTACCATGTAACTTTTAAAAGCTTTCTCTGTTTCCTGTCTATCGTTGTCTGGACTTGGAAGATAAGCAGAATTAGGCTTGGTTGGGATGCCATTAGGAATAGTGGAGCTGTAATCTAAAGGGGAACTCCATGGACACATTGTTATAATTTTCTGGGCAACCTGATGGAACCACTAAATAGGGTTGCTCCCCAAGTAAGATTGCACTTTTTCTTTTACCTTAAGCCTAGAAAAAGCTCTTTCAAGTATATACAGATAGTCTTTAAATTATGATTGGTTGTTCAAAGTTATGATGGACCTCCCCATAACTACTTATAAACCAGTTGCAAAATTCTGATGGCTCTCTTTCCATAGTCATGTGATTGCATTTTGGGCGTTTGGCAATTGGCCAGCATTTTCGGCAATTAGCAATGTCCCATGATCACATTGTATGCCTTTTCTGTGGAACCTTTTTGCTGAACGTCCTTTGGATACAATGGATTCATTTAATGATTGCCATGTTCACTTAACAACCATGGCATTCATTTAATGACTGCCTCAAAAAAAGATCATAAAATTTGGTGTGGCCACACAATGATCTGCTTCGTGACCTCCATGATTTACGGCCATAATTCTGGGATTAATTATAGTTGTAAATTGAAGTCTTATACAATTAATATCTAAGACCATACAATAAATAATGCATAATCAATTATAATTATGTATTATCAATTATAATTATATATTTATCATTATAAATTGATTATAATGATAATCAATTTATCTTTTTTCCTCATCCTAATTTGGATAATTAATATATTCAAAAATTTTAAATATATAGCACTTTTTCTGGAGAAGAGAGCTTTGCCTGATCTCACTTTGACACACTAGATCTTAACAGATCAATAGAGTTGGAAGGACCTTGTAGGTCATCTAATTCAACTCCTTCCTCAAGCAGGGGACCCTACACCATTTCTGACAGATGGCAGTCCAGTCACTTCTTGAAAGCTTCCAATGATGAAGTTCCCACAACTTCTGAAGCAAGTTGTTCCATTGGTTGATTGTTTTCACTTTCACAAAAAATCTCCTTATTTCCAGGTTGAATCTCTCTCTGTTCCGTTTCCATCCATTATTCCTTGTCTGGCCTTCAGGTGCTTTAGGAAATAACTTGATCCCTTCCTCTCTGCGGCAACTCCTCAGATATTGGAACACTGCTATCATGTCTCCCCTGGTATCTGACACTGACCAGATATGTACAGTATGACCAATCTATTATACAGTATCTTATCAGGACAGGCCCAATTGTCTATAAAATCCACTTTTTGTATAGTATTCTTCTTGCATACGGACAATTTTTTTCACTTCAGGAACTGGTCAAAATCGCAACATGAAAAGGAGGGTTGGAGGAGCAAAATTTATAGCTAAAGAATTTTTTCACTTCCTTTTTGCAGGAATTATTTAAAACAAACAAAACACATTTTTTTATATATGGGAAAGGTTCATAAAACTATATCACAGCAAGGTACAATAAATATCACAGCAAGGAACAATATCCCTCTGCAAGATACAACGTTCCACCACGCACAGATTCACTGCAGTCACTTTCATGTATGATGAATGATTATACGAATATGATTGATAAATTAATAAATTCTTCAAAGGGTATGGAAAACTAAAAAAACCCTTAATATTAACAGAGTCGATGCAGTATTTTTTATTTCCAAAATTCAAGCATCTTGTAAAATAATAGACAAAATAATTATTATTTTGGATAGTTATATAAAATTGATGCTACTATTCCATTGTGATTGTAAAATATAACTGGCTATAGTTTATGATCATGGATGGTTTGAAAAGAAAACTATAAGTATAGTAGATAGCACTGAGCAGTCAAAAGCCATCCTTTTTTATCATCTGAAATTTGTAGATATTTGCAAAGATGTCTATAATGTCACATTTTATTCATCTACATTATAAGGTTGTCACTTCCCTGCTGTAAAGCTGAAAATTTAAAATATCAGAAAATGAAAAATTGGACCATCTGTACAAATTTAAAGACTCTCTGAATCTATCTCTTTCTTGTCATTTTTACTTTAGCATTGTTTTTTTTTTCATTTATTTTTTTTCCTTTACCTTCTTTATAGGATGGACGGGGATATATAAAATCTTTTTTTTTTAATATGCTTGGGAAATAGATGCTTCTGCTGTTATTAGTTGTTAACATAAACTGTTTGTTTTTCTTAATTAGAATAATAACAAACTTAAAACCTAATACTGTTTAATTTTTCTTTAATTTTCTGCTTTCAGCACAAATGGCTTTTTTTTTAAAGAATAAACTTACTTGCTCAGACTTTTTCACATCCTAAACATTACGAGAGGTGTGGCATTTAATCACGTGATAGCCCTTCACAAAGAGTCCCTAAATGGTATGTCATTACAATATTATAGATTAAATGAAATGAATGACTAAGCAATAATTCATCTGAATATATTGATACTATATAAGATTAGAGGAAATCTTGTACATATTAAGGTACCATCAGATTATTCTGTGGTTAAATCTAGTTTAGCAACCAACCATTGCTTACCTTTAATTATTGTTTCTTAGAGTACAAAGGAAAAACACACTGTTTTTGATCCAATATTTCCTCTATATTGGTGCATTTATATGAGAAATGTCTCAACATAGCGAAATTTTCTTGTTTGTCTTTTTTAACAAGTTGTGATGCTGAGGAAATTGGGAAGAAAGAGAAAAGAATGATCAGTAACAAGTTATTGATAGCACTGATGGGTGAACTGCTGAAAGATTTGAAGGACCTGTTTGGAAGTGATCATCATGGAAAAAATCTAAAGGTGCTCAGTTTATGAGGGCAATTAGGACAAGAACTGTTGTTGCTAAATGACACAGTCATAAAAGGTGATGTCACTTAGTGATGCCAGTTTTGGCTTTCCTGATTGCTGTCATTAAGCAAAGACCATATGTCATTAAAGGTAGTCTGTAACTTTCAAGTACAACTGGATCATCATTTCCATCACTATGTGAAACAGTCATTAAGAAAGTCATACTTGACTTTATAACCTTTTTGCCTTTATGACCTTATGACCTTTTAAGTGGAATCACTGCAGTCATTAAGTGAATCTCTCATGCAAATCTGGCTTTGTCCATTGACTTTGCTTGTCAGAAGTAATCTGGGAAGATCACAAATAGCAATCATGTAACTCTGGAACACTTTAACTATAATAAATACATGCAGATTACCATGTGATCAAGGGAATTCTGAGATAGTAATGAGTGCAGGTAATGGCTGTAATTCCCTTTTTTCAGATCTGCTTCTACTTATGGCCTAAATGAATGCCAATAAGTGGAAGACTACCTGTAAGTGAGGACAGGTTACTATGATTTCCAACTTCCTTTTGCTTCTCACTGACTTTGCTTGGGAATGTCAGAAATCAGTATCATGTGACCATTGTTTGCTATGGCATAATAATCACAAGCTAGGTACAAAGGAACTGATACATGATCATGTGGGAACATAGCCAGAACTCTAAAGTTCGGTTGTAGCTCTAAAGTCCAGTTGTACTTGTTGTAGCTCTAAAGTCCAATTGTACATTGATGTAAATTTGAACCGCTAAGCAAGCAGTTTCAAACCAAGGACCATCTGTATCCATATAGTAGTTAAGAGTCAACACCAGCTTGATGGCTCATAGCCATTTTAATTGAATATGCTTATTATGTGTTAACATGGAAGATATTAGATATTACATTAACAGAGTTTTGGAAAACTGGTCAAAATATGAAACTGAAGTTCATTGTTTCTAAAGATAATGATCTTAAGAAAAAATAATCCTCTGGCTGGCAGGGTACAGTATTGGAGGATTCAGTGTTAAACAGAACATAAGAAAAGGATTTAGGTGTAGTCATAGCAGATAACTGCAAAATGAGTAAACTGTGAGACCAGGCAAATATGAAGGCAAACAAAATTCTGAGATACATCACTAGAAAGATTACTAGCAGGAAAGAGAGGTCCCTGACCCCTTAAATAGAGCTGTTTTCAGATCCCATTTGGAAAACTGTGATCAGTTCTGGAGACCACACTTAAAAAAAAAGATACTGATGAGATGAATAATTCCAGAAATGACCAACAAAAATGATGGAAGTCTGAGGAACAAAACATATCAGCAAAGATTGGAGGAACTGAATATGTACAGCCTAGAACAGGGGTGGGCAAACTACGGCCCGCGGGCCACATCCAGCCCGTTGGTTATTTTAATACGGCCCGCCTCTGAAAAAAAAAATTCCCCTCTGAAAAAAAAATCGGGGCCGGCCAAAAGAGACCCCGTGCCGCACGCCAAAAAATCGCACACACAACATGGAGCTGGGCAGCCGCTTCCCTGGTGGCAGGGCTGAGGCCGCCACCCGGGGAACGCCCACTGCTTTCCTCGCCAGGGCCGGGCGGTGGCGTGTTGCCCTGCGCCGCGTGGCTTCCACCTGGCTGCGCACTTCTCGGCTTGTCTCCTCCTCGGCCATACAGAACAAATAGGCAGAGAAGGAGGAGACCAGCCGGCTGGTTGGGGGAAGCTTTCTGCACCAAAAGAGGCAGCTACTAATCTCCAGCTTTGCTCCGCTTCTCCAATGGTCCGGCACCACCCTGTTCTATACGCCAGCTGCTCAGACTTGTTGGGCCTGACACATAGAACAGAGCATGCTGCAGGCATCTCGTGACAAGCCCCAGGACATGTGGTCACCTGCTGGCTGGCTGGGCCAGGCCGGGCTGGAAGAGACATATTCTCCAGAAGGAAAAAAGAGTGCTCCGGGAGGGCGGGTGCCGGGCAGGTGGGCGGATGTTCCAGGACCACTTAAAGGTCAACTTTAAGAGTGCCCCCATGGAAGAAGCTGAGCAAACGTAGTGGCGGCAGGGGTGACGGGGCATGTCCCTCCACAAGGAGTATGAAGGGAGGCAGACACCACACCTCTCGGGAAAAAAGTAGGTGCCAAAGCCCTGGCTGTCACCTGGGAGGGGACCGTGGAGGGACCCATCACATGCCCTTGTTGAAGAAGAAGGGGGGAAAGGGGGGGGCGATTCCCCCAAAATCTTGTGCTGACCTGGCCTGTCTGTCAAATTTTAAAAGTCAATGAGGCCCCCGAGCCAAAAAGTTTGCCCACCCCTGGCCTAGAAGGAAGAAGTGAAAAGACTGAAACTTTTAAATATATTAAGGGTATGAATAAGATTCTAGAGGCAGTATTTTCAATATTAAGCAAACATCAAGAGCACAGGGATGTAACGTCCAACTGACAGGAGGGAAGTTCAAAAGTAATGTTAGAAAGTATTATTTCACAGAAAGAGTCAAGGAATCTTGGAATCAACTTTCAGTGGAAGTTTATTTATTTATTTTATTTTATTTGTCAAAAGCTTACAATATAAAAGAAAAAGAATAAACATTAAATACAAGAAATGGGAACTAATAATTGGGGACAACAGGACAGGGACAGTAGGCACCTCTTAGGAATGGGGCGAGGTCAATAGAGGTTAGTTTGCTTAGGGTAAACACAAATCTGTCATCTGACAAAAATTCCACATTTTCTTTTCTTTTGACCTCACTATTCATTTTTTTGCCACTCTCGCAAGCCCTGTAAATTTTGTTTTGTTAAACAAATATTCCATGCATCCGATGAACTGGCCTAAAATCCATGAAAGTGTAAATATTATCATACTTTGATCATAGTTTTCAGTTTTTTATACTTTATACAGAAAGAAATGGATAGAAACACATTATAGTTCAGCTTTTTAAGATTTAAAATAATCTTAAGGTATTTTCAAAAAAAGAGAAATGTCCTTCAGTCCCAACTCTGACTCTATTTGTGTGCCTCAGGTGCTCCTATTCCCTTAGCATCTCTACCCTACCTGATACAACTTTCTGCAATATGAAATGAGCAGGTGGCTTTGGTTGCCAAATGGCTGACTTCCTCTTCTTCAGGGTCTTTGCTGCAGTGAATTAATATTTATTTTAAAAAGTGTATATGGCCATCTAAGTCAATCATTCCAGCCTAGGTGGCTTACAAGGATATACTTATATAACTGTATGTGGGCTTTATGCTCATGCAATTTTATTAAATATAAAATTGGAGTGATTTATCATTTCTTCTGAGTTTTTTTTTTCCAGATTTCCAATCTTGGCTCCAATTTCTTAGTGATTTTCTAACCAAGTACTAATTAGGTTTGAACCTGCTTAGCTTTTTGAAGATCAGCAAGGGTCACGTGGTTGCTCCTATCGTAAAAAGGAAAACTTGTCAGTAGTGCTAATAAGTAAAATAAGTACAAACAATGTTCAAACAATGTTCCCTAACTCTTCACAGTTGAGTCTTGGCAAGTTGAGCTTTTTTGAGGCCATGACTACCTTTCAATTTATTTATTTTTAATTGTAAAAAGCATAGCTCCTACAATTCCTGCTGAATTAATTCTTAATAATGTTTTCATTAAAATTGCCTTTTCTTATTTTGAATTTGTAGGGGATCTGGGTGAGGAAGATCTAAAGAATCTCCTCAAAGACCCAAATGAAAAAGGTCAGGACCCTGTAGTATCAAATCAGTGAACAAATAATTGCTACACAAATTGGAAAAGATTGAACGAGCTGAACTTTCAGCTGCTCCATTAATCTGGAGTAGCTTTAGTCATCAAACTAATTAAATGTAATTACATTTTTTTTTCTTTGGGCCCTGGCTCTTTCAAGTATTATTCCTCTCCTAACCTTTATTCAAAGATTTTTGGCTCTTCATTGAAACAGGACGAGAAAACTCTGAAAGAGAAAAAAAAGGTGTGTGTTGAAAAATTATCTCAAGTTAACTGGCATCCCTATCAGAATCATAAATCAGAATTATTATGGCACAACTTTGGGGAAATCAAGGCCTCTCATTTTATCTGTTGGGAATGGTACTTCTTAAACAAGTGTTTAACACAGTGCTGCTGGCTGACCTTATAGAGATAATCAAATCATTAACATCCTATTTACTTTGTGGCTTGCAGACTTTGGTCCAATTATTGTCACTGCTGCAAAAGAGTGGCACAGATTTAACTTGGAGAGAAGTATTATGATTAGAGTGAAATCATTTTGCCTTTGCAGATCTTTCAGGAGAACATGCATAGTTTTTCAAAAGGAAGATCAGTTGCTTGAACAACAGATGGCATGCCATTTTTGATAGTCATCCAAATTCTGGGCTATATCATAGAATGTAACAAAAATTATTTAAGGAAGTATGCACAGCTGCATTTGTTAATAGCCAATGATTAAAGTGTGCAAAATTAAAATAATTTGGAGTACATTATAGTAATCTATTTGAATAGTCACTTTGTTCCCAAAGCATTGGAATACATTCATTTTTATTCATTTTAATGCTGCTGGAAGATTATTTCCATATGGTAGCAATGAGTCCACACCTGATCTTGCTTTTAATTTCTGTAACTCATTCATTTGATTTTCTAAAATTCCAGAACCAAAGGTAGAATATAAATTTATTGAATGAATGAATTTGAAAGAAGTTAAATGGCTGGGTCTGAAGGCAAAAGTGGAATGGCCCTCTCATTTGTCTTTCCTTCACTCTTTTTAAACACCTCTTTTCTATCATCACATCTCTTTTTTTCATTTCCTTCTCCCAGTATAACTAATTGCCAGGGAAGGGCAGATTAGTTTTCTGCATTGATCACATACAAAATATTCTGAAATTAAGCTGAAGGCCACATGAAGGTAGTCCAAGGACTACAAAAACCCCCAAGGATTAAAAGTACTTATCCAGATTATGAATTCAGACTACATTCTAAGGATATAAACAATATGTGTCTCAAAACATTTATAGGCTTTTTATGTGTATAAGTTGCTTTTCTGTTTTTAAAGAAACAGATCAGACAATGGTTACTAACCATTATTTCTTGATAATTACATAGCAGTTTATCATGTTTCTAAAAGGCTGACAAGATCTCGTAAAAGGATCAGAATGGTTATTAGAATGAAACCACTCCTGGCAGCTGCATTTGAGTTTCATGGCCATGAGGAAATCATTGTTAAAATATTGTCAACCAGGCTATTGGAAGATGCTTATCATATTTTGTGGTTTTCTGGACATACTTCAGCAGGGCAGATTCTAATGGCAGAATGGTAGATGGATATTGTAGTAGCACAGACTGGTGGGAGTATGAGCTATGAACTACAGCTTTTCATTACACATTTCAGCTGTTCTTGTGGAAATCCCCAGAAGCAATTCATGCTTCCAGGTGCAAATCCAAGCTAGTACATTGGCTAACTATAAGAATACCATATAGGGGTAGGTCCTATTCTTGATGTAAAATGTTTCTGAAACACTAGTGTATGTGTACATTGCACTTAAATCAATACATCAGGAAATGCATATGTGTTATTCATAAAAGCATTCTGCAGCACTGAAACAGTTTACTTTGAAAGTATCAATAAACTAATTATGGAGTAACAAAAGAAAGAGTATCTTGATCATTATAGCTCATTTGCTGTCATACTGTGTTTCTATTTAAGAGATTATAGGTTGGTTAAAATGCAATTATAACTCTGTTAGCATTTGACAAGGCACCTGTCCATTTCTCCAGACTTTTGTTTTAGGGAGGAATGAACTCTGCTACTGACAGCAGTAAGTAGGATTGTTGGTTGCTTTGGTACTGTGTATTATTTGGTGGGATTTTTGTTTTAATATTAAAAGTTATTTTGTGATATAAATGATATAAAATCATTTCATACAACCACTTAAAAATGACCAAGCCGTTGCAGCAGCAGTCAAAACAGCTAAAAAAATACTTGGTTTTATAAACAGAGACATAAAATCAAAATCATGTGCAGTATTAGTATCACTTTATAAAATCTTATTCTATTCATTCAGTTTGATCACTACAATACAAAAAGATGTTGAGACTTTGGAAAAAGTGCAGTGAAGAGGAACTAAGATGATTTAAAGCCTGGAGACTAAAACATATGAAGAATGGTTGCAGGATTTTGGTTTGGCAAGTCTGGATAAAAGAAGAACTAGAAGGGACATGTTAGTAGTATCCCAGTATATGAGGGACTATAAAGAAGAGAGGATCAACTTATTTTCCAAAGCACCAGAAGGCACCAGAAGAAACAATGAATGGAAACTAATCCAGGAAAGAAGCAACCTGGAATTAAGAGAACAATGAAAACAATTAACCAATGGAAGAGCTTGCCTTCAGAAATTGAGGGCGCTTCATCACTGGAAATTTTTAAGAAGAGACTGGAAGGCCACTTGTCTAAAATGGTATAGTGTCTCCTGCTTTAGTGGGAGGATTGGACTAGAAGATATTCAAGGTCCTTTCAGCTCTATTCTATTCTTCTTGATTTATATGATTTTATAAATCATATAAAACAAAGTCTTTGCATGGCCACAAATATAAAAATTGAATGCACATGCAGAAGACATTTGGGATTATCAATAAAATTAGTAAATCTGCAAGAAAGAATATTTGTCTTTGCTAACAATTTTTTTTTGGATGGATTTTTTTTGATGGATCTGTGTAACCAGTTATAGAAAAAGGGCAATTAGTCCTATAGCTGGTTGCCAAATTAAGTCAAGACTTGCAAGGAAAGAATATAAAATTTGATTTAATGTAGGCTTGAAACATATAATGCCAATCTTCAAGTACTAGTAGTTTTATTTTTTTTAAAAAAGGTTCCTGAACTTTATGTAGTTCATTTCAAGATTAAATTATGAGATCAAGGTATAATAAAGAGTTGGGTAGATTCTATAATAACCAAGAAGCAAGCTATAAAACATTGGAAAGGAGTAGTGATCTGTCGCTTTTATTATTGAAGGGTTCTAGTGATTTTTAATCATATAACAATTAATTATAACATCATGTAATAGAAGTAGTGCTAATTGTATTTCACTAGGGTATAATACCTATTTATTCTTCTAGATTTCTATCTAAGGGCAGAATTGATACAAATACCCTTGTTTAGTGATGCTACAATCTCAGTGCTGCTTAATTGAGGAAACTCTGGTGGTGCAGTGATTGGAATGCAGTATTGCAGGCAAATTCTGCCCAAGCCTGGAATTTGATCCTGGCCAGGCTCAAGGTTGATTCAGCCTTCCATTCTTCTGAGGTCAGTAAAATGAGGATGCAGATTGTTGGGGTAATATGCAAATAATACTTATATTTTAAACTGACCAGACAATACTGTAAATCGTTATGTGTGGTATATAAGCCTAAATGTCATTGTTATTGATTTGATAGGTCTAATATTTGCACACAAAAGTAAATAATAATAAAGGAAACCTTGTGATAGAGGAAAGTTTAAGATGTTTACCTTTTTATATTAGTATCTATATCGGATCTGCAGCTTCAATATCATTTTTAAGTGCAAATACTTCCCAGCTAACTGGAAATCATTAAAAAAAACTTAATATCATGAAGGTGAGTTAGAATAAGGGCAGGACCAGATGTGGTATTCAGCAGGTTCTGAGCAGTTGTGGAGAACTGGTAGTGGAATTTTTTAGTAGTTCAGAGAACCAGCAAATGCCACCTCTGACTGGAGATTTTACAGTATCCTTCCCCTGCCATGCCCATTAAGCCATGCCCACAGAACTGGTAGTAAAAAAGTTTGAATCCAAGCACTGGGCAGAACACACTGTTCTTATTCTGAAGAGACTTTTGGATTATTGTTTTAGTCAATAGCCACCTTGATAGGTTTCCAGCCAATTGGTTCTTTTGGATCCAAAGAAAATCAGCACAGAAGTGAATAAAGATATTTTAAACTTTATTAGCAAATTTGTAGCAAACAGATTTAAAAGCATAGCACACAAAATATACATACTAAACAAGTTAATATTCAAAATGTCTTACAAGCTGTCAGGAACTCCGTAATGACAACAGCAGAGATACCACAAGGGTGACCAATTTCCACAGTACCCATCGCTAGGTTCTATGCAGAAGAACCTAGCTTAAAGCTAATACTAGGGTTTCAATTAAAACCTGACACTATGATTTCATGGCTTCTTCTTCTCCTACAAGACGACAAACCTGACCTTGACTGGTGAGCATTTAACTTAAAAGTCTGAGACATTCACAGATAAGAAAATCTTAGGTGAAGCTATGTGAAGATTTTCTTCCATCCTTTTCTTTTAATCTCTAAGCAAGAATAAAAAACAAGCAGGTAAGCACAGAATGAGCTCTAAACCTTTAGACTTACCTTAATAGAAGGGCAAAATTTTCATTAAACTGATTTTTTTAAAACTATGTACTTTGCCATCACCACCACAATGATGCCATGGAAACAATTGAGTCTGATAAATGAATTCAGAGATATGTTTATCCTGTATAGATAGTCCTTGACTTACAAGCACAGTAGAACCTTAATTTTCTGCTGCCAGAGGAGAGAATTGTTAAGTGGGTTTTCCCCATTTTACGATCTTTCTTGTCACAGTTGTTAAGTCGCAGTAGTGGTTAAATTAGTAACACAATTAGTGATTAAGTTAGTAACACAATTATTAAGAGAATCTGGCTTCTTCATTGACTTTGCTTGTCATAAGGTTGCAAAAGGTGATCCCATGATCCCATTACATTACAACCGTCATAAATATGAGTCAGTTACCAAGCATCTGAATTTTGATCACATGACCATGGGGATGGTGCAAGGATTGAAAATGTAAAAAATGATCAAAAGTCACTTTTTTCAGTCTGCTATAACTTCAAATGGTCACTAAAGGAATGATTGTAATTTGAGGACAACCTATATTCTCTCTGAACTTACATATCTTTTTTTTTCAGTTATCTACCTTTGCTGAATATACATAGAGATAGAGTGAAGGATCATATACTTGCTTTTTCCTGACATTACCAAGCAAAATTTGGCTGTTAATATTGGTCAAAGTCAGAATAGTGCATAGGTATCCCTCAACCTATAACCGGTTGTTTAACAATCATTTGGAGTTATAGTGGCCTGTAAAACTCTTCCAATCATCATAAAGTGTACCACCACTCCCCACAAACACTTACCTACATTTCATTGGCTTGGTAACTAACTCACATTTACAACTGGTTGCAGTGTCCCAAGGTCCTATGACATTAATTTCTATGTTTTTTTGCCAGTTTCCCATATTTTTTTATAGTTGCTGGAGTCAATTGTATAACTCAGATTTACAACCATGTGATTCATTTAACAATTGCCTTAAAAAGAGTTGTAAAATTGGTTATGGTCACATGAATATCTTAACTCATGAGTTGCAACTGAAATTCCAATCCCAATCCTGGTTGTCAAGGACTACCCATTCCATACTTGAATGCCTAAGCAACAGTTGATTTTTGTTTACATATTTATATATTTAAAAAATATATAAAATTGTAATGCTGAAAACTTTGTTAATGATTATTCCTTATAATTTAATGAAAATAAATTTTACATTTTTTTGATATTACATCTGATCTACATTTAATATTAATTAAAGCAAAGGGCGTTTCATTAAAAACATGCTTAGGGCATTGTATGTTATTACAGCATTGAAACAATGACATATTGTTTTGAAACAATTTGACATATTGAAACAATCTGACATATCTATTCTATTACTTATTGTCTGCTTGACTGCCTGGTGTATCTTCCTACAGGTTCAGTGTCTGCAGGTACAAGGGTCCACTTTTTGGATTGATGAACACCATCTTACACAATCAAATGCAGCATCTGGATCCAATTGGGCAGTTTTCATGTATGTATTTTTTATGTCTCATTATCTTTGTTTTGGCCTTCCACATGGGCACTTACTATCTGTGTTAAAGTGGAAGGTCATTCAGGCAACAGCATTGTGTATTGCTCATAGGACCTGGCCATTCCACTGCAGATGTTTCCCCCACATTTTGTCAGGTAATGGTGCAATGCCATTTGCTGCCATACTGTATCATTGCTAACATGATGAGGAGAAACATCTAATGATCAACAAAGCATGTGCATCTCCATGGCATGTAAAGAAGGCTTAATGCATTTGGTGGTTTGCCAGCACTCAGTGCCATCTAAAGCTATTGGGTGTATCATTCTTTTATACACCTTTGATAGATTGGCAAGCATCGATTGTAGAACACTCCAATGATCTCCTTCCAACATAGTCATACCTTGTTCACTCTTGCACACACTTTGACATTAATGCTGCTGTCACTTTGTAGATGGGATCATAAGTAACAGAAAGTATTGGTCTTCCCTAGATCTTCACTGCTGACTTAGATGGTGAAGGAATGCCTGATATATTCCTTTAATATATTACGTGTTGTCATGTTTCTGCTATTCTATGGCATTCCCTAGAGGTATAGGAAGTGTATTTTAACAGGTTTAACAACTGTATATCTTAAGTGTGTAAAATGGCATTTACTTCATATAAACCAATCTTGAACTGAATTCAAGCTTAGTGAATAATGAATAGATATTGATTGAATAAAATGACATACCATATTTAATTGCCAAAGTTTTTTTTCCCCAGAGAGGCTCATCTGTCACCCAAGGTGCTTAATATTTCATTTGCTAAGTATAATGTTTCTTGGTTTATAATGCAAGTTTGGTACTTCATCACCATTGTGTCATTAATAAATTTGGTTTTGGATCTGAATAAATGTTCCTTCACTTTTGAATAAAGCTGAGTAACTATGCCTTTCATCTTGCTCTCTTTGCAGTTCTGCTTTAGAGTTCATGCTCCATAATACAAATGAAAACTGGAAGGAATATTCTTTGGCAAATCCATGGCATGAAGAAGTCTTCTTGCTTCCAAGTTGGATAACTAGAAGAATATCTATGGAATTGCCTACAGTGTATTCTTAAAACTTTGCCTGAGATGATGGAAAATCATTGCGGATCAAGATAGAATTCATGGGATAGAATCTAAATAAAAAAGTAATCAGCCCCAGAATTCAGACTATTTCCTGTACATTCAGCAACAATCTATTTTGTTGGCTTATCAAAGGAATATTAGAGAGCCAGTTTGGTGTAGTCATTAAAGCTAGACACTGAGAGACCATGAGTTGTGGAGTCCTGAGTGTTCCCTCTATATTTATATTTTGCATATTTCATTACTCGCTAGATAATATCAGTGGTAGAAGGGAGTGGAGTTTACTTTCTGTTTATAAAGCTGGGGAGAACAACCAACACTTACGACTCAAGATCCAGAAGGATCTTGTCAAATGTGAACACTGGGCCCTATTCAACAAAACACAATTCAGTAGTGAAAAAAGTAAGGTTTTACATTTAAGCAAGAAAAACTAAATGCACTGATATAGAATAGGTGGTATGTGGCTCAACAGCAGTAAATGTAAGGCGGAACTGAGAATCCTAGTGGATAATCATATGAATATGAACCAGAGTATGCTACAACTGTCAAAAGGGCCAATCAATGGAGGGATAAAACCAAGATTGTGTGAAGTATAAGTACTTTTTATACTACCCTGGCAAGAGTGCATTTAGAATACTGTATCCAGTTACTGTCATCATGAAACAAAAATATGTTGACAGTTTAGAAAGAGTGCAGAAAAAAAGAAACAAATGTGATTAGGGATCTGGAGGCTAAACAGATGAATGCAGGAATTAGGAATGTCTAATGTAATAAAGAGGACTAGGGATGCATGATAACAGTCTTTCCATATTTGAGGGTCTGTCACAGAGAGGAATGGTCAACCTATTTTTCAAAACACCCGAGGACAAGACAAATAACAGAAGCTTAACAAAGAGATCCAATGTAGAATTAAGGAGAAATTTTGTGACAGAGAGAACAAGTAATCCGTGGAACAGCTGGCCTCCAAACATTGTGGGTGCCTCATCACTGGAGAAATTATACAGTCATTTGTCTGGAATGGTATAGGGCAGTGATGGCTAACCTTTTTCACACCGAGTGCCCAAAGTGTGCATCTGCACTTCCCAAAATGCAATGTGCATACATATGCATGTATATGCATCTCCCATGCATGTTTCCCACCCCATGCATGCGTGTACATCCCCCCCACATGCAACCCATCCCGTGCATGCACCCCACCCGCTACACATGCATGAAAGAGAACTGAAGACCAGGTGGGAGGTGGGCATGCATGCGCAGCAGAGTTGACCTGGGGCAATGGCGTACCAATGGAGAGGGCTCTGCATGCCACCTCTGGTACACAGGCCATAAGTTCACCATCATGGGTATAGGATCTCCTGCATTAGCAAGGGTTTGGACTAGAAGACCTCCAAGGTCCTTTCCAACTCTGTTATTCTGTATTCTTAAACCTTGCCAAGAAAACTGCAGGGACTTATTCAGAAAGCCTCTGAGAATCAGATATGATTCAATGGAAGAAAAAAATATTCAGGATATTAGTAAACATCCCCTTGCCATTTTAAAGATTAAGGGTGTTCAAATGACAACGATTGATCTCACAATAGATCTTGGTTCTACATACTGCAGATTGGAGCTCAAATTCTTTAGCAGTTTGGCATTTTTATAGAAAGGTAGAAAAGAAACAGGGCATTTTATATTTAATCAAGGATTAAGCTTTCATATTCTGGGCAGATGTTATAATAAAATGGATATTAGGTTAGAAAAGTAGAATTACTCAACAACAAATTGTTCCATAAACTGCAACAGTTGCAGCATGTAAAATGGTAGATAATGAATTTGAACTCAGAAGATTAAATGTATGGAACTATCTTCTCACATCAGTTTTAGCTTTTAGATAGTCACAGAAAGTGAAATCACTATAGTTGTGCTTGTACACATTGTTATGTACACAGTTAGCAGCCTCTCAAGCATCTAAATGTCTTCACAGTATATAACTATCTACATTTCTCAATTTGTATATTTTCCAGTCTTACCTGTACAAACCAGAAAATTAAGCCAGGGCTTGCAACTTGTTCACTAAAGTTATGAACTGAAAAATAGAATGGATGATTTATCTGAATTTCCCAGGGGAAGAAGAAATTCTTCAATACTTTCTCAACAGCACAAATTCTCCTTGCTTACTGGTGAGACTAGCACAGCTCTGAAAAAGTCCAGGGGAAAGAATTCTCTCATTAATCTCTGCATCTCGAGAAAGATTATAACACACACACAAGTATTAAACTAATAAGATTCTATGTTTTATTTTAGACCCCATGGACAAAAAAAAATCCTGGAATACATGTCTTGAATACCCCAAGAAGGAACACATTCTGTAGTTAAATTAAAACAAAATTTTGTTGCTGTTATTTTTCTCATTTACCCTTAAATGACATGTAAATTTCACATTTCTTCTTTTATATAAACCATCTGTATAGTGTGAAGTAATTAGAAGAAAAACCTGCTTTGTTGGGTTTTAAATGTTTCTTTTTTAATACATTGGGTCTTTTCAATTGTATCCTCAGGCCATTAACTAAAATTGAATCTATCTTCACAATGGATAGTGCCAATTCAGAGTAGGTATTCAGTTATTAAAGCATAGCATTTACTTATTTATTTATTATATACTTTTGCTATCTAAATCCATATAACACTCTTGGTTCAAGAGTTAAATTCATATTGCATTATCATTGGAAGTGCTAATATTGGTACTTCCAATGCTAAGTAGAGAAAGTTTCTGCCCTCTACTCTCCTCGTTTCTAATCTAAATTGTTGTAATGACGAGGCAGTCAAGTTGTTTGATCATGAACAACTGAATCATGATGATCATCTTTATTGGAGTATAGTCTTGCATTTATATACATTTTTAGTTATCTTCCATCATTGGTTAATTTTGGTTACTACTTAACTTTTGTTACTGTTTAATACAGTAATCCATACAATTAATTATCTCTAGTTAAAGTCTAACATATGTCTACTTCCCCTCTCTAATCCTCCTTTATCTATAGATTAGTGACTTTGTTTGCCTGAGTTGTATTTGCTTGGAAATATTCTTTATCTGAGGTTTGCCATCTGAGATTGGAACATTCCTGCAATTACAACTCTACACTAAATAATTTTTTTAAGCAAATTTTATTAATTTTACAAAACAATATACAGACAAACAAAACATAGAATATAATAACATAAGAGATCTTTTTCTTAAAAAAACAATACAACATCTTATTTAAAGACAGAGTAATTCCAAATTATCACATTTCCATATAAACATAATTTAATATATATATTTACCTTATCTGTTCAACTTCATATCTTATCCCAACTTCTCTTTATTACTCCCTTTCCTTCTATTTATTCAAATTATATCTCTTTTACTTTAGATTGTATACATTTTTTATATCCATCTGTCTTATTTACAATTTCATTGTTCTCTTCCAATACACAAACAGACAAAACATAAAACATAAAAACATAAAACATCTTTTCTGAAAGTTGTTTGATCCCGGGTTAAAACTCATCGTACAGACACAACTTCAAAAATCATATTCCTTTTATATACCATTCCATATCTTATTACCATTTTCCATTTTCTATATAGCTTCTTCCTTCTTTTAACTCTCTTAGTTTTATTCTACTTATCTCACCTCAGTTCAAATCATAATACTTGCCATTCTTTGTCTGTTCTCAGCTATCCATTCATCTTTTCTCTTTAAACAAAACTTCTCCTGTACACTGATTGGAGTATGACGCCTTTCACTCTTTCCCCTAACCTAATAATACTTAATATCACACATAACTTGTATTGGGATTCTGTTTAGTACATTCTAAAATTACACAATGTATTATATAGAGATAAAAAAGAAAAAAAGAAAGAACAACAACAACAAAAGAACAGATTTATAGATATATAATGTGGCTAGTACCACTGTCAATACCATTAAGAAATTAATCATACATATTAATACTCATTTATATCTTAAGCATTTTATTCTAAAAACACATATAAAAACACAATCTTATGTACCTTACAGAATCCCTTTTTCCATTAAATTTACCCATTGTCTCTAAATGAATTTTGTTTCTTTAAATCTTGCCTGCTGTCATTAAGGCTTCTCATCCCTTCCTTTCTCCCTTGCTTATTCTTTTCCTTACCCTTTTTACCCCTTTGTCTCTCCACCTCCCTTTTCTTCTTCTGCTTTCCCCCTTTCTGTTGTTTTCTAACCTTGTATCCACCTTTCAACTCATTTTTATCTTTTTTGGTTGTTTTTTTAAGTCTTAAAATCCCCTTTTTCTTTTCCTCTTTCTTCTCCTCCCCAAATAGAATCACTTGTTCATCAAAGATGGCTTCTTCTTTATCCCAGTCGTCCTGCTGCACAATCGATTCTCCATAAGTATGTACCGCCATTTCTAGAAATTGAAAAAGAGTGCCCAAAGTATCTTTCCATTCTTGTTCTTCCTTTTTATATTTTTGATATTCAGTTTTTGATTCATCCATAGATAATGCCGTTATAAAGAGAAAAGGATTTTCCCAAAACAACCACACAAGTGCTTTTAAGCAAAAATAATTCCCAAAAGATCCAAAGTCACCAAACAATCCAAATAGACTATTTCTTTTAGCACTTTTTTCTTTCTTCCATTTCTTTTTCTGGAGTTGCTGTTAAATCACAAAGTTCCAATTAAAATATGTCTATTTGAAGTCTTATTAATGTTCAAATAGCTCTTTGAAATTCTAGGCAGTCTCCGCCTTGTTTTCAAATTCTACTCCAATTTTTTTCCTCTCCCTTCCTGCTTACAGCAAAAAAAGATTTTCCTTTAAATATTCAGAAATCCATATCCCCTTAGCATTAGCATAGCCTTTAGCATTTAGCATACCTCCAATGCGGGTTTTCCGGTTTCTCATAAAGTTCTATCGCTGTTACGTTTGGAAGGAGAGTGAAAAGAAAAAAGTTTTCCCTTTAATATTCATTCGCCGCTTGTACAATCTGGGAACAATGTATTTTCAGTAAATATTTAAGTATTAGGATACTTTCACTGTTGCTTTGTCCCGGTCAGCAAAGATCACTTTCACTTCTTCACAGCTCCTCCTGCACTTTCTTTTTCCGGCTGAGCTCTTCTATACCGCCGCTCAGCTGCCTTCGGAAAAGGGGAAGGTACACTAAATAATTTTTGATATATGGATGATGTTTTCACACACAAACTGACTCTGCTTTCCCTATGCTGCTTTCCTACGAATTCAGTTCTTCCAAGACTTTTAGTACAATGCCAGTTTGGTCACATTAGGAGTCTTGACTCATAACACGCAAAATTTCACTATGGTGAAAGAGGATAAAAAGTGTGGTTAATTGATGAATACCACGCAATAGTTAAATAGGTGATAAAGAATTGGACAATGTCAGAAAGTATCAAAATATGACAATCAGAGTTGAAAGATTATTGGTCTATAACAACATTATGGCACTGCCCCAAACAGACACAATAGAGCCCATTTTCACTGGCAGAAGCAATGCAGGCCAGGCCTTCGCTGTTTCCAGGGCAGCACTATGTACCCCATGGGCTGGATCCAGCCCCTGGACCTTGAGTTGAACACCCATGCTGTAACATATCTTGAATTGATTGTTTTATGTTTTTTTTTACTGGTTTTAATGCTCTTTTTTTTTTTTTACTATTTTTACTGTTTTTATTGTTTTAAAAGGTTTTTTTAATTTTAAATTTTAATGTATTTCTGAACTATAAGCCACCCAGAGTCATTGACTAGATGAGCAACCATGAAAACTGAATAAATAATAAAATAAAATAAGTAAAATGAAATTATAAAATAAAAATAAAGAAATTAAAATAAAATAAATAAATAAACATAAACAATAAACAATAATTAAATAAAATGGTTGTGGTTATCAGAATATTGGGTATCATACAAAGGCTGAACTGGATTCCTTGTTAATAAGCACAAAATAATTCAGCAAAGATATTGGTATGAAATTTGGGGTCAATAAATGTGCACCCATAATCATAAAGGCAGACAAAATCATTGGAATACCGCTTGGAAATAAAGATTTGATAGACAGTAATACCAGAAGAGGGCTAAAAATATTTATAACCTTTGGAAGCTTATCATAAACATGTTATCAGTTAAAAAATAACAGTTTCTGTTGGAGACTGCTGCATATACTTAGCTCCTTATTTGAAATGATGCACATGTAGTTAAATGAAGTTGTTTTACTAACCCTGAGAGTCATGAATATATAGAAGAAATGATCCTTGGACCAGAGATCTACATTTCCTAGGGAGTATTGAATGACAATATCTCTCCATTAGAAAAAAAAACATTGAAAATTGAAATCCATAAGCAAGGTAAAAATATCTTCCTATTGTTTATTTCCATTTTCCATCTCACTCAGTGTTCTGATTTTCATTACCTCTTCATATTATTATCTATCATTACAGAATAGTCTTTTCATATGGTCACAGTTTGTCCGAGGACTACCTGTACTAATCATTTATTCTCAAACTCAAACTCTTTATGACTTTGACAGCTTTTCTTTCTTTTTAAAAAGAAAGAACAATACCTAATTATTATTCTAGTAATTTAACTCTGAAGCTCAAAGTAGTATGTGATTTTACTTTGGGAATCAGCTGTCATTTTTAAAAGTAATTATAGATCCACTCTACAGATACCACATATTGTTTTTCATTTTAAACAATGCAATAGTAAATACTGAAATTATTTCCTCTTAAAAATGCATAGGCTTATTGAATTACTGCGGCTCTCCAAATTATTGCAGGTGAAATGGAAAGAGAATAATGACTTTCTCTTGAATTTGATCCATGAGAAGTGGATCAGGAAGACTGTATATTATATTAAAAGTGCATATACATATTTCATTCAGTGAGAATGAAACAAGCACACACATAGTTCGAACAGTTTTCCTTCCCAAGATATAGAAAAGGGCAGCTAAAATATTTGTGGACTAGAGCAGTTTATTAAATAGAAAAGAAAGACTAAGCATTGCAACTTAATTTTTAAAAAGGTTAGTTGTTGGAGGGATGGATGAAAAAGATGTATAAAATAATACATGATATTGAAAATCTGGACTTTTGTTCCACTCTCGTAATACAGTATTTAAATTTAAGACTATCTTCTGTATTAAACTATTGAAAGATTCTGGGTAAATTCTATAGTTTTTTTTAAACACATAGTTAAATGTGAAATTCATTGTCATTCAATGTCATCTGCTATCACATGCTTTCAAAGTCAGGTGTGATGCGGAAAGGGAGAGGAGGTTTTTTTTATTCCCAATTTCCTCTTAATCACCAGTCAAACCTGACTCAACTCTTCATGGATTGTGGTGATGATTCTACAAGTCCCAAGCAATTCTCTTACTTGCTTTAGTGCATTGCTACTTTTACTGTAATCTCTCCCTTTCATCTTTTCGGAGACTATTGATATGCATATAAATGAAACTCCAGATTAAGGAGTTGAAGAGTTTCATTTATATGAATAGCAAATGATTTCTGAAAAGAGAAGATGGAAGACACTGAAAATAGCAAGACACTATCACTTGATTCTTTCTCCCTCTTCACATAATCTTTATCCAAGATATTTTGAAAGCATAAAACACCATAGAAATTTTAGAACAGGGGTGTCAAGCTCAAGGCACCCATGAGCTGCTTAGATCTGGCCCTGGAAACAGTGAAGGACCAGCCCACAATGCCTCTGCTAGCAAAAACAGAGCTCAGGAGGGCCACGTATAGCCCCTCCTGCACTGTTTTTGCTGGTAGACATCTGTAGGAGGCCATTTCAGCCAAAAACAGAGCCCAGGGGAGCCACACCTCCCCCAGCTTCAGTTTTGCTGGCACAGAGCTGCAGGAGTGATATTGAGCTGAACACACCCACTATGGCCACATTCACCCAGCCCCCTCCCCCAAGGTCAAACACAATCCTGATGTAGCCCACAATGAAATTGAGTTTGACATCCCTGTTCTAGAGTTAAAGACAGCCAATATTTTCTTCTGGAGTAGTTATTAAATGATGAGATAAATTCATACAGGATTAGGCAATGACTATAAGCCTCAATGGCTTATTATTATTTCCAAAATTAAAGTTTTATGCCTAACTGTATAGAACAGTGATGGCTAACCTTTTCTATGTGGCATGCCAAAAGTGCATGTGCATGCACGCGTGCGTGCCTGCACACATGATGCAATAAGCGTGCAACTCCCCCACCCCTGTGCATGTGATCCTCTGAGCGCACCACACATCTCTGAGCATGAACGTGCAAAATTATTGAAGAACTTTAACAGTAGAATCCAATTTAAAGATTATTAGAATTTGGGCATTTGTGTATTTTGAAAGTGGAAATGTCTATGCTGTTAGGAATCTGTCCACCAATTAGTTGGGTTGGCAATATATAAACCAGCAATGTATGTTTGTAGCTTTAAGACAAAATCACTGTATTGATTTGTACTGTGTTCCGATTAGTTGATTGTATTGCAGATTGCCATAAGAGGGAGCTAGAGATCATGGCTTGCTTTCTCCGACATTCTCTCTCTCTGACATTCTGTTTCTCTGACATTCTGTTGCTTTCTGAACTGTGCTTATACTTTGATATCTTTGTTTACTGTAAATGACAAAGGCAACCGGTAAGAAGACTTTGTAATTGGATATTCTTTGGACTGTTAAACATATATGACCTGGACCGTTTATTGGACTATGCTATTTCTTAAAGTAAACTTTAACTCAATTTAGTGTATCTCCGTGTGGCTGACTATTTTCATAAACGTTTCCATGTGCATATCCTTGTTACTCAAGGGTGATTTTATACATATCATAACATTTGCTATTCCTGAACAAACAAACAAGAAAACATTTGTGGGTACATATTTTTGAATCAGCATATAAAGAGGGAAGGCTTGTCCAAACTTTTAGATCAGTGATGGCTAACCCTTTCCACCTTGCATGCCAAAAGTATGCTCACGTGCCTGCAACTATGATGCAATGTGCGTGCACCTCCCCCACTCCCTGCGCATGCGCATGCTACCCCTGTGCATGTACTGCACACCTCTGCACATGCGCAGACAACCCCCTGCATGCCACATACCTCTGCACATGCATGCGTATTTTCCATGCACACATCTCCCCCTTCACATGCATGGCAGATACCCGACAATCAGCTGGCTAGTTGGGGCACGTGCACATGTGCAGTGGGGCTCTTCCAAGGGACCTCTTGCATGCCAGCAGAAGTTACTCTGCATGCCACTTCTGGCACACATGCCCAGGGTTCATCATCACGGATATAGAAGTTTAATGGATAAGGATTATACAAGCTATATGAGAGTTTCCAGATGTATGTGGTCAGTCTTATAATTCTTATAAGTCTTATAACACAGGCTTATAATTCTGACTTTCATTCTAGATTCACCGGCTTCATGTTATGTTTTTGGCATAAGAATCATATGGGTAGACTTTTAAAAAAGTGATGTGATGAACTTGTGGTTTATACTTCATTGTGTTCCACATTTAATGAATTCTGTTTGAATGTGGAACTTAATACCCACGTTTTTGTGTCATCCTTGCATTGTGTTACTTCAACTGGAGGATAAAGATTATGAATGTCATCTATTGCTGCAGTATATAATGTCATTTCTGGAATTTCCCATCAATATTCTCAAGCACAGTTTTATTTTTGCTGGTTTGGAAAAGAAAATGAAGGCTTTTCGTATTCTGGCCATCTTTGGAGGGATATAGATTTTTTACCTTCTGGCATTTTTTTATATTTCAGATGTGATTATTATAGTGTTTAAATAGTTGGAAAGCAGTATTCATGATCAGATGGTACAACAAGGGGTAGCTGAATGCAATTAAGAAACAGACTGCTTCTATTCCTGCAACAAAAGCATTTTCTTTTTATAATTAGTACACTCATAGTTACAAGAAGGAATTTCCTGTCAATGTTAATATTAGCTTTTGAAAGTTTTCTGCAGTCCTTTCTTTAGGACAGCAATAACTTGGAGAGGGGAGCTTAAAATTCCCCTTTGCCATTTCAATTCTAAAAATGATTCTTCCTATAACAAATGCAATTTATTAATAGTTTACCAAAACTGTTTTTTCTTTTTCCTGACAATATTTTCCTCTGAAAAAGAGGCCGTTTTTCACATGTCATTCTCAGCATGCTTTACTAGTTTTTAAAAGTTGTTTTAAACTTGCTTTACAAGGTGATGGAAGATGCTAATGTTATTTTGCTAAGACCTTTCCATCATTTTGCACTTTCAAATCTGAAGAAGTCATATGAGAAGAATGTCCTCATTGTGTTTTCTTTGGGGATTTAATAAAAACCCAGGAAGGAAGAGAGAGAGACTGCAGACTGTTGGACAAGTGAATATACAATACATGACAGGATACTCACACCCATCCCTCAGCCATCTTGTAACAAAAACAGCACATACTTTGCACAAGAATTTGTTAGAATAATTCTTCTCCTTTAACAGTGAACTGAATGTAAATGGTTGAAAAATGCAGAATACATTTTCAGATATATATTCACATTAGTTTTTAGAATATGTGCATGCTCAATACAAGAAATGCATGATGCTAAATTCCATCATTATACATTATCTTATTTTTTTAAGCAATATAGCATTTTACAGTTTCTAAAACTTTGTCTCACATGTGCTAAGCATTCATCTACCTTCTGAAGGTGATATTTCAGTAGTTTATACAGTGGTGCCCAGGGCCCTCTAACTAGATTGAAATGAAATCTGGATAATTCATGGTTTGCCAAGTCATTGTGTTGCTGAGTTGTATGAATCAACCATCACATTAAGCCATAATATTTATTTCTTATTTTACCATATTTTATTTAAGCATGATGTATTATGTTAACAAGAAATGGTGTTTTGTCAAGTCACATCTACAGTTTAGCTCATTGTATGAATTGAGCCTTAAATGTGTAAAGATGATTTTCCAGAAAAAAAAATGCAAATATGTTTTGACATACCTTTCAGAAAATTCTTCGATAACGACATCTTTTTTGTTTAAGTTACTATGGCATTTTGAGAAAAAAAAATACAAGCAAGCACAGAACACTCAGGGTGGCTTAGATTTTTTTTTTAACTTCTACTTTCAAGGTCTTTTGTTGGTTCACACTTCTGCTTTGTTTAGCCCATGGAAATCTATTGAAAGTAAACTGTCATTGTGCAATTTTGAAATTATCTTCCCCATCTCAGACCTATTAGTGCTTGTCTTGGTTTGAATGCTTTTTGAAATTAGAGGTGGGGAGATGAAAGGGAGAGGGTGTCATTAAACGCTCTCTCGACAATGCTCATACAGAATGGCAGTTTAATAGCACAATGAGTTAAAATGGTGCCACTGCTAGACAGATAAGGGTATAGTTGTTGGTTAACTCAGAAAAGGGCTAAATCTGCTGCCAAAAATGAAGGACAATGTAGATAAATAAGATAAGTAATCCCAAAAGCAAAACAAGGCTAGCCTTTACCTAGATGCTGAAGGCACTGCAAATGGTTCTTTTAAGCATAAATAGTCCAAAGCACATGAGGTAAATCTACCCAGTGTATTATGTTCTGGAATATTTTGTTTGGTTATAAATAAAATCATATTCAAATTTACCATCAGAAACAGACAATAAGCCTGAGGCTACCTTTTTATGATCCCTATAATATTTCTGGATCTCCCGGTTGTGACAAAATGGCCATTCAAAGCAGGCTCTGATATGCTTAATTTTTGCTTTAAATTAAGGTTATTATAGTTGGTTAACTCAGAAAAGGGCTAAATCTGAGTTAACCAACAACTATACCCTTATCTGTCTAGCAGTGTTTTTTTTTTTTTTTTTTTTTTTTTTTTTTTTTTTTTTTTTTTT
>NW_020769339.1:7874646-7924319 GCF_900518735.1 Pseudonaja textilis
TATATGCTTTTTTAAAACTCAACATGTTTTAAAAAAGGAAACATTTCTTTGTTCTTTAAAGCTAAAGGAAAAAAGGATGATTCTTAAAAAAATGTTTTCCATACCTACTCTATGTTTTTATAAGAAGGCTTACATCCTGTGTATAATTTTTGCATATTTGGATTCGCTAACAAAATAAGAATATATAGAGAAGTTCAAAACACAGAGATGTGCAGGCTTGGGTGGTTGTTTTCAGACCATTTTGAATGGATGGAAAATAGATGCATATGATTTTATTTCTCCCCATATTTACAGAATAGCTAAAATGCAAGCCTGGAGCTGGGTCAAATCCACAGTATTTCTGAAAGCTTAGTTATGCTAAGCTTCATTTGCCCAGTACTTAGATGTCAAACAAAAAATCGTATTGGAAATGGGATTTGCCATTTTCCAGATTATTTTAACTCAGTTGATTTGTAGCATGATAATACTGGATGAGAGTGAGAGCATTTCTAGCCCCATTTATCTGCAGGGCATCAGGTTCGAAAGAGAGATTTAATCCACATCTAATTCCCCGTGTTATCTCCTTGAAGAGGGGAGGGACTTGAACAACCAGTTCCCCAGACCTTATACTTTTATACTGATTATCACTACAAGTAAATGAAAGTGAAAGCAAAAGAGAACAAGCATCAGATACTCCAAGAATTAAATGTGTTCTTATATTATAGTAAGCATTCTCAGACTATTATAGATTAAGGAATGAGAGACCAAACCAGAGCATTCACAAGTAAAGGCTTTATTCAACGGAATAAAGGGCTGTCGCGTCTGCATACTAACAAGCAGACATGCTCAGCGAACAGCGGCTGGCTCGACCTAACAGCCGGCTTTTATAGCCGGCTGTCGAAGGGAGCCAGCCAATGGGAGCTGTAAACGCCCCCGCAGTATAGACGGACTTGGTTGGGAACTTTGGTCAGTTCCAAGGACATAACACCCCTTCCCCCCAGATGCGAACATGAATAGTCTTTTAAATATGAAGGTGGTCTGTGCGAGCGCCCTGACCGGCGCAGTCCAGGTGAGTCACTGAGTGGATCAGAGTTCACGGGATCAGGATTGGTGGGTGCTGGAGAGCGGGGTTGCTCTGGGACCTGATCACGTGTCTGTGAATAGTCTCTACCACTGGGTTGGCTTGTAGTATAGTCATTGTCCAACAACCCGGTGGCATCGCTGGTCGGCAGGGCTGGCGTCTCTGGCGGACGGTCCCGGTCTACCATCCATTCCCCTCGCTCGGTCGGTGGTGACAGGCCCCCCCAGATGGTCCCTGATCGGATTCTGGGGTGGCGACTGGAGATCAACAGGAGTCCATGGTTCAGCATTGGCATGACCACTCTGGCGCTTCCTTATCTGATCCAGATGTCTCCGCCAAACTCGCCCGTCCTCCAGTTGCACTTGGTACGATCTCGGACAGGTGATGGCCACGACTCTCCCAGGTAACCATAGCGGATCGCCGGCGTAGTTCCTGACAAACACTGGGTCCTGCAACACAAAATCTCTGACCCTGCTGTCAGACCCGATAGGAGTGTCAGGGCAATAATGGGGATGCAGCCTGTCTAACACCGTTCTCAGACGTCTTCCCATTAGGAGCTCGGCAGGAGACTTGTTTGTAACCGTACAGGGGGTCGTGTGTTGGCTCAAGAGAAAACGGGAGAGCTTAGAGTGCCAGTCCTCTTGATTGAATCTGGCCAATGCCTCCTTTGTTGACCTAACGGCTCTCTCTGCCAACCCGTTGCTGGCAGGATGAAAAGGGGCTGATAAGATGTGCCGGATGCCCAGGTTGGTGACATACCGGCTGAATTCTGTAGACGTAAATTGTGGGCCATTGTCCGAGACTAGAGTGTCAGGCAGCCCGTGTGTTACAAATAGACGGGTCAGGGCTTGGGCAACTGCCTGGGTGGTGGTCGTGGGTAGTAGGGCCACATCGATCCACTTGGAATACGAATCCACGACCACCAAGAAGGTCTTGCCGTGCAATGGCCCGGCCAAGTCAATGTGCAGCCGTGACCACGGTGCATTGGCACTCTCCCACTTGGTTGGGGTGGTGATTGGCGGTGCTGGCCTGGATTCCTGACAGGGTCGGCAAGAGCTTACCCATTTGGCGATCTCATCGTCCATGCCCGGCCACCAGACGTAACTTCGAGCCAACGCCTTCATCCGGACGATGCCTGGGTGACCCTCGTGCAGCGCCTTCAGGACAGGTGTGCGCAGGGAGCTTGGAATGATGACTCTGGTTCCCCACAACAGGCAGCCCTGTAAACTGGAAAGCTCTTGCTGGCGGGTTTTAAATGGTGTGAATTCAGTTGAGAAATTAGTGACCGGCCACCCCCTCCGTACCCAGTCCAGAACCTGGGCGATTGTTTTGTCTTTTTTGGAGTGAAAGGCGATGTCGCCTGAGGTGACAGGTAGGTTGAGCTCGCTGACATCGAAGATGGCATGGACCGGAGCCGGGTTCTCTACAGGGGTTGGCAGCGGGCAGCAGCTGAGGGCGTCGGCGTGGCTTAGGATTTTTCCCGGCAGGTGGACGAGTTTGTACGAGTAGGCCGCCAGGAATAAGGTCCACCTTGTCATCCTGGGTGACAAGACTTGGGGTGTTTGTTTGTCCCCTGACAATAGCCCCAGAAGCGGCTTGTGGTCTGTGATGAGTTCGAATTTGTGACCAAAAAGAAATTCATGGAATTTTTTTACCGCAGCCACTGCGGCTAGGGCCTCTTTATCAATTTGGCTATAATTACGCTCGGTTGGTGAAAAGGTTCTGGAAAAGAAAGCGATTGGTGACTCGGAGCCGTTGGGGAGTCTGTGGCTTAAGACAGCCCCGATCCCGAAGGGGGATGCGTCTGCTGCTAAGACTAAAGGGAGGCGCTGGTCGAATTGGATTAGGACAGCGTCTGAGGTGAGCAGCGATTTGACTGCTTTAAAAGCATACTCCTCTTTGGGTCCCCAATGCCATGGTGCGTTTTTGTCTAGAAGTCTGTGTAACGGTTCGGCTACTGACGCTTTGTGGGGTAGGAATGAAGCGTAGAAATTTAATAAGCCTAGGAAAGCCTGTAATTCCGACTTTGTGGAAGGTGTGGGTGCCTCGTGAATTGCTTTAACTTTAGATTCTACTGGGTGGATGCCAGAGACGTCTATTCTATACCCAAGAAAGTCCACCTGTTCAGTGGCGATGGCACACTTCTCCCTTTTTAGCTTGAGGCCATGCTGTCTGAACTTGTCTAAAACCGCTCTGACTCTTTGGAAGAGTTGGGGCCTGTCCCTGGCTGAGACCAATATGTCATCAAAATAAGGAACCACGCCAGGGAGGCCTTGGAGTATTCGTTCCATTAATGACTGAAAAATGCCTGGGGCAACACTAATGCCAAACTGGAAACGCCTGCACCTGAATGCTCCTCTGTGAGTGACAATAGTTTATAAATCGGCGGTTTGACTGTCAACAGGAAACTGCTGATAAGCCTGTGACATATCCAATTTGGCGAAAATGGTGCCAGGCTCAAATGTGTGGAGTAAGTGCTGGATTACCGGGACTGGGTAAGCGCTAACCTGTAGGTAGCGGTTAATTGTGGTCTTATAATCAGAACAAATTCTTAAACTGCCATCCTTCTTAAGGGGTGTGACAATTGGGGTTTCCCATTTAGCAAAATCCGTGGGCTCAATCACCCCCTGTTTGAGTAATTTGTCCAGTTCCACGTCCAGTTTAGGGCGTAGCGCAAATGGTACTCTACGCGGTTTTAAACGGACGGGAACTGCTTGGGGGTCCACTGAAAAAGAAATGGGTGTGCCATTGTAACACCCTAATTCATTGCTGAACACATCAGCGTAGTCTGCAAATAGGGAGCCAATGTCTGAAGTTGAGACAGCATGGACTCCCGTTAAGCTAAGACCGAGATAGGGGAACCAATCCAACCCCAACAAGCTAGGGAGGGCACCGTCAACAACCACTAAAGGCAGATGGCCTTTAAAGGATTTGAATTTAACGAGGAACTTACCTTTTCCGAGTACTGGAATATTCTTTCCTTGATAGTCCCTCAAGGTGAGGTGGCTCTTCTGGAGTTGGCTCCTAGACAGGCTGGGCCGGATTTTCTTAAGAGTGTTCCACGAGATGATTGAGAGCGCTGACCCGGTATCGACCTCCATGAGACAAGGTTTACCTTCTAAATGAATAGAAAGTGTGATTTTATTAGGTGTCAGAAAAGTGTGATTAGCTTGGTAGCAAGTATAACAGTTCTCTACTTGCCTTGGTGGCTCCGGAGGAGAGTAAGAGGACGCTGACCTTTGCGATGCCACGTGTGCTGCCTGGCAGGCTCGGGCGATGTGACCTTTTTTGTTGCAGTTGTTGCAGGTAGCGTTTCTGAACCTGCACGCCATCCGGGCATGGGGACCCCCGCAGGACAGGCATAACAGGATGTGCTTTGGTGCGTTGCTGTTCCCGTGCCTTGCCCCTACCTGTGATTGCCTCAAGGGTTTGAGACGATGAACTTCCGACTGTTCAATGGGGTCTTCTTCACTCACCGCTTCCTCGGAGTGAACAGTGGCAGAGCTGGGCCTGGGGGTGGTCCCTTGGATTTCAGCGGCTGACTGGGTCACTAGTTCTGCGGCTAAGGCTTCTTCAACCACTTGGGAGAGGTTGAGGTCTTTTCTGGCCAGCAAACGCCTCTGTAGTTTTAAGTCTTTGACTCCACATACGAGTTGATCGAGTAACATGTCGTCCAGGTAATTTTTGAACTCGCAGTGGAGAGCTGCTGTCCTCAGGGCGGCCATGTATTGATTTATGGATTCCCCATCTGCTTGCTTCCTCATCCGGAAGGCAAAACGCCTCGCAATCTGCGAAGGTTTAGGGGAGTAATGATTTGAAAGAGTTTCCAGCAGCTCTGGCCATGGAACGCTCTTGATTTCTCATGGAGCAAGGAGGGCTGTTGCGGTATCGAAGACTGCAGCTCCGCAGTAGCTGAGGAAATATGACTTTATTCGGTGTTCTGCTGCGTCAGCCAGACCAATGGCATCAATATAGTGATTGAACCGGTTTCTATAAGAGTCCCACTTCTCTTCATCCGGTTTAAAAGGCGGAAATGCTGGGTTAGCATTCATATTGGTGCCTAGTCAAGGGTAGACTGCCCTCTCTCTCTGGGTATACGAAGGCCCAATACGTGCTCACGTGAGCGCAGGCGGCTGTGGCTGCAGCGGTTCACCTGGCTCAATGACTTCAGCTCTGTGCTAGTGAGCGTTAGAGGCTCTTGCTGTAACGCTGTGACTATCAGCGATCATTTGAATCTCGCGCTCCCGGAAAGCATTGGCGGATGCGTTGACAGAGATTCAAATTTCGCGCTCTCTGGGCGCGTAGGCAGCTGCGGACACAGCGCCGGGCTTCACTTGCGTTTCGAATTCAAATGACAGCAGTTTGAATTCCGCGCTCTTTTTCCTGAGTGGGGCGGCTGTAGCTTCAGCGCCTGACTTCACTCTCTCTCGCTGTAGCTTTCTGTGCGAGCGGCTACAGACGCTTCACTTTCACTTAGCTAACTAGCGAACTGACCGAGCTCTCTGCTTCGCGGCTGCGGTTCAGTTGCCTATCGTGATTTCAGCTCAATGGAATGCTTCTGGTTAGTCATCCCATCCTCGTCGCCAGTATTATAGATTAAGGAATGAGAGACCAAACCAGAGCATTCACAAGTAAAGGCTTTATTCAACGGAATAAAGGGCTGTCGCGTCTGCATACTAACAAGCAGACATGCTCAGCGAACAGTGGCTGGCTCGACCTAACAGCCTGCTTTTATAGCCGGCTGTCGAAGGGAGCCAGCCAATGGGAGCTGTAAACGCCCCCGCAGTATAGACGGACTTGGTTGGGAACTTTGGTCAGTTCCAAGGACATAACACAGACCTTGATCATTTTTCCTGATTTCTGTTCTATAATAACAGTATTGAAAAATAAAAAGGAAATGTGTTCAATCTTGACTCCTGGCAACTCCCTGGACAAATTTTTGAAGTTTTCTTGACAAAATTTTAAGATGTAGTTTGCCATTGCCTTCTTCCTATGAGCTGAGAGAGAATGACAGGGTTAAGGTCACCCAGCTGGTTTTTTGCTTTACAGTCTGATGTTTTCTAGCCTGACCCATCTAACCAGTACATCAAATGATCAAAACAAAATAAAATCAGTCAAGATGAAAACAATTCACATATGCTTTACAGATGCTAAGTTGGGGGAAAATGTCTATCTTTAAAGGCTGACAGATTTAGTGATTTAAACACTATTTACTGTGTGGAGTGCTTTTCACAGTTTGTTGATTATTACCAAGTGTACTTTTCCATAATCCAATAATGCCTTTAAATTTGAAAAGCATTTCAGGTTTTCAAAAGGTTGATTTGCCCTTATTGTGCTTGCTGATTCATTAAACAAAAATTGGTGTTTTTCTTCCTCAACTCTAGTTTATTTAGAAAGCTACTAAGTATAAGGAAAAGAAAAATAAGGCTACAGTTCACAGTGGGCCAAAAACATCATTGGGATATGGATATAGCAGGCAAAATAGTTTTCTAACCAATTTGTAAATCAAGGAATTGAATAGCTGAATTGTCCAAAGTTTTCACTGTGATTGAAAAATCCAACATTTTCTCAAAGACAAAGTTCCGTTCCTCCCTATCACACACACAATCTCTCTCTCTCTCTCTTTCTCTCTCTCTGTCACTCACTCACTCACACACACACACACACACACACAAACTACACACACACTATTTAGAATTCATTGTTCTCTAGGATTATGGAACTCCTGGATGTTGGTATTTTGGTATTTTGATATATCTTCTTAACTGGATGAAGAACTTTTCTTCCTTCATAGCAATTTCCTTTGCAAGATTAAGATGGCTCATATTACAATGCATTTTTCTTCTAACCAGTCATTTGTTCTTTCAATAAACCAAACATGCCTTACCCTAAAGCATTCAATAAATACCTAGAATGCCAGCCATTCTAGCTGGTTCTTCCGGGAGACATAAGTGTCTTCTGTGGCTTAATGATTGTGTTATATGATAGGATTACTACTTTGGCTTCATTATGTTTCTGATATTAATAAATAAAATGAAGTTTATAAAATGTCATAAAAACCATATTTGTGTTCTTCCTTAGAAACTGTAACCAGCCATCTTCATATTGCCATTCTTTTTTTTTTTTACTCTTGGTTACAATCTGTTGTTTTTTTTAAGACCTGACAAATTACTTTATTTAATATTTTAGTATTTATTTGATTTGTCAATCGCTTACAAGATACAGGTATAAGAATAAATATAGTTTTGAATGCATGAGATAGATACTTATAAGAAAAATATAAAACAATAGGATAGGGATGGTAAACACAATTGGTGCGCTTATGCACGCCCCCTACAAGCCTCTTAGGAAGTGGGTGAGGTTAATAGTAGAGTCTAAGGTTAAAGTTTTTGGGGTTTGGGGAAAAAAACCACAGTCAGGTAGAGTCATTGACCACTCTGTTGCAGAAGTCTTATTTTCTGCAGTCAAGTTTGGTGCGGTTAACCTTGAGTTTGTATCTATTGTGTGTTCTTGTATTGTTCTGATTGAAACTGAAGTATTCATTTGCAGGTAGGACATTGCAATATATGATTTTATATACTATATTTAGATCGGAGTGGAGGTGGTGTAGTTCTAGATTTTCTAGGTCTAGAGTTTCAAGCCTGGTGGCATAAGGTATTCTGCAATGAGTAGAGGAACAGAGAGCTCCTCTTGTGAAATATTTCTGGACTGTTTCTATTGTGTTAATATCAGATACATGATATGGGTTCTAGACTGATGAGCTGTATTCAAGTATAGGTCTAGCAAATATTTTGTATGCTCTAGTTATTATTGTAATATTACCAGAGAAAAAGCTACGTAAGATTAGGTTAACAACTTTTAATGCCTTTTTGGCTATGTAGTTACAGTGGGCTCTAGCACTTAGATCATTTGAGATGAGTACTCCAAGGTTCTTGACAAAGTTTGGATCCTCAACAAGGTCTTGACTATTTAGCTTGTATTTTATTTTCTGATTTTTTCTGCCAATATGTAAGACAGAGCGTTTATTTGTTGAGATTTGAAGTTGCTATTGATTTGACCATTCTGATACATAGTCAAGGTCTTTTTGAAGAGTAGCAGCATTGTCTGGGGTGTTGAATAGCTTTACATCATCAGCGAAGAGAACACAGTTGCTCTTAATATGATCACAGAGGTCATTTATGTAGAGGATGAAGAGAGTTGGTCCTAAAACACTGCCTTGGGGGACACTACTGTTGACAGGTACAGAATTTGATAAGACAGTCCCAATTTTGACCATTTGTTTTCTCTTTGATAGGAAGTTGGACAACTTTGAACTATGTTGCCTATGGTTGGACTTAAGCGTAGCACACAAAATTATCTGTTACAATATCCTACCAGTCAATGACTACTTCAACTTCAACCACAACAATACAACAACGATACAAACTCAATGTAAACTGCTCCAAAGTTGATTGCAGAAAGTGTGACTTCAGCAACAGAGTGGTCAATGACGGAATGTACTACCTGACTCTTTTGTTACATCCTCTAACCCCCACACCTTTAACCTCAAACTATCCACTATTGACATCACCCCATTCCTAAGAGACATTGTTCTAAACCTCCCCCTCTTTAACAAGTTCATCAGTGTCCAATAGGATGGTAGCTGGATATTTTGAGAACAGACACTTTGAGAAGCAATTAATATTCCATTTTCAGGTTTTGGGCACCCAACAGTCCTTGAAATGGTCAGCTAAAACTGGTTCAAACTTCTGTTTCCTGTTTGTGATGGTCTCTGCCCTATTCTCCTTTTACAACAGACCATCTTACCCCCCATCCCACCTTCATCCTTCCTCTCCGTCCAAACTGTGACAAGCTGCAATCCATGCCATGGGAATGGCAGCCTAATGTGCTGTCCTCCTTCACAAGAACGTTAATCCTAAAAAGAGACGGAAAGACAGAGAGTGATTAGAGGGTGTTTTGTGGTTTATGTGGATAATGGTTATGGAATCTCTGGAGTAGTCTGGGAGCACACAAATGCCACTTATCCACCCATTCTTGATGCCCTTTAACTTCAAAATACTGTTCCTCTTCAATCAGGTGTGGCCACGGAGAAAAGGTTAGTGCCTGATTTAACAAGGTGCAATGGAATACAGATGGATTTATCTGAGGTTTTTTTTTTTAAAGAAACTTATTAATTTTACTATTAAAAAACAACACATCTACAAATTATATACAGAAAAAAAGGCAAACAGGCCTTGGAAGAGGCCAGAAAAGAAAGAAAGGAAAGAGAATGGGAGAAGAGAGGGGGGAGTAAGGGGGGTGGGTAGAATGGGGAAAACATTTTGTCCTTTATCTGAGATTTTAGGGAAATGTTAGTGGGGCCCATTTATATTTGGTACCAAGTTTTTTGGACCTCTGTCTAAATTGTAGATATTTAGTGGAAAGGTAGACTTTGTATCCAATTTTCAAATCTTTTGGTTTAATACTTTTTTTGTCAGATTGATTTTTGTGTGCAGTACATGCATTATCCAGCACATTTGTGGACTGCAGACCAGGTGTTTTTTAGTTAGGCGATCCAGTCAACCAATTGGGTGTGTTTGGAGGCAGATCTGGCATGGCCACATATTCTCACTCTGTAATAGGCTTCACCTATTAGTAAAAAATCCCTTTAGTCAGATGGCCTAACATGTCCTTCATTTACAGAAGGGGATAATCTTTTTATTTTTATATACAAATGGTGCTCATTCCTTAGTAGTCCTTACCTAGACAAAGGGGCCCATCTTTCTTTTTCCTGAAAAGCACCAGGGTAATTTTTATCCCCTCACGGCAAATAGCAGCCACAAGCTCCATATTGTTGCATGTATGGCTAGGCATGGACAATGAAAAATCCAAGATCCCCTGGGTCTCTGATGAATTTTATCCCCATAGATGCCTGAGTTGGCCAGCCCACACAAATCTCTGTTAAATGATGAATTGGATTTTATGCATATGTAAAATGGTGCTTGTAATCATCAAAGAGTAATTGAATTTTAGTGCTTCGAAGTGTATTGAATAAAGGAATAATAAGTTGAGGGTTTACAGCAACCTGGAGGTTGACAGGAATAGATTCATAATAAAATCTGAATTGGAAAGGCTAAAGAAATGCCCTGACACATTTAGTGATTTCCCCTATTATAAGATAAGATTCAATACTGAATTTTAAAGCATATCCTTCTCTCTCTAGATTTCCAGAAAGTACCCACAAAAACCAATTAACGTTTGTTCACTTTAAAGTATTAACATCACATATTTTGTAAGATGAAAAACCGGAAGGAAGGAAAGAAAGAAAGAAGGAAGGAACGAAGGAAGGAAGAGAAAGGAAGGAAGGAAGGAAGGAAGGAAGGAAGGAAGGAAGGAAGGAAGGAAGGAAGGAAGGAAGGAAGGAAATACTTTCCATTTTCGAATAAATATGCTATGGATAGTTATTTCATTTTCATATACTGAATTAATTCCTTAAAATATGGTAGATTGAAGTTAATTATTATTGACTTAAAGTGCATCATTACAATGTTTATATAGTTTATCAGATTGTGTTTGTATCTTAAAGGAAATTAATCATTAAGATCTCACAGGTATCCAGTTTGTCCAAAACTCTTAAGTCTTCTCCTGGTGGCAGGTTTATGCTAGCGCTTGCCCTTTTTCTGGCGAAGGACAACAACAGCAGGGACATTTTATGTCTATCTCTTTTGGAAATTGTCCCTTAGGAATGTTTTCTAATATTTTGAAGCATGTAGTCTCTCCCACGGATTAGGCAATTTTAAGGTTTTAATATGCAGTGAACTCGATATTGAAAGTATATTTCTCTATTACAGTGTGGGCAGGAGATCTGTAAATAGTATTTCTAAAGCAAGCACAACTAGCAGGTGCTTTTAACAAGTGCAGCTCAATATTGGTTAAGAGTATAGCATCTAAATTAAGAAGTCTTTTTAATCCTTTTCATATGCTCAAACAGACCCATCTGTGAAGATCTATTCTGAAAGCAACAGCTTGTTTGAGATGATACAATTAAAGTAGACACTGTACCGGTTATAGGGAATTCTAAATATCAGAGAGTCTTGAGTATTTGGTTGTTAATTTTATAATGACTGTAGGAAAATAAATGATTACAGATTGCTTCTTTAGAGATTCTCACCAGCTCAAGGTTTTTGTGCCTCCCATCATTCCAAGTTCATTAAAATGTTGACTCTGATTGTTGGGGGCAATAGGCTAACTCTGTAAACTGCTTAGAGAGGGCTGTATTGTGAAGTAGTATGTAAGTCTAAGTGCTATTGCTATCACATTCAGACACATGTTTATTTGGATGTATTTATACTACATTCTGAACCAAAATTTATTTTTTTAAAAAATTAATCCTGGCTTATTGTGCTATATGAACTTTTACAGGGTATAAACCAGGGGTGTCATACTCAAGGTCCAGGCACCACAGGATGCTTATATCTGGTCCCTGGGCCCACCCAGAAACAACAAAGCAAAACGGAGCTTGGGGAGGCCATGTGCACCCCTCCTGAGCTTCATTTTCACTGGCAGAAGGCAGCAGGAGCCATTGTGGCCGAAAACAGAGCCCATGTGGGCTGGGCGCAGCCTCCTTGAGCTCCATTTTTGCTGGCAGAGGGCTGCAGGAGGCCATCATGGCCAAAAACAGAACCCAGGAGGAAAATGGACCCTCAATGAATATTGAACTCACCACTCCCATCCTGGCCATGCCCTCACCTGCCCCACCCTAAGGTCAGACACAGCCCTGATGTGGCCCTCAATTAAACTGAGTTTGACATCCCTAATGTAAGCAGTAATTTATTTTTGAGTGCTTCCTATTTTAAGAATTGAGACTGAAAACTTTTATCTCAAGGGATTTAAAAATGGTGAAATGAAGGAATTGTAAAAAAAAATATCAAGTATAGAGACAAATAAATTAAGAAAGTTGTTAAGCCCAAAATTGACATATGTATAGCCATTTTATTTAATCCTATCCAGTGGTGGGATTCAATTTTTTTTACTACCGGTTCTGTGGGTGTGGCAGGGGAAGGATACTGTAAAGTCTCCAGTCAGAGGTGGTATTTGCTGGTTCTCCAAACTACTCAAAATTTCCGCTACCGGTTCTCCAGAACTGATCAGAACTGGCTGAATACCATCTCTGGTCCTATCCTATATTTCTTTTCTTTCTTTCTCTTTGCTGGTTACAGGGGGAGGGTTTTGGGCTTGCCACATTCCTAAGGTGGGAGGAGTGGAGATAGTGAGGGTTGTTTAGGCTAGATGATTTTCCTTCCCATGGGAATAGAAACTCACCCTTCTGAGACCTGGAGGTGGAGATTGATGATACCAGGCAACATTGATTTACTTCTGTTGGGGAATGAGACTTTTGGGGGTTGTTTCTAATTTCAAATATTGTGTGGTGTAATTCCGGGTTATGTCAGATCTGGAATTACAGCAGACTTTGCCAATTTGATGCTTTCCTGAATAAAAGAAATTATTTTGGAAAACAGACTTTGCTCTTTTCTTTTTAAATGGATTTCATCTCTTGGAAACCTGACAAAAGGATTTTTTTAATTTTTTAAAAATCTTTCTGCTAGGATTCAGATCAGCTATCCTTGATTTGCTAAGCAGGTTACATTGACAATAGCATTGGAATAGTTAAATAACAGAATTTTCTAAAAGGTAATGTGTTCAGTGTTAAGCATTGGATTGATTAAAAGGATGTTCTTGTCCTTTGGCAAATAGGCAATCATTGCTGATGTTGGTCTATAAGAAAGTAAAACACTCCAACCCACACAAGAGAAATCAAGGACACATAACAGAAAATAACTAACTTCAGTAAACAATACATTTGCTGATTAAATTTCTGATAGTGTGAAGGTAGTCATTGCATATTTTTGCAATAAAATTTTTGGAGAAAGAGTACACAGGCTGTGTGTATAAATCTTATATATGGGGTCTACCCACTAACAGCTTGTTAATCCCTACTTTAGTAAATTGAATTTTGTGGGTCATCAGTGTCCATGAATTTCAGTAGCATGTATAGTGGCATTCAAATCTGAAGAATAATGAAAAAACCATGATTGTCTTTCATTCCCTTTGAATCTTTTAATAGGGAATGATATGAAAGGTGATTTACTTGAATTGGAGATTTGCCTAACATAAACTCCTATGAATGACAGATGAATAAGTCTTGGCCATCATTCTGCATCTAAATGTGACAAAAGACATTTTCAAGAGTTGTGAGTGAAGGAATTATATAATATGAATGGAAACAAAGTAATGGCCCAATGATACAATCAAGCTAGATGGAGTTTGTACAGGAAAGATAGATTAGCTCAGGAAATGAAATAGCATTATGAACATACCTGCTTAGTTGAGGGGAAAGGAAGATGTCATTGGCTGCATTTTTGTACATGGAAAGACATTTTGTTAATTCATTAGAAAAATAATTCATTTTGAATTGTATTGCAAAAATAGGTCTACTTTTCTAAACATAGCATCTATTTCAAATCTTCCAAGTTTTCAAGACTTTGATCTAAAACCATAGGGAAAGTATCCCCAAAGGACTCATGTAATGTCCGTGGGAAAAGTTTTAACTCTACAAAATATTAAGATGTCTACCTATTCTAAATGAAAGATTAAAATCTCATTTAGTTTTTGTGGGATTGAAGTGCCATCTAAAGTAGAGATTACAAAGAAAACATGATTTATAAGAATTTGATAGCCAGGAATATCCATAGTGTAAAAAAATTGGAATTGGAACCAAGAGGATCAAAGATCTGCCCCATTTATTATCTGCAATTACCTATGTAAAAAAGGAACCCTGTTTCAGTTGCATAGTTGTAATCACCAACTTTTATGAGTCCCTCATGGACATTCCTGTTGATTGAAGTAAGCACCACATGAATTTTGTTTGTTTTCTGTAACAATATTTTATTTTATTCCACTTTAAGTACCATGTAATTTACTAATTTGTTTCTATAGACAAGACGAGTGATGGGATTTGAATAACTTAACAACCGGTTCTCTGGCTAGGTAGGCGTGGCTGAATGGTCATGTGACTGGGTGGATGACATCACTCATCACACCCATCTCTGCCTCCTGGCCACTCGCCTCAAAAGCATTAGCCCGAACTGGATTCAGCCAGTTGGGACTAATCCCACCATTGGTTGGGCCTGCCCTGCCTGTTTTTTAGGCTGTTTTTTTTGGATGGTTTTTGGGCCATTTTCAGGGCTGTTCTTAGGCCATTTTTTTGGGGGGTAAAAACAGCTGGAAAGTGCCCCAAAAAACTAGAGGGAGCAGGGCCAGCTAGTGGTGGGTTTTGCCAGTTCAACAAACGGTGCAGAATCTTAACTACTGAAAAACAGCCTGAAAACAGCCAAAAAAAAGAGAGGGCCAAAATGGCCTGAAAATGCCCTGAAAAACAGCCTGAAACCAGCCTGAAAAATGGTCAAAAACAGATTGTTTTGGGGCTGTCTCCAGCCCATTTTTTGGGCCCAAAACAACCTGAAAACAGCTTGGAAAATGGCTCAAAAAATGACTGGGGGTGGAGCCGGCCAGTAGTGGGATTTTCCAGTTCACCGAACTGCACAGTATCTTAACTATTGGTTTGTCCGAACTGGTGTAAACCAGCAGCAGCCCATCTTTGGACAAGACTTATAAAAAAGGGTGATTTTTGTCATGGGCAGGATTCAAATTTCTTAACAACTGGTTCTGTGGACCTGGCCTATTTTGTGGGTGAGGCTTGATAGTCATGTGACTGGATGGGCATGGCTTGCTGACTGGGCATGGCTTGGTGGTCATGGGACTGGATGGGCATGGCTTGTATGAAAATATTGTAAATATTTATGTAAATATTGAATTTTTTATTAAAAAAGAGCAACTTTTAGCCAAAATCAAGAAAAGCAGGCAGGTGGATTGAGTTGCTCACAGAATCACAGATTCATTCAGAAATCTATCTATCTGTCATTGGCTAGCTCAGTCTGTCACATAAAATTTGCTTGCAAGCAAACTCAAAATTTGCTAGCAAATAAACTCACAAAATTAACTCACAACACACCATGTGTGAGAATATTGAATTTTTTATTTAAAAAAGACCAACTTTTACCTAAAACCAGGCAAAGCAGGGAGGCAGATTGAGTTGCTCACAGAATCACAGATTCACTCAGAGATCTCTTTCTGTAATCTGCTACCTGAGTCTGCACGGAAAAATAGAAATTTCAGTCCCAAGAAAGGTTCAGCTCTGCTTTTAGATTAGCTAAAAAGCAAAAAATCCAACGATTTCCTGCTTTCTAGCTAATCTAAATCACCCAGTACAGCTGATAGTTGGAATAGCTGTTGGTCGGGGGAAAAAAAAGAAAAATAGGAACTTAACAAAAATTAAGTGAAGGCACAAGGCAGGCAAGTTGGATGGTGTGCATGCCAGGCAAGGAGTGAGTGGGCAGGGTGGGGAGGGTGGGGTAGTCAGTGGAGCAATTTGCTGGTTTTCCAAACTGCGCAGACTCGTAACAACCTGTTCTATAAAACTGGTCCAACCAGGTAGAATCCACCCCTGATCTTTGTCCCAAATTATGTGATTTGATTTTCATTTAATAAGATCTCTAGGAATAGCTGCATGAACAGCTTTGGAATGAGATTATCTTTCATTTTCTTTTCTTGGAGCTTCTGAGTTTAGATGCAAAGGAACCAGAAATGGAAAATATGCAGTCCTGGATACGGTTTGAATGTTCCTCTCAGTTCTGTTAGCCAAGATGGAATATTGAGTTTTCCATTGCTTCAAGTATGGAACAACCTAGAAAGATATTCAGGAGTGGGATTCTACCAGTTTGCACCTATTCGCTAGAACTGGTTGTTAACATTCTAAGTAGTTTGGAGAACTGGTTGTTAGAAGAAATTACTGGCCTAATCTTGTAAGGAAGGCAGGAAGGAAACATTCTGGTGTTGCTTACAAAAACTGCCTCTCCGTTAACCCTAATTACATTCCTGGCAGGACTAGACTTCCTGTCTCAGAAACTTTTCTGGAGTTTTCCCCCCCTCCTTTGCTGGTACTTTGCTTGTGTGGACTGACCATTCAAAGTTACAATGGCACTGAAAAAAGTGACCTATGATCATTTTCCACACTTATGACTATTGCAGCATCCCCACAGTCATGAGAGGCCAGGCGAGGTGATGCGTGCCTTGGTGTTAGTGATATTGAGTTGGCCACGCCCAGCCAATAACATGACCACCAAGCCACGCCCACCAACTTTGTCACACCCCAGAACCAGTTGTTAAAAAATTTGAATCCCATCCCTGAAGATATCTCCCTAAAGAGCAATGTGAAGAACTCTTGTGGATATTGTGTGAAAGAGTGCAGACAATATAGAGTGACATCATAAGATTTCTATCTGATTACATTTGCATGATCCAATCAATTAAGGCAATAAAATCACAAAGAAAAAAGTTATCCGTGATTTCATAATGACATTTATTAAAATCCCTGACAGATATTTACTTAAAAATAGCATAGTATAATAGTGTGGACATTCCCTTCAAACAGCCAGTGTGCTGTGTGTGTGCGTTCTAAAATGAGTATTCTTTCAACAATATATAGTAAAAGCCTAAATTATGATGTGTTAATATACTTGTTTATTTTAAAACAATTTATCTGAAAGCTCACCCATCCTGTTCTTAAAACCACTGTATTGTATCATAATAGCAATAGCACCTAGACTTATATACCGCTTTATAGTGGTTTTACAGAGTCAGCCTATTTCACCCAACAATCTGGGTCCTCATTTTACCCACCATGGAAGGATGGAAGGCTGAGTCAACCTTGAGCCTGGTGGGATTTGAACAGCCAATAGTCAGCAGAAGTGGCCTGTAGTACAGCACTCTAACCACTGCACCACAGAGGGTCAATTTAAAAATATTAGAATTAGGCACACCAAATATAATTTAGCCATCTGTTTTTTCCATGAAAGTGGGGAAATCCACAGTAACCTAGAATTAGATTAGAATCTAGAATTAGAAAGACCTTCACATTATCCTTACTTATTTTAGATATACACAATTAGAGTAATGAATGCCAAGTGGGAAATCCACATTAACATGTCCTTCCCATAATATGCTTTGTCACAATTTTGTGGGAAATTCTTATATAAGCTATGAGCTACGTCTAAAGAGCTATGTATAAATTATCTTTCAAAATTCTTTATCTGTGGGCAGAGAAATTGGGAGACTATGGGTAATTCTCAACTTATGACAACAATTGAGCCCAAAATTTATGTTACAAAGTGAGACATTTCTTAAGTGAATTTTGCTCCATTTTAGGATTTTTCTTGCCACATTTGTTATGATCTTTCTTGCCACATTTGTTAAGTGAATGACTCTAGTTGTTAATACTGTAGTTCTTAAGTGAATCTGAATTCCCCATTGAATTGCTTATCAGAAGATGACAAAAGATCTATGACTCTGACATAGTGCAACCATCATAAATACAAGCCAAATATTTGCATTTTGATTACATGATGATGGGCATGTTGCAATAGTTCTGTGAAAAACTGTTTAAGTCACTTTTTCAGTATTGTTATAACTTCAAGCAATCACTAAATAAATGTAAGTTGAGCACTACCTGCATTTCACTGAATTTTTCTATCAGAAGTAATAATTATCTGACATTTCTCACCACCGCTGGTAAGAAATCCTTTTCTCTTTTTTCCTTTCTTCTTTTCTTGTAATGTACTTCTGTCTCATGAACATGAATTTGGGGCAACTCAAGGAGACATGACAAGACAAGTAGCCTGGCGTGCTGTGCTCCATGGGTTGTGAAGAATCAGACTAGAGTTACAACTGAACAACAACTGCTATTTCACTACTATTTTGTACACTAAATGACACTCCAGCCAACAGGGACATTCTGAATGAGGTTTAACAAGTCCCACACCTACAAACATGTGCATTCATGTAACTATAGAAATGGAAAATATGCAGAGAAAATTCAACAGAATAGCTTTTTTTTTAATGTGAATGCGAAGATGGTGGTATGAATGGAAGACACATAACCCAAAAGGAAAAATCTCTGACTTTTTAAGACAATAAATAAATAAATATAAATTTTGGCTGCAATATAGCAGCAGATCTTACTGATCCATACATTTTTAATCATCAATGCCAAAGCACCATATGCCTTAAGCTGCCTTGTGGGTACATATAGTTGGAAGAATAATAACCTAAATGAAAAGTTACAGGAAATTTGAACTGAAACCTAAGTAATGTTCAAAACATTTTCTCTGGAAATCCACTTAAACCACTGAATATTTTGTTTTCAAACAATTATTTTATAACAATGCATTTGAAGTTTTGGCACTACAGAGGCTGTGTAAAGTGATTACTTTCCTTTTCCTACTTCCTTGGCAGAAATATGTTCTTGCTTATCTCACTCCATGTGTTTGTGGCTCATGCAGATGCACTGCTCCTTTTCAGTCTGCTTTAATCATATGTATTGTATACATGTTTCTTCCACACAGAGATATACCCAGTGTGATGACCTGTAGTCTCTCAAAATAACCCCAAACCCAAAACATATATTAAAGCCTGGTAAAGCCTTCAACTTAACTTCACTGTTTTATTAGGCACAGTTTAAAGTCACAAAAGTAAATAATGAGACAAACAGAAAACCAAAACAAATGCATTGATGAGAGTTCCGAAGCAAGCTAAGGTAACTAATCATAAACTCCAGGAAAATAACCGAGAAAAGTCCATGGGAAGAATACCAGCAAAGATAAACCTCTTTCAAGGTAAACACTAAATTGACTCCTGCAAATTCTTACTGCGCAGTTGCAAACTTATATACATAGCTCCCATCTGCAAGCCACGAGGAGGATCATGGTAATCTCCTCTTGAGTAGATCTTGCTTTTCCCTGGTCCTCTCCTCCCTGCATGACCTGCATGGATAGGGAATAGGCCTGGATCCTCCTCTGACTGCTCAGCTGGCTTCTGCCCTTCCCCAGCCTTTTCCCCGACCTCTGGAGCCACATCCCACTCCCTGTTAGTTGTTCCTCCTCTTCCTCAGAATCAGTCTCCACCAGGGGCATGACACTATCCCCCCCCGCAGGGCCCCCTCCCCCGGGACCAGGCAGATGAGGACATTGAGGAACCCAAGCGTGAAAATCCTGGACCAAATGAGGAGCATGAACATCAGTGGCATCGACCCAGGTGAAGTCCTCTAGTCCATAACCTTTCCATGCCACCAAATACTGAAATCGGCCCTGCAGCTGGCGTGAATCTCGGATGCTATCCACTTTGTACTCCTGCTCTCCCAGAGGGGCTACTGGCAGTGATGGAGTCAGTCTATGCGTATTGTCAGGCAAGGCAGGGACTAACAGGGAACAATAAAAAACAGGATGGATATGCATGGTCCACGTCAGGGAGAAACGATAAGCCACAGGATTGAACACCGCCTCGACCAGAAAATGGTGATCAAGCTTTTTTGATTGTTGCATCATTGATAAATATCGAGTAGAGAGCCAAACCCGATCACCAACCACTAAAGGTGGAACATCATGACAATGTCAGTCTGCAAACCATTTATAGTCTTCCTTGGCTCTCTCTAATTGATCGTGAACCATGTGGCGCATGGCTTTTAACTCCTGCAAAAATGTATCCACTGCCGGAACTGGGGAATCAGACGGGACTAAAGGGAAAAGTCGTGGATGAAACCTGTAGTTAGCAAAGAAAGGGGACACACAGGTGGATGCATGCTGAGCATTGTTATAAGTGAATTCTGCCACCAGAAGCACTTCAACCCAATTGTCTTGTTGAGTATTGCTGAAACAGAGGCAGTACTGCTCCAAAATAGCATTCACTCTCTCTGTCCCCTGATCAGTTTCGGGGTGATGAGCAGATAACAGGTTCCACAGGTTCCTTGGTGGCCACAAACTGCTTCAATGGAATCACCGTCCAAGGCAAGATCTTATCCTCCCTTCGGGGGCTTCCAAGATAGGGCATCAGCGCATTGATTCCCTCCACTCAGAACATAGGTCAACCGGAAATCGAATTGAGCAAAGAATAAGTACCATCTCACCTGATGCTGGTTCAATGTCCGAGCTGTACGTAGGTGTTCCAAATTGCGATGATCCATCCGAACCTCGATTTGGTGATGAGCCCCCTCCAGGTGCTGCCACCATGTCTCAAAAGCGACCTTAACCACCAATAGCTCCTTGTCCCAAATCATATAATTGCGCTCTGGAGCCAACAACCTCCAGGAATAATAAGTGCACAGGAACAAGGTGCCTGTGGGAGCATAGGCCTGGAAGAGCACCACACCAACAGCCATATCGGAAGCATCTGTTTCAACCACAAATGGCTGGCCTGGATCAGGGTGTTTGAGGATAGGCTCAGAAGCAAAGGTGACTTTCAATGCCTTGAAAGCTGCCTGCTCCTCAGCACCCCAAAGGCACTTCCACCAAAGTCGCCATCTTGCTGGAAACAGATATGGTCTCTGTCCGTTGTTGCGCCCATCACTGCTGAAGTCTAGCATCAATACGAAGACACAAATGCATGAGCTCCTGAAGGGTGTGAGGGCATTCAGTGCGTGCCAACTCATCCAGGAGCTCTGACGACAAACCCTCCTGGAACTGGTTTGATAGTGCTGCCTCATTCCATTGTACATTCTGAGCAACCACCCGAAAACTAGCGATATAATCCATGAGTGAGCCACGCTCCTGCTTCAACTCTCTCAAACGTCTGTTTGCTGTTTGGCTTAGAACAGGGTCCTCAAAATGGCCTGAAACTGACAGCAAAACTCGGCGTAATTGTCCAACACCTGGTAGGGCTGGGTCAGCAGAGGCGTCGCCCAACATGCTGCAGAGCCTGACAACAAACTAATCAAAACCCCCACTTTATCCCGGTCAGTGGGAAAGTCCTCAGGCTGGTTTTTTTGAACACTTTTGTATCCTTCTATCAGTATGATCCAGTCATTGTTTCATCTCACAAAGTTTCTGTTATTCCAACTATATCATATCTATCTTCATGTATTAGTAGTTCGAGTTCACCCTATTTTTTCCCCAAATTTTGCACATCTGTATATAGGCACTATCTTTATCTCTGATGCTGGGTATGCTTCCTATGTTTCTTATTTGGTGTTTGAGTTTGTCTTCTTTACCATCCCTCTTTATTTCATTATTTGACTTGCTTTCTAGGGGTTTCTGCTTGGAATTAGGTCCTGGAGATCCTAAAGATTGGTCATCCTCTCCCCTAAATTTTAGTTTTAAGCCCTCTTAATAAGTTGAGCCAGTCATTTTCTGAAAATATTATTCCCATCTCTTGCCAAAAGCCTATCATGGACCAGGAATCCAAAGATTTTTTGGTGACACCAACTCTTTAGCCCAGGGGTCGCCAATCTTTTGGACATCAGCGACTACCAAACTCATAATTTTAGATACGAGGGACCACTAACTGATTCTGTGGGCATGGCCTAATTTGTGGCTGTGGCTTGATGGACATGTGACTGGCTGGGCATGGCTTGTATGTAAATATTGTAAATATTTATATAAATATTGTATTTTTTATAAAAAAGAGAAACTTTTACCCAAAATCAGGCAAAGCAGGTAGGCAGATTGAGTTGCTCACAGAATCATAGATTCATTCAGAAATCTATCTATTTGCCATTGGCTAGCTCAGTCTGTCACATAAAATTTGCTTGCAAAGCAAACTCATAAAATTTGCTAGCAAACTCACAAAATTAACTCACAACACACCATGTATGTAAATATTGATTTTTTTATTTAAAAAAGAGCAACTTTTACCCAAAATCAGGCAAAGCAGGCAGATTGAGTTGCTCACAGAATCATTCAGTGATCTATCTATCTGCCATCAGCTAGCTCAGTCTCTCAAGTTTGCTTGCTGTGAGTCTGCACTTTGCTTGCAAGCAAACCTTCAGTCCTAAGGGAGGTTGCTTAGCTAGAAATCAAGAAATCCAACCATTTCCTGCTTCCTAGCTAATCTAAATCTCCTGACACAGCAGAACAGATGATGGTCAGAAAAAGGAAAAATAGCAACTTAGTAGCCAAGTTTGCCGGGTAAAGAGTGAGTGGGTGGGGAGGGTTCCCACAGGCCATGTGAGCTGAGCAGCCTTGTGTTTCTGCGCAGCCTGGATTAATTGTTTTGGGGGGGGGTGCTCTAGAGGTAAGATTTTTCTTTAGCCCACCAAAATGTTCTCATGGCCCACCAGTGGGCCGTGGCCCACCGGTAGGTGACCGCTGCTTTAGCCAGTGGTTCATTTCTAGAATTCTTTGTTCTTTTACTGGATGTTGTCCTTTCATTGGCAGTACAGATGAAAAAACTACTTGTGCATCTAAGTCCCTGACTTTCTTGCCTAGTTGTTCATAATCATTCAATATTGTTTTCAAGTCCTTTTTTATGTCATTCGTCCCTACATGTAGTTATAGAAAGGGGTAGTAGTCTGTGGGTTTTATTATTTTGGTTAAATACTCAACCACATCATTGATTTTAGTTCCAGGGAGACAATATACCTCTCTGGTTGGACTGTTTGATCTACAGGTGGCGGGTTCTGTTCCCCTGAGAATTGAATCTCCTATCACCAGCACTCACCTTTTTTTTCCTAGGAAGGTTTGGGTCGGTTTTCTATCTATCACTGAAGCATTTGATGGTGTAACTTTTTAAGCGACATTTGATGGTGTTTCTTTTCTATGCGTTTGCATGTTTTCCTCTAGTGAGAGTGCATGAAATGTATTGCTTAGCACCAGTGGGGCTGCATCAGAGTGGGTTTGACAGGAGTTTTGTACTAGGTTTGTGTTTTTTTCTATGAGTGACATGTTTCCATCTGCCTTCTTCCTCTAAGGGGCCAATTCTTTTAGAAGTTGTTCAATCAATATTATTTTCAATTTGGGCATATTCTTTTTGCAAGGTTTGGGGTTTATCATTTTGTGGGTTGAGTTTCAGAGTGGTTAGAGTTTCCTCTAGATCTTTTACTTTTTTTCTAGTAACTTGATTAGTTTACATTAGGGGGCGTGCATAAGCACACCAACGTGCCTACCATCCCTGTCCTATTGTTTCTTTTATTTTTCTTATATGTATCCATTTCATGTATTCATAACTATGTTTATACTTATACCTATTATCTTGTAAGCAATTGACAAATCAAATAAATAAATACATACATACATTTGGTACCTACATAGTCTGTGTCTGTACTGCTCCCTCTGAGATGCAAATGTTTCAAATGCTACTAAGATTTCATAGAGCTTTGATAATCTAGTTCTTCTCCTATTGCATTGGGTCATGATCAGAGGTGGTATTCAGTAGGTTCTGATCAGTCCTGGACAACCAGTAGCAGAAATTTTGAGTAGTTCGAAGAATCAGCAAATACCACCTCTGACTGGAGATTTTACAGTATTCTACCCCTGCCACGCCCACCAAGCCACACCCAGAGAACCGGCATTAAAAAATTTGAATCCCACTACTGGTCAGGATATTCTTTGCTGTTAGGAAAAGATGTAATTGTGGTTTGCAGCTTTGCTTGTGTGTATAGCAGGGGTGAAATTCAATCACTTCGGCCCATCTTGGGAGAGATGGTAGGGACAATTTGAATTGGTAAAAACAGTCACACCCACAGAGTCGGTAGGGAAAAATTTTTGAATTTCACCCCTGGTGTATAGGTTATGGTTTTTATAATGGTTTTAAACTTTTAAACACCATTCAGGGTATAAATTATAAATAGGATTGTTTTATAAATTTAAATGATCAGATCACATATGTAGACAGATATATAAGTGGCATGTTTCATTTTTGATATCCCTTGTCCAGTATGACTATCCTCTGTGATAAAAATATCTGTTTATATCAGATGTTTTATCAGATATTCACTATAATGTACAAATATTGTGACTAAAACACAGCTTTTATATGGCCCTAAGAACTTTTTATTATCTTTTTCTATTATCTTGTCCTATCATTGGCAAAATCTCGGCAAGTTCCTGTATTTCTTCAAGTATTCATTTATGGATTGAAAAAAATGATTCCATCTGACTTATTCAGGTTACAAAAGGCAAACACTAGAATTGACAAGTTGCCAGCAGAATGATGCTTCCAAAGCTGCCAAAATTGTTCACAAAATATTTGTGAAATAGGGTAGGATTATGAAGTTCATGAAAAGTGCTAAGTTTAAAGCATGATATAATGGGCAATCAAGATGCTAAACCCATCTTCCCTTGTTTTTGCTATTAATTTTTTTAAAGATTGCCCAAGGCTTCAGGCTTAAATACTAAATAAGTCACTTAAGTATCAGACTTTTCTTTCAGCTGCCTCTTGTGATGCACTTTGTTTTATTAACTCAGGGAAAATCAGACTATGAAAAAATACTTAGTGCTTTAGGGAATGCTAAAAATCATCAATAATCTAGGTAGGGGATGGCCATTAAGAAGAGAACCCCAGGCTAATGTGCACATTCAGGTTTCCAAGGCAACCTGCTACTGAAAATTTACATTCAGTTAAGCAGAGTACAAGACCTACCCTCTAAACACAGCACTTGTAATGGGAATGAGTATTAAGTGTCTCAAACAACCAAACAACTAATCTCAATAACTATGCAAACACTACCACTTGCAGGCTTTAATGATTTTAATGAGACCAAGGAACTTCGGTTTGTTTCATCATAGTTTATGAGTAAGCCAGGAATTCACAGCTAAAACTGAGAAAATCAAACCATAGTTTTGTGTACATTTAATCCAATCAACCTTTCCCTCTGGAAGGTCAATAGAAATTGGAATAATGAGCAAATTAAACAAAGATTCCTTCTAATCTGCATGTAGGAATGATTAATGATATTTTGCATATTAGTTATTTTTGTCAAGAAAGTAGATGCTAATGTACATCTGGTTTCAGACTCGATTAAGTCTGGAAAAACTGGGTCCACATATATGAACAGAGTGTTGTATAAGGCTCAGATATTACCCAAGTGAAGGAATTGAGCAGGTTAAGGATTTTGAATATACATATTTTTATAGTGTTCTGAGATTAAGTTTATGGATCATACAATAGTTGGACTATCTTTCAGAGATAGATAAGATAGCCATATAAATCAAATTAATCAAGTAAAAATGAAATACATATATGAGTCTTTCTTTACTTTATGTATTTATTATCTGTCTATCTGCCTGCCTGCCTGCTTGTCTAATCTATCATCTATTTTACAAACAACCAAGATATCAGGTAATTAATAATATAAAATGATAATTTCTAAAGCAATTGCAAATTACTGAAAATAAGAATCATAACATCAAAGGAACAGTATATCCAACATGTAGAAGAAACCCTTTAGAATAAATTACTGTTTTATGTGTTACCCTAAAAAGTTCCTCATTCTTATGCCTTCTTGATGATGCCACAAGAAACTGTTTAGGGTAGATTGGAAGCCATAAAAATTGATAAAGAAGGAATGAGTTCTTGTTCCTGTCAAAAGAAAATTTTGTGCTCTGTCTTTAAATTTTGAGTATTATTGCATATGATACTTTGTCTACACTTATCAGCTTGAGATCTTCATTCTTAAGAATAGTAAATAAGTATTGAACCATAATAATGATTTCCCAATGAAGTACTATCCTGACATAATTGTGACATTTACATGCTCCATGAAGTTTGATATCTATGCCAGAATGGTGTCATCAGAAGGGTGAGAAGAAGAGTGCCTCCCCATAAATAATATAGTGATATATTAGTAATATAGGCTACAGGGCTGAGGACTAGTGGCTGAAGCAACAAGGCCCTGAAACTACATGACTAGTGGAAGAAAAGTAATATACTTATCATGATTATACAAAGACTGAAAATATCTGCTATAAATATCTGCTACAAAGACTACAAACAAAAAATGATATGCTATTTCAAATAAAATTCAACAAAATGATATCTTAAAATAATGAACCAATTCTTGAAAGAACATACTCCCAAATCATTAATAAAAATTAAAGTTATAATATGATCTAATGTATTTACAGAAGTAGAAATGGAACAACTGAAAAGTCTACTCAGGGCAAGAAAATTGATGTCTGGCCAGAAGTATCACAGAATATAGAAGTAAACCAGGAGGAGTTGGTAGAGCAAGCCAGCAAAGCTATTGAATCACTTTTATTTCCAAGTCAGTCATCCTTTCTTCTGTCTTCTCTCTAGAAAGAACAAAGCCCTATAACTAATTTTTAAAAATGAATTGAAACAGGGAATAAGTGATCATTTGAAATAGTATAGAAACAACAGAACAATGTTACCCACATTGACGTGTATTACAAATAACTAGCACAAGTATTAAAAGATGTCAATACTGCAATATCAAATATAAGTGTCAACTCACTGCAAGAATTAAACCAATCCAATTACAGTACAACTGCAGTTATTACATTATACCTTGGATGCCAAATTATCAAACAAGATAAAATCCAAACAGTATATAACTGTTTGAAAGATCAGGTTGGAAAACAAAAGTATGGTAAGCAGGTTAGAACTGATGAAAGAATAGAAATCAAAGAAGACTAAAGAATATTTGATCAAGAAATATCTTAGAAACGAGTATGATTGGGAGTTCTGGTTTGCAGCGCTTCAGGGCAGGCAGGAATCTGTGATCGTGCGCAGTTTCTGCCTGCGCTCGCCGCTGGAGTGCCCCGAGCCAGCCGGCTTTGGGGCTAAGCCACCCTGTAGAGGTGATGAAGTCAGGGGAGACCTGACAGGGTTGAGGGGAGCTGTACCTCTCCTCCTCAGCTGGCTAAACTCCCTTTTCTGAAGGCGGTAAGAGCGGCAGTCAGAAATGGCTGCCTCAAAGAAGCACTCAGCCAGAAAAGAAAGTGCAGGAGGAAGTTAAGAAGTGAAAGTTTTTGGCTGACCGGGACAAAAAGCAACAACTAAGGTATCCTGGAATTTAAACTTTGCAAAAGATACATCGCTCCCAAAGAAGAGTCAGAAGCAGCGAACGAAAGTGAAAAGGGAAAGTTTTTTTTCTACTCTCCTTCCTAACGTTGACAGCAAACAGAAATGAATGAAAAATCAGAAAAACCCGCTTTGGCATCAATAGGTAATTAAACTGGATAATTAAATGTCAAGGGGATAATAAGGATTTCTGAACACTAAAAAAAAAAAACTTTTTTTCTTGCTGTAAGTGGGAAGGGAGAGGAAAAGAATAAGAGCAGGATTCAGAAGGAGGAGACTGCCTAAAACTTAAAAAAAATCTGATTAAATGCTAACAAGACTTCTAAAAGATACATTTTAACTGGAATTTTGTAACTAAACAGTAACCCCAGGAAAAGAAAGTGAAAAAAGAAGAAAGTGTTAAAAGAAACAGCTTGTGTGTATTTGGATTGTTTGGTGACTTTGGGACTTTTGGAAATTATATTTGAATGACTAAAAATACTTGGGTGGTTGTTTGAAAATTTTTTTTTTACAATGGCATCATTTGTGGATGAACTGAAAATGGAATTTAAAAAATACAAAGAAGAGGAACAAGAAGGGAAGGGCTCTCTTGGCTCTCTTTTTCAATTCTTAGAAATGGCGATCTGTACCTATGAGAAACTACAAGAAAGGACTGCACAACAAGAGGATTGGGACAAAGAAGAAGCCATCTTTAACGAACAAGTAACTTTACTTGGGGAAGAAAGGGGAAAGGAAGAAAAGAAAATGGAGACTTTAAGATCTAAAAAAACAACCAAAAAAGGGAAAAATAAGGAGAAAAGTGGATATAATGTTAGAAAACAACAGAAAGGGGGAATACAGAAGAGGGAAATGGAGGTGGAGAGACAAAGGGGTAAAAAGGGCAGAGAGAAGAAGCAAGGGAGGAAGGAAGGGATGAGAAGCTTCAAAGGTGTGGAGCAAGATGTAAAGAAAGAGGACTTATTTAGAGATAATGGGTAAAAACAACTAAAAAAGTGATTCTGTAAAGGTACATAAGATTGTATTGTTATATTTGTATTAGAAATAATGTTAGAAAATTGGAAACAACATGTGATTAAAAAGTGGGATAAAATAGTCAGTGTAATTCAGTGAAACTTTTGTGAACGAAAGGAAGGAAATGAAATAAATGAGAGAATTGAATTAGGAAGGAATGGGAACATTTTAATGACACAATGTTTTAAAATATAAGTGAAGTGGGGGGGAAATAATTATGGAAAGTTTATAAGTGTTCCCATAGAAGTATGCTACTTATTTGAAAAGTAATGTGTAAAATGTTTAAGATTTAAATGAATATTAATATTAATGATAGATTTGAATTGGTATGGATTGTTATTTTAATTATATTATATATTTATAATTTTTTCTCTTTTTAAAATATAGTGTGTAACTTTAGAATGTACTAAGCAGAATCCAAATGGAAGTTATGTATTACACTAAGTGTTATAAATTTAGGGGAAAGAGGTAAAGGTGTCATACTCCAATCAGTGATTACAGGAGAAATTTTGTTTAAAGAGAAAAGATAATAGACAGCTGGAAACAGGACAAAGAATATAAGCATAATGATCTGAACTGAGATGAGATAAATAAAATAAAACTAAGAAAGTTAAAAGAAGGGAGAAGCTATATAGAAAATGTAGAATGGCAATAAGATATGGAATGGTATATAAAATGAGCATGAATTTGAATTTATGTCTGTATGAAGAGATGTAACCCGGGATCAAGCTGCTTTCAAAAAAGATGTTTTATGTTTTGTTTGTTTGTGTTTGTTTTTGAAAATCAATAAAAATTGTTAAAAAAAAGAAAAGAAACGAGTATGATTGAGGAAGCTCCCTCGGCTTCTTCAACTTTTTTTTATCTTCTTAATTGTTTTAAATTCTGTTTTCAACTCTGTTTTTAATTATAAAAAATTATACCACTGTATGCTTTTATTTGTAAACTGCCCACAGTCACTCTAATGAGATGGTGGTATAGGGGAAGGAAGGAAGGATGGATGGAAGGAAGGAAGGAATATTTTTTTTTATGATCACTCCAACTTTTCCACAAGGAAATTCAATGGAGAAGACATCCCACTCCCACTGCCACTGATTTTTCTTTTTGTCTGTATTTCTCTCTTTAGTAAATATCTAAAGGTAAGTAAATATCTCTGAAACACAGGTGTATATGTTGTTTAGTTGATTATAATAGTCTATCAATTCAGTGTCCATTGCCCTGGACCAGTACATTAAACTCAATGATAGGAACATACAGTTACAGAAAATTTAGTAAAAATGATGATTAGTCACAAAGTGGATTTTTATTGGCAGTGTTGCAGGTTTTTCAGAAATAAGCTTTTCTTTGTACAATATCTTTTCTTTCAACTTTGGGTGAAAATATCAGGGAAAAAAATCCACAAGAACAGACTTTCACACTAAAACTTGGCAATTTGCTTCAAGACCCATCTGTCCTATTTTCATTTCTATGAGAATAAAATTATTCTGAGCTGATTTCAAATTCTTTGGCAAAGATTCAGGGGTTGCCTTTGGGAAGGCTGTAGTCCAAGCTTTTTTATCCATCAATTTCATATATAGTTGGGGGAGGGGAAATAAAAATAGATCAGAAGAGCAATTGTAAAAATGAATGCAAATGCACTGATTTTAAGGGGTAACCACATAATTTTACACCATATGGTCACCTGCACTTTAGGATTGAAACCAATTATTTCATTAGTTGGAATCTATCTCAAAAAAAAAAACCCTGTACTCTATAAATGATCTAATCAATGTTGGGAAGAATTATCAAAATGAAATTTTTATTGGTCCTTTCTGAATTGAATAATTTCTACTTGTGTGTATTGGCATATGTGTTTACTTTTGCACCAAAGGCAGCAGTACTGTTCAAAAACTACTTATCTTTTTATAGAAAGTAGGACAGAGGCAGAAGGAAACAAGGCATTAAATGTACCCCTCTGTCCCTAAGGGAACAAAGTTACTGTCAAATCTATAACCATTATAAATGCCTAGTTTATTTCCATTCAGTTAATGGTCTTAAGTTAATGGTCTTAAGAGACTTGCCTGGTGCCTTGAACCTGAAATTCACAATTCACAACAGCATCTGAGTGGGATACAAAGGCTGTACATGTATGTCTTTGCAAAATGCTCTATCTCTACTCCTAAGACAATACGGTATTGCTGCTATACAATTTTCGCATTAATGAAAACTCTAGACCCATAAACTGTATAATGGATGCTGGGAGGAAAAAGGATTATCTTAATTCAGTGCCAGTTTGTAGATGATACTAAAGATCAGGGCAAAATTAGGGTTGAGTAAATTTGTAAGAAAGCTAAGCGAGAAATAGAAACCTAAACAGGAATTTATACTCCCCACCACCTCATTTACACAACACTAGAATGTAACACCTCCAGCTCTCTTCCCAGGCTTACCCCCTCCTCCCCTTGTTACTTATGGCAGCCAACAGATGCAAAGCAATAGTAGAAGATCTTGAAGGCTGACAGTTCAGTTTAATTTGGAATGTGAAGCTAGTCCAAATCTAGCCTATGTTATTGCTACTTCTACTTATATATTATTGCTATATGTCTAGTTTTCTGCTGAGTGTATAAAATTGCAAGAAAATCCATATTTGTGTTATGTTATTATGTTATGTTATTATGTCATGTTATTCCATAACACAAATATTTTTGGAGCATATTTTTGCAGCCTACTCTAATAAATAAAACTGCATGCAGTTTCATGCAGAGTATTTTAACATTTCTAAACATATATTTTTCAGCACGTATCTTTTCATAGAACACACTTATTAGGAGAAAGCTTTTTCAAGAATATACTTTTCATATTCATTTTTTCCAAATTCATGTCATTTTATGCATACATTTTTTTTTTATCCAAGACTGATGAATGATGATAAGTTCTGGACACTGTTGCCATTAAGACTAGGTGGCACACATATGAATATAATAGAACCTGCCAATTACATTCATAACCTGAGGATTCATTTGATTGAATCATGTTAAATGAACGTGATAACTGCTGGACGTTAACTGCACACGATGTATCTCAGGATGGGGAAGAGCATGCAGGCCCTGGTGCTGGATCAGGCCACCCCACTGAGATACTTAATGTTTCCTTGGGGTCCCCACAATTGCTTCCCATTGTTATCCTGCTCTGCCCTGTCCACAGACTGGGCCTGTTTTGCTAGTGTCCTGGATTCTACTTACTCCTTCCCACCCTATTTCCCATGACTTTATTCCACTGGAAGAAAAGTCGAATTGTTTTATTCAGATGATAGAACGTGGAATCTAAGGAAAAAAAATTGCCAGCTTCTGAGTAAAAGACTTTGACTTCAGGCCATGTGGCCACCAGGTTTCTGCTAATAGAAAAGGCCTGGGTTAGGGTTCAGCAGCCTCTGCTTCAGGACAGCTTCAACAATTGGGACATCTGCAGCAGGATCCAATCAATGAGCTTGCTTTCTTTGTCTCATTGGGCTGAACTACAAGCACCTCATTGATTGGCTGCCATGCCACAATCCCTGAAGCTGCTCATTTGAACTAGCCAGTTAGGAGCAAGCAGGAGGTTACTTGGTGCTGGCCAGACCCTCATGGCATAGGAGCTGAAGTCTTTTATTCAAATGGGGTGAAGCTGTTTTCCTCACATATCACATTCTTACAGATTCATTTGCTTCTGAATAAAACACTTCAGCTTCTCTGCCACATGGGTCAGCTTCTTTTGGAGCTCTTTGAATAAGTAGAGTAAAGCCATGGGAAATGGGATGAGGAGTAGTAGATGTAATCTGGAATACCAGCAAAGTAGGCTCAGTGCCTGTGGACACTTGATGAAGCAGAATAGGAGGGGAAATAGGTAGCGGCATGTTGCAGCATTGGTCGGTCATAAGGGGGAATGACCACTGTGTACTGCTGCAACATGCATAACTTTGGGACTGTAAATACTTTTTTTGAGGGGGTTGTAATTGTACTGTTATAATTTGAAGAATACCTATATGGATTCTTAATTCAAGAAGCATAGATTAGATAATTTATAGAGAAATTAATGCAAAGGCTATTTTACAAATGACTCCAATCAACAGTTCATTCAGGCTCAGGGAAAACCAGATTAGGTAGCATTCAAACAATTAGCAATTGTAATTTTGTTTTTTGTTTAAAAAAAACCCTTGACATTTTCCGAGTATATTTGTTGTATCTACCCATGAAGTGAGCTGATCAGAAGATATATATTTAGTGCAGTAACTACATAAGTTCTTCTACAGCCTAATTCTAAGAAGATTGAAATATTAGCTTTATTTTTGTTATCAAAGGTCTTTTCACAGCCTTGGTACATATGCACTTTACTGGCAATTGTGAGACAGTAAATACATCAAATCAAAGCAGAACAAGTTTTCTTTGTTGTGCCAACAGAAAGTGATTTCTCCTTTGCTTTGTTTATTTATTATTTATTTCTTTATTTGATTTATTATTTCTCCATCTTTATTATTTTTTAAAAATAACTCAAGACAGCAAACATATCCAACACCTTCCTCCTCCTATTTTCCCCACAACCACATATTGTCTCCAAGTCACCCAGTTGACTTCCATAGAAAAGGAGGGATTTAAACCTATGGTCTCTTGCTTTCTAGATTGGTACTTTAATTACTAGATGAAATTGGCTTACTTTGTTCCTGATGCCAAGAAGGGCACTGGACTAGGTATTCTGGGAGCTGCAAAACTGGGGCTAGAATTGCTTTGTCTGTTCTGCCTTAAATAAATGCAGGATATCTTACTTGTTTATATGGATAAGGATTTCCTTAAGAAGGAACCTGTTGTCCTAACTCTAGCCTATCTTCCTTTCTAGTAGCAGGGAAAAAAAAGTTCACTGTTTCATGGAGTCTTCCTAGTCTATTTGCTGGAAAGTTCCTTATTCCACATATAGTTGATAATGCCAACAACGAAGCCAGACTTAATTCCTTCCATCACTTTGCAAGTTGTATATGGAAGGTGGGTAGAGCAGTAGAAATTCCTCTATTGAAAGACAACTTTTAAGACTTTCTCAAGCATATGAGTTTTGTTACAAATGTAAAATATAACAAAAAATATACTAACATTTGCACTATTTTTGTACTTTCTTGCTAATATCCTCTTTTCTAAGGCTGTAATGATAATCACTGCAGTATAGGGATACATTCATATGATACTTGAGGAGCTGCCTTGTTAATTTCTACAAGTAATGGACTGGACATTCATTCAGAATAGATGGAAAAGAAAAATGTATGATACATCTGGCTATTACCTTCTGGTCATGATTTTTTTGTCATGTGAAAGCATGCACATCAGAAATAACAAAAGCTATGTTGAATGAACCAGACCATTTTCTTTTTTGTTTCAAATAAAACCACCATCACAACAAAAAAACAATTTAAAAAATGACTCACTCAAGTATTTCTTAATACTTCATAATTACTTAAAAGTATTTATGCACATATTTCACCTATACTAACAAATGCTTTTTCCATAGAGAATTCTTGAATTTTCATCTGCATCTGAGGTCATACTAAAGCAACTGATGGTGTTAAACTTCTTAGATTGCTAAGAAAAATAAAATGTAAATCATTTTTCTTTTCCTTTTAATATTTATATACCTGTTAAATTGTATTATTTTTATATAGCACATTTCATATGTTTAGTAATGAAGCCATTGAGATTTTGTATATGAATCATTCTGGTCTTGTTTTGTTGCTTTATATAAGTAATGGATTTCTTACCCATAGATTAATAAGCAATGAAACCAAGTTAAAAAAGAAAATGCAGTACAAAGTACACGATTAGTCATATTTTTTGTTCATGCCAATAAGCATATCTGCATGTGGGTTTGATTAGTGCAGCATACAATTTTTCTGTAGAGATTAATAGGAAATTGGAACCCTCTTATAAAATATTACACTTGTGTAATGGATTAGTTAACTTACCTCTGATTTGTGGAATAAAAAAACTGCGTTAAAAAGGAAACATAGAAACATTGTGTGTTAAAATAAATGAACTACAGATTAGCAATCATTGTGAACATAAACAGATGAAGATATTTTAATACAGAAAGCAAAAACTGTAAATAAATAAATAACCCCCTGTGTATTGGTGCATTGGTAGACTAACATAGTAGACTCCATAGAACAGCCTACATCTTTCATTGATTTATAATATACATTTAATTCATTTAATAATAGATCTATCAGTACTCTCCACAAAAGCAGCTGCACAAAACAACAAAACATCTAACCTTGTTTTCTTTCCTAGAACTAAGCATAAGATAAAGCCCTTTTTATACAAAGTAGTCAAGTTTGTATCAGTTTCATCTCAGTATTAAGCTAAGAATATATAAAAACTGAGAATTTTATGCCTTTTAAAGAAACCATGCCAGCAACACTCTCTCCGTTTATTCCACAAATACTCCTGCCAGTAGATGGTTTCAAGTAATATGTAATTCAGGGCATAAATTCAGTTGCTGAGTTGCCATGTACATATATGTACATGACACTTGATCTAACTATTCTTCTGTTCAGTTATTTTTCTTTTGGGAGAAAAAAAACACCTCTCAACAACAGAGCATTCAAGACAAGAACAACATGGTGTAATTAATTATATGATCTGAGCAATAGATCTTTTAGAACTTATTCAAGTATTGTGACTTCTTTAAATTATAATTATTCGCTGTGCTTTGTAAACCATATAATTATGGAGATATACATAAGTGCCTGTATTGGCTGAGGGATATGGAATGAGCACAGATGACATCTTATCAAGTCTTTTTGTAAAAGAGACATGCTGCAGGCCTCAACTATCTCTGGATTTTTTTTATCATGAAAAGGAGTTTAGAACAAAAATAAAGTAGCCTAGGAGTATGTTCTTACATGTTCAGGTTTGTAGACTTGTCATCAGCTTGCTTAGTGAGGAATTCAAAGTTAAAATAGAGTATCACATCAAGTCTGGACCATGATAAATGTCTATTTGAATAGAAAGTATATTGCTTAAGTTTAACATTTCTTTCTCTCCATATGTCTTTTAGAGTTAATTCCTCTGTCATTTTAAAAAAAGATTTAGGAAGAGTTTTTCTATTATACTTTGCTGCTGTTGCAATATAATCAAGTTTATTATCCACAATTCCATTAAAGTCTCCCATCATAATTATATTAGCATAGTCCAATATAGTTTCTATACTTTCTATTCAAATAGACATTTATCATGGTCCAGACTTGATATGATTTGGATATCAACAGACTTAATATCTAGTGTTCAAGAAGTAAATATTGAAACAAATACTTGGGCGGATCATAATCCATTGACAATTAAATGGAAGGGACAAAAAAAAAGATCGAGATGGACGTTAAACAATACTATTTTAAAGGAGAAAGAATTTACACAATGGATGGAGAAAGAACTGGCCTTTTTCTTTAAAGAAAATAGAAAAGAAGACACTTCAATACAGAATGTTTGGGATACAATGAAGGCTTATGCCAGAGGCTTGATAATTGACTATACAAGAAAAAAGAATATCAGGAAAAGGCAAGCTTTCAAAGCCTTGGAGGATGAATATAAAAGACTCGAAAAAGAACTGCAGAAGATGCCACAGAAAAAAGATGTTAAATTGAAACTGGATATAACTAAACATAAAATGGACTTAATAGACAAAGAAGAACTGGCACAGAAAATTAGGAGTGCCAAACAGAATTATTTTGAAGATGCAAATAAGCCAGGTAGATGGCTAGCATATAAGCTGAGAAAAGAGAAAGAGTCGAGGAAAATATTGCAGTTAATAGATGACCAAGGTAAAACTTGTTATGGCAACAAAGAGAAAAAAGAAATTATTTATGACTTTTACAAACATTTGTATAAGAAAGAAGATATTGATGAGGAGAAAGTTAAACAATACTTGCAGAATGCAAATTTACCTAAGATACCTAAAGAGATTGAAGAAATGTTAGGAAGCAATATAACAATGATGGAGTTAAGCCAAGCATTTAAGAAACAAAATAATGGAAAGGCACCAGGTCCAGATGGGTTTCCTGTAGAATTTTATAAAACCTTTCAAGAATCATTGTGTATTCCACTGTTAGAAGTTATGAATGAAGTTATGCTAAAAAAGATAATACCTAAAACATGGTCAGAGGCTTATATTACACTTATTCCAAAAGAGGAGGCGGACCTACTTCAAATTAAGAATTATAGACCGATTTCCTTACTAAATGCAGATTATAAAATTTTTGCTTCAATATTAGCAGAAAGACTTAAAAAATATCTGAATAACTTTATCCACTCAGATCAAAATGGATTTTTGCCAAAACGACAAATTAGAGACAATATGAGAGTAATTCTGGACACCTTGGAATATTATGAGGCGCATCCTGAAAAGCAAATGGCTTTGATATTTCTAGATGCTCAAAAGGCATTTGATAACGTAAATTGGAGATTTATGTTACTTTTAATGGAACAGATGGGCTTTGCTAGAAGATTTATTCAAGCAATAGAAGCAATTTACAATGAACAAACAGCTAAGGTAATGATGGAGGGAGAACTCACAGATCCTATTAATATAAGAAAAGGCACAAGACAAGGTTGCCCTCTTTCTCCCTTGTTATTTGTATTGACTTTGGAAGTGTTGAATAGAAATATCAGAGAAGATAAAACTATAAAAGGAATGAAAATTAAAAAGGAAGAATTTAAATTACAAGCTTTTGCAAATGACCTAGTCTTTATTCTGGAAGACCCTATAGAAACAGCCTTGAAGCTGTTGGAAAAGATAGAGGCATATGGGGAGGTGGCCGGTCTGAAAATAAACAAAGATAAAACAAAGATTTTGTCAAAGAATATGTTGTTGAGACAAAGAGAAGAATTGGCAGAATTGCTAAAAATTCAAGTTACAAATAAGGTTAAGTATTTGGGGATATACTTGACATCAAGATGTAGTACATTAAAGGAGAACAATTATATTAAACTTAAACAACAGATAGCTCAAGACTTGAAAAAAATGGGAAAACCTACAATTGTCATTAATAGGAAGGATTTCAACAATTAAGATGAACATTCTACCCAGAATTTTATTTTTGTTTCAAACAATATCAATTAGGCTTGGAAAAGAATATTTTGAGGATTTAAATAAAATTGTTTTGAAGTATATATGGCAAGGCAAGAAAGCAAGGATAAAGTTAAAGCTTTTACAGGATGCTAGATTTAGAGGAGGGTTTGGCCTGCCTAATTGGGAGTTGTACTACCAAGCTGCAAATTTGATGTGGGTTAAAGAATGGATAACATTAAGGAAAACTAGATTGTTGACATTAGAAGGTCATGATTTGTTGTTGGGTTGGCATGCTTTTTTATGGTATAAGGGAACCAAAACACAGGGGTATTTTAGAAGACATTATATACGGGAGTCTCTGTGGTTAAATTGGGAGAAGACAAGAAAACAATGTTATCTGAAAATTCCAGTTTGGTTATCGACGATAGAAGCGTTTTCTTACCCTATAATTTATAAAAAGGAACAAACAGTTAGCTATGGGGAATTACTAGATGAAAAGGGTGAACTTAAATCGATGCAAAAATTAGAGGAACAAGGTATAAAGATGAATTGGTTTTCATATGTGCAAATACACTCAAGCTATGATGAAGATTCCAAAACAGAGGGATTTTATGATAAACAAACTGATTTAGATAAGATTTTGATGGGTACTGATGAAAAGGTGATTAAAAAACTATATGGTTACTTATTGGAAATTAAGTTGGAGGAAGAACAAGTTAAAGAAACTATGATTGCTTGGGGGAGGAATTTTGGCTATGGCATTGACTTAGAGAAATGGCAGAAATTATGGTTGCAAAATTATAAAATGACAATGTCTACAGCCTTTAAAGAAAATTTGTATAAGATGTTTTACAGGTGGCATTTTCCCCCGACGAGGATAGCAAGAATGTTCAAGAACAAATCCGAAAAATGCTGGAAATGTCATCAGAAACCTGGTTCATATTACCATATGTGGTGGACTTGTGAGGACGCTAGAAAATATTGGACTAAAATCCACATGTGGTTGGAAAAAATGACAAAGAAGCATATAGACTTGAAACCGGAGCTTTTTTTATTGGGAATTTTACCAGATGCTTATAGTAAAGAGCTGAAATATTTGATTGTAAATGTATTGACTGCGGCTAGGATTGTATTTGCAAAAAATTGGAAAAATGAGAAAATTCCATTGCAGGAAGAAGTCATAAAGAAAATATTGGAATGTGCTGAGATGAGTAGATTGACTTTTGAAATCAGAGAGCAAGAAGATAAACAATTTTATATAGTTTGGGATCTTTTCTATCAATGGTTGAATGATGAAATATAAAAATAGAAATGTTAGATAATAAGGAATAATATTGATTCTATTTTTCTTTTCTCTTTTTTGGTACTGGATATTATATTTATATAATATTTTTCTGTTTCTTTTTTTTTCTCTTATTTAGGATAGAATTGGCACGATTATATGATTTGTTTTAGAATAAATTACTTAAAATATAGTTATCTCACAAAGGCATGATCGTACAAAAGTCTAGTCAAATTTCTTTTTTTTAATAGTGATATTATGATTTATAAGTTTGTATTGACAATAAGAGTTATTATACAAGGTAATTGTAATTGTGACTATGAGATGAGTGCACAAAACTGATGAACCAACCGACTCACTGTTTGTATATAAATATGGGGGAGCTGATGTTTTTATGTTTTGTCTGTTTGTTTGTATGTCAAAAAACAATAAAAATCTTTGGAAAAAAAAAGTTAAAATAGAGTATCACAAGCAAGTAATAACAAATGGGCCCTTAGTTAGCTTTCATGGTCATTTAATTCTTACAATACTGAATTGCAATCTCTGTTAAACAAACATATCAAAAAGATTGTGTGAGATTTAGTTATATCAGATATAGCTGGATTTATTAGTTAGGTTTGTATTTTAAATTAATACAGCAATTTCAATTATTGGTTTCTTGTATAAACCAATAAGAATTTAGTGTCTCTCATTTTGCTGAATCAATCACTTTCTCATAAGTGGTCACATCTCCACATAAACTGTCAGATTGTGGGTAAGAAAGATGCAGGAAACTCAGTTCATCCAACTTCTCTTTATTCGTTCTTACAGAATTTAAGAACTGCAGCTACAGCAGCTCCTTTTACAGCAGAGCTGTCCGTGGCTTCAACCAGTGGCAGCTCTTTGAATTCCTGCTCCCAGGGAACAACCAATCAGAGGTGAGTATGCTAATATCTAACACCCCTCCACACGGGTCCGGTCCCATCCAATCCTTGTTAATAATCTTTAATGGATCTAGCCAAAATTAACTTTAAAAAATGTTTATGGTCAGAGAAATTCTTTTATTGCAGAAATGTAAACTTACATTATGTCTATGTTCTCTCTTAGGTACATCATTCTTCCAGGGGGAAGATGAGAAAGAGTTTCAAAACCAAAAGTAAGTATTTTTTATACCTGGTGGGAGGGGAATGTGCAGTGATGCATCATGGAACTTATGTGCTTAACATGAGGGACAGCAATATTAATGTTTTCTTATGTAATAAAGCAATTTGACATTTTACCTTAACAATCCTGTCCCGCCTAGTGTACATAATTGTGCAAATAGGTGGGGCTTTTGTGGCTGCGACTGGACTTGCGCAGCTCAGTCATTGGTTGGTCTTCGAGCTGTTTGGTTGGATTTATTGCGTCTCCTACTCTCTCCCTTGCAACCTCCTGGAACTTCTGGACGGAGCAACCATTTTGTTACCACTAGGGGCTGCCCTTTCAACTTCTCTGTGGACCTGTTCCTGCCTGGCCATGCTGACCCTCCATTGGATTTCAGGTACATGTCCACTTATTCTATTCAGTGCTATTGTTAATTGTTGAGGGTCTGCCTCGTTAATTGTTAGTGCCTGTTCTGTTTGGTTTTTTGATTTGGAGGGGTCTCCCTCTCTTTGCTATTTGTGTTGTTTTTTGTGTAGGGTCTCCCGCTTCATCTTTGCTCATGTCCAGTGTTTCTCTTTCCCCCCTTGTCCATCAGGCCCTCAGTTTGTCTGTGTCTCCTGAAACTTCACCCGTCAGTAGTTTCTACCCTATATGAGCGGGGTCTGGTTAGTTGGGCCACCCTCGTGGGTATCCATAGGGGTTCCCCTGTTAGATTTTTGCATATACTGGGTTGCCCACTTGGAATGTCCAGCATTTGCTGGATGAATCTGCTGGTGTGTCTGGGATGTGTTTGGGTGTAAAAGGGATGTAGTCTATCTAATGGTGACCTCAGCTTCCTTCCCATTAACAGTGTGACAGGGCTCTTGTTAGTTGTTCTGCTGGGTGTTATGTGTTGTAAGCTTAATAGTTTGTCTATCTTAGCTTTTATCCCCCCCTGGTTCTAGTTTGTGAAAGGTCTCCTTCATGCGTTCTGCTTGTCCATTTGTCGAGGGGTGACCTGGTGGTGATAGGGAGTGCCGTATTCTGTTTTGTGCTAAGAACCCTTCAAATTGGGTGGCCATGAACTGTGGCCCATTGTCAGATACAACTTTGCCTGGCAGGCCCTGTGTTGCGAATAGCTTCCTAAGTGTTCTAGTTATGGCCTCAGTTGTGGTGGACTGCATGATGCTGACCTCCAGCCATTTAGAGTATGCATCCACCACTATTAGTAACATTTGCCCTTTTACTGGTCCGGTAAAATTGATGTGAATCCTCAACCAGGGTCCCTGTGGTGTTTCCCATTTGTGGGTGGATGCTATGGGAGGTGCAGGTCTAGATTCTTGGCAGGTTTTGCAGGTTACCACCCAGACCCCTATCTCCTTGTCCATCCCTGGCCACCATACATAGCTTCTTGCCAAGGATTTCATCTTAACTATCCCCAGATGCCCCGCATGCAACATTTTCAATATGTCATCCCTTAGTTTCTTAGGGATTACCACATGATCCCCCCACAGCATGCACCCTTTTAGCATCGATAGCTCAGTTTTTCTGTTTCGGAATGGTTTGGTGTCTTCAGCTGCCTCCATCTTGGGCCAACCCCTCCCTACCCAGTTCAATATTCATGCCAGAGTTTTATCCTTTGCTCTCGCGATGTTGGCCACTGTTGGTGGTGCTTTTTCAAGAGTTTCTATCAGGAGTGTGGATGTGGCTGGCACTGGGTCCTCATCCAGGATGGGTAGGGGGCATTGGCTGAGTGCATCAGCATGATCGATGTCCTTTCCAGGTCGGTATATTAAGTCATAATCATAGGCGGCTAGGAACTCAGTCCAATGAGTCATCCTAGGTGACAGGATGTTTGGGGCGACTCTGTTCCCTGCGATGATTCCCAGTAGTGGTTTGTGATCAGTGATCAGGTTGAACTTTCTTTTGTAGATGTATTCATGGAATCGCTTGATTCTGGTGACTGCGGCTAGCACTTCTTTGTCTAGTTGACTATAGTTGCATTCTGGTTTGGACAATGTCTTTGAATAAAAGGCTATGGGGGTTTCTTTTCCATCTGGAAGTATGTAGCTGATTATTGCATTGCAGGTTAGGATTACTGGAAGGTCTTGCTGTACTGGATGAGTACGCGGTCTGATGTGATTATGTTTTTTATTCCCCAGAATGCTGTTTCTTCTTTTTGCCTCCAGGCCCAGACTGCCTTCTTGTCAAGCAGTCTGTGAAGTGGCTCCACAACTGTCGCCTTCTGCGGTAAAAATATATTGTAAAAGTTAATAAGTCTCAGGAAGGCTTGCAACTCTGCCTTATTGGTTGGCCTGGGGGCTTCGATAGCTTTGATTTTACTTTCCATGGGGTGGATTCTTTCACTGTCTATCAGATAGTCCAGGAATTCTACCTTGTTGGCTGCTAGTTGGCATTTCTCCTTTTTTACTTTTAACCCCACCTCTTTGAATCAGTTTAGGACTTCCCTTAGGTATTCTTGCGATTGTTCTTTGTCCTTCGCTGATATGAGGACATCATCGAAATAAGGCACCACCCCTTTTATCCCTTGTAGCAGGCATTCTATGAGACTATGAAATAGCCCTGGAGCTATGCTGACCCCAAATTGTAATTATTTGCATTTGAATGCCCCTCTCTGTGTTACAATTGTCTAGGCCTCTGCTGTCTCAGCATCTACAGGTAGTTGTTGGTAGGCTTATGTGAGGTCAAGCTTTGTGAAAACTTTCCCCTGCCCCAGGGAATGTAAAAGCTGCTGCACCACTGGGACAGGGTTCTCACTTTGCTGTAGGTTATGGTTCCAGGTGGCCTTACAGTCAGCACAGATGTGCACTGACCCATCTGGCTTTATGGGACTGATGATAGGGGTTTCCCATCTTGCATGATCAATGGGTTCTAGGATCCCCTGAGCAATAAGCTTATCTAGCTGCTCGTCTATTTTTGGTTTAAGCATGAAGGGAACCCACCTCACCTTTAGTCTTATGGGGCAATTGTGGGGTCTAGATTAAAGGAAAAGGGGGACCCCAAGTACTTGCCCAATTTTCTGTTGAAGACATCCCAGAATTTTTCCATTAGGCTGTCTTCCCACTCACTATCAGTGATGCTGTGGACTTCTATCCCCAACGGTTTGAACCATTCAAGCCCCAGCAGGCTTGGTCAGTCCTGGTTGACTACAGTTAATGGCAGATGTTTGGAGTAGTTTTTAAAGCTCACCCTGAATTTTCCTATGCCTATCATGGGAATCCTGTTCCCTTGAGAGTCTTTTAAGGTTCGTCTCTGTTTTTTTCAGTTGCCCTTTGCTTAGGCTGGGTTTTAGCCATTTGATGGTGTCCCAGGATACCATCGCTAGGTAGGATCTGGAATCCACTTCCATCCAGCATTGCTTACCCTCTATGGTGATTTGAACATGGACTTGTTGAGTGCTTGTTGTGCTGGAGTGGCCCACCATCACTGTCTGGTGCATCTCGCTTCTTCCTGTGGCTGACTCATTGTTTCATTGGCTTCAGCTGAATTGGCGCCGTCAGTTATCAGGCTGGGTTTCTCTGTTCTGTGGAGGTGTGTTCTGCCTCTGTCTTTTAGTATGGGATTTCAATGTTCGGCCTGCCCTAGGGATGTGTCCTCACCGGTCGCAACTGGCAAATGGCATCGCGGAAACAGCATTCTGACTGGGGATGGTTTCCCTCGCATCCTGCACACTTTTTCCCCCCATCTCGGCTCCTCTGGCTCTGCTCCGAATGGGGTTGGTTCACTTCCTCATCGTCATTGTCTGTTTCAGTCTTGGATTCAATATCCTAGTGGTGAATGGCTTCCTTCGGTGGTGGCTGTGGTGCCTTGTTCATTTTTCTCATGGTGGCAGCAGATTTCTGGGACCCTTCCATGGCCGACGCTTCCTCAATGGTCTCTTTTAGGGTTATTTTGGGCTTCATCAGGAAGGTCTCAGAGTCTCAGGAATACATGGTCCCTTATCTCCTCGTCCACATTTAGGAACGCACATGCTCCGGCAATGTCCTTCAGGTTTGCAATGAAATCGTTGATGCTCTCTCCTTCTTTCTGGTCTCTCTGGTAAAATTTATGCCGCTTGATTAGGCAGGATACCAGTGGGGTGTAGTGGGCCCTCAGAATCCTCTCCAGGTCCTGCCAGGCCATTGTTTTCATGTCATTGGGTGCCAATAGTGCTTTGGCCATTTTAAAAATGGCAGGTCCACACTGCATGAGGAAAACAGCTCGCTTCCTCTATTCCAAGATGTTCATGAGGTCACTTCCTTCAAGGAACATGTGGAATTGGTCGACGTACGATTCCCAGTCTTCAGTTGTGGGGTCGAATGGTGCAGGTGGCGTGTTGGTTCCGGCCATTGTTCAATTCTTCACTCGAGGTTTTGGTCTCCACATGTTTGCTGGTTCCTCTTTGTCTCAGGATCCCACCTTTGTTGCCAGTGTTAGATTGTGGATAAGAAAGATGCAGGAAACTCAGCTCGTCCAATTTCTCTTTATTCATTCTTATAGAACTGAAGAACTGCAGCTGCAGCATCTCCTTTTACAGTAGAGCTGTCTGTGGCTTCAACCAGTGATGGCTCTTTGAATTCCTGCTCCCAGGGCACAACCAATCAGAGGTGAATATACTAATATCTAACATAAACAATCAATAGGTAAACTCTTACACTGCAGTAAGGTTGTTTGTGTGTGCAAAGCATAGTGTGTAAACTCACATTAGAGTTTGTTCTTGATAGGGTAGCCTGAAGGTTTTGTGAAAGACATTCAGATACCATGATGTATCTATTCCAATAGAGATTAGAATCACGAAGAAAGTGGTTTTCTGTGTGATGCACTATGGATGCAAAGGGTAGATGTCAAAACTTGTAATTGGAAAAGTTTTTTGAGAATACTATGATTAGCCAGGAAAATGAGAATATATCAAAACTGAGAATTTGGATCATGGAATAAATCAATTCAGAGTTTCCACTTGACACACAAATGTTTAGTTCTTACATGACATCTATATGACTGGAATAACTATCATATTCTGGACAAAGAGCCAGAATCTTTGGTAAGTTCATAATGGTGGAAATATGGAAAGAAAGAGAAGAAGAACAGCAATATGGATGGACTAAATGTAGAACATTCTGGAGAAAGTCCTCTATGTAATCACTGCAAGAAGATAAATAATTTTCCATGAAGCTTGGTATAAAAACAACAGTCATAGAAGAGATAGATGAAAAGGGATTAACAAGTGGTCAAACAAATTGTGTAGTGTGCTTTATTTTAAGGGAAGAAACATGCTTGCATAAATGTTTCATATTTTGGTTCTGTATTATAAAACATCTAAAAACAAATTAGAGAATTTGAATTTCTGCCAAGATGCAAACCTGATTTATTTGAATTGGACTAGTGCTAGTCTAAACATTTAAGTATCAAAATAAATATGGACTGGACAAATATAAAAAAGTGACAGTGAATTCTAATGGTTAAGATGTTAGATTGGAACTCTGGAAACCATGGTCAAGTTCCCCCTCAACTATGGCAACTCACTTGGTAGCTTTAGTCCATTCTCTCTCAATATAACTGTTATAGATATGACTTTGGGAGTTTTGGTGAAAAGATGCTACCTAGGGAATGGTCAGATAAGAGGAAGTATACCCCATAGTTGCATAATGATGAGTAAGAGACTCAAGAGGGACAATCCCTAAATTACTGGGTTAGAAAGGTAATGACAGGAGAATTGCATTTTCAGATTTGCAATATTCTGTTAATGTAGCTTTACAATAACTTAGAATTAGTTTATCTGGTTATATTTACTGCCTGGCCAACCAAGTAAGACTGATATCAACCTATCATTCATGCAAATAGAGGTGTGTGTGTGTGTGTGTGTGTGTGTGTGTGTGTGCTTGCTGACCATACATGAGGAACCAACTCCTTTCCCAACACCCTGCTAGTCTGTAAAACTGAAAAGATTGGGAAACTCTGCTCTATTGTCCCTGCCCAAAAAGGTTCAGAGAGCTAGTCTACTTACTAAATCTTCATTTTTCACAGTGCTCATCAGCTACACTTTTCAGAGGTGTCCTCAGTCTGTCATTTGAAAAGTCTTCATAATGATTCAAATCAACATTACAGCTTGCACAAGAAGATTTTTATACTATTCTGATTCATTATCATATAATGATGCTATTTTTATATGTGCATGATCCGAAGTTGATATAAACGGCAGCTGAATTAAGTGTACAATATGACCAAGACCTAGACCCAATAAAGGAGGTTTGCATAACTAGTGATCCATTGGGTATGTCTTCAAATTTGTTACGTGCTTGACATTCTCTATCTTGTTGAGTTTGCAATCTTGACTAAGTAAAACAGGAAATGTCTTTAATTCCTAGAGCAGAGTATGCATTAAAGCTGAAAGAGAAAGAAATTGTTTTTAATTGAGGAGCATAAATATTTCTGATGAGTTTTGAAGAAAAAAGAAACTTCAGGACTATTTCAGTGTACAATATAATGGTTCAGTGGTTCAATATATAACATGGTTAATTGATATTCATTGACAATGATCAATTAAGAACAGCACTTGTTTTAATTTAAAATTAAAAGTTATTTTAATCTTTAAGAAATAATTGGAAAATATAATTAAGGTGTTACATCTAAATATAAAACCTGTCTTTCTTGGAGAAAGTTATAAGCTGTGACTAGATACTATTTATATAATGTGAACAACTTATTTTTATTCCTTTTTTGATGGCACAACTTTTATTCTTTTTGCCTAACATGTTCTATTCAATCAACTGTACATTGACAAATAGGGAAAATATTGAGTTTTTGTTGCTTGAAATTGCTTTCAAGAATGGGACAAATTGATAACATATTTTCTTTTTTTAAGTGGGCTCCTAACAATTTCAGAATGCATTTATTTTTATCTGAAGAGACAGAGAAATGCTCTGTATTGTAAAATAAACCATTCAATGTTCAATTGTAGCTTGCATTTGTTTGGAGAAATGCTTCTATTGCTCAAAAGCTAGCAAGTAATTTGTTTTAAAGAGAAATATTTAATACACACAATAGAGGTAGACAGGGCTATGTTAACTCTCAAACTGCATACTCATTTTATCTAAATTTTTCCCAATTACCCATTCATTTTGAGAGAATTACATAGATTTCTACATCTAATTTTTGCATTAGTCACTTTGCTTATATCTCCTATTATTTTTTAAATATTATTTCAAAGTATTTGTGCATATTTCTCACCTGAAGTCCTTTCTAAAGATAAAATACCTTAATCTTTAATCATAAATTTCATATTTATAGCAATGTGTTGAATCAGCAAGTTTCTACATCCATATTTAACAACCATCTTCAGAAGAGTGTGATTTTTCATTTGCCCTATTAATTATCCTTCTATTGGCATTAAACAAATTATATAATTGTGAGCATGTCTCCCAGTGGTGGGATTCAAATTTTTTTACTACTGGTTCTGGGGGGCGTGGCTTGGTGGGCATGGCAACAAACAGCCTAATTTATTACGGTAATTATTAAACACACTAGTCAATTATCCAGTCATCTACTTCCAATCCTATCTACCACAAAGAATTCTCATATGGGTAAAATTAAGGATGTAAATAAACATATACATATTGAAAAAAAAAGTGGAATATTCATCCAACAATTAATAAATTAACTTTTTAAAAAATGTGATCTGATTGCATATTTCCTACTATCATTTCTAGGCTGGATTTCCTTCTTAAGACTTTGCTGCAAAGAATAAATCAGAAAAAAATTAAATTATCTCCTGAGAGCCAACTCAAATAATGTTTATAATTAATATACAAGACAGTAAATTTTCAAATTTCTGTTGCACAAAGAGTCTGGGATTAGAAACTGTTTCTGCCTCTCCAAATTGAGGAATTTTGCACTTTGAAGACATGCCCAACTATTCTCACACCAACTGATAATCATGTTGATATCAATGAGATATTAAAGCTCTTAACCAATATTATTGATTTGGGGACTTTGAAGAATGAAGGCAATTAAGTCAATGACACCAACACTTTGTATTGGTTTAGCTTATGTTAGGGAATTTGTTTTAGATATATTGATCATTCAACTTGAAAAATTTTAAGCTGTTATTCCACCTGTACAAAAAAAAAAAATCTAGAAATTTATATGTTTGGATATAAGCAGTCCTGCAGCCCAAAGCACCTTATTATCTCTTCAAAAAGCTCTGCATATGCATAATTCATAGCATGAATGAATACAAGCAAAGTATTATCTGGATGTCAAGCTCTCCTCCTCTTAAAGAAAGAGGGCAGACATATTCTCTTGTGGCCATTATATGGCTGCTCCAAAGAATAGTGTTTATGAGGTGTGCATCTGCAGGCATGGGTCCATAATAACATACACAAAATGAGAATCTCATTTGGTAGACATTATAAACCTACAGGTTTTTTTTCACATAATTTCAAAGTAATAATTACATTAAATATTAAAATAACAATTATAAAATGCAAATTATGACTCATCTGTTCTATAATATCCATTACAGAAGGTTCAGGCTAGCATTTAAAATATCTCCCTGAACAGCTCAATGCAATGTTATGCTATGCTATGCTATGCTATGCTATGCTATGCTATGCTATGCTATGCTACAGGATACAGAAGGTTAGCAATTTTGTCAAAAACAAATTTTAGCAATAATAATTGCCTTTTCCCACTGATATTAGCACTCTAATTGTACTGTAAGATTTTCAGTGTTCTTAAAATAAGACATTAGAATGTAAGGTTTGGCTTCTCAGATCACCTCAGAGCTTGTGGCTATAATGAAATCCCATAAAATATAGGACATTCTTTAAGTAGCATATCTGGGTGATCCAAAGGAAGAGAAGCAGAAATAATGTAGCTTATTTCTCTCCAACCTCAATGTTCCTCATAAGAAAAGAAAAAGAGAATTTACCTATTTGAATTTAAATTCTCCTCCATCCTTCTTGCTTCAAGGCAGGTTCTTTCAGATTCCATTTCTGGAGTTTGTGTTTATCTCTGTCTAGACAGGATATGTGGAAACAATGGATTGTATGTAGTTAAGGAATTAATAGTGTAGACATTTTCATCAATAATTTATTGCCACTCTTTGCTTGGAAGATCACTATGTGCTGTTTTTCCCATCTCCACAAAGGCTTATTCTTGCACGAAGGCCTGCTAAACTCACCTAGTAGTGTTTTATATCAATGCATATTGGAATAGTCATGTTGGGCAATGTAAATTGGAATAGTCATTTTGGGCTTGTAGTGGGTTTATAAGGTTTACTCTAATTAACTTATTGAAGGATACATGCTTTTAATGGAAAACAAGAGGGAGGGAAGGGAAGGGATAGGAGGGAAGAGATAGGAGGGGAGGTGGAGTGGTGGGGGATGGAGAGAGAGATTTGCAAAAGTTACCAAAATATAAAAAGAGCATCAAGGGCAGTATCTACTTATGAGTTGCAAAATATGCTCTTGTTTTTCCAAGCTTCTGATTAAAGAGTCTCTGATGAGGGGTGTGCCCTTCTTGAATTTCTGTAAAGAAATTGTTCCTCTTGATGCAACCTGTTTTCTGAAAACCTCCCTGGGGCTGCTTATTTGTATAAGTGCTGCTCTATATTCTCCACTGTTACAATTTTAAGAGTAATGCAATTACAGACTAGGAAAGGCCTCCTTTTGCAAATATTTGTGACCTGCCCTGTGGCATTTCTTAAGTTTCTAATGCAAGTAGTCTACCCAGTATGAAGAGCTTGGCAGCAATTTGCCAAGCTAATGGAATGCTACATATTTATTCAACTGCAAGGCCTACAATGTTCACTATGACTTATTTCCAGGTAAATGTGCCTAAGTGTATACTTTAAGTGTCTCTTCTTACATGAACTAAAAATTCAATTTCCTTGTAGATTTTCTCTTTTGTTAGATGCCCAAGTACTATTGGCATTTCAGAATACTTAATAAAACAACAAGGCTTGGCTGAATGAATGCTGAATATTTTGCTTCCACAGTGCTTCTTTTGTGTCCAGCTTCAATTGATTTTTGTCTTCCCATTCTGCACCTTCACTTTCTTTCTATTCAATAGAGTTTTCTGTTTCATGCCAGACTATTGTATTACTGTTAGTAATAGAAGCCCTTTGGGGAGAACAGAAATCTGCAAAAAACAAAACAACAAAAAAAAATCCAACAACTAAAAAACCACAACCCTCTTCCTTACAAGTTATTTCCCTAAATAATTTCTTATAATTCTGCAAGCTTTCATGTCCCTTTT
>NW_020769339.1:7924719-7940145 GCF_900518735.1 Pseudonaja textilis
GCAGCAGGTTTCTTTAAAAATATGCTATAGTATGAATACCCTTTCATCTTATTTTTCCCCACACAACCGCACTGTGAAGTAGATTGACCTTAGAGAGGGAGTAACTGACCTAGTCACTAGTGTGCTTTTTGCCTAAAGATGGACTAAAAGTGAATCACTCTAAGCACTAAACCACATTGGCTCTTATGTGTAGTTAGGAATCTTTTCTATCATGTATGTTGTAGGCTTCTAAATACATTACATATAACAGGGTGCCAAGACAACAAAATATGATAAAGTTTGCAATTCTTGTGTCAGAATGTTTCCTATGTTGCAAGAGATTTCATATCTTCCTCAACTGGAAAACATTTTCAGGCTTACTTACCTGAAGACATCCAAAGTCCACATTCTACATTGAAAATCTGTTCCTCGTGAAACTAATTTTCCCCATAGAAATATTTGATGCCTTTTGAGAATAACACTAGTCATATTGAAACCACATGTTTGGATCTGAGCCTGCCTAACCACTCTTAGCTAGGAAGTATTCCCTGACAATTTCTCATATGCAAACTTAAAGAATGAATATAAGCTGAATGGGGGATGATCTTCAAAATAAATAAATAAACAAATAAACAAACAAATAAATAAATAGTAAAATATAAGTAAATACATAAATAAATAAAGTGAAAAGTAGGACATTGCTTAGTGTAAACATGGAATTTGTTCACTACACTATGTTCCGTTCCTCAGTTGGTGAAATTATTTTTCCATAAGAAATGTTTATTCATAGATTGTGAATAGATATTTTTATCTTTCACAGTGCTGCGCTGAGCTATTTTTGCCAGCTTGCAAAATAAGATTTAAAAAAGGATATATATTTCTCTCTGTCTCTTTCTGTCTCATATCTTTTTCTATTTCTCTATTTATTTTTATCTGTCTACCTCTACACTTAACTTCTGTCTACCGGCCTGCCTGCTTGTCCGCCTGACCACACACCCATCTATCCCTCCATCCACCCACCTACCCACCCATCCATCCCTTCTACCTACGTACCTACCTTCCTTATCTATCTATCTATCTATCTATCTATCTATCTATCTATCTATCTATCTATCTATCTATCTATCTATCTATCTATATCACATAAGCAAAGGCAGAAGTAATCAATATTTGATACCACACATTTTCCATTCCTTTCTGAGAAGGTCAGAAAAATCCCAATTGCTCCTATAATTTAAAGGCTTTCTGTTTCATTGAATGTTATCACCATTCATTTTTATCTGCAAATTGCTTACTGACTTTATTATGGAAAGCAATAGATTCAGCTTGCAAAAATATGATATTTTATGTAACTTCAGGACTTTATTCAAAAGTTCAACTATTTTCTAGAGTAAATAAAAACAATAACGGCTTTTTCTTATCAACTGTATAACAATAGGGCAATATAACTGCAATTTTAAAGCTTTTTCTGTATATACCTACTCACAAATTCTCAGGGTAGTATATTTTTGCAGTGAATTTGCACAAACCCATATGCCCATTTTCTACTGTGCTTCTGAAAGTCTCTCTGATCTTCATCTACAGGGGGAAGTCCTATTGCTTCACTTGAAACCTTATCAAAGACTAGTCTTGGTGAAACAGACGTATTGTTTCTCAATGTCATACAAATGGCTTTAGGAAATATAATCATGATATATGATGAAACATAACGTAGTTTAGAAACTTTAAGTTATTATGGACCAGCTTTCTGTCATCTATTATCAAGAAATTAGCTGATAGAAAATTGAATTTAGAAAATTGTAACCTAAATTGTTCTTTTATTTATTCTCACTTTGTTTACCAATTTCTTTCTTCCTATCATTCTTATTTTTGAAATACATAGATTTATATTTCTGTTGATTAATTTTGGGCTTTAGAATGTTCCTACTGAAAGTGTCATTATATTCTTCGGTGTCGGGCTCCGTTAGGGATGATAGATGATCTGAGCCCGCCTTCGCACCCTGCCAATGATATATGCTTCTGGGAAATTGCAACAGCTTCAGCATCAACAGCTGCAGCATCAGAGAATTATGACATTTGAGGGGATCCTCAGTCGTCAGTAACTTGAAGGAAAATTCCTACCTGTGTTTGATGGATTGTTGGACGTTATTAAATGATTCTGCAGAAGCCAAACTGAAAGAGATAATAGCCGGTGTAGCTATTGAATCAACTGGGCTGAAGAAATGGGTGATGGGGACGGGAGTTTAACTATTCACTTTACTCTCAATGAGATAGGAAGCATGAGCAATAAATAGGTGATAGGGAAGGAAATAGTGGACATCAGGTAAACCAGATGATGGGAATAAGGGGTGATTAAGGGAATAATTAGGGGCGTGGATAGGAGATAGAAGCATTTAGGTGGGTGTATTTATACCTTTCAATAACACTGTAAGGCAGAAGCTCCCGTTGCTAACCTAGACTGGTTGGGATACCATTCTTGTCAGATGGAAAATTTGTTTGACATTAAAAACCCTTGAAACCTGCTTTCTGCTCTGCATGGTGGTTTGTGGTTTGTGTGCAAATCTGCAAGTTTTCAAAGATCGACTGAGATTCAGTTTTTTAATTTCCTCCCAAATAATCCTGAGTCATCTGTAGAGGTTATGCAACCTCTCCAATGACAATTATTGTATGACATTTCTTTGGATACTAGATGAAACAAGTAAAGCTTATATAAAACCCCTAAGCTCTAAAGTGGATTGGTTAAAAAACTAAACCATGTATGCAATCTCAAATATGTTCTTTCAGAAATGGAATATGTGCTGAGAGACATATAGTTCTTGTCTGCTAGTAATGAGTCAGTTCTCTTTTCAACATTTTAGAAGTGATTCAGACAAAAATATAACTATATATTTATATATCAATAATTTCCCTTCCATTGGCTTGGAATAGGAGGTTATAATGGAATGTGAGTTGGATCCCTTTAAAATATCTACAGAGACATGTATTAATTTAATAACATCTAAATAAACTTTACAAGTTCAGTTATAAAAGTGGTTGAGTTCTCTTGTGATGTTTAGAATGTTTAGCACACAAAGAAAGGAAATATGTGCTCATTGCCACTGATGTTATTTATCCTACTTTAATGTACAGTGTCAAAGTCACGCCTGGGAAAACAAGCTCAGATGACTGCTAGCTCTGAATTGGTATGTCTGTTGAGAATTAACTGGAGTTTACTTTCAGGTAAATAGCAATATTTTTACTCAGAAGTAAATATATAAATATTTACACACATGATCAGATTGCCAGCAAGAAACCCAAAACAAACTACAAATCCTATTAAACTGCATACAAATAACAATATGAATGTTTGTGGATACCAAGGTAGTCATTAAACATATCAATTTGCCTACTTGAAAGCATACATGTGTAAACCATCAGTGTGCAATGTCTATAACTGATAATTATGAATCAATAGGAATATATCTCAGAAGCCTACACAGAGATTCTGCTTCTCACAGGCCTATGAATACTACTAGTAGTCATTTGTCTACGTGCATATTTAAAAATCAACAATATAATATAAGTCATATTCATGCATCAGAGACATTCACACTTAGCCAATAATAAGGAATTCTATTCTGTTCTGTTCTATTCCTTCTATCATCTTCTTATATCCAATTCAGATATATAAAAAGCATAGGTTGTTCGTGTCTGAAATTCTTGTAGTTTAATGTTTTTTTGCTTAAAAACTCTATAAAATTATAGGTAGCCACTAACCATTCTTGTTAGCAAAATAACTTGGCTCTTAATTCTAGAAGGTTTTGTCAAACAAAATGATAAATGAGGATATGAAAAAAATGACTTAGCCAAATACACAAATGATATTAAAAACTAATGGATAGAATCTCTTATTACACTAAGACAAATTACATCTCTTATTACACTAAGACAAATTACATAGTCTCTTTAATATTACACATGAACTACAGAAAAGATATGATCCAGATCTCTGTTTGTTTTCTGTTACCTGTTTGTACCCAACCTCTATTTCAATAACCTATTCATGACTTTAGGCATTTTGGGGATCACCTGATCACTAGAAATGGCTTTTGTGGCTATGTAATGGCTTATAACAGCTATTTATTTGGATAGAAATACAGATATGTTAATAATAAATAAAACATTTCATTCAAAATAATTTATGGCACTTCTTCCAAAGCCTCTTTAGCCCCTTTTATACTTGTTCTCAAAGAATTTGGTCCTGTTTTCTTATCTTACTTCTTGAAGAAAAGAAGTGAGATAAATCTCAAAGTTCATTAATGTCATGACATTAATTAATTAACATCTTTACTACCATTGCACTTTATTGGCAAATTTATATATAATAAGGAGATAAATTGCTGGAGCTATTCTTAACATTTGATTCATTTTTATATACTTTCATTTCTTTGTAGAACAGAGCAGCTAGAGGAAAAATAAATAAAAGTTATTTAATTCTAAAATTAAATTTTTAATTTAATTTAAATTTTAAAAAAAATAGAAAATAATTTATGCAGATGTGGTTACAATTCTGTTTTCCCTCTTTGTAGACCATTCTATACAAAAATAGTTACAACGATGCCCAGATTATAAACATGCTTTCTCATTGCTGATAATGGCATGTTCTCAAATGGACTCTGGTGTTTCTAAGATTACTACATCCACTAGGAATGGTTTCTACCATCTTGGCACTATTACAATGAGAGAAGCTGCACTGGATGAACTCTCTTTTCATTGCATTTTAAAGATTCATTAGTCTTCTGCATACTTAGGCTAGAGAAAACTTCATTTTAGTGTCAGCTTTGCATATGAATGGTTCCAAATTCAATACCTGGCATTGTTAGTGAAAACAGTGCTAAACAGTTTTCCTTTCCAAAAATGTGGGCTTTACAAAATCACAGTTTTCAATGAAAATGTCAACCTGATGGAAAAATATGATGGCCTGAGAGTTAGCCTTGGAGTATTATATGTTTACAGCCTTGAATTATTATTATTATTTCAGTTTTAAGAAGCAAGTATTGGATGAAGTGAAGAAAACTGGCCTGAGATGATAGAGAATACCTGATAGTTAGCATAAACAATAATGGAAAAGCTAGATCATATAACATCTCATTTGACAAAAGGCAACTGTTTGTGTTCCCAGCAAAATGTTTTGGATTAAAAGGTCTACTGTAAACAAAGCAGTAGAAAGCTCTGCCCTCCTCCCACCCTTCCCATAATGTACATCAATGCCCTCAAATTGCTTTAGCAAGTCTTTGCAAGACTTGTGAGGTGTTCAAAAATTACAAGGTGTGCTATATGGTAAATATTCGGACATGCTTTACATGTCCTAGAAATCTAATAATGTATTCAACATGACCATATGAACTGGCATATATTTATGTATTCACTTAGGTTTTTTTTTTTCCAGAGTTCCAAAGATGAAAGGAAAAAGAATCCAGTGTATTCATAAGACTCCTTAATCAGTTGTCTCTGTTTTTTCTTTCTTTCTGCCAAGTACTGCAAAGGGAATAAATACACACAGTGAGTTTGGCCATCTTTCTGAATTACTCAGCTGGAGAATCTCTTTAACTGATATTAAGTCACAGCCTGGGAGAAATGTCACCATGCTGAAAATCAATATCTCCTTCCCTAGCCATCATTTTAGTGCTTATTCATTAAAACAGCATGTCATTTCCACTGGGTAATTAAAGTGATTCAAAACAAAATCCAAACAACATTATCAAAACAAATACACCAGGGTTGGCTTGAAATTTTTGAAAAACTCCATTCTGACTCTGCTGCCTTCATAAAATGCTGAATCTACAAATCAATCCTTACCAACAGAGGAGAATATGTGCAGCTCAGGGTTTAACTGTAGAGTCCTTGGTGTTCTCTGAACTTGGCTGTTTCTGCTTCTTCATCAGACTAGATAACATCTTCAATGTGAGCACAACCAATGCAAGCTAGAGATAGACTAATGAATTGACTAAGTACAACTTTAAGCCAATGTTCCATTTAAAAGTGCAAAATCTTTGTGGTTGAATCTGCTTGTCATTATAAAAAGATATGTATACTGATTAAACAGTTGATATTTGAACTTACTCACCTTCAACCAAGGCAAGGAAGGATAAGCAAAACATTAGGATATTGTAAGTTTTGGGTTACATTTTCATGTAATTTCTTTAATTGCATATTCTATGGAATATTTGTAGTTATTATTTTATAGTATTTATAATGTGTTTGCAGAAGCTAGCATTTAGATGTTCTCCCAGTGTCCTGATTTAATACTCGCCTAAAGGTATTGCTATAAAAATAATCTTCTGCCTTCAAATCATGGTGCCTGGGCCTGAATATATAGATATAAAAAAGGATCTTCCCTAAATAAAAAAGCAGCTTCAACTTTATCGGAATTCTCTTCAGTTATATTTCTAATTTGAAGATTAAATATCCAGAGAATCTTTAGCTCTTTTCCGGCTTCTTATACTTACACATGACCATAAAATGTTGTTCACTGAACATTTAGAATATTAAAAGTATAAATGGCAATATTTTTCACACAGCTCTAGTTCTTAATCTTAATGGAATTTAATATCTTCATAATTCTTTTGTTCTGAGAACTATATAATTGGTGTGGTAAAATTGCCATTGCTGCTCATTGAAATTGTTCATTGCAATTGAACTGCAATGTTTAAACTATTCAAGATAGAAAATATAACAGTTTTCAGATGTGTCCCTTCATTTATGTTTGGATTTTTATTTCCTGTTATGTAATTTTCAAAGTTAGATTGTTGTGATGCTTGTGCCAGCAGAACTACAGAGAAGAGTGTTTTTATTCTCCAGATGGAGATCAAACAATTCTGGAAAAAAATGGTAAGACATTTGCAGTTTCCTTGGACCCTGACATGCTTGCAGGTCAAAATAATTCATGTTATTGCTTATTCATCAGACCACTGGGGCATATGGCAAAGTATGTAAATATTTCCTTTATGCAATACTGTCACAGCTGGAAATGTGTTTATCAAGTTTGTTAAAATTGGGAATATAAAAGCGTTTTCACAAAAATTCCTGTGAGATTAAATTAAGGATTTTCATCTTTAACAAATGTAAAACAGAATGAATCCTATTCTCAAATATCACTTAGTGCATTAACAGATTGTCATAGTATATTTTGGGAATTGTAAGAACTTCACTTAGTGCAACCAGTTAGTGTGGCATTTTTCTAGTAATGTCATTCAGATTGCTCAAGTCTTGTGCAGAATCTATGAGAAGAGCATCATTTTGTCAAATTATCTAGAACTGTTTTTTCTTACAAGTAGTAATCAATGTTATTTAGTGACCATTGGAAGTTACAGTGGCATGGAAAAAAGTCACTTATGACTGTTTTTCCCATTGCTGTATCCCCATGGTCATGTGGTCAAAATTTAGCCATTTAATCACCATATTTATAATGGCTGCAGGGATCATCATCTTTTGCAAGCTTCTGATGAGCAAAGTCAAAGGGGAAAACAGAATCAGTTAACAACCACGTTACTAATTAAATATCTGCAGTGATTCACTTAACGACTATAGCAAGAAAGATCATAAAATGTAGCAAGATCAATTTAACAACTGTTTCACTTAGCAATGCAAATTTTGGGCTCAGTTGTGGTAGTAAGTCAAGAGCTACCTGTATTTAGCATTCTCAGACTGGTGAACTGGAGAGAGAAATCTTAAAAATGTCTTCTGCTATCTGTGGTCTGGATTCATTCCTCTCCTGGCCTTTTCAAACATCAGGAGTGAAAGTAGTTTTCTCGATCTCAAAATTAATACTTCCTTGCGTGCCTCTGTGTGGAGATAGCACCAGTTGCCCTAGTGGTGCACCCTGGTTTGAGTCACATGACTCTTTGAGTCATGGTTCCAGAGCTCTAAGCCCTCCAGAGATCCCTCTCTTGCAGTCTCTTCATGAGGATCCACTTTTGGATAATTTCAAGTCTTCTCCTTGTCTGGGGAAGAATTATCAAAGAGCTCATCTACTGACCAGCAATTCATTGTGCCACAATCATTGGATTAGCCATTAAGCCATCTTCATTCCATCTTCATTCCATCTTTTTTTTTTTTTCAGAAGACCCATTTCTTTCTTGAAAAATCACTTAGTATCCATCCGTTATCTTTACAACAGTTTTAGAATGTAAGCGAAGCTGAACAATGGTCAGCCAGTGAACATCATAACTGAGAAGAGATTTGAATATAAAGTAACCTGTCAGAACCTTATACAGTCTAAGCCTGATGCAATTCTCATGTCCATTTCTTGTAATAAAACAGCTATTCCCTTAATGACTAATTGAGAAAATAGTGATCTTGCTTTTTATTTTCCTCATTAAAAAGCTAAAATTGTAACTATTCAATTGTAATAGTCATCCCTTAGTGAAAGAAACATATATTTCAATTTAACTCAGTTTCAAGCTTATCCTGGCTGAATCAGATGGCTTACTTCTTGTTACTTTCTAAGTCAAATCTCTAACGATTCCAGTCCTGTTTGGTCTGTCTGTATTATTTGGAAAGGAATTGCAACATTTGTGTAAAATTTTGCAACCACAATCCTGACTTTCTTCATTAACATGATAAGACATCTTTCAATCATATTTCCTTACCTTCCCCTTCCCTTTTTAAGGCCTTGAAAATAAATTATGTGTACATTTTGTGATTTTTAAAAATAATTTCCTTGTTAGCAATTTTTAATTTTGGTAAAGGTAGAAAACTGTTAAGATTCATATAGTCCATGGGAATCTCAGCAATAAAAACTCTAAGATTATTAATTGATCCAGAAATTTTGTTTCCAACTGTTTAATAAAGTTTGGAAATATATACTCTTAGGCTCTGTATTTAAACCTGGCAACCACTGCAGAGTAAAAGTTGGCAGACAACGATATGGATATGATGTTAGTCCTATTTGCTTCCATTGTTTGATTCAGATCATTGCAATCTTCTGAGTTTTCTCCAAGACAAGATATGGCAAAGCCTAGAATATTTTGTACACCTTGAGGCTGCCCTGGGATATTGTCACGAAGAAGAAAATATTATTTTAATAGGGACACCATTAAGTACAACTTCAGCCTGGCTGTCTTACTGAAGGCAATGTCATGCGGACAAAGCAGAAAAAATGAAGTTACTAAGGCATATGGTGAAAGGTCCCTAGAAAAGTTAATGAATTTTTGTGAGAATAGAACTAAAATTTCTCACAGAAATTGAGAATGTTACCTAAAATGACAATGTCATAGAAGGTGTATTTCCCTGAGGATATCATGAACAAAACTTCTGTTCCTTAGGCACACAACAGAAGCTCATTTCTATGTTTCACAGAGGAAGTCTAGTGAATAATAATTGTTCTCTTAACATTTGGCCTTGTAAGATGTAGACAATCAGAATACTGATACATCTAATTCACACAATTCTGCCTTGCTAATAATCTTCTAGCACCCACATAAAGGACTGAAAACCATAATGTGAAGAAGAAATAATACCGATGATCAGGAGAAAGAGCTGCAACTTAGACAATAATCAGATAAAAGAAATCTGGGACTGGGTAAGATCTGTAACCCAGGTAAATGTCTCAGACAAGGCTCTCCCTTATTTTTAGAAGATAATGGGATAGAAGAAGTATGTTCATGCTTGTAGGATTATCATGCTTATAATAAAAATAATATTCGTTTTTATAACTTTGGTTTTCTAGTCTGGTCCAGCTAAAGATAGTAAATACAGGGCTCCTTGCTCCTCTTCTTTCTGACAGCAAACCTTTCCCCAAGGGATTTTATTTTTATAAATATATATTTTTAAATATGGCCATTCATCTTGCCAATGTGACATGGTTCACACAAAAAATTTAAAATATATATTTAACAAAAATAATGAATAGATAAATGAATAGAAGATACAGCAGAAAAATGCAAACAAAGCCCATCAGTAATAAACGAGCAGTACTTCACAGGCTTGACTAATCCTTGACCCCCTTGCCTTGAACAACAGCCAAGTCTCATGAGGTTTTTGAAAACTAACTGGGGGTTCCATGGCTGGAATAGAAATTGGCTCTTTCCAATCCAACTTCTTAACTATTTCATTACTCTGGCTGCCCCAATAGAACTGATTATAGCCTATATTTTGCCTTTCTTCATCAATGTAAATATTTTATTTGTTATTTATTTATTAAATATATTAAATGTTTATTAAAGAATGTTGCATTGCTTATTTAACAGGAGAAAATCAAATTTTAATGTTTTTGATACATCCTTTGGGGTTCTGAAACCCATTTTTGCTAGTTTTAAACTAACACACAATCCCCCACAACGTAGTTTCAAAAACCCATTCCTTAAATATTGTTCTTCCCTTCCCCACAAAAACAAAAGAAAAAAAAATATGATACAAGAAGATGAGATAAAATCCTTAGATAAGAAAGCATTTTCATTGCAAAAAAAGCACTATGTTTTGAGCTTCTTCTGGAGAATTGTATTGCTTACTCGGAGGTAAAACTTCTGAGTGTAGCTTTCCTAACATGTATTAATATTGATTTTTTAAAAAACATTACTGAAAAAAGGTAATACTGCAGGCAAGAATACTGGACAGATTACTGTGTTAATTTTAAAAACTTCTCTGGAATGATATGATGATGAGAAGAAGAGAAATTTAATAAGAAGTGTTAAGTTCCATATTAGGAAAGTCATATGCGTACAACATTACATGAAATACACTTTGGATATTTTTGAGGGGAGAATAATTTTGCAGAATATCAATGCATGTAGGTGTGCTACTTTCCAATTTCCCATGACACTAAAAGAAATAACAATGCTTCTTGAAGTTCACCTTTCTCATTTTCTTGTGCCTTTCCTCCTTCCCCACCTCCCCAAATGTGGAAACAGAACACTGGGTACTGAAGGCTACACCATCTCCAATGCAAAGATACATTGTCAGCTCCATGTCTTGACAGGCCTAAGCACACTTAGTCTACTCAGCTGTTCTGGGCAAAGTAATTAGGCTTGTTGTGACATTACCTTTCTCTCCATCAGCATATTTCTTAACTGACTTTAATCTGTACTGTTTGGGGTGTGTTACCTTGAGAAGAAAAATGTTTTACAAAAACAAAACAGTGGCTTAAAGGAGAAGTGCAACAGCACATCTAAGATCCAAACTCCAGTTTAATGCATCAATTAAAGAAATTCCAAAAAGCAGGTGGCTGAATACAACATTTTTTTATCCCAAGAATGTATCCCAGAGCCATTGCAATCAAAGCATAAATAGCAGCTCAAATAATTGCAGTCCTGCATTCTCTAGGGTTTGGAGTTTGGTAGTCCCTTAAGGCTAACCTACTGTTGGGTTATTAGAACAACTTATTACCCAATAAAGTTGGTTAGTGTTATTAACTCTAGGCCAAGGGTCTTCAAACTTGGCAAGCTTAAGATTTGTGGACTTTAACTCCTAGAATTCCTGAGCAAACATGATTGGAGGAGGAATTCTGGAATTTGAAGTCCACAAGTCTTAAAGCAATCAAGTTTGAAGATTCCTGCTCTAGGCCTATGTAGTTACCATAGAGTAACTTAAATATTTCTGTACTTTATAAAGTTGTTGTGGGAGCATTGCTGAATTGCTGCTTGAAATATTGAAATTTTGTAATCCACTGTTTCTCAATTTTAAGATTATTGAATTTCAGTTCCTACTGGCTATAGAAACCTGGGAATTAAGTTCACCCTTCTTAAAGTTGTTAAAATTGAAAAACCCTATTTTAATCATCAGTCAATCAATTCTACTCAATAAGAGTTATAACTGAAGAGTTAGAGTGCAATTAAAGAGATAAAAACCAAGACATCCAGTACAATGCCAAACAGCGCATAGATAAATGGAAGTTGTAAAAACCACTATAGGTAGTCCTTCACTTATGACCACATTTGAGCACAAAATGTATGTTGGTAAGTTAGACATTTGTTAAGTGAGTTTTGTTTTGTCCCATTTTATGACTGTTCTTGCCACAGTTATCAAGTGAATCACTGCAGTTGTTAGTAACATGGCTGTTGGGGAATCTGGCTTCCCCATTGACTCTCCTTGTCAGAAGATCACAGGAAAAGCTAAAGGTAATGGTGTCCACTGTCCAGTCATGTCCAACTCTATGGTGCAGTACTCATTTCTGTTTATTAAACAAAGGAGCCAGGGCTGTCAAAAGACATGCTTTTGAATTGCTAGGTGGACAGGAACTGGGGCAAATAATGGGACTTCACCCCATCATGCATCACTTGGATCTTGAGCCCAAGCTATCAACTTTCTGGCTGACAAGCTCAGTGTCTTTAACCGCTGAGTCATAAATACATGCCAATTGCCAAGCTTCTGAATTTGACCGTGTGACCATGGGATTGCTGCAATAGTTGTAATTGTGAAAATGGTCATAAGTCACTTTTTTCAGTGCAATTGTAATTCTGAACTGTCACTAAATGAATGGTTGTGCAGTGACTGGATGATTACCTATATTTTCAAACAAGGACACGTAATCATTTAAAAAATTATGGGAAACTCTGAGTTGGTAGAACAGGAAGGTCTCATGTAATGTTGAAAAGATGGTGTTATGAGAGCCAAGAAAGCCTCATTGTAAAAATATTGCATAATAAATTGGCAGGCAGGCAGGAAGTTTTTCCTACCCTGTGAATGATTTTAGAATCTACTGGGTCACCATTGTGTGTATCTTGTTCAAAATAGAGTACACACACAAAAACACACACAGCACACAGACAATTACCGAGGAAAATATTTCTGAAATGAGTAGAGAGTTATATTCAATGGCCGAACTGTAATTCAAAACATATTTTGTGTGTGTGTGTGTGTGTGTGTGTGTGTGTGTGTGTGTGAGAGAGAGAGAGAGAGAGAGAGAGAGAGAGAGAGAGAGAGAGAGAATAGTATATGAAAAAGTACATGCATTTTAAATCTGTAATGTTAGTTAGACTATAATATTACAGGGAAATGATCATAAAATTCTAACACAGGTATGAATGAATTATAATGCAAGTATGAATCAGCCTTTTCTGTTATGGCTCCTGTGCTCTGGAATATCATGGACTGCCAAGATGAGTTCCCCACCCATTCTTTTAGCCTTTCAAAATGGCTGAAGTTATATTAAGTTTTGAATTTACCAGCCAAGTATATTTTATATGATTTCAGGAAAAAGATTAACATTTCTAAGGCTAGGTGCATTACATTTTATCTTTCATTTATCAAAGTCACTTGTCAAAAAAATCTTAATTTAGCTAGGCAGTAAAGATGCTCGATGAAACATTTCTGAATGTTTGAATAGATCACAGATGTTTGAATAACTGTGTCATATTTTATCTAATTTTAAGTCTGCAATATAGCAGATTAATTGGGCATGTGAAATGTTGATCTTCCCTTACTATAATGGAGGGTTTTGAAAATGCCTTTCTTTTTTATTCCTCCAAGTTAAGCAGGGGTGTTTCCAACTTGTGGTCAAAAAAATCAAGATGGCAGTTGAGATGGTGCAAAGAAAAAAATGGACTGTTTCTAAACTAAGGACAAAATCATTCTTTCTGTGGCCTATTTTAGGGAACAGAGGCATGGAACCTAATCAAAGAGAGAAACAATCTAGAACTAAGGAGAAATTTCCTGACAATGAGAACAATTGGTGAATGGAACAGCTTGCTCCATCACTGGAAGTTTTTAAGAAGAGATTGGACAGTCATTTAACTGGAAAGATATAGGATCTCTTGCTTGAACAGAGGTCTGGATGAGAACAACACCAACTCTATTATTCTGTCAAAACTCCACTTCATTTTTATAGCACACATAAAAATCAGGAGGAATCTTGTTCACACTGTTGTGGCTGTCATGTTAACTTTTTTGACCATACCCTTGCAGAAATCCTTGAAGAGATCAAGAATGATGAACTTCTTCCAGTTTGAGCTTCTTCAGCGACAGACCAAAACCTCATCTCTCCAAAACTACCATCCATGCTTGCCACTGGAGCGCCCCAACCCAGCTAGTTTCAGGGCTAAGCCACCCCATAGAGGTGGTGAAGAGTGGGGAGACTGCCTGCAGGGTTGAGGAAAGCCGTATCTCTCCTCCCCAGCTGGCCATTACTCCCTTTCCCGAAGGCGGTTGTAGCGGTGGTCAGAAATGGCCACCACAAAGAAGAACTCGACCAGAAAAGAATGTGCAGGAGGAAGATAAGAAGAGAAAGTTTTTGTTTACTGGGTCAAACAGCAAAAGCAACAAATAAGGTACCCTGGAATTTAAACTTAACAACATTGTTCCCAAAGATTTTGATGCTGTGAAGGAGAGAGAAAAGAGAAAGGATTAGGTTTTTTTTCTTCCCTTCCTTATACTGACAGCTAAGAGACTTAAGCAAGAAACTGAAAAAGAAATCCACTTTGACATTAATAGGCATTTCAGCTGAAAATAAAAGTCAAAGGTATAATAAAGATTTCTGGACATTTAAAAGTTTTTAAAAACTGGAAAGGAGAAAAAAAAGAATAGAAGGGCAGGATCTGGAAAAATGGAGGAGACTGCCTGGAATTAAGGAATGGAACTGTAATTAAAAGGAACTTACAGTGAAACTTTAACAAGATTCCTCAAAGATACATTTTAATGGAAACTTGGTAACAAAATAATAGAACCCCAGGAAGAGAAAGTGGAAAAAAGAAGCAAGAAGAAACAGCCTTGGATAATTTGGATTACTTGGTGATTTTTGGTTTTTGCATCTAGATGACTAAAATTAATTGGGTGGTTTTTTAAAAGTTTTTAAAATGGTATCACTCTTAGAAGAACTGAAAATGGAACTTTAAAAAATGGAAAGAAGATGCACAAGAAGGGAGAAGTTCTTTTGGCTTCGTGTTTCAATTCTTAGAAATGGAGATCTGGAACTATGAGAAGCAACAAGAAACGCTTGCAGAACTAGAAGATTGGGACAAAGAAGAAGCCACCTTTAATGATCAAATAATTTTAAGTGGGGGGGGAGAAAAGGGGGAAAAGAGAGTGAAAGGTTTAAGATTAGAAAAAACAACCAAAAAGAAAAAGAACAATTGAAAGATAAGTATAATATTAGAAAGCAACAGAAGAGGGGATTACAGATGAGAGAGTTAGAAGTAGAGAGACGAGGGGGTAAAAAGGGGAGGGAGAAGAAGAGGGGGAAGAAGGCAAGGAAAAGAAGTTGTAAAAGACAGAAACAAGAAATGGAGAAGCAGGGAAAAGATATACGCATTGTAACCATAAGTTTGTTTGGAGATAATGGGTGAAAATTTAAATGTAAAAGGGATTCTGCAAAGGTACATAAGATAGCTTTGTTACATTACAAATAGAAATAACTTTAGAAAATATGATGATAGATAAAATATTTATTGTAATGCAGTGGGATGTTTGTTAATAAATAAATGAATTTAAATGATTGAGAGAATTAAAAGGGAACATTTTTAATTATTAGTAATG
>NW_020769339.1:7940545-7962167 GCF_900518735.1 Pseudonaja textilis
GATATAAAGGTGTCATACTCTAATTGGTAACTATAGGGAAAAATTTGCTTAATAAGAAAAGATAATGTGAAATTCTAACAGGACAGACAAAAGTATAAATATAATGATTTGAATTGAGATAATTAAAACAAAGTTTGAGAAAATTAGAAGAGGGGAAAAACTATGTAGAAAATATAAAATGGTAATACGATATGGAATAGAATATAAAAATGAGCATGAAATTGAGTTTTTTGTCTGTATGAAGAAGTGATAACCTGGGATCATGCTATTTTCAAAAAAGATGTTTTATTTGTATTTTGTTTTTGTGAAAACCCAAATAAAATTTTCAAAAAAAAAAAGCTTGACAGAAATCGTCCAGATTCTTTACTGTTGAAAGGAAAAGGGAGCCTTGCCCTTTAAGAAAAAGGCAGAGCTCACTCCTTTGTGAATACAAATTTTCCTGGCTGGGAAATTCACTACAAAATGATTGGTCAGCTGCATTGGAAGCCAGAATCAGTTTTATTAATAGAAAGGTAGTAAGAACAGCATTCCCGAGACTAATCTAAATTTGTAAGTAGAAGAACCCCTTTCTTATACCCTTCAGGTCTTTTGATTTGAATGTGAAGTCTTTGATCTGTTAAAGTTTCCTTTTTTAAAGATTTCTTTCCCCTCCTCTTCCCCCCTTATCTTTCTTTTTTTAACTCTTTCTCACTCTAGGGGTGAGAAAAGGACTCTAGACTTTATTAATATTATTGCCTTTTATTGCTGTTATACGTTTTACTTTCTTTGTATTATTATTTCTTTCTTCTTAAAAAGAAAAAAGAAAAAAGAAAAAAAAGGTGGGGTGGGAAGGGGAGCAGGGGAATAGGGAAGGGTTCAGCCATGGGAAATGGGAACCTCAGTGTAAACATGCTATGTACTGTATATTATTTGTAACATGTGTAACAGCATTCCTGGAAACAAGTCTTTTCCCAGAGAAAGGAAACATGGGAATATCTAGCCAATCAACACCATCAGCTTTTGCTTAGCAGGGGGGAAATCAGTTAAGAACATCCTGACCACATGCTTAATGGGAGTAGCATCTAGACCATATATCATCTTTAACTACACTAGGCTTAAGGATTTCCACCTCCCTGATTCTTACTCTGCTCTCTTTGACTGGGATTATTCTTCCGAACAAAAGACCACAGTATGTACACATTACACATTGCTGCAACCACTACCTCTGAACAACATTTTAACCTCACAGGATGCCAACCTCAAAAGATCATCACTGATTGCATCAACCTAAATAATATAGATCTCAAATGCAATCACACAGAAACCATCCCATTCTCCTACAGTTACTTGAGGCTTCCCCCAGGATGGTTCTTCCTGTGTGGCTTGAAAGCTTTTTCATATCTTCCTGCAAATGCCACTGGTGGGCCCTGCACCCTAGGAAGGTTGCTTATGCCCTCCTTGCAAAGATGACACAGAAGAACTTTCCACACTTTAGAATCAGACTGTGATTCAAAAGTCTCCTTACTTACAAAAGCTGAATATGTTTCATTAGCAGTGTCACTAGTGGGAGTGCCAGGGCTAACCTGAATAGCCTGGCATATACCCTAGCCAAAAGTTTAAATTCAACTTCCCATGCCCTGGATGCCCTCAACAGAGAACTGAGACAGGTCAGGGAGGCCACCCTAGAGAACCAAGCAGCTACTTCAAGGAGCTGGCCCAGAATATTGGCCATGACTCATCATTCCTGAATTTTTCTTGGCTTTTCTCATGGTTGCCAGACTTCCATTGGCTAAAAATCCTCAATATCTACCATTGTCACTGTCTGTGTTGTGGGAGTCTTTCTGTGCTGCCTCTGTCAATGCATTACCCCTTGTCTCAGTGACCTAAAAGCCTTTAGTCCTGCCATCTCTAAATCAAGCACCCCAAAAATGCAGGCAGCTTTTATGATGGTCCAAATTGACCATGAATACCAGATATATCGAGATAACATGCTAGATGAAAAGGATGAGGAAAACTACACAGAAGAAAAAAAATGAGGGATTGTTGGAAGTTAACATTCACCCCTCTCCAAGGAAAAGAAAAGAAATTTTAAAATATCAAAAGGGGAAGGAAAATTCCCCTAAAAGAAAGGAGAAGTGGAAAACACAAGTAGGAATCCAGCTCCCAGCCCCCATCCTTTGGCCCCCACCTTTGTCAAGTAGGGCCATTGAAATAATTGGAGCTAGCCTACTTTTCACAAAGAAAGGCTAAAATTACACCATGGGATACAGAGAAAAACCTTACAAATTAGCTAATTAGCTAATTTGCTTGATTAGCTTGATTTCCCATAGAAATCAAATAGATGGCAAGCTATAAAACTTGTAAAAAATAGCAAAAGCAAACTCTCAAAGGAAAAGGGAATCAAAAACCGTAGACACATGAGAAAAGGAGATACTCACTAAAACACAGTCATAAAAAGCATGGCAGGAAGGAAAAGATTTACCAAAAGGCATAATAGAAAACTCAGGATATTGCGACCAAATGATAGCTACAAAAGATCAGGGAAAAACAGAGATTGGACTAAAAAATAATTACTCTACCAAGATCCCAGGAAAAGATCCCAATCCCAAGAGACAAGATTCAAACACCATAAAAACTCATCACAAATCACAGACTGTAAGAGTTCATACACAAATCAAAGATTTTAACAGATCAAAGACTTCACATTCAAATCAAAAGACCTGAAAAGTATAAGAAAGGGGTTTTTCTACTTACAAAATTAGATTAGTCTCTGGAACGCTGTTCTTACTGCCTTCCTATTAATAAAACTGATTCTGGCTTCCAATGCAGCTGACCAATCATTTCGTAGTGAATTTATCAGCCGGGAAAATTTGTATTCACAAAGGAGAGAGCTCTGCCTTTTTCTTAAAGGGCAAGGCTCGCTTTTCCTTTCGACATTACCAAAATGAAACAAGCAGAAAGTATTCAACTCAGGCAGACACTTGCCTATTTCATATGACTATAAAAAGGTGAGCAGGGATGGCATAATCAGACTTACTAAATCTCAGTGAAAGTAGCTTTAGTCTTTCTGTATATTTGATTCCTAATCTGATCTACCTAATGGGTTGACATCTCTGCAATTAAAGATGGAGCCAGAAGTAATACTTAAAAAAAAAAAACCAACTTGAAACAGCAGTAAAGATAGAAGATACATAAAGAAGGACAGATGTTAGGCCTCCCAGGTCAATCAGACAGGAAACCCAAACATATGAGCCACTTCTACTCTATACCAAGATTACATAAATGGGGTCTTGTTAATTTTGTGTGTGTTTTGTTTATATTACACGTTAAAAAATCAATATTTCCACAATAATTCACACAGCACAGCCTTCACGTGTTTAACAATCCATAACTGCCACAAGGTCAATATACATGTTAAATTCAACTTGAATCTTTGCAACGTTGTTTCCAATTTAATACCTTATATTAAATATATATTTAATTATACTTAATACCTTATTTTTATTTTGTCTTCTGCTTCTAAAATAAATTATTTTAATGTTTTTACATTTTATTATCTAACTGGATTTAAAAAAAGACATTTAGAAAAAAGCAAGTATATGTTACTTGTAGAAGCACAATATGTACTGATTCTGAATTGACCACACATAATTGTAGATAAGTGGGAATTTGTCAGACTTAATGCTATATAATGGACAGCTACAGTATATAAAAAACCAGGTGAAATCAATATACTGTACATTCAGTAAAAGCTAATAAAGCATTATCTATTCTAATCTTCCTTGATTTGGTGTCCACCAGAAATATTAAGACTATAGCTCCCTGAATTCCTGGCCAAGGTAACCAAAGAATATATAGTAGAACTGGTCTTCCTTATTGACAGAAATTCTCCAAGGCCTTTTCTTTTTGGGGGGAGATGAACCTAGCTTTGGAGAATGTAGTAGAATGCTTAGCTCTATTTACTAGCATGTAAAGAAGAATACTTAATCCTCTTCAATGATATAAGGAGTGGAAGAAGATTCAAAGAAGTGCCTGCACATACAATGTTTCTGTCATAATTTTCAAGGGAAAATTTTCAAAGGAAAATTATTCAAGGAAACGGGTTCAGTTAAAACAAAACAAAAACAACCCCCCCCAACCCCCCCCCCAAAAAAAACAAAAAGCTGAAGAAATCCTGCAAAATACAGAGATGAACTCAGAATCTTCTTTGGAATAAAAGAATAAGACAAAGGGATAATAAAAGTTATCAGAAGAAGACTGTTCAGGAAACAGGAGAGAGTTATCTCTAGCTATTAGTTATCTTGCCAAACATTTCAATAGTTGTGCTTCCAGATGGAGAAGAAGGGGTAGAAAAACAATCCTGGGAACACTGGCTGCAGTTAAACTCAGCAGTTGGATACATCAAAGATAAGTTCTCCCCTATATAATTTTATTGCACACGCCAAAAGAAAACAACTGGCTCTCCCACGATAGGCAGCTAGCAACAAAATGCCTTTTCCGTTCTAAGAACAAAAACCCCATGGTATCATTAGCATCATCCATCAGTCAGAATAAAATAAAGCAGATGCAAGATAGTGCAAAGGAAATGAAAAGAAGAATTGCATTTGAGTTAGTTTGTTATTCATTGCATGACAACGCTCAATTATCTATGCATGTTTTAATAGATTTTCTTTAAAAACAAAAGAGGAGTGGGAATCTCTTTTCTAAATGCCAGCATGCTCTTGGTTTTGTCCCGGGCGGAGGGGGAGTACTACTTTCCTTTCTATTCACTCACAGCCAGTTACTTGTGTTGGAGTAGTATTCCCCCACCCTCAATTTCCTATTAGCCTGAGTTTGATTATCATCCAAAGAAATGTGTATGCCCAGTGCTAATTAACTAACATAAGCTCAAAAGGGATTTTACACTTTAAAAGTAAATCATTCTTTTATGCCTGACTAAACTCATCATTTCTGCTTTGATAATTCCTAATCAAAAGCAAAGGGAAAGTGTGTTGCTCTTCTTTTTGTTTAGGAGAAAGCTGGTTTTTTTTGCAGGATGCAATCTGTTGCACAAAAGATAAATACATTGCATCTTGAAAGCAGTCAAATGTAATAGTTGGCTTCTGACAATTTATGTAATTGTTGCCCATATTTTACTTTTCATAAGGAAGCAAGGGAAATCCTTTGATGATTTCTTTTCACCAGAGGGTATCATATAATGTACTTTCAAGCTGCTAAATCAAGACCTATTCTCTTAAATACTTTGCAGGCCCATAACCTTCCTTCAGTAATGATAGCAATGCTGTGAATGACTTGGATTTCAGTTGTTTAGGTGAAGCATCATCATTCAAAAACCAAATTTGGATGCTGAAATCTGACACCTGAGGGCAAAACAGAACCACAAACCATGTATAAAAAGATTAACATTTCAACAGTTAACTGATTTACTGTCATCTAGATTTTTAAGAAGATGCAGTTATTGTATGTTGTTTTGTTCCCATAGGAATACAAATTAAAATAGGCAAAAAAAATGGTAAAAGAACACCTGTTCACCTTAGATGAAATCAAATCACGAGGATCAGATAGATTACACTCCAGAATAAAGAATGAGTTGGAACCATGAGATTATTCTATTCCTTCATGTAAATTGTTTATTTATTGAAGAATACTGGGCCTAAGACAAAATCTTGGTGTGTACCACTGCTTACTTCCCTCAGTTTAGTTCCATTAAGGACCTCGCATTGAGTGCACATGATCTTGGAACCATTGAACCACATTTTTCACAGATTGTAGAGCACCCAAGAACTACCAGAGGACTAGAAAAGAGTTGAAAATGGGTTACTCCCAAGTTCGAAAAGTTAGAAAAATGTGGGATAGACAGCATCACCACCAGAAGGATCCATAACTGACTGATAAACTGCACTCAGTGCGAAATCCTTAATGGAACTAAATTAAGGGAAGTAAACAGTGGAACACACCAAAGGTTTTGTCTTAGGCCCAGTATTCTTCAATATCTTCATAAACAATTTACATGAAGGAATAGAATAATCTCATCAAACTTGCAGACCACACCAAGCTGGCAAGAATAGCCAATACCTCAGAAGATAGGATCAAAATCCAGAGGGACATTGACAAAATAATGGGCTGGAATACTAGGCCCTATCTTCAATACTGGACCCTATCTAGCAAAATGAAATTCAATGGTGAGAAAAATATTGTACTTAGGCAAGTGCAAATATATAGGAATAGAATCTCCACGATCTAATAATACGTAACTTATAAAAGAGTCTTCCATGGAACACTAACATAGCTCCCTCAAGCAACACTTCCTCTTTAAAAACAAAAACAAAACAAAATAAAAAACAAACAATGTGGCTTTAAGGAAAAACAAATGAACTTTTCACTACCAACTCCAATATTTCACTACCCCCACTATTTCATTGGCTCAAGACCAATTATTGATAATGCTTTGACTAAAATAATTGATTTATCATTTAATAGTATAATAATTAGTTGTTAAATGACCACTAATTTACTGATTTATTGGTTGATAGTGACTTAATACTGTATCATTGATTATCTAGTTGATTGACTGTTTTATTTTTTAGTAATAAGTAACCTTCCTTTTGATTTGTTCTCTAACTTATCAGTTAACATTTATTAATTATCAACATTCATTAAGTCACTACCTATCACATTAATTAGCTATTGTAATTGTTTAGTGTACTATTGTCATTGACCATGCCAGCCAAAAACTCCAAACCCTCCACTACCAAACACCAACAAAAGAATAATATCTCTACCAAAGATCTCCCAGACCCCTGCACATGCTTCAAATGTCTTGAAACCATCAATGAAAGTGAAAATAACATTAAATGCCACCTATGTGACAATCAAGCCCACTTCACCTGCTTAAACTTAACCAAAAAACTAGCTGATCTTCTACAAACATCAGATACATTTCCTTGTCTATGTCCATCATCTTTACCTAAGCTAAACAAAGTACCCTGTCTAACAGAGTTGAAAGCATAGAATCATTCATTCATTCAATAGAAGAACACTTAGCAACACGTTTTGAAACAACTATACAAGCAAGCCTAATCTCTTTTGAAAAAAAAATACAGCACAGATAAGCCTATACCTTACAGCTCAAAATCAAATCCCAATTCAACAACCACTACCACAACTACTACCTCAACTACAATCACAACTACAATCAAAACTAACCACCAAACCACAGCCACAAATAAGCACTAACCCATCAAATAATACCACAAATGATATCCTCTTACTCAGCAGAGACATCATGGAACATGATCAGAAACGTCCAAATGCCATCTTATTTTGTCTTGAAGACACCAACGAATCTGATGATATCACCAAAGTTTGCAATATCATAAGCAATTCCAATACAACAAACATCTCTCCTGAAGATATCATTGAAATAACCAGAGATGGTCCTGAGTTCAAATACAGTGATGGCTTGGCAGCCCCAAGATTCTGTACAGTTATTTGAAAAAATGAGTCCAGCAAACGGATATTCATTCCTACAATAAATACCATTGCTAAAACCAATCCTATCCATAACAAACTTCACTGACAATCAGAATTATCCATACTGCAAAGAATTCGCTCCTGTGAACTCCGCACAGAACTCCCCCAAGGCAGTGTTGGTGTCCCCCAAGGCATACTCTACATAAATGACCTCTGAAATCATATTAAGAGCAACTGCATTCTCTTCGCTGATGATGTACAGCTATTCAACACCACAGACAATACTGCTACCCTTCAAAAAGACCTTGACTATGTATCAGAATAGTCAAATAAATAGCAACTTCAAATCTCAACAAATAAATGCTCTGTCTTACATATTGGCAAAAAAAATCAGAAAGTAAAATACAAGCTGAATAGTCAAGACCTTGTTGAGGATCCAAACTCTCTCAAGGACCTTGGAGTACTCGTCTCTAATGATCTAAGTGCTAGAGCCCATTGTAACTTCATAGCCAAAAAGGCATTAAGAGTTGTTAACCTAATCCTGCATAGCTTTTTCTCTGGTAATATCACACTATTAACTAGAGCATACAAAACATTTGCTAGACCAATGCTTGAATACAGCTCATCAGTCTGGAACCCGCATTACGTATCTGATATTAACACAGTTGAGAAAGTCCAGAAATATTTCACAAGAAGAGTTCTCCATTCCTCTACTCGTTGCAGAATACCTTATGCCACCAGATGCAAAATTCTAGACCTAAAAAACCTAGAACTATGCCGCCTTTGGTCTGATCTAAGTATAGTATATAAAATCATACATTGCAATGTCCTACCTGTCAATGAATACTTCAGCTTCAACCATAACAATACAAGAGCAAACAATAGATACAAACTCAAGTTAAACCGCACCAAACTTGATTGCAGGAAATACGACTTCAGCAACAGAGTGGTCAATGTTTGGAATACTCTACCTGACTCTGTGGTTTCTTCCTCAAACCCCAAAAACTTTAACCTTAATCTGTCTACTATTGACCACACTCTTTTCCTAAGAGGTCTGTAAGGGGCGTGCATAAGCGTACCAACGTGCCTACTGTACCTGTCCTATGGTTTCTTTTTTTTTTTCTCTTACATTTATCCATTTCATGTATTCATAACCAGGTTTATACTTATACCTGTTATTTTATAATCGCTTGACAAAATAAAATAAAAATAAAATAAATGGAATGGAGTGGAGTGGAGTGGAGTTGAATGGAATGGAACGGAACGGAACGGAATGGAACAGAACAGAACAGAACAGAACAGAACAGAATATCATGGTTGAAAGGGATCTTGGATCTTTTAGTCCAATCCCATGCTTAAGCAGCAAAACCTATACTATTCTAGATAAATAAATGTCCATATTAAAAGGGTTCAGTGATGAAGTACCTACAACTTCTGAAGGCAAGCGATTCCAATGGTTGATTGTTCTTATTTTAAGGAAAAATTTTCTTAGTTCTATAATGGATTTCTCTTTTATTAGTTTCCATTCTTTGTTTTTTACATGTCCTTTGGTACAGGCTGATCCCTTCTTCTTTTTGGCAACCTTTAAAATATTGGAACATCTATCATATAACCATTGGTCCTTTTTTTCACTAGACTAGCCATACCTAGTTCCTACAACCATTTATCATATGTTTTAGCCTCCAGCTTCCTAATTATCTTTGTTGCTCTTCTCTGCACTTTTTACAAATTCTCAATATTTTAAAATCTGTCCTGTTTCAAATAATGAACATAAAATTGTTTTCAATATCTTCATAACCAATTTATATGAGGAAATCGAAGGGGATCTCATTGAATTTTCAGATGACACCAAGCTGACAAGAATAGCCAATACCTCAGAAGATAGGATTAAGATCCAGAAGAACCTTGACAGGCTTGAATACTGGGTCCTATCTAGCAAAATGAAATTTAGTGGTGAGAAAAGTATAGTTTTTCACTTAGGCAAGAAAACTCAAATATACAGGAATAGAACAGGACCAAATTTGTTACAAAAAAATAAAAATTCACAGATATGGCTCTTATATTAATATAAAATTATTGAATGGAAACTGGGGCTATTCTGTTTGAGCATGTCAACAAATACTAGGATTTTTATTTCCTGGGAGTGAATCAATTTTCTATAATTAAGAATTGACATGTTCTGGTAGCAAACCATTTATTTTTTTGTGGAAATTATTTTATTATTTTTGTTTCAGTACGGAAAAAATACAAGAACTGTGAGTGAGGGGTAGCAAGGATGTGCAATGCATGAAATGAACATTCCCCTCCTCCACTGGAGTTTGTAAAGGGAGAGCCGTTTCCCATGCCTGCAGCTGATGCATGAAGGATGTCTTTGTTTGCTAAGCAGTTGAAATCCTTAATAGTAGAGGCTGCAATCAACATGTTAAATTAGGCTTCCCTTAAGTGTAGAGATTATCAAGTTCATTGTCAAACAAAGAAGGTAGTACAATATGGGGCATTGCAATAAATCTCTGTTAATGGAGCTATTGTTAAAATTTGGCAAGAATCCTGGAGTAAGACAATAAATTGGCAACAACAGAGTGATTCTGAAAAAAAAAAACACCATGTGAATCACACTGTTTGTTAAAACAAAACCAAAATACCAGCATCTTACACAGACAAATCTTTATTAAATCTAGTATTGTTCTTTTTCTTTCTATCATGTTAAGGTATGTATTGATTACTGGGTTGATAGGAGAGAGTATGCTGGCACTACCCACCATGTCATTGTCAGATCCATTTTATTTTATATATACTCATCCTGCAGTGAATAGATAATGGCTAAAATGGTGATAATGACAATTATGATGTGTGTCCTTTTTATTTTAAACATTAATTCTTGTTAGTTTTAATAATTTTGAATACACACACACATGCACAATCAAAATTATTAAAATTAACAATGTTAATATTTAAATTAAAAAGGAATAAAAAAGAACAGAAAATTTTTTTCAAAGCTCTATTGTTTTATAGCAAATGTAAATTAATCTTAATCCATTTTTCAACATTAGAAACATTTTATCTATCATTTATTTCTTTTCTAATTATCAATAATTTCTTTTTCTTTTTTCTATTTTGTATAAAAAGTACATAGAGAATTTTCATTCAGAATTAAATTTAGATAATGTTTTGTTTTCAATTAAAGACATCAATGTGTCCATATCAGCAAGTTCCATAATCCTCACCATCCATTCCTTATTCTGGATAAAAGTCTTTCCACCTTTTTCATATATTAATCAATTATTATGCACAAAACTAAAGTTCTATAGGTTTTCCCTCACCTATTTGTCCATTAAAATTAGCTCCAGAATAGAATAGAACAGAATAGAATAGAATAGAATAGAATAGAATAGAATAGAATAGAATAGAATACTTGGCCAAGTTGGACCCACAAGGAATTTGTCTTGGTGTAAATACTCTCAGTCTATATAAAGAAAAGATACATTTGTTAAGAATCAAGAATCATAACGTACAACACTTAGTGATAGTCATAGGGTACAATCAACAATCAAATCATACTAAGAAACAGTTAATATAAATCATAAGAAAACAAGCGACAAAGTTACAGTCCTACAATCACAAGTGGGACGGGATGGATGATAAGGAGTGGTGAGAAGATTAACAGTGCACACTTTGTAAATAGTTGAACAGTGTTGAGGGAATTATTTGTTTAGCAGAGTGAGGGAAAAAACTGTTCTTGTGTCTAGTTGTTCTGGTGTGCAGTGCTCTATAGCGTCGTTTTGAGGGAAGGAGTTGAAACAGTTTATGTGAGGGGTCTGTAAATATTTTCACAGCCCTCTTTTTGACTTGTGCAGTATACAGGTCCTCGATTGAAGGCAGGTGGGTAGTAATTATTTTTTTTGCAGTCCTAATTATCCTCTGAAGTCTGTGTCTGTCCTGTTGGGTTGCAGAACCAAACCAGACAGTTATAGAGGTGCAGATGATAGACTCAATAATTCCTCTGTAGAACTGGATTAGCAGCTCCCTGGGCAGTTTGAGCTTTCTGAGTTGGCACAGAAAGAACATTCTTTGTTGTGCTTTTTTGATGATGTTTTTGATGTTTGGTGTTCATTTTAAGTCATGTGATATAGTAGAAGCTAGAAATTTGACATTCATGCATTGAATGATATGTCTGTCTACTTGCTAAAACAGCACAGAATCCTTTATGGCTGTGAAGAGTATAAGAATACATTCAATTGGAATGTAATAATATCTTCATCTGTTAACAATTTTTATAATTATTTAGAAAATTGTATAGACAATTTTGTGTAGAAAATTGTGTAGACAACATTTATCATGGTTTTCTAGATGCTGCATGAGAAATAGAAAGTACCACTGGACCAGAAATAAATAAATAATAAAGAAAACAAAGAAAAGGAAGTTTGAACAAAGAAAAACTTTATACATAAATTAATAGATAAAAGATAAACAGTACGGATGATTATTCTATACATTGAATAATCATCCGTACTGTTTATCTTTTATCTATTAATTTATGTATAAAGTTTTTCTTTGTTTGAGTGAAGAAGCACAAATCTTTTTTTATACTATTATATTATACTGGAAATATAATTATCAAGGGCTTTTCACACCTTCTCAGTGAAAGCAAGCTTTCTCAATCATTTATAGCACTTGATGCTCCTCACAATCATCCTTCAACATCCTGACAATAAATAGCATCTGTTGTTTTTCCTTTCCTCTTTCATAACCTCTCTAGAATACAATAGATTGCTAAATTTCTTTTTCCAAAGTGTAGTGGTACTGTTGTGTAATATAAAGATAGTTGGCTGCAAAAGTAGAAGTTTCATTTATCTAGAAAGCTCACTTTAATTAGACTTGCAGAAGTTCTGAGTACTCTTGAGAATCTTCAAGGATAAAAGCAAACATTTCTTTTCACAGCATCCTTCCCATAATGATGCTAATGGTGTTCCTGTTTATCCAAAGAGAGCCACCTATTTAAATCACAAGGTCTTTTCTGAAAGATATTTTCTGTCTGGCAACTTTATTTCATATTCCCAAGGGTTAAAAATGGTTAATCAGAAACAACCCACAGATAGAATGAGTTACAGCATTAAAGGCATTTGAACAAGTGGTCCCTGTCTTATACTGTAGATGTAGATTCAGAAACCTGCAGCTCATTTTAACAGATTATAGCAATAGCACTTAGACTTATATACAACTTCACAATGCTTTACAGCCCTCTCTAAGTAGTTTTACAGTCAGCATATTGCCCCCAACAACCCGGGTCTTCATTTTACCTACCCCAGAAGGATGGAAGGCTAAGTCAACCTTGAGCCTGGTGGGATTTGAACTGCCAAATTGCAGGCAGCCGATAGTCAGCAGAAGTAGCCTGCACCACCGAGGCTTATGTTGAATTTGTATATAAAAAGCAACCAAGGGCAATATCTTGCAGTAAGATTCAACACGTAAAAGAAAAATCTCTTTATACATAATGAATGTAATGTATCTTCTTTAATCTCTGGTCCTCTAATAGAGGCTTAGAGGTTCTGTGCAGTATTATTTTCATAAATAAGGCAGTCAACCTACCTAATATTTCTTCTTCCTCCTTGTTACAACAAACTTGTGAGGTGAGTTGGACTGAGAAATAGTGACTAGCCCAGGTTACTCAGTTGGCTTTCCTGCCTAAAATGGGACTAGGACTCACAGTCTTCTGGTTTGTAATCTGATGCCTTAACCATCAGACCTGTGCAACTGTTTCTAGCCTGTGCTCATCTGGACAACATAGACAACTTAGAACTTAGAAGTCACAGCACCAAGTGCTCCTACCACTACTGAGACACTTTGGCCTTAACTTTCCATATCTTTTCAAGTTTCTAATTCAGGCATTGGTTCTCTAGTTTCTTGTATTCATTTTTCCTGATCTTGTTGTCACTTGGAATTGTTACATCAATGACCACTACTGTCTTCTGGTCTTTGTTTACTCCATATATATCCTTCTAGTTCCTTTATAGTTTGGATAAGAGTTTAAGGAAAAGAATAAAAGAAAATTTTGCTAAATGATCAGAGTTAAATTTTCTGTGAATAAAATGTATACTGTTTTAAATTCTTTACCAACAGGAACAAAACTTATGGGAAATGTGCCCCAGATAATTTTAGAAAATGAGAAATGGGGAAAAAAAACCTGAAGATAAGAAAAGATGCCCCAAATTTCACATGATTGGCAAATGCAATTTGGTTTTGATTGTGTAAAAAAATTCTAGAAATCTCATAAATTTAAGATGTGTCTATTTTAAAACAATTTGCTTTTTATTTTTTTTTAAAGTGTTGTGGTATCTGATATTATAGCAGATATTGCTGATCTGTGATTAAGAGGATCAAATAGTGAAAATATAATACTGCATGAAAATACTGCAGGCTACTTCTGCTGACTGCCATTTGCCAGCAATCTGGCAGTTCAAATCTCACTAGGTTCAAGGTTGACTCAGCCTTCCATCCTTCCAAGGTCAGTAAAATGAGGAGTCAGATTGTTGGGGGCAATAGACTGACTCTGTAAACTGCTTAGAGAGGCCTATAAAAAGCACTCTGACGTGATATATAAGTCTAAGTGTTATTGCTGTTGCTAATCAATCAAATGAAAAAAAGAGTTGATCTGAAAGTAGAGTTTAAAGAAATTACAATATAGTTGTGACAAGTATTCTTTTAAAAAACAAACTAGATAATTATAGAACAAAATATAAGCTCAAGAATTATTGCTATTTGATGTAAGTGCTATCAATAAAAATGCTGAAACTGGGGCAAGATAAGATGAAAATGGTAGGCAGTAGCCTTAGATAAATTGATGATGAAATGATATCCAATGCTTTGTACAGTATTTATGTGTGCAGACTAAGATAAGGAGCTAATACAATTTTAAAAAACCCACAAGAAAAAAGTTTCAAAGCCTGTGATAGATGACTTTGGCAATTTTGTAAAGGCAATGAATCATAAGCAAACCTTTAGTGAGGTATTCAAAACACCAATGAAAGAGAGGTTTTAAATAAAAAAATATTAAATATTTTGCAATACTGATAAGACTTTTTGTGTTAGTGTTTGGTTTACAAGAATATTTTATGTCCTTTAGACATAAAAAAAATCAACAGCAGGATAAAAATTAAGCAAAGAACAGATTTCAGTGTTTGTGTAAACACAAACAAATTGCACAGATTAACACTAGTCATTTTAGGTAAATCATGCCAAGAATTATACATATATCAAAAACCCTGGGATATTCAGACATCTAAAATAAATGGGAAGAGTTGATCAAGACAGGTGATAGTTATGCCAGAAGATGAATATGATAAACAAAGGACCTAAGTGGGTAACTTTCATAACTTAAGTCCACCTTCAATACTGCAGCAATTTAGAAAATAGTCAAAATGTCAGCGTGAAAAAATGGCTGGTAAAAAAACCCCTGCATTATGACATGGTATGGGATTTGAAGTCAATGACTACTACAGAATCCTACCAAAAGTTGGTTGTCGCGTTGAGCGACCGGTCTGTTGTTTCGCCTTTCTGGTTGATTGCTGAATTCCTCTCAGAGAATAACCCTCGCCAGGGTGAGATTTAAAGTAGCCCTCGCAAGGGCGAGACAGTGGGACCCTCGCAAGGGTGAATTAGTCCTCGCAAGGATGAAGTTTAAAGTAACCCTCGCAAGGGTGAGAAAATAGCCCTCGCAAGGGCGAGATAGAGTGGGACCCTCGCAAGGGTGAGGCTAGGCAAGACTCTCACAAGAGTGATTGCCAAGCAAGCACAAGAAATAAAACACACAAAACACAAGAAATCTTCAAATGAGGCAACGCTTTGAGCCTGGGGGAGATGGGATTCCCTGGCTGCCCTGGAACAGATGGAAAAATCCAGCCTTCTCTCCTTCTCCTGCTCCTTTCTTCTGCTTCTCCCTCCCCCCAGGCTTTTTGCTGTCCTCTTTTATTGTGCTAATTCAAGGGAGGGGGTCAGAGAGGAAATTTACAGAAAGGTAAAGAGATACAATGTAAATCTTTTAGACCAGTTTACCTGACATGAGTCACATACTCTATAGCTGCTATTTTGTAACTGTTATAGACAGGCATATCTCCTTGGAATACACATTCTTGTCTGGGGTTATTCTTTTATTTAACTTCCTTCTTGTCAGTGCTTTCCTGCTGAGCTGAATACGTGCTTTCCAGCAAGATTTCTTCTTGTGGAAAAATACAAGACAGAACCAATGTAAAATAGTCACAGTTGGTAATGATGAAATGGTTAAGACAATGTGATTCTCCAGACCATGGTAGAGTAACAGAAAAAGCTATGGTTAAAAGAACTGGAAGAACTTCAAAAATCAGATTATCAGTGATGTAATAAATTTTATTAGTTTCAGTTCTGTCAAATTCCAGGCAGCATATAGTAAGGTTTTTCAAAGACAGGAGTGTTGGAAGCTTGAAATATTTGAGTCATTATTTTGGCTTTAAATGAATATTCTGTTTCCTAATTAGTCTATTAATTGAAGGATTTGCTATAGTCAAACCATAAAAGCAAGTGCTGAATTTTTCTCATTTCCACTGCAATAAGTAACTTAAATTTAAGATAGGACTTAAATGTTGGCATTATAAAAAAAAATAGAGAAGAACTTCATTTGACGCTTAGAAATGAATATTTATTATACAGCATTTTTTCTGCCCTTGCAATGATGAGGCTTGAAGTACCATCATGTAATTGCAATAAAGATTGATTAATCTTTCATTCTTGTCTTCAAGCAACATAAGCCACAGTGCATTTAAACTGTGATAGAATACTAAGTCATAACAAAAAAAAAACATAATACAAAGGTTTATTAATAATAATTCCCACAATTACTTTCAATGAGCAATTCTGTTTGACTTTGAAGTGCAAAATTTAATGGAATTCAGTGTAAGACTATGTGAAGCCACCAAAGCCAAAGTTGGAAGAAGGAAGAGATCAAGAGAGACAAATATATTTTGTTAAGAAAATAAATATTTTTAATTCAGTGCCAGGCACTGATTAAGGTATGCAAGTAATGGTAGTTCTGGAGGAGATGAGGAAAGCAATTTTACAAATAAATATCTAAGAAATGACATAGTTTAAAGATGTTACGCGTTCACCAACATTTTTTAATAGCATTTAGTCCTTCCAGCAGTTATTCGACAAGACTATAGCAGGAAAACTGGCAATTTTCTTTGACACATAACCCAGAGGGAAATTATATTTAAAACATTTTATTGTAACTAAATGTATGATGGGCCTTAATGGACATCTATTCTGTAATGCCCCATAAATTGCATCTCTCTAAATCATTCTGGTATGACAGAAACATCCCTTTCCAGCTTAAAACTTTTAGAAAGTTCCTTGCAATACTGAACGGTATTGAGACAGGTAATTAAATCATCATGGACATGTATGCCTTTGATTTATAATCTCAAAGGGAGAGATCAAAGAAAGCAGGTGCTACGTCTTAAAGAAAAATCTCATATACAAATTTGGAATTTATGAAGGAATTCAAAGGTTAAAGGTTAGTGATCTCACACAGAAAAGTAAGATTTTAATTAACCTTTCCAATCAAGTTTTTAGAATTAAATATGGTGTAGCCATAAAATTTGCAAATTAAAGACATAAATAATTATTTTAAAGTGCTTTCTACTATTAACTAACAGATAACAGATAATCAGAGTTGGAAGGGACCTTGTAGGTCATCTAGTCCAACCCCTCCATCCAAGCGGGAGACCCTACACCATTTCTGACAAATGGCAGTCCAATCTCTTCTTGAAGGTCTCAAGTGATAGCGCTCCCACGACTTCAGAGGGCAAGCTGTTCCATTGGTTGATTGTTCTCACTGTCAGAATGTTTCTCCTTGTTTCCAGGTTAAATCTCTCCTTGTTCAGTTTCCTTCCATTATTCCTTGTCTGGCCTACAGGAGCTTTAGAAAATAGCTTGACATGAGTTAAGAGAATATGACTGGTAGATCCCTTCAGCTTTTTTTTTTTTTTACTTTTCCCACCAAGAGTTGATTGCTGATGAAAAAAAAGAGCCACTATTACTCTCCAGTGTAGGCTGAAGAAGGGTTGGACCAATGGAAATGAGTGCTTGGAATATTGTGTTTAGCCATTCTCCATATTACAGTATATGACTAACAGAAAGTGCTGTTCAGTTCATATCAAAATCTAAATGTATTGAATTTTGCAGATAATCAGGTTAAGACTCAACTGAAGAAGTTTCTTGAATAAGAAGCAAAACATTTTCAAAGGGAAAAAAAACATGAAGAACTCCAATTGCCTTTTGAAAAGCACCTTCAAGTTAAGACTGAAATATTGAGAACATAACAGATCTTTTGATGTGAGTTGTAGCAGTTCTTTTTCAATGTTATATACAACCTTGAAGGAAAGATCAGGGCTGTCAAATTGTCAGCCCATGGTCCAGATGCATCACATGCTGGTCAAACCCACTCCTGGTTAAGTGAAGGGAGGAAAAGTCCCCATACATAACTTGATGTCACTGTGACGATGTGAATTTGACACCCCTGTCCTTAATTGTAAGTAAGGTTGACAGACTTTTTTTCTTCTATTCAATCGTGCCTGGTTTTTGGAGACTGCCTGAACATCCCTGCATTTTTTTTGACAAGGTTTTTCAGAAGTAGTTTGCTATCACTTGCTTCCTAGGGCTGAGACAGTGACTGTCCCAAGATTACCTAGCTGGTTTTGTGCCTAAGGTGAGACTACAACAACTAGTAGTCTTAAGTACTACACCAAACTGACCATCAAACCACACAATTAAAAAAAATGCACATTGTTTAATATGCGTACCCCAGACTTTAGTTATCACTGGAAATTCATACTTGGCAATATGGTTTAACTATAAGAACTGTATATACTCATTAAAAGTCTATAAAATGCAGATATGCAATCAATTAATACACAAAGTGTGCATTATAATACAAATGATCTACAAATATTACATAATGCTAATAGAGCTATATGTATGTGGAAAAATAATGGACTAAAATGTGTACTATGCCATTTAAAAATATATATTTAAAGGCAACTTTAAAAAAAACAACTCAGTAGAGCTGTGAAAATATGCAAAAGGATGCTTTCCTTCAACAAAGCTTTGAGCAAAATGCTGTCTCAAAACTGCTTCAGGAAAAAAAAATGAAAAGGCTTCATTCCTGCTTGGTTTTCATTGTCAGCCATTTCTTCCAGCACTTCAGATGCTCTTGCAATTTCCTCCAGTCCTGGCCAGATCTGGAAGAGGATTTTGTGAAGGGCAGAGGAGGCTACATAGAAATGTTAAGAGGCTATGAGGAGATAGTAGCCAATGTAAAGGGTTTAGTCAATGAATCTGCATCATCACTTTGACGAAAACCATGGGAATCAGATATTCTCAATGATGTGAAGATTTTTTGGGGGGGAGGTGGTCAAACCTAATATGGAACACTTAAATCTTTTTAACCAGACTACAAGCTAGTTTGTTCTTTTTCAACCCTTGTTTTAATGGTATGTGGAGGTTTATTTCTTAGGCTATGAAAATAAAGCATTGCAAATTTTCTGGTCAGACAAAGCCTAAATATATTTAACTGACATAATTTATGTGCAGTTGTGATATTCTAAAAGATACAAATTTGCATTGAAACAAATGTAAAAATGTCAATAAACAAATGACAAGGATGCTTGATGAAGATTCCTGCATACACAGTAAACAGCAGGCTATGAACCAATATGGTTTTCAAATATATATAAAGGCAATTCACCATCACCAGTTTTAGCGACAGTCAAAGAAAATCAAAGAACTCCTCCTTTCTTTTATGTCTGTGTGATTATCATTGGCTGCAAAAAAAAAAAAAAAAATGCAGATCAAAGCATCCCAGCTAATTTGGCATTCACATTCACAGCCGGCATTATAATTTACTCATTGACATTCAATGTGGATACCATATGGACTCTTAAATGTTCCAGCAACAGCACACTGGTTCAGAAGTAATATCTTTAAGGTGATTACCACAATCAATACTAGTTGGGCGTGTGAGCACCATTCTGAAACTTAAGTTATTCTGATTTCCACCATCTGCAAATCAAAGTCTAATTTACAATTGGAAATTAAAATATGGTTTTACAAACATAAAAGGTACAAGGCAGGTGAAAAGGGTGCTATATCTCAGAGAGAAAAAATGTGAGTAAGTCTAGTTCCAGGAGAAATGCCTGCTCAAGTATGAATGTCAACAAATGAGCAAATGGTGCATATATGCAAATTGTTGGACGGGTAAAGAAGGCTGAAGATTGTCACTTTGTTGCAAAGTGATTTCTTGGTTTCTCTGATCTTTCTAAGTTTAATTGCAATCTAGTAGGAATGGCGGTGATAGTGAATTTTTCCAAAAACAAATGATTATTGTGAGTTATTCTTGGTATATTTCAAACAATCAGGGATTGCTTAGTCCAAAGTATGTAAGATATTTCCTTACCTAAATCAACAAACAAAATGATCACAGGTAGTCAAAAAAGGGGTAGGAGCAGGAGTGGCTTCTGATTTTCTGCTAACTTCTCTATTCAGTTTCCTTGTAGAAAGCAGGCATGAAGCAACAGAAACCTTGTTCTTTCCATTTCTCCCTCATTCTCTGTTCTTCCCATTTTCTTCCTTTCTCCCTTCCTTCCTTCTGTTATGATGTCCCTGGATGCTTTCCCAGATGCCTCTCCAGACACCAGCTTGGAAGAGAGTGAGCCAGTCCCAAACACATTGGTGGCAGCACACCTGGAGGTGGCCGGTGGCTCCAAGTCAGAATCAGCAAGGCCACACAGCATGGAGTGGTTGCAGGGGAAGCATCTGGATGAGCTGGTTGAGGATGGGATAGTCAAGACACAGCTGCAGCAGGTCGGTCCCAAGGCTTAGGGTAAAGAGAATGTGCATAACTGGAGCTGGCCAGTTTGGATGTGGAGAGTATGCAGGATAGAGAAGAGGCAGGAGCAATGATAGTCAGCTCAGCTACTTGTTTTAGCCTCTTGATGGTCTACATCAGGAAATAGCTATTTAGCACAGTAGGAGGAGGGAAGTGATGCTGGGACAACGTATCCGTTGTGGTGCCTAGCGTTCACCAGATTTTTTGTGAGGTTCCTGACCCAGACCATGGATTTAGACCCTAAATTCCCATGCCTTGACCCTTGGATCTGCTTCTCAGACTTGCTTTTGCCTTGAACCCTGTACTACATACCCTGGACTCTGGACCTTGGTGTGTGTGCCTCACCTTGCCTCTATTTTTCCCCTGGCTTGTAGATTATTCTAGCTTTCATGCTAGAGACATTTTGGAACTGAACTGATAATTTTCTGGGGAAGGCTTTTGGGAAGGCTTGGAAAGCCTCAGTAACCCCCTGAATCCTCTGTGATGTGGGTGCTTGTGAGTGGGAACAGGACACATTTCCTCCCTCTCTCCCTCCCTTACTCCTTTTCTTTTTTTCTCATTATTCCTCACCTCATTTTCTCCCTTCCTTCCTCCCTCTTAACTACCCTTCATCTTCCTTTAATTGCAATGCGAGGTGCCACCATTGCCATTACTAAGCAATGAAGTCAGATGATGCTGTGCATTACAACCTTATTGCTTAGTAACATAAGTTATAGTCCACATTACTTTCATGGACTACCTGTACCTCTGTTCCCGGCATCATCATTTAGGCCCTTTTCAAGCAATTATTTGCTTTTTGTCATGTGTCAGCAACTAGGTCCTGATTTCCAGCTATACCCGCATCACTTACAAAACACCCTGGGCAAAACCTGTTTATTGTCTATGAGATACAAGATGATTGATAGCTGTTTCCCTGCTGGCCACTTACATGAGAAGAGAAAAAAAACACAGTTAGAGGAATCAACTCATGTGCAAAATCAGAGCAGCCCATTTTGGCAGTGAATCAGAACAGAAACAATAGTGACAGGATAGTGATTGGCAGAGGGATAGCAAATTTCATCATCCTACAATTTTTGGCTGAGTTTGAGTTAGCCCAAGCTCTTCATCACAATCTAAAGTTTGCTGATTTCCACGTATTTAGGTGCCAAGAATCAGATCTTTAAAAAAGACATTTCCTTCCTTCCTTCCTTCCTTCCTTCCTTCCTTCCTTCCTTCCTTCCTTCCTTCCTTCCTTCCTTCCTTCCTTCCTTCCTTCCT
>NW_020769339.1:7962177-7998187 GCF_900518735.1 Pseudonaja textilis
CCTTCCTTCCTTCCTTCCTTCCTTCCTTCCTTCCTTCCTTCCTTCCTCTTTTACTCATTTGTAAGGCAACAAGTAAATAAATACAAACAATATATTTTGGAACAATTGCAGAAGAAGATAAATTCAAATTTGCAAGAATGATTTTAGAAAGCAGAACATAATGTATCTAATAGCATACTCAACCTTTTCTTATCTTTGCAAAGTAACTAAATTTATTTAAAGTGAATTTTTGAAGATTTGCCAGTAATAGCTGTACCTCCCAAGCTACCATCCTTTTCCTCAATTTTAGATTGAAAGAATAATAATATTATATAACCTAATACTGCTTTCTTCCTGCTCCTGGTTATTTCTCTCTCTCTCTCTCTCTCTCTCTCTCTCTCTCTCTCTCTCTCTCTCTTTCTCTCTCTCTCTCTTTCTCAGAAGGATTGGAACTGCCTTCAAAGCAAAAACTCTTCTTCAATTAATTCTGTTTTTAACTCCCTTTGATATTATTTGTTTTATTTATATATATTTTAGTATCCAATGCATCCTTATGTTCTGAAGGAAAGATCAAAGAGAGACATGAAAATCCTGTTGTCTAGATGAACATGCATGAGCCCTAAAGAACATGCAGTGTATGATGGCTAGACTTACAAAATGGCCATTTGTCATGCTTGCAAAGAGGCAACATAAACTCTTAATTGCACTGTGGTATCCATGATAGCTTGAATAGGGGAATTCTGCCCAAGAAAGCAAAAATACTGAAAATTTGAATTAAAGGCTACAATAATTTATATTAATAAAGGGAGGCAATCCATTAAATGGTAATGAGGAAGTGTATGCTTTTTCTATGTCTATCTATCCTCTGACATTTCCGTGGAGACATACATGACTTGCATTTTTTTAAAAGTTCCAGAAGTGTCTTAAGACCTTGCTCCACTCCCAGGCCTGGGGTTAGAGTATTTGTGGAACCTTTCTTGCATGTTGGAGTGTTTTGTTTTACTATAGTCAGTCAGGTGGTAATTGTGTTTTAAATATACTGTATGTATTGGACATACTATAATAAGCTACCCAGAGCCTTCTTGGAGTTGGGTGCTGTTAGGTATTAGCATACTTACCTGTGATTGGTTGGTCTGCAGTAGCAGTAAATTCAACAAGCCATCAATGGCCACAGCCATGAGCAGCCCGACTGTAAAAGGGCTGCCGCGGTTTCTTCTGCAGTTCAGTTCTAGGTAGAAATAAAGATGACTGTTGATTACGCTGGCTCCAAGAGTCTCTTTCCTAAAATTTAACACTGGCAATGAGGGTGGGATACTGAGACAAAGGGAACCAGCGAGCACGTGGTGATCAAGGAACACCGGCAACACATCGAGATGACATGGCTGGGATAAACATGCCACCCGCACCATTTGATCCAACAACCGAAGATTGGGAATCGTACATCGATCAATTCCTCATGTTCCTTGAAGGGAACGACCTCATGAATATTTCAGAACACAGGAAGAGAGCTGTCTTCCTTACACATTGCGGTCCTGCCATATTAAAATGGCCAAAGCTTTATCGGCACCAACAAATGTGAAGACGATGGCCTGGCCAGTCCTAGAGAGGATACTGAGGGCTTTCTACACGCTGACCATATCCTGCCTTATCAAACAACATGAATTCTATCAGCGTGACCAAAAAGAAGGCACGAGCATCAGCAATTTCATTGCAACCCTGAGGGACATCGCCAGAGCATGCAAATTCCTCAACAGGGATGAGGCTATGAGAAATTGAGTAGTCTTAGGACTGAGAGACCTAACACTACAGGGCAGACTACTAATGAAGCCCAAGATAACATTCAAAGAAGCAATAGAAGAGGCTACCACAGCAAAAGCAACCCAGAAATTGGTGGCCACCATGCAGAAAATAAATAAAGCACCACTGGTCTCATCAAAAAACACCACCACAACCCACTACTAGGACATCGAGTCTGAATCGGAAGATGAAGCAGAAGATGAGGGAGTAAATCAGCTCTGCTCAGAACATAGTATAAGGGACCGAAACAGAAAAAGAAAAGAATTCCATTGTGCTGGCTGCGAGGGGAACCATCCACGTTCAGAGTGCCATTTCCTAGATGCAATATGCCAACATTGTGAACTGTGGGAACACATTGCAAGGGCCTGCTGAGCATCAAAGAACTATGTCCCCAGACAAAGACAGACCACATACACCCAAGACAGAAACAAACAGGAAGCCGCTGGAACCAAGCCACCAGAAACAGGTGAGGAAAAGAGGCCACCAACGGAAGAGGTGAAACACACCAGACAGTGACCATCGGACACTCAAACATGACACACCCAGAAGGTGTGTCCAGGTCATCATAGAAGACCAGCCTTGCCAGATGGAAGTGGACTCAGGCTCATATTTATCCATGGTATTCTGGGACACCATAAAAAGACAGATACCAGATACCAGACATAAACCGGGAACAACTTGAAAGACAAATACTGATGTTGAAAGACTACCAGGGAAACAAAATTCCCATAGTGGGCACTGGACAGTTCAGAGTAACATTAAAAAAATACACCAGAGTCCTACTACTAACCATAGTAGACCAGAACCAATCCAGTCTACTGGGACTCAAATGGTTTGCACCATTGGGAATCGAAGTCACAGAAATAAATAGCATCACTGAGATGGATTGGGAGGAGACCCTGATGGAAGAATTCCAAGACATATTCGATGGAGAGCTGGGCAAGTACTTGGGCTCCCCAATTTCCTTTAATCTAAATTCAACCATAACCCCTATAAGATTAAAAACAAGGCAGGTTCCTTTCGTGCTCAAACCAAAGATCGATAAGCAACTCAATGCACAAGGGGTCCTAAAACCCACTGACCATGCAAAGTAGGAAACCCCAATTGTCACACCAGTTAAACCACATGGGTCTGTGTGCATCTGCAGAGACTACAAAGCAACCCTTAACCACACACTCCAACAAAGTGCATACCCTGTCCCAGTGGTACAGCATTTATTGCATTCCCTGGGGTGGGGGAGGAATCTTCGCAAAACTAGACCTTGCACAGGCCTACCAACAATGACCAGTAGACCCCGGGACAGCAGAAGCCCCGACGATTGTAATGCATAGGGGGGCATTCAAATTCAACAGATTACAATTTGGGGTCAACGTTGCCCCACGGTGTTCCAGAGCTTAATGGAACGTCTACTGCAAGGGATTAAAGGGGTGGTGCCATATTTTGATGAAGTCCTCGTATCAGTCAAGAACAAAAGACAATTACGCAACTGCCTGAGGGAAGTTCTAAGTAAATTCAAGGAAACGGGGCTAAAGGTGTTAAGGGAGAAGTGCCAATTAGCTGCCAGCAAGGTTGAATTCTTAGGATATCTAATAGACAATGAAGAAATCCACCCCACAGAGAGAAAGGTCAGAGCAATCAAGGGAGCCCCCCAGACCCATGAATAAAACTGACCTGCAAGCTTTCTTAGGATTCATTAACTTTTATAACATATTCCTACCACAGAAAGCAACTATTGTGGAACCACTACACAGGTTGCTTGACAAGAAAGCAGCCTGGGCCTGGGGGCAATGGGAAGAAACGGCATTCCAGGGAATAAAAACCTGATCACATCAGACAGCATACTAATCCAATACAGCAAAACAGTCCCAATAACCCTAACCTGCGATGCATCACCTCTTGGCGTTGGCGCTATCCTCAGCCACATATTACCCAACGGGAAAGAAGCATCCATAGCATTCTACTCAAAAACTCTGTCAAAACCAGAGCGGAACTACAGTCAACTAGACAAAGAGGTGTTGGCCGCTGTCACCAGGATCAAGCATTTCCATGAGTATATCTATGGGAGAAACTTCACCCTAGTCATGGATCACAAGCTACTCCTGGGCATCATTGCAAGAAACAAAGCTATACCAAACATACTGTCACCCTGGATGACGAGGTGTTCAGAATTCTTAGCTTCATACAACTACAGATTAATATACTGACCCAGAAAGGATATAAATCATGCAGACACACTCAGCTGTTGCCCCCTACCAGACATAGAAGACCCAGCACCAACCACAAGACCAGTAGACTTCTCCAGTAAATGCCGTACATTCCAAACAGGGGACCTAGTGTACGCAAAAAACTTACAGGGGAATTCTTGTGGATACCAGCGAAAGTGACCCAAATAACTGAGCCACATTCTTGCAAGGTAGATACAACAGATGGTAGGAACTGGAAGAGATACATAGACCAGCTCAGAACTAGAGCAACGAGGGGTGACACAGACAGGATCATAGAAGAGTGGGGAGACCTCTCACACAAATGAAACACAACTGGAGAGGAAGGGGGTAACCTTTCACAAAGGCAAAACATAACCATAGGGGAGGGGGAGACCCCTCACACAGCCATAACAACCAGGGAAGAGGGGGGAGACCCTCAAACAGACACAGCACAAGTAGAAAGGGAAGGGGAGACCCTCCACAAGCAAGAACAACCATAAAACTAATCCTGACAACTAAAAATACACAGCCCCCATTTATAAGAGTAGCCCCGGTCGGAGAGCACAGGCACGTACCTGAGACCACAGAAGAAGTAGCATAGGGAGGCAGAAACAGGTCCAGAAAGACAGCAGAAAAGCAGCCCCTGGTGGGAGCGGCCTGGCCAACTCAACCAGCCAGGAGGTTCTTGGCGGGAGCAGCATGGCCAACTCAACCTTCCAGGAGGTTCCAAGGAGAAGGATGGGAGGAACAACAGATCCCTCCAACAATCCAGAAACCAAACTGTGACTGAGCTGCGCAAGTCCAGTTTCACCCATAGAAGCCCTGCCTACCTACGTGATTACATATACTGGCGAAGACAGGATTGGGTAGACTGGACCAGGTGGGGAGGGGTGTTATGTATTAGCATACTTACCTGTGATTGGTTGGTCCACAGCAGTGGGAAATTTGATGAGCCATCACTGGCCACAGCCGTGAACAGCCCGACTGTAAAAGGGCTGCCGCGGTTTCTTCTGCAGTTCAGTTCTAGGCAAAAATAAAGATGACTGTTGATTACGCTGGCTCTGAGAGTCTCTTTCCCACGATTTAACAGATGCCCTTAACAAATTCAATGAAGTATAATTAAATTGGAGGGAAAAGTCAGATGAGATATTAACAGGAACATTGATAAGAGAGGAGAGGTAAAAACAAATAAAAAACAAATCATGATAGCAACATTGAACAACACTTTCTCTGAGTTGTGTCAATTGCATCCCAGATAAATAAAGACAGATGTTCAAACACATGGTTGTAGTCATCATCTTTATCTTTTTGACCCCTTCCATTATGTGCGCCTAAATATTAATTCATTGTCTGACATTTAGGTAAGGCTACTTAGCTTCTTTTCTGGATCATTTTTTAAAATTTAAGATTAGAAATAAAACTCAATGAAAACAAATATATGTGTCCCAGGATAATAATGCAACATCCAATCTGGGTCAGTTACTGGAACCAGAGATAAGAGTAACCACTGGTCCCAGTGACTGACCCAGATTGGATCTTTCAAAATTAAACTAATCCTGAAATTTAGAAACTGGCAAACTGTACAGTATACTTATATGAAGTCAGAAAAATTAAAATTAAAGTCGTACTATGGAATTATAAATAAGTTTCATAAATTGTTGAGAAAATATTCAGAAACTAGATAGACATTAACAATATTTGACAATTCTTGAAGCAAAGCTCAGCAATCCCAGATATAAATGATAATTATAAAGCAAAACCAGGTTTTAAAAAATTGGATGGGAGCCAGATTTGACTCTGAGCTGATTAATGGATAGTATAACATATGCATCGTGGGTTATGGTTTATCACAAACTCATATAAAAGCACCAACTGGCTTCTTCCTATTTGCTAAGCCAAAATGAATGTCTGCACATTATAATTCATATTATCCATTGTAATCTTTTCAGTTACTTTTCAGCACTACAACTTTCCACTTTCATGTATAAACAGATGCAAAAAGAAGAAATAGAAGATTAATTAAATATGAGCAAGAATGCAGAGTTCACTGAAAAACTACCTCATTTTGGGGAGGCATTGAAGAAGTCTATCCATGCCCTATTAGGAAGATTTATTTGAAAGATAAGACTTTCAAAGACCTTAAATGAAACAAGAAAGACAAAAAGGTATGATCAAAAAGAAAGTCTTTCTCGATGTACTTGTGAGTTAAACAAGTATTTAATAATTGGTCTTATCTGCATTTTCCTTCTATTTGGCCCCTTTGATATTGCCATAATCTGTAAAGATGATTCAAAGAGCAGGTAGAATAAGGCCTGTTCTTGGCAAATAAGACATGTGCTGAAAGTATTCTATCAAAATGAAATGTTATCATGTTAGTTTTCTGTTTTTATATAATGACCAATTATAATGAGGAGCTGCATGGAAATTCTTAGTACTAGTAATAGCAGTAGAAAAAAACTATGATGAGATCGTTTGTTGTCTTTCTGACAGTATGTGTTGATTGTGTTGACAGCATGTATTGAGCAACTAGACTGCTCCTGAAGTATAATCTCACGTCACTGGATGAGCTGACTATATTTTAGTAGTTTCTGGCCTTCATCTTGGATAAAAAGCTGCTTTATGATAACATTTTTCAACACCTACACCTGCAAAGGTTATTCAGTGGAGCAAATAGTAAAAAAACTGTATAAAAATGTCTCAATAAATCTTATGGCTTTTCCTCATAAAGAATTAGTCATAGTTTTCTATCTTTGAAAAGGCTAGTGGCTAGAAACACTGTAAATTCCATCATGTAATATAATTTTAATAATGCAATAAAAAATAGAATAAAACAGTTTCTTTCCTACCTACCTGCCTGTCTTCATTTTTAATATACCACCATTTTGTGCGACCTTTATCATTTTATAAAAATTCTCTTTAAGAAAATAATGTAATGTAAATTTCAATCTTTTCTTCCCATTGTTCCATCTCTATAGTACTTTATAATCGTTTTTTTTAGCCCATGTTATCATCATTCCTTCCCTTGTTCTTCTGTTTCAAATTTCAGTAAATGATTTTGTCATTTCGTTGTTACATGATAGCAGCCTTGGGCAAAACTCCAAGACAGTATGTAAAAGTATTTTTTTTTAAGTATAGGTTTAAAAGTACAATTTAGCACTACAGTATTTTTTGCCCTCAATCACCAACATAGAGGCAGTTTTTGCATCTGTTCAAAAGGCGCATTTAAAGGGGTGATGATTGCTTGGTAGAAGAAGCTGACCAAGGATAATGACAAAGGCACCTGCATTTTGGAAGAGAGTCTTTGTGTTCTGAACCCTATAATATTCTAGATTAGTGTCAGCTTTCAATACTATGAGTCTTACATGTTTAGTAAAGATAAGTTATATGAACGTACCTATGAGTAAAATTTATCTTTCTTGTGTGAATTTGATTGGCCATAGAAACAATTGGGGCTTCCAAAGCAACTTCTAACATTCAGTTAAAAAACAAATTCAATACAAGCAGGAATCTTGGTAGTTTATACCTCAAGTACCTGTCATTTCAGCCTCTGCCCTGTTGTTTGGGAAGATTAGAGGGCAAAGGCTTATGTCAGCCTGGAATAGCAATGAGCCTCTGTGTTTACACTGACTGCTAGGTAATGGTTTCACCTCTAGTGTGGTGGATCACAAAACATAATTGAATTCAGCAGAAAATGTTAATACCAATACTGTGGTGTAGGGTAAATGGAACCTGTTGATGTTTAACTGTGAAGAGGAACTAATGTTAGACAGAGAGTAGTGAGGGACATATTTTGAAGTGACACAGTAGTAAAGGAGGAGCTAAGAAAAATAAAGCAGTTTGTGTGCAGAGAACTCATGTGTTAGGAGTATTATTACAAAATATGACATGGTGTCAGAAGTTCTGTAACGCGGTAACTGAACAATGAGGTCTACTACCCAAAAGAGGAAAATGAGTGGCAGTGGGGATGAGCAGAATGAGGAAGGAGCTAGCAGAATGGCTAGCACACCCTGTGCTACTTTTAGCATCCAACCACCGGAGCCCTTTGATTTTTTCCAAACCAAATGAGTGGACAAAATGGATACGGCGATTCGAGAGATTTAGGCAAGCAAGCAATCTCACAATAAGCTCCAAAGAAAATCAGGTGAACATTTTGATTTACTGTAGTAGGAGTTAAGAAAAATAAAGCAGTTTGTGTGCAGAGAACTCATGTGTTCGGAGTATTATTACAAAATACAACAAATACAGCTAAAGATTTAAGTTACTCTCATTTGTGAGTTGCAAATAAAGAGAAAGGCAACAATGTGGAGCAAATGGAAATTTCCTACACCAAAAATGAGTCTACCATTGTAAAGTCCAGATAGGGACATGATCAGAGAATACTTAGTGATTTTGTTTCAATTAACCAGCCTGTTAAGGTGAAATGGAATGAAATATGAATAGAAACTTAGTTATACTATGATATGAAGTCTTGGAATGTTGTAAATAATGTCACCTCTGTGCCACAAAAATATCTTGCTAAGGTATAATATAAACTTGGTTATGTTACTTTTTCTGCCACATTATTTTAAATGTTAATTTTTCACCAAGAACTCAGATGGTGCTGTGCTGTTCAGGACTTTTTGCCAGGGAGAAACAGAGATTAACTACCAAAAACAAACCAGTCAATATCCGATATATAATAGGCAGGGTTTATTTTTATCTCATATGATCCTAACGGGTTTGTTAGCTGTAATAGGATCAAATTGCAAACCAGGAAATGGACTTGCAATTCCAGAGAAGATATATTAAAAATCCACCATGCATTTTGTTGGGAATGAATTTGGGTGTTCACTTGCATTAAAATTTGCCAATGGAATGAATTCTAGCACTTAACATTTTCATTTATTGACAATTTGTGCAAACAGTGGTAGTGATACTGAAAAGCATGCCTGAGGAGAATTTGCTTTGAAAATACCTGCATCATGTGTTGACTGAAAGCATACTAATTATACACGCCCAAAAACTCTGTGAACAATTTAAGCTAAATTTTCTTTCGCAATTTATTTAACTAGTAAATTAGGGAAAGATGCAAACAAGTCCTCTCCACATGAAATATTGCAAATGTAAACAATTATCTCCCTAAATATTTAAATCTGTAGGGAAAAAATAAAGTACAGGCAGCAGTCTAGAAACAGATCTGCACTTTCTAAAAATTACTCTTTTCTGGGTGCAGATGATTTTCCCCTTTTAACATCAGGCTATTGCAAATATATCACACATCTGTTTTCCACCTTTGATTCAAAACTATTGTTTTCCGACATGAGCTGTCCTAATGCTTTCAGTGTGGAGGGTCTCCACACTTAACAGGATTTTAGGACTGGACTTAGCTCTGATTGGCTAGAATGCCTGGCATGGCCTCTGATAGCCTGCTGCTACTGTGCACAGCCTTTTCATCCCTGGCCACCAGTTTGTTATATTCTCTGCATTTTTAAAGAGTCTTGCAAATCATCAAATAATTGCCCATTCAGTCAAAGAATTACAGGTAATCCTCAATGTAGAATATTGTTTAGTGATGGTTCAAAAAGGAACCAGAAAAAGTAATTTTCAACTGGTACTTGCACTTAAAATAATTGCAGCATCTACATGGTCATGTGATCGAAACTTGGATGTTTGGTAACTGGCATGTATTTATTTGTAGGATCCTGAATCATGTGATCACTATTTGCAATTTTTCCAGTGGGCTTCATACAAGCAAAAAAACCACATTTTTAAACTGCAAAATAGGAATATTACTACTTTGTTTCTATGAAACTGAATTATACATTCTTTCTTGCTATAAAATTGCTATAGACTTATGGAGGAAGTAAGGACATTAAAACAGCCAATTTCTTGTAACTTGAATAATGAAACAACAAAAGGCAATAAAAGAGAAAAAGAAAGGGGCTGATAAAGGAGATCTTAAAGGCTGGGGTATGTAGCACCTAAATATTCAACTTTTTTGGGGGGGGTGGGAAGAAAGGCATCAGAACTGTAACAAAGAAATAGAAAGCAGAATTATTATTTTTTCTTTAGAACTATATTTTCCTTACTCTCGCCAACAGCCACACCACAATTGCTTCTTTGTTTTTCAAAATAAAATGGCTGAATAAATTACTGTTCCAGACTATGGTTCAGGAAGGCAGTGGGTATGGCTCTAACTGATTGTACTGTCCAGACAGTTTAGTTAATGGGATTTGAGATAGTTAGTTAGGAATTGTGAGCTGTCCCCTTAAGGGAATGCATCATGGTAAATGTAGTTAAGGCATCCTGGAAAATGTAGTCCATGTCATGTGGTCACATCTGTAATCCGGATTGGTCACTAAATTGACTTTTGTTGGGTTGGGAGAGGTTTCTTCACTCTTGCCTGAACCCCCTGCCTCTATCATATGGGATGAAAGAGATAACCATCTTTCTACACCACAATTCAGATATGCAAAGCTATGCAAAGGATTGGACATTAAGAAGAACCTCATCATAAATGTGAGTTGATAGGATGCCTGATGAACCAATAAAAAGACTTTGTATGGATGCTTTGTGGAATTACTCTGTCTGCTTTATGTCATCAAGACATTAATAAGCAGAACAATAGAAAGATGTTAATCATGATTCCTGGAAAAAGTTAAAAGATGGATTAAAAAATCTGGGATCCTGAAGCCCAGAGATCTGCAATATTGAAGCCAGGAGTAAATGTGCATGCTCTTCCTTTGTAGTTCTCCCTCAAACCTCTCATTGTGGCCAGGAAGGGGCAAATCCCGCCCTTTCTCTTCAGTGAAAGAAGTGCTGTGTCTCAAGTTACAGCTCCTAACTCAGAAAGAACCAATTTGCAAAACAAAGGGAGGAGCCAAGTACGACCCATGTACTCATGTCTTCCCTCAGTTACTACCTACAAACTCCTTTAAAATGCAGGTGAAGAGTCAAAAGTAGTATCTTCTTGTGTTTTAAAAGAAAAGCTAAATCTGCTCTGCTCATTCTAACTGAAAAGTTTACCATTTCTTAAGCTTTATACTCCAGCTCAGAGGCAATAAGAGAAGCCTCTCCAGCTATTTTTACAACCACTCTGGCCATTTATTGGGGGTCATAATTCATTAGTTGAAGGACCATCTTCAAAGCAAAGGAGCCCATTCCCCCCCTTCCCAAGATGCAAAGCTAATTCAAGCAGCTATATGAACAAAGGAGCAATATCTTTTTTGCTTAAAAAAAACCCTAGGGTTTATCCATCTTTACCAAAACATTTAACAGCATAACTCTGCATGCAACCTTTGGAGTGTTGTATTCGTTCGATGAATTTCTCTTCCAGCGAGGAAGCAATAAATTCCTCTGGGGCTCACCCCCCCCCCACAAACTTAAGCAAAACAGCCCACAGCACCATCTGGTGGTGTAGGAGAAATTTCCCAGAAAATTCAAAGACTTGTCTGCTCATTTTTATAAGAACTTGTTTACAAATTTTTATAAAAACTATAGGGAGTTTGCCAAATTTAACATGTTTAATCAATGAAAATTTCTTTTTCAAAATTATTTTTTTTAAAAAAAGTTTTTTATTTTAACAACAAACAAAACAATAATTTTTTCAAAATTATTGTGGCAACATAAATCAACTTTATGCAAGGTTCCAGTACTACCAGCAGCCTAACCTGTGCTTAGCAAACAGTGTCTTCCGGACCTAGCAAGCAATGCTAACAGGCAAACCTGTATTTTGCTCTCATGTCTTCAGACTCAGCAACAGTGCCTCCTATTGTGCCCATTTGCATAGCAAGCAACACTATCAGGCAAACCTGCATTTTGCTCTCACGTCTTCAGACTCAGCTACAATGCCTACTACAGCATCAACTTGTGTAGCGAGCATGCAACACATCCTAAAAGCAGTCACATTGTGTAGCACCACCTACGTGCTCAAGTACTAAATTTAGCAGAAACTCCAACTTTCTGAACCATGGCAACTTTTTCAGCCATGACAGATGTCCCTGACCTCCAGAAGACTCGAACCCTCCACCCACCCTAGATGTAAATGTGGAGCCTGGTTTCCAAAAAACAGTTTTAGATATCTAAACCTCTGGAGAAGCAGCGATACCTCACAAAGCCTACGACCTCAGACGGCATAGGAAGCTTACCCAACCAGCATTGACACGCTTCAGAGAGGATTGGAACAGGCAGTATCACCATCATGCAGACGCATGGACAGAGCTGGTCAAGATCTGCGACACCCCCAAAAGCAAGTTGCCCCTCAAGAGACTCTTCCTAATGCAGAAGGAGTTAGAGGAGCATCTTGTACAGTGGAGGGGCAGTGAAAATAAGCTTAAATACATACAATCAAGCCTGGAAGACCCAGAGCTCTAAAACCACATTCATTGCTTTGAGGAGGTGAACAATAAATGCGAAAACAGCAATCGGGAAGGCAGAAACTCTCTCCAGGCCGTGATCTTCAATGCGCTACAGAAGGAAGAAGTATCAAGAGAGAGGGCCACATCCAACATAGGTTTTCAATCACAAGCACCTTCTTCCCACCATTCACAGAAAGCCTCCTCCCTCCATCCCAAACCAGCTAGATTGCAAGCAGTTTCCAGTGTCTCGCGCCAATTCTCTGCTGCCAGCTCTCACCATCCTTCCAGAGCATCCTCCTGTTGTAGCAGCGCATCTAAGTCCTCCAAAACCGCAAGTTATGTTGACTGGGCTGCAGAAGCTGAAGTAGAAGCTGCTGTAGCAGACACAAATCTATGTGCCACAGAGGAGGTAGCACAGCAGAAGGCGACAGTAACGGCTCAGCAGGCAGAAATAGCAGCTAAAGAAGCAGAAATAGCCAAGGCCCAGGCCGAACAACAAGCAGAAATGGCCAAGGCTCAGGCCAACCAACAGGGAGAATTGGCCAGGCCCAATTGGAGTTGGCCGAATGTCAAAGAAACTCTGCAACAAAGAGGGCATGGGCCGCAGCATGGTGGAAGATGGCAGATAACGCTTCCTTCAACTTCGACCTCAAAGAGATGGGATCAGAGAGCCTAGATACACGGGTCAAGGCCTATGTGGATGAGCAGCACTCACTACAAACAGGTGGAACCGCCTCAGTTACTGAGAAGTCTCCCACAACCAGGGGAGTACAGGGAAGAATCTCAACCACAGACTCTAAACATCAGTGATGCAATGGACATTGTAAGACCTAAAATACAAGATTCACTTCCCACCAAGAGCAAACCTTCCCCAAATGATGTTGTATGTACTAAGGTCCGAGATTCTCTTCCCAGAATCAGCAACCCTACTCCAATGTCTCATGGCCTGCCGGGCAAGCAAATTAGCCCACCAGTGATCATGATGACTTCTCCACAAGTAGACATGCAATCAACACCTTCCACACTCGATCCATAGGCAGTACCATTCCAGCCACAACCTCAACACTACCCGAGCTCACAGGCACAACAAGATAACTGCGGCCACCTTACACAGCAGCATGAAGCTCCACCATCATCTCTGGAATGGCAGGATGACATCCTCCATAAGCACTGGGAAGAATACTATGACTCATCGTTGACATACAAACTGAACCTACCCTCTACATCAATGCCCCTTACCCAATCCACCTCTACAGATGATGCAGACTTCCCCCTCTTCCACCTATTACAAAGCCACCAGTCAGCTTGAACCCAGAGCCTGAGTCAACATCTATGGCATCCCACCTTCTCCCAGATAACCCCCAGGTACCCAACCAATACAAAGACTTGGATGAAGCATTCAGTGAAGAAGAGTGTAATGTTTTACCTCCCCATCGAGCCACTGATTGCACCATAGAATTAGAGCCCCGGGCGAAATTACCAAAACCAAAGATGTATTCCATGACGCCTGCTGAAATGACTGAATTAAGGAAATACATTGACAGCAATTTGGAACGAGGTTTTCTTGAGCCTGCCAAATCAAGACTAGCTGCTCCCGTGTTGTTCAAGGAGAAGAAAGTTGGTGGGATTGTGTGAGATTGTGTATTGACTTTAGAGGTGTGGAAAACCGTATGTGTCAAAAACATGTACCCTTTCCCCCTTATGAAGAACTTGTCGAAGGGCAAGATATTCACCAAGCTAGATCTCAGGGAAGCTTACTACCGGGTCCTCATCAAAGAAGGAGATGAGTGGAAAACTGCTTTTAACCGCCCTCTGGGTAGCTTCCAATTCAAAGTCTTGCCTTTCAAACTTCAGGGGGCTCCTGCAGTGTTTATGCAGCTCATCAATGAGGTGCTACATCCGCACCTTTACCAGGAGGTCCTAGTGTAGCTGGGTGACATCCTTATCTTCAGCAAAACCATGGAAGAATATGTTCAATTGGTCCGACAGGTTCTAGAAAAACTTCTAGCCACCAAATTATATGTGAAACTCTCAAAATGCAAATTCCACAAAGAGACGCAAGACTACCTAGGCTACCAAATATCCAACCTGGGGATTGAAATGGACCCTGGAAAGGTGAAAGTGGTGCTGGAGTGGCAACCCCCCAGAACCCAAAAACAACTTCAAAGTTTCTTGGGGTTTGCCAACTTCTATAGACAATTCATTCCATCCTTTTCCGAAGTTGCCCTCCCATTGACAAAGCTATTAAAAACAGGTCTGTCACCCACCAATGCCTCTTCGCAGCTGAGCCCATCCTCCAGCACCCAGACATGACCAAGCCTTTAATTGTCCAAAGAGATGCAAGTGATGTTGCGGTGGCAGCCATTTTGCTGCAAAAAGACTCTCAAGGCGAACTGATGCCATGCACTTATGTGTCCAAAAAGCTGACAGACACAGAGCGAAGGTGGGCAGTCTGGGAGAAAGAAGCATTCACCGTACAATGGGCTTTATTGACTTGGAGGCATTTTCTAGGCCTTTGAGGTATGGACTGATCATAAGAACCTTGAGGGTCTAAAGACTCCTAGGAGATTATCGCCCAAACAAGTCAGCTTGGCCCAATATTTCAAGCGATTCAATTTCAACATTAAATATATCTCTGGAAGAAAAAATGTACTGGTGGACGTTCTGTCCAGAAAACCTCAGTTTGACAGCCAGCAAGAGGAAATAGTACAAGCCTTTATTTCAGGCACTCAAACAGCAGGCCAAGTGACCACTTGAGCCCAAGCCAACCATAACCCCAAACTCCTGGAAGGTAAGCTGACTGCGGAATTGAAAATGGCCCTATTGACCGATCCTTGGTTCCTGGACTATCAAACCGTGTTGACAATGAATGATGGACTAGCTTTGAAAGGGACTAAGCTTTATGTACCTACAATCTTCAGACTACTGGTACTAAAGCATAGCCACGACTCCCGGCTGGGAGGCCACTTAGGATTCCTAAAAACCCTACATTTACTGAGAAGACAGTTCTGGTGGCCAAAAAAGAAACCTGATGTTGAGGACTATGTAAAAAGTTGTTCAATTTATGCCACAATGAAAGACAGAACTGAAAAAACCCCTAGCCTTCTGCAACAAGTTGCTGATCATTTGGATTATAATTGACTTATTTTCTAAACAGGCCCATTTTATAGCCTGCAAAGGACTTCCATCTGCGAAAAAACTTGCAAAGCTGTTTGTGAAACATATCTATAGACTACATGGAGTACCTCATAGAGTAATATCAGACAGAGCGGTACAATTTACCGCAAAATATTGGAGGGAATTTCTGAAATCCATTGGTTCCTCTCAAGGGTTATCCTCAGCTTTCCATCCTGCTTGTAATAGAGCAACGGAGAGGGCTAATGCCATGATTGAACAATACAATAAATGCTATATAAATTATCAACAAGAAAATTGGGCTGAGTTATTATATTTTGCAGAGGTTGCTTACAATAATGCAGTACATAGCAGCATGAGATTGACTCCATTCCAAATGAACACTGGAATGGACTTTGTCCAGAATGCCAGAGTTACCTAGACATCCTCCCTCATCCATGTCCCTGACAGAATGGATGAACTCATTAAAGAAAGGATGGGAAGATATAAAAAAAGCTTTGACCGAAGCTGCAAAAAATTATAAAAAACAGGTGGATAAACATAGATCCCTTCAACCTCCTTTTAAAGTATATCTGTTGACCAAGTATCTTATGTTGACACTACCCAGTAAGAAGCTGGGTCCAAAATTCTTGGGTCCATTTCCAATTTCAAAGATAATCAATCCAGTCACTGTCCAATTAAGTCTTCCTCAACTATTGGGGAAATTCATCCAGTGTTCCATTGTAGTTTACTAAAACCAGCTACTACATTGATGATAAGACCACTACCACTCGCTCCCCCTAAACCATTGATGGTACATGGGGAAACACATTATGAGATTCAAAAAATTCTCAATTCTAGATTACACCACGGCCGATTGCAATATTTGGTCTTATGGAAAGGATATCCCCTCTCAGATGCTAGTTGAGTAAAGAGTTGAGATGTTCATGCTGATCAATTGGTTAACCAATTCCATGAGGATTTTCTCCACAAACCAAAGGGTTCTCGTGGAGGGGGGAGAGGGGATTAAGGACAATGTATTAACCCCTGTATGTGGTTTTTTTTTCCTTTTCTTTTAGGAGGAGGAGTTTTCAAGGGGGGGACGCTTGTCAGCTTTGAAATTCAGCTGCCACATTTTTTAAAAAAGAGAGTTGAAAGAATTGAAAAGTTCAAGGTTATTCTGTAGGTCGTATTAAGAAATTTCAGTTGCAGTTAATTGGTTCTCATGATTTATGAAGTGTAGAAGTGGGAGGAGAGAAGGGAGGAGAGAAGGTGGATTCTGTGTAACACACAAAAAAATTTCACTTTGGGAAATTGCTTTAGACATACCATGTTTGTTTCTAAATAAATCAATTGGAGAGAAAATGTCTCGGAGTGATTGATATCATGGATACTTTCTGGATGCCTTACACTTATACAACTGAAAGCGGCACAATGGAATCCTCAGTTACCGGGACTCGCCTGTCTTGACCACATCGACATGCAAACCAAAATCATTCGAAAACTCCCACAGGTGTTAATTGAACAGTGGCTCCAGCTGTCTGATGCCTTCATGGCCAAGAGTCGCCACAACAATATATCCATTACCCTTCTTGAAGAATTCATGGCCCACCAGGCAACAGTGTGCAACACCCCCCAGGGCCCACGGACTCAGAGCTGTTAGTCCTCCCAATGGAAAAAGATACAACAGCAACTATATACTGTCCACAGGCCCTACGCCCACTGCAAGGGGAAAACCCTTCACGGTTGTCCATAAAACCGAGATCAACTCCTCATCCATAAACAGTTTGGGAGAGGACTCATCAGATACAACCCAATTTAGATCTCTGACTTCAAAGAGAAGCCAGTTTTGTCCTTTGCACCACACTTGACATTCACTGAACTGGTGCCAAGGGTTTGCAGTGAAATCCCTGAGCAAAAGGAAAGAGTTGATAAAAGAGCTCCAATTCTGCAACAAGTGTTGTGAATCCAAACACTTGCCCAAATACTGCACAGCCAAAGTGTAATGTCATATCTGCAAAAGTGACATGCACCCAACTGCGCTGCATCCAGACACCAATCCACCACTGCAGTCATCTCGTAGTCCTCCTTTAAAGAAGGAGCCTCAACCTGCTACAGAAGCACACCCAGAGCCTGTGGTGAGTGTCAATTGCATGGTGGTGTGCAATGGCACACCAGCCCCTCACTCGTGTCATCAGATCTGCTTAGCCAAAGTCTACCCCGATGGATGCCTAGAAGAAGCAGTGAAGATGTATGTAATACTGGATCCTCAGAGTGATCGCTCACTAGCCAGGTCCACATTCTTTGACCTCTTTGATGTTCAGAAGGAAGAAGTGCACTTCACGTTATCAATGTGCACTGCACCAAGATGCACGGCGGGAAGGGAAGCTACTGAACTCTGTATAAAGTCATTAGATGGAAGTTCCCAGTTCCTACTGCCACCCGTGTTGGAATGGAATGGGATACCAGATGACCGCAGCCACATTGCAACACCAGAGGTAGCTAGCAACATACCTCACCTGAAGCATACGGCTCATCTATTTCCTGCCCTAGATCCTAAAGCCAAGATTTTTCTCTTGCTGGGATTCGATGCTCCTGACGCCTTAGCACACACTGAAGTAGTCAGAGGCCTGAGATACTCCCCTTTGCCTTCAAGACAGACCTGGGTTGGGGAATCTCAGGAAGTGTCAGTGTCGATCAGATGCAGGCCCCAACCCAGGCAGATGCCTTAGCACCATCCATTCCAACAGCCTTCCGACGCCCTTTAGCACTGTCGAAAACAAGATTGCCCTTCCATCCTAAAAGGCTGCCTGTGATCAGTACACTTTCACTAGAATACCCTAAATGGCCACCAGCAACCACCAGACTTCCGCTAAGTCGCTCTACATGGGCATATGTCTCTGCAACACCCTTTCCAACAGCTTCCCGATGCCCTTTGACACTGTGGAAGCAAGAGTACTGTTCCAACCCTAAAAGGCCACCAGAAGCAACCATCAGACTTCCACCATTGGCACCAAGAGTACCTGTCCACCCTAAAAGGCCACCAGAGGTGATCAGTGGACTTGCACCAATAAGCTCTACCCCTGACAGGTCACCGACCTTGTGCTGCTGCAGAGAAAGGCGGAATTTGAAGATTGAACCTCAAGCTTTGCATGCTTTGCTTTGTTTGATGCTTTATTGCTATTTACTGTTTCCTTTAGTTATATAGCTAACTGTTTATTTTAGTTATATAGTTATCTGCTATTCAGTTAGTATTACTATTTATGGTTTATCTTAGTTAATTTCTCTTTACTTAATGGAATTTACAATTCCAGGCAGGGAGTGTGCTGTCCAGACAGTTTAGAGTTAATGGGATTTGAGATAGTTAGGAATTGTGAGCTGTCCCCTTAAGGGAATGCATCATGGTAAATGTAGTTAAGGCATCCTGGGAAATGTAGTCCATGTCATGTGGTCACATCTGTAATCCAGATTGGTCACTAAATTGACCCTTGTTGGGTTGTGTGAAGTTTCTTCACTCTTGCCTGAACACAGCCTCATGGTAGCAGTTCTACCCCCTGCCTCTACGATATAGGATGAAAGAAATAACCATCTTTCTACACCACAATTCAGATATGCAAAGGATTGGACATTAAGAAGAACCTCATCATAAATGTGAGTTGATAGGATGCCTGATGAACGAATATAAAAGACTTTGTATGTATGCTTTGTGGAGTTACTCTGTCTGCTTTATGCCATCCAGACATTCATAAGCAGAACAGTGATCATCCTTCCACATCTTCTCAAAATGCCTACTTCATTGTACCAAATGAAGTGTTCTTCATTCACCATGAATCTAAAAGATATAAAAGGCAGGGATATAACAGAAAAATCCAAACTCTAGAGGAAATGATGTGGCTATAAGACAACAGGCAGCCCTTGACTTGTGATTGTTACTTAGAAACCATTTGAAGTTTGTTAAGTTACAACAACCCCCCCCCCCCAAAGGGACTTATGACCCAGTTTCAAAGTTTCAATGGCCAACTCCTGGCCATGTGATTGCAAACAATTCAAATTTATGGTGTGTGCAGCATATCCCAGTCATCGCAATTTATGAAAGTTTTGTTGAAAACCAGCATTTTCATCTGGATTTTGGCAAAAATGACCTATGGTGAATAATGAGTTTTACTTAATGGATGGAGCAAAAAAAAAAAAAGGTCATAAAATCAGACTGGCCTTTTTGATGACCTGCTTTATAACCATAATGACTTATGTTTGTAATATCAATTAATGACAGTAATGTCATTACTGTCACATGTCAAAGAACAGAAGTTTTGAAGTAGTTATCATTGAAGATTAGATACATTAGTCCCTAAAAAAGAGCATTTGCTTATTACCAGCTCTAAAGACATAAGAGCCATCTCTAGGTCCTATCTGTCTTCTCCTTTGGGGAAAGTATGCATGCTCTGGCTCTAGAAAAAAGCATCTCCATCATTAGTTTAGCAAATCCAGCTATATTTTTAAATCATGCACTAGGCTCTCAAATCTTTAGCATCAGAAGTGTGTAGCATTATCTTATGGTTAATGGGGAACTGAAAAGCTCTTATTCAGTAATTTTCTCAAATGTAGGACAAGGCAATTTTGCACAGCTGAAATCAGCAGATATTGTACTGAATCAATGAACTAAGCAGAGTTTCTGCAAAATGTTTTTAAACACATGAAAACTATACAGCTGCCATTTCATGAAAAATTGAATGTGCAGAGAAGCATAATGATTGCCTCTTTCATAATTTTAAAGTCCAACATATAAATTTAAGTGAATGTTCCAAATAAATGATAAGTAAGTTTTTATTCATAGCTTCCTAGCCATCTATAAAACAGCCAACACATGTCTTCAGATTTTTGACAATTCTATTGAATATTTGCAGGAAACACTTAAAATCATAGATGGTTTAGGGAATGACTAGAGAATTTCACTTACAGTGAACCTGGACTAACTTTTTTTAATGTTGACAAAGCATTTTTATGTGAATATCATGTACAGTGTGTATTGCTTTGGGTTCATTTGAATTTGCATGAAAAAAAAAGATTTGATAAACATTCAGCTATCAAAAATTATTAATACTTCATATGTTGTAAATGAAAAAAACTAATCCAATAAAAACATTTAACTTCTTAAAATGTCCTTGGTAATTATTAAAACCAAAATTGCAATCCATATAGACTAAAAATAAGAACAACAATTAATAGAATAGAGGAGGGGGGGGGGGGGGGGATATGGTGTGTGGGGTGAAGTAGTGAAGTGGAGTGGAATGGAATAGCACAGCACAGCACAGCACAGCACAGCACAGCACAGCACAGCACAGCACAGAATAGAATATTTGGCCAAATGTGATTAGACATACAAGGAATTTGGCTCTGGTACAATATACATGCAAAACAATAGAGTAAGAATAAACATAATAAAGATGTCAGTAGAGGGGGTAGTTGAGAAGGTGAGAAGATAATAATAATAATACTACAACCTACTACATGGATACACTTAGACATAATACAGATCTGTGGGAATTAGGTGTGTTGAGCGGAGTGATGGCATGAAGGGAAAAACCTGTCTGTGTTACTTATTTTGGCATGCAATTTCTTCTAGCTCCATAGTAAGACGTTGAAAGAATTTATGCCCAGGATATGAGGGGTCTGTAGATAGTTTCTAAACCCTCTTTATTGCACAGAATATTGTATATTCTGTTCAATATACAATAAAGAAAACAAATTAAAAAACCAAAATACAATAGTTAAATTTAAAAATTGTGGGAATAGTTAGTCTGCAAACTCTTTGCAAAAGAGTCCATCATAAGTAGCTTCTAGAACATTAGAAGGGATGGTGTGAGTCTTAATTCAAAGAGAAGATGATTACTTTATGCTGGAATAATGACTAAAAACAGGTTTCCTGGCATTGCATAGGAAATATTTTTCTTTTTTTCCCAAATGAGTTGTTTATTTATTTTTGTATATGAAACTGGTAATTGTGACAGAAATTAACTAAGTTGTTGCTGCTTTGTTTCAACCCTTGTTTTCCTTGTTATTTATTAGTTGTCATTTAAGTTGGTTTTGAATCATGCTAATTGGTGGAGGGCTACTATTTTGCTTTGGAAACATTGTCATAAAGTTTTGGCTTCTATGATTTTTTATTGCTGTACACTAGCATGAACCTAGATCAATTCACATGCATGGAAATGTTAATTAAATAAGTAAATAGTTTGGGTGAAGTTTTATGGACTTTAGACTTTTGTTTGTTGTTCTGCAACTGGCAGTAATTTTCAATGCTATTTTCCTCTTTGTCTTAAATATAGAGTATAAAGACATTACAACAGTAAAACGCCTGAAGAAAATATTAATATCTCTTTTATTAATGCATGTACTTTAAAGGGAAATCTGTCTCAGGATAAATAATGCATGAATTCAAGTTGACCCAGTCATAAAATCAATATATGCCTGATGAGGGAGGAAAGAATGTAAGACATGGGTCATTGCTTGAATGAATTGTTACAATAGTTCTGGAAGGAAGGAAAAAAGAGAAGAAAGTAAGCTTGTTGTAAGTAGTCATGTGTTGCCTTGTTGAGGTGTTTCATGCCACAGACAAACATTGTTTTCTTTGCTAAGGCACAGAAATGACGCAGTTGCCTTGTTGAGATGCTTTGTTCTGCTCTAAGAATCTTCTCCAGTATTTAAGATCCATAAATTCCAAGATAAACTATTGGGATAATCATAAAGTGAAATAACATGGCAACTTCAGTTGTTAGAAGTGGAAATTACAATGCTTTGAAGAGGTGCTTATAGATTTACCTAATGGGACAAAATGTTGGCTAGATGGGCTTAAAACAGAACCATCAGAGTATTCTTATATTTCATTTTAATAATAGCTGCCAAAAAGGAAAGAGAGTATATTATAGGCCACCCAATCAAGCAGAAAAAAAATAGATGTCCTTTTTGCCAGCCAACTAAGAAACATATGCAGGAAACACACAACAATAGTAATGGGAGACTTCAATTATCCTGATATCAATTGGAAAACTAATTCTGCACCAAGTGAGAAATCAAATAAGTTCCTTACCAATCTAGCTGACAACTTTGTTGTCCAAAAAGTAGACGGTGAAACTAGAGGGACAGCCATACTGGACTTAATTCTTACAAACAGAGAAGAAGTGATAGAGGGAGTTGAAACTGCAGGAACCTTGGGTGTGAGTGACCATGTCATACTAGAATTCAACAACACAAACACAAGCAACAGAACATAATGATACCAGAGTCTTGGATTTTAAAAGAGCTGATACCAATAAATTCAGAGAGAACTTGGGAAAGATTCCATGGATGAAAATCCTAAAGGGGAAAACAACTCAAGAATCTTGGGAAACTCTAAAAAGTATGATCATAGAAGCCCAGACCAGCACAATACCACTGAGAAAGAAAAACAAGAAATCCAAGAAGAAACCAGCATGGCTACACAAAGATCTCTTTGGCAAATTGAAAGAAAAAAAGGACAAGTACAAAAAATGGAAAGAAGGACATACAACTAAGGCAGAATATTAGCAGATAGCCAGAATCTGCAAAGATGAAGTCAGGATAGCAAAGGCTCAGAATGAACAAAGACTTGCAACAAAAGTCAAAGATTATAAAAAAGTTTCTTCCAACATGTAAATAACAAGAAAAAAAAATCAAGGAAACAGTCGGTCCACTAAAGAGAGAAGATGGCAAGGAAGTAACAGGCAACACAGAGAAAGCAGAACTGCTTAACTCATTATTTGCCTCTGTCTTCATTCAAAAAGAAACTATAGCTCAACCCACCAAAAACATAACTGTAAAAGACCGACCAGAAATAAAAGTTAAAATAAGCAAAAAAAATAGTCAGAGAACACCTGTCTGATCTTGATGAAAACAAATCACCAGGCCTGATGGATTACATCCCAGAGTTTTAAAGGAGCTGGCAGAGGTCATCTCAGTACCACTGCACCATATCTTTCAAAAATCCTGGAGCACCGAGGAACTACCAGAGGACTGGAAAAGAGCTGATATGGTTCCCATCTTTAAAAAAGGGGAAAAAAACAGACCCAGGAAACTATAGACCAATCAGCCTAACATCAATACCCAAGAAGATGCTGGAAAAAATAATAAAAAACAGATCTGCCAACATCTAGAAACAAGTAAAGTAATAGCAGTCAGCACGGGTTTGTTAAAAACAGATCATTACCAAAACAATCTTATTTCATTCTTCAACACAGTGACTAAATTAGTAGACCAGCAAAATACTGTGGACATAATATATTTAGATTTCAGCAAGGCATTCGATAAAGTAGACCACAACCTACTTCTTAATAAGCTAGAAAAAAGTGGAATAGATAGCACCACCACTAGAGGGATTCGCAACTGGCTGTCAAACCATACTCAACAAGTAGTCCTTAATGGGTCTAAGTCCACATGCAGGGAAGTAAGCAGTGGGGTGCCACAAGGTTCCGTCTTAGGCCCAGTACTCTTCAATATCTTGTGTGCAGCAGCCACCAAAAATGCTAATGCAATAGTTGCTCACATTAGAATATTAGCAAAGTGAGATTCAAGCATGTAAGTAAGCTAATTTCATTAAATACTAAAAGAGTCAGAGTAGAAAACAAGAAGCTATCAACTATAAAGTGATAGACATGAAAGTCAACTAGGTAACCCTGGGTTAGAAACTCTCCCTTAGTCCAACCCATTTCAAAGGGTTGTTATTGCTGTTGTTGTTGTTGTTAAAATAGGAGTGGGAAGGAATATTAGGTATGTTCACCACCTTAAATTACTTATAAAAATAATAAAGACAGGATAAATAATAATGAATAAACAGTCATGAGATCCCCTATATTTTAACAAGTTTAAAAAATAAGTATGAAGTTGATAGACCTGGTTATAGAAACAATGTGCCTTGTTATGAAGGAAATGCAATCTGGTGACTACTTTACCTAACACATATCCATTATAATATTTCAGAGAGAGAGATAGGCTATTAAAATGAGATTTCTAATTGCTGACAAAAAAGAAAATCTGAAGCTACAACATAGAACTATTCTAGGAACATGGAATGTAAGAAGGGCGTGCATAAGCACACCAATGTGCCTGCCATCCCTGTCCTATTGTTTCTTTTATTTTTTATTTTTCTTATATGGATCCATGTATTCATAACTATGTTTTTACTTATACCTATTATCTTGTAAGCAATTGACAAAAATAAATAAATAAAATAAAAAATGAAGTTTGAGCAACCCCCCTCATCTCCCACACACAGAAACTGAACAGTAAAATGTGAAATGAAACTACTATGAAGTGACATCCCAGGCATCAATAAATTGAGATAGGCTTGAATAAGATACTTTCAGTCAAAAGATCACACTGCTTACTGTTCAAATCATGAAAAAAAGGAGGAATGGTATTGTTTTATAGGTATAATGAGTATAGCAATAATTGTCCTTGGCTAGAAAGCAAACAATGACCAAATAATGTCAGTTAATTTTGTGGAATACTGATCATTCAAGTTCATGCTCCAACCACTGTTGTAGAAAAAAAAGGGTGATGAGTTTCAAGTTCAATTTGAAATCAACAGAAAACATAAGCAAGATGTGCTGTTTGCTGACTGAAAACTGGAATATCAAAGTTGAAAACAGGCTAAGGATGAATGTGAAAGGAGCCTGCCAAAAATGAAGAAAAGGAAGAAAAAAACTGAATGTCAGAACAAATCATAGAAATTGTTAAGAAGAGAGGAGAAGCCAAAGCCAACAAAGACAAAACTCTTAGAAAGAAATGTAACAAAAAGTTTAAGACAGCTATTAGGAAAGTCAAGAAACAGTATTATTCACAACATGTGTAAAGACATTGAGATGGAAATAGACATGGAAAAACAATTATGGAATGAATATGTTGAAACAATTTGCTATAGTGTCAATATCCAAGATAACTTAGAAGATATTTTTAGAAGATATGCAAAAACACTCTAGTACTCCAGTCTTTACAAAATTGTAAGGCTACAAGAATTTAAATTAATTTAATTTATTAAATTTATTTGCTGCCCATCTCATTTCACAGTGACTCTGGACTAGTTCAAAGTGATTCTAGGCTGATGGAATACCTGAATTATAGCAAGCAACAGAAGAAGAATTACTAAAATTTTAATCAATCTATGCCAGGAAACCTTGACACAATGGCTAACTGATTGGAAGAGGTCAATCTGCATTTAAAATTTAAACAAGAAGACTTAAGAGAAGGCCCAAATTATTATACAATAGAACACAAATTAAATTCCTACATGGTAAAAAGATGCAAGATGTTCAAGCTGGTATTAGAAAAGATTAAGAAACATGGGAAATTTTTGCTGATAGATAATTGATGAAATGAAACAATACTAAAAAGAAGACACTATGTGCTTTATTGATCATAGGAAGACCTTTAATTGTGTCAGTCATTTCAAGCCAAGCTCAGAAAAATGGAAATCCTAAAACAACTCAGTATACCCATGAGAAATCTATATACAGATCAGAAAGCCACAATTTAGAAGTGAAACATGGTGAAACATATTGGCTCCAGGTTGGCAAAGGAGTATGACAAGAAAATGTATTCTCCCCTTATTTATTCAAACTGTGTGCCAAATACATATTAAGCAAAGCTGGATAGGAAGAAGATGAACAGGATTTTAAAGCTGTAGGAAAACATTACTTTGATAGCTAAAAATGCAAAGGATCTGAAAACTGTAATATAAAACATTAAGAAGCAAAATTTTAAAAGGGATTAAAATTAAATACAAAGAAGACCAAACTAATGACAACAAATAGAACACTTTTAGAATCAACTATTAACATTAAAGAAAAAAGCAGTTGAGAACTACACTTCAGATACTTGGTAAATCAGCCATGAAGGCCTTAGAAAAGGTATTCACTGTCATGTGTTTCTACATATATAGATTAGAATTGTATAAATCGTGGTATTCCCTGAGGCAGTCTATGTGAGTGGAAATTGAATTTTGAAGAATCAGGATAGCAACAATATTGACACTTCGAGCTTTGGTATTTGAGAACACTCCTCAGAGCCTTGGCTCTTCTGAACTGCTGATAAAACAAATAAATGGACAAATTGAACAAATCAAGCCAGAGTTCTTACTTGAGGTAGAAATAACCAGATTCAAATTATACTACATTGGACACATTATGTGAAGGCTTAGCTCTTGGAAAATACAATACTGCAATGCTGGGAAAGATGGAAGGAAAGAGAAAAAGAGAATAACCAGCAGGAAGGTTGATGGACTTAGTTATAGTGGCAATAGGTGCACCATCGGAAGGCCATTTTTGCTAGAAATAAAAAATTACTTGATGACATATCGTAATTAACCTCCTTTTTTGTTTCTTTATTAAAAACAAGCAACAAAACCCTTTCTGCTCTGTTTGAAAGCCATTGAAAGAGAAGTGGATCCTGGCATTTAGTATGATTTCAGTTTCTTACTCTAGTTCAAGGGTCTTCAACCTTGACAGTTTAAGACTTGGCAAGTTTAAGACTTGTGGACTTCAACTTCCAGAATCCCTCCTCCAGTCATGTTAGTTCAGGAATTCTGGGAGTTGAAGTCCACAGGTCTTAAACTTGCCAAGTTTGAACCATTTTACTATTGAACCATAGTAAAATAGCACTTTAAATCAGCACTTAATGATAATGGACCACTAGACCTGCACTACTATCTCTAGCTATTCATGGATACAGTAAAGAAAAAACACATACAAGGCTGTTACAGGATGTGTGCTTGAATCAACTTGAAATATCCAACAGCTTTGATCTCATCCACTACTGATCACCCAATTTAATCTCTGATGTAATAGATGGTGGTGAACTGAAATTTCCCACATTTTTGTAGTTTCCCTTGGATGCATTTGATTTAATTGGGAAGCATTATTTTAATACCACTCTAGGTTGTCCTTCTGATGGGTTGAAATGAATGAAGGACATGGCAGAAAAAACTCTTGCTCAGACAGATTTTTTTATCAGCTCAGAATAATCTAGCTTTCAAAGATTCCTTTTCTTTAATGGAAAAACTTAAATTATTTCCAAACAAATATTTTGTTAATATAAAAACTGTCTAGCTGAGCATGGTCTACTTTTCCTGATGATGCTCAAACATCAAATAGGTTTTAAAAACAGATTCTTTTTTTTGCATTCTTAAAAAAATCTTATCTGATGAAGAATGATTGACAATGTTTTTGAAACATCACATTTATAGAATAAAGAAATTGATTTAATATACTGTAATTAAAGCTTATGGCTTTAATGATACATATATTTGATGCATCATACAGCATGAATATAAATATTATGTAATAAAAGAGAAAGTAAAATCCATGTGTTATGGTATGTAGAATTTTTAATGACAACTTCCTATTGTTTCTTTTCATATACTTGATTTTGATATTTTCTTAGTTTTACAGAATATAATACAGAATAACAAAGTTGGAAGGGAACTTGGTGGTTTTACAGATAACAGATAATCAGAGGACCTTGTAGGTCATCTAGTCCAACTCCCTGCCCAAGCGGGAGACCCTACACCATTTCTGACAAATGGCAGTCCAATCTCTTCTTGAAAGTCTCAAGTGATGGTGCTCCCACAACTTCCAAGGGCAAACTGTTCCATTGGTTGATTGTTCTCACTGTCAGAAAGTTTCTCCTTGTTTCCAAGGAGAGATTTCCAGGTTAAATCTCCCCTTGTTCAATTTCCATCCATTATTCCTTGTCTGGCTTACAGGCACTTTGGAAAATAGCTTGACCCCTTCCTCCCTGTGGCAGCTCTTCCTCCCTGTGGCAGGTTTCTAGTGTAACCTTTTGCTTAAGCAGGAGATTCTGTATCATTCCAGAAAAATGGAGCGCCCTGGAAAAATTGTTCCACTGGTTAGATATATGTCCTCAATTGTAAATATTTACAAAAATTTTCTCCTTTTTCTTTTTCTTTTTTTTAATTTTTAAATTCTGTATAAATGGTTGCATTGTTAATTCTTAGTTCAATTAAAATGGCTGTCAACGTTTATATAAAAGAAGCTAAATTCCATAATTTGTAATTTTTGCTTACACATATATTATATTGCTGTCATTATTAGGATTGTTTGTTTAAAAAGTGCTTAAGAAAATATTTTTAAAAATGAAAGGATCAAAGAGAGAGAAAGAATAAATTTAAAGCCTGTGATTTTCTGTAGTTCATGTCCTCTCCTTGACTAGTAAACCACAGATTAGATTCTTGTCTATTTGACCCTTGTTTTCTAGCAAAGCAAGAATGTCTAAAAATCTCACAACTGGTCATGCAGAATAAATCAAACTATGGAATCACAACATCTAATTGGACTGATCAGCCATTCTCAGGAACAAGTCCTCATTGCTTTAACATTATGATCTTTCAATTTTACTACTATCTCCCAGTCACAAGGCTGGTGTCTCCAAATGTGCCTTTTCATGGAATTATTTTCAAATATTTCTAATCAAAGTTTAGTATTGTGGAGATCTGTAAATATTATTTCAATTATTTCTGATTCTTATATGAAATTACCATAGTTTGTTTAGTCAAAAAAGCATTATCTATACTAAAGAGAAAGAATGTCTGGACTTGAGGAACCTTTTGAGAAGTTCAAAGTCTCTTGGAAGAAAAAGGTAACTGAAAAACAAAAGGAATTAAATAATTGGTTGTGGAAAATGCAGTCATAACGTATCTTAGAAAAGAGAAAGGCTGGCTGAGTAGACATTAAATGAATTGGAGTGAAAACTGTTCAAAATCTCAAAATAAGTTTGTAGCATCTTAAAAGGCAAAGATAAAAGTGTCACAATATTTACTTTTGCAGTTAAGTCCTATTTTACCTTTTGCAATACACAGCTGACCTAAAAAATCTGCTCCTACTTAACTGTTTCACTATTCTCATCCTAGCTAAGAAGGGTGCCCCTACTTATTCTCAGTGAAATGTATTCTCTTGAATACGGTATGTGCCATAGATATTAACATACACAGTATATCTGTGTTTGTGCATTTATGTATTCACTCAGGGGCACCATGTGACAAGTATTCAAAATGGTTATTAACTTTTTTCCTCTTCAGGGAAATTATGTTTATCTGAAAACAAGAACTCTGTTTTTCTAGACCTTCTGGATGAAGTTCTATGGTGAATAGGAGTAGGGACAACACTGCTGCAATGAAATCACTGATTTCTGGCTAGCAAATCTTTCTCGATTGAAAAGAAGTGGGAAGGCTGCCCACCTACAACCAGACTACTGCTTCTTAGGTTTTAGAGCAGTGGTTGCCAAACAGTGGTCCGTGGACCACTGGCGGTCTGTGAAAATTTTTTGGTGGCCTACAGAGAAATGGCCCCTGAAAGCAATTAATCTGGGCCATGGGGGAACACAAGGCTGCTCTGCCCATGCTCTGGAATATGGGACCTGTTATGTCCTGAGAACTCAAGGAGTTCTCACTCAGGTCCACTCACTTTATGTGGGCGTTATTCCCCCATTCCCATTGGTTGGTTCTCCCCAGCAGCCAGCTATAAAAGCAGGCTGCGGGGTCCAACCGGTTGCTGATTGCTGCGAGCCAGTTCCTGGCGTGGCAAGCACGGTCAGCCCTTTATTGTAAAATAAAGTACTGTTGCACTCATGCTCTGGTTCAGCCTCTCATTGCTCAAACTTAACACTGGCGACGAGGATGGGATGGCTACCAGAAGCACCATGCAACCGCTGAGTCACTAGCCACCGATCCGCAGCCCAGAGAGAGCGATCGGCTGGCGATAAGGGAAACACTGATCCGCAGCCAGAGAGAGCTGTCAGCCAACAAAACGAGCGATCAAAAAGAGCAAACACTGATCCGCAGCCAGAGAAAGCAGTCTGATTCAAATAGTTAGAAGCGTCCGTAGCCGCTTGTTAGCCCCGCTACGGGGAAAGTGAAGCGCTGTGAGCCGCAGCCGCTCTGTATTTGGCGCGAAATTCAAACGGGTGTCATTTGAATTTCGAGCCAGTAGGAAACACAGCACAGCGCTGTAGGTAGTCACTAACGCCCACTTTTTTTGGCGCGAATCAAGACACCTCAAACGGCTAGCAGCCACGTGGTAACCCAGAGAGAAAAGAGAGGGTAGCAAAAAACCTCTCCAGAGCTGATATCACGAATAACTCACGAGCGCCCGTTGTCCCAGAGAGATTTTTCCGCAGGTAGCCCAGCCGTTCCAGCACCATGAGTTCCAACCCAGTATTCCCGGTGTTCAAACCAGACGAAGAGAAGTGGGAGTCGTATAAGAACCGTTTCAATCATTACATTGATGCGGTCGGCCTGGCGGATGCGGGAGAGCATCGGAAAAAATCCTATTTCCTAATCTACTGCGGAGCCACCGTTTACGATACCGCCGCAGCACTCGTGGCGCCGAGAGAGTTGAAAAACGTTCCGTGGTCTGAGTTGCTTGAGATCCTCACTAACCACTACGCTCCCAGACCTTCACAAATCGCCAGGAGGTTCACGTTCCGTATGAGGAAGCAATCGAGTAAGGAGACCATCAATCAATATATGGCCGCCCTCAGAACAGCAGCCCTGCACTGCGGGTTTGGAACATACCTGGAGGACATGCTCCTCGATCAATTAGTTTGTGGGGTCAAAGATCTCAACCTACAGAGGCGCCTGCTAGCAAAAAAAGACCTCAACCTCGCACAAGCGGTCGAGGAGGCCCTAGCAGCCGAGCTAGCAACGAACTCAGCCACCGAAATTCAGGGCCCAAGTGCCAAGCTGGCATCGTTCCCAGTCCACTCCGAAGAGGTGGAAGCGGAGGAAACCCACAACGTTGAAAACGACGTTCACCGCCTCGCCAACGACAAACGGTCGCAGGTAGGGGGCAAACAAGAAAACACCGGTCCACCCAAGCACATCACACTGTGCCTAGCCTGTGGGGGATCGCATCAAAGGGCCACCTGCAAATTTAAAGGAGCCACCTGCAACAACTGCCATAAAAGGGGGCACATCGCGAGAGTCTGCCAAGCCCCCCAAAGCGCTGCACACAGACCCCCGTCCTCGCACTCGGGACCACAGAGGCAAGTATTAAACTGTCGCGCACACTGCCTCGCCAGACGTACTTGCCACACTGTAAGTAAAATTTCTCTCTCCGTTTCCCTAGAGGGTAAACCGTGCCACATGGAGGTTGACACAGGGTCAGCGCTCTCAATAATCTCGTGGAACACCCTCAAGAGACTCCACCCCAGCCTATCTACTACCCGGCTTCAGAGATGCCAGTTCGGTCTGAAGGACTACCAGGGGAAGGCCATTCCCGTGATCGGCAGAGGCAAGTTCTTTGTCAGTTTTAGAGCTTTTAAAGGCCACCTACCTCTAGTGGTAGTTAACGGCAATCTACCCACCTTATTGGGGCTCGATTGGTTTCCCCACCTCGGCCTAGGGTTAACAGGAGTCCATGCTGTCTCAACCTCAGACACTGACTCCTTATTCGCTGACTACGCAGATGTGTTCAGCGAGGAGCTGGGGTGTTATAATGGAACCCCCATCTCGTTCACAGTTGACCCCCAGGCCGTCCCAATCAGATTAAAACCACGTAGAGTTCCATTTGCTATTCGACCAAAACTAGACGCTGAATTGGATAAACTACTAAAACAAGGGGTCATTGAGCCAACAGATTTCGCCAAGTGGGAGACGCCCATTGTCACACCCCTTAAAAAAGATGGTAGCCTGAGAATTTGCTCGGACTACAAGACAACAATCAATAAATATTTACAAGTTAGCGCCTACCCTGTGCCCGTCATTCAGCACTTATTACACACATTCGAACCGGGCAGTATTTTTGCTAAATTGGACATGTCTCAAGCATATCAGCAGTTCCCTGTTGATAACCAAACAGCGGAACTTCAGACCATCGTCACTCACAGGGGTGCCTTCCGATGCAAGCGTCTCCAATTTGGCGTAAGTGTTGCCTCGGGTATTTTTCAATCCCTCATGGAGCGGATTTTACAGGGCCTCCCTGGTGTAGTACCATACTTCGACGACATTTTGGTCTCGGCCAGGGACAGACCCCAACTCTTCCAGAGAGTGCGAGCAGTGTTAGAGAGGTTCAGACAGCATGGCCTCAAGTTAAAAAAAGAAAAATGCGCCATTGCCACTAGACAGGTGGACTTTCTGGGTTATAAAATTGACGCCTCTGGCATTCACCCCCTGGAGTCCAAGGTGAGGGCAATCCACGAAGCTCCCACACCAACCTCCAAAATGGAGCTACAAGCTTTTTTGGGGCTGCTGAACTTTTATGCATCCTTCTTGCCCCATAAAGCCTCAGTAGCCGAACCCCTACACAGATTACTAGACAAAAAGTCACCGTGGCACTGGGGGCACAAAGAAGACCAGGCGTTTAACGCCGTCAAATCACTACTTACGTCAGAGGCAGTGCTCATCCAATTCGACCCCAACCTTCCTTTAGTACTGGCAGCGGACACATCCCCTTTTGGAATTGGGGCGGTCCTTAGTCACAGACTCCCCAATGGCGCCGAGGCCCCCATTGCCTTTTTCTCCAGGACACTCTCGGCCACGGAGCGAAATTACAGCCAAATAGACAAGGAAGCCCTAGCAGCTGTTGCGGCCGTGAAAAAGTTTCATGAATTCCTTTTTGGCCATTTCTTCGAACTGGTCACCGACCATAAGCCCCTCCTGGGCCTACTGGCCGGCGACAAACAGACCCCTCAAGTCCTTTCCCCTAGGATGACAAGGTGGACACTTTTCCTAGCGGCCTACTCATACAAACTTATTCACCGCCCGGGCAAAACTCTATCCCACGCCGACGCTCTCAGTCGCTGCCCCTTACCCGCTCCGGCTGAAGACCCAGCTCCTGTCAACGCCATTTTCGAGATCACCCAGTTGGACCTGCCCATCACCGCCCTTGACATCGCCGCTAAAACCAAAGCAGATCAAACGCTCGCCCAGGTGCTCGACTGGGTGAGGAGGGGGTGGCCGGGAGGCAACGTTGATAACAAATTCACACCCTTTAAGACTCGCATGCAGGAACTGTCCAGTTTGCAGGGTTGTCTGCTATGGGGCACTCGAGTGGTCATTCCGACCTCGCTGCGTACCCGAGTCCTGGAGGCGTTGCACGAGGGACACCCCGGCATCGTGAGAATGAAGGCATTAGCACGCAGCTACGTATGGTGGCCGGGTCTAGACGAGGACATTGTCAATTGGGTAAGTTCCTGCAGCATTTGCCAGGAATCCCGTCCTGCTCCCCCCATCGCCACCCCTACCAGATGGGAGAGCGCCAGCGCCCCTTGGTCTAGAATCCATATCGATCTGGCCGGCCCCGTGCATGGAAAGATGTTCCTAGTGGTCGTGGACGCTTATTCCAAATGGATAGACGTGGCACAGCTATCCACGACCACCACACTAGCAATCACCAACGTGTTAACGCGCCTGTTCGTTACACATGGACTACCCGACTCCATGGTCTCCAATAATGGCCCACAGTTCGCATCAGTAGAATTCAGCCGTTTTGCAGCCAACCTGGGCATTCGCCACATTTTCACAGCCCCTTTTCACCCTGCCAGTAACGGGTTGGCTGAAAGGGCCGTCAGGACCACCAAAGAGGCCCTCGCTAGGTTTGGCAGAGATGACGGGCACCACAAACTCTCACGGTTCCTGATGAGCCAACATTCAACCCCCTGTGCAGTCACCAATAAGTCCCCAGCGGAACTTCTGATGGGCCGGCGCCTGAGGACTGTATTGGATAGACTGCACCCACAATACTGCCCTGACTCTCCCCTCGCTTCTACTTCGGGGGTTAGACATTTTATGTTACAGGAGCCGATATTCGCAAGGAATTTCGCTGGGGACCCACTTTGGATTCCAGGCAAGGTCATCGCCGTCACCGGGCCGAGATCGTATAGAGTCAGGCTGGAGGATGGTCGCGTCTGGAGGAGACACATAGACCAGCTTAGAAGGCGCCTCAGCACCCTTGCCAACAAGAATCCAGAGTCTCCAGTCGAAGGGGATCCGCCTCATCCGCCGCCCAGCCACATCGCACCCAGCGACCAGTCTGCACCAGCGGTCGTTCTGGTCAGCCCAAACTCGGACAACAGCGGCCAGAGAGTTAACCAGCCTGATCCAACACATGAGAGCTCGATCCCAGCAACCAACCCGGTGGTTTCCGAGGATGCCCAGTCCAGAGAGAGTGTTGGCGACACTATGCCGGCTCAACCGTCACAGACTGATACCGAACAGACAGACAATGTCCCCGAGTTGCGCCGTTCCGGGCGCCAACACAAACCCCCCCTCTACCTCAAGGACTATGCATGTTCGCATCTGGGGGGAAGGGGTGTTATGTCCTGAGAACTCAAGGAGTTCTCACTCAGGTCCACTCACTTTATGTGGGCGTTATTCCCCCATTCCCATTGGTTGGTTCTCCCCAGCAGCCAGCTATAAAAGCAGGCTGCGGGGTCCAACCGGTTGCTGATTGCTGCGAGCCAGTTCCTGGCGTGGCAAGCACGGTCAGCCCTTTATTGTAAAATAAAGTACTGTTGCACTCATGCTCTGGTTCAGCCTCTCATTGCTCAAACTTAACAGGACCCCCCCATGGTGGAGCTGAAAATCTCTGCCCTAGGGGGTGGCACATGCACAGCTGTTGCTGGAGAATGAGGTAATGGTGCTGTTGCGGCAGCAGGGTGATGCTGGTGGAAGCAGACTGAAGCAGCAGGGCTGGAAAGTGTGAGAGTGGAGCACTACTCACATTTGCATGACAACAGCAGCCTCGGCATGTTTTTCTCCCACCGAGAGTGCAGCAGAGAGGTGAGCAGCAGCAGAAGCAGCGGTGCAAAGTTGGAGACTGTTGGAGGGAAGTGTCAGCCTCCCCTCCCTTTCCTTGCCTGCCTCCAGGTGGGGCTGGAAGAGCCCCAGCATTGCCTGGAGCTTTTCCTCAGCCACAGATCTGAGCTTCCTCAATCCTCCTCCTGGGATCTGAAAGGAGCCCCCACTTTCTCCCCTTCCCCCAAATTAATCACTTCCCTAGCCTTTGTCTGACCAGCCCTTCGAGGGAAGTGTTCCTTCTGCAGGCAGCTGCCTGCTGAGAAACCCCTGGAGGGGTGGCCGAGAGGTGCTCCCCCAAGGAAAGGAAAGCTCCCTTTCTGCCTCTGCTTCTCCCAGTGGCTGTTACCCTGAGGCCTCTCAGCTAAGCCCCCTCCCCTTTCTATTTCTTTGGAAGGTGCAAGTGTGGGGAAGGATGGAAGCAGCCTGGCCCTCCTTCTCTCCCCCAACTCCAGGCAGCCACACCTGGTGAAGGAGGGAGGCATTTCTTCTGACTTGGAGTTATGAAAATGACAGGAGATCAGATGGGAGGAGGAGCTCTGCTTTTCTTCCATTGTAGAGGGAGCTGGTTCCTCTCCATCCAGATCTTCCCAGCCTCCAGGCACTTGTCGCTTCTTTTGAATCCCAGCAGTACTAAATCCTCCCTCTCTACACCAAAGGATGAGAGAGATCCCTTCTTTCCCTTTTCACTGCACCACAGTTCCCAACCTCGCCCCTCCAGGACAATCCACACTTGCCCCCATCCGACCTCATTCAGCCAG
>NW_020769339.1:7998287-8047859 GCF_900518735.1 Pseudonaja textilis
CCCCCCCCCCCCCCCCCGCAGATGGGCCGGTCCCATTTTCCAGAGCTGTAGTAGTCACAGGACTGACCCTTTGGTCATCCCAAAGCAGCTGCTTCGAGATGACCAAAAGGCCTGTGGCTACTATAGCTCTGGAATATGGGGCTGACTTTCCCACCACCGCCAGTCTGCCCATCTTCATTTTCCTTCATTCAGATTGCCCAAACTTCTTGAGAGAAGAAACACAAAAGAGGTTCCTGGAAGGCTGTGTGCCCAGAGGCCAAGAGAAAGTGTACCCCAGGATCAAGCTAGGTTGATGTCCCCCTGCATAGATCCAGCAGACAAAACAAGAAGAGAGAAATACTTAGTTGCCAAGGTATGCCAGAGTGGGAGGCCAGCGGACCAGAGATCTTCTTCCCCATCTTCCTAGGAGCATGGAACTTCTCATGACTGGGCCCTGAGATCCCTTGCAGTTTGTTCTGCTGCTGGACGATGGGCTGCATCCTCCAGCACCATAATAAATATGAATTTTTAAAAAATTAATATGAATTGTTTATTTGTTTTTAAAAACTAATATGAATTTTTTGAAAAATTCATATTAGCGGTCTGTGGGATTTAAAATTATGACTTTGATGGTCCCCGGGGTCCAAAAGATTGGAGAGCCCTGTTTTAGAGTTTTCTAATGAATAGAATGGCAAAAGGCAAGAGGAGAAAGAATTTGCTCTAATGCTTAAAGCTAGCTAGGTTCAACAAACCTTCACTTTCTTAACCACTTCATTATATAATCAATTTACAGCTGAAAAAGATTATTTGAAAACAATGAGAAAAAAAAATTTTTCAATTAGTTTTAACCTTCCTTTCGGATTACAAAAAGCAAAGCAAAGAGAAAAAAATAGTACCTTTAAAATACTTTAAATTTATTAAGCAAAGAGCTTAATAAATATTTTGACACAAACCTTATAAATGGATAAAGGCATAAATCTGATTCTATTTATTTAGCATAAATCTGAAAGATAAATATTTTGCAAAATTGCTTTGGTGTTATTTGGAATTAATTAATGAAATGAACTGACTTTCCTGCAAATGTTGATTGTTTGACAGAAAATACCATAGACAGAGAAGATTAGAATGGAGTAATTTGTCCATAAAAGGACAGAAACTTTGAGAAATATATTAAAACAACACAAGGGAAATTACCAAACATTTTTGTTTTTTGACATAAGAATGATTTGGAACAGAATCAAAGGGATTATTTAGTGGTTTGCCAGGAGGGAAGGAGCAAAAGACAGTGAATTTTGAATGGGAGGACAAGAGACAGAACAATTCTTTCCTTTCAGAGGGTATGTTTATATTTGGCAAGATTGATGTTGCAAAAATCAACAAATTCCCTTTTTACAATGTGTAGTTCCTATTTGGGGTAGTGTTGGAGCAACTAGAACGGAGTGTTTACTAGCAAGATACCCTTCCTGATGCTGCATGGCATTCACAGCAGATATTTTTTTCTTTAAGCCTCAGGAGAAAAACATCTGTCACTACCTAGGATCGAAACCTCAACCTTTTGAGTGGGAGGTGAACGTCTTCACAACGATGTTAACATTCAACTGAACTAGAAGGGGTGTTTTTTTAAAAAAAAATGGGTTTGATGGACAATCATTCACAAAAAGCTATGGAAGATTATTTCTATATACAATTTTTGCTGCATGACTATTACATGTGCAAAAATTGAAATACCCAAAGCAGACGAATGGTTGGTGAAGGTGATAAAACTACTAGTGATGATAAAATTATCTTCTTCAATTGGAGAAAGATCAATAACTACATCAGTGACTGGAACCCAGTATAGACTTTTTGCTGAAAAACATCAAAAACAAGCTTGTGATATATGGATTTCAAGATTAGAAAGGATATCTTATTAAAAGAAGGAAATTATAATGTAACCTGAGAAAGGGTAAAACATAAATACAGTTATAACTGCTGTCGGAAAGATCAGAAGCCGCTTGTTTATAATCCTTTCCTTTTTCTTTTTATACTCTTTATTATTCCTGGTTCTTCTTATTTTATTCATTTCTTTTCTAATATTTGTATTGTTTTTATCCTATTAAAATGTCTTTAATAAAATTACGTATGCAAATTGCTCTCTCCTCTCCAAAATTTATTTTAAAATTTGGAAAGAAGACTTGAATTAGCTGAAAATCTATTGAAGGGAAGATATTTTTCCCATTTCTTATAGGTACGTTCATCTTAATTCAAAGTGACCTTAAAAATATACTTAAGCCATCTTAAAAATATATATTCAAACTGCAGGATCAATTATTTTATTGGTTTTATAAACAATGCACTATGGTCTTAACTTGAATTATTTTGGAAAACAACAAGCTACTTGTTAATATTCAGCAGTTTTTTTGGGCAGAGCAGCATTTGTTTGTTTATCTTCTCTTGCCACTACCATAATCATTTTAATATGTCATTATGGCAGCCAACCATGCCATTCTATTTGTGAAGGAAATCAAGGCAGGATGGAATGTTGGCATGTCCCATAATGAAATTATATTATACACCAAATCTATGTTGTTATTACATTGGTTCTGGTTATTGAAAAAAGAATGGTTCAGAACAGGGAATTCTTTTGTCAACTCCTGTTCTTCAGTGCATTTGTGACAACCTCTCGACAGGTTCCAGTTTTTGAGATTTTAAAATATCAAATATCAAAATACATTCCTTGCAGTACTTAGTTTACTCTGCACTTCTGGTATAATAATTCTTTTAAGATAATATAATTTCATCTCTTATGCCATAAGAGGAAGTTAGACTTATGTCACTATTTCCTAGAATTATTGGTTCAAATGTACATAGTGTATGTTCACAAAATCTGATATTATTGTGCCTCTCAAGAGATATGTAGATGTGGCTTGTCTTCTCATTACAAAGGCTTTCCTTTTATATTTTTATTTGGGTGATAAGAGAACTCTTTTCAGTTCCCACAGTTTAAATTGATTATTCAAGGCTGACAAACAGTTTGATTTAACAATGAGAATATTAAGCAAGAATACTAATCTCCATTATGTTTACTTAATCTATCTCACAGATTTATTGTGAGATATAATAACCATGTGAAAAAGAAGGGGATATGTGAAATATTATTAAGAAAAGGTGTTTATTGGGGAATATATCTTAATAAACACACATACAGAAAACTGACTATGACAGCTCAATGGACAACTAAAATGTAAATCAAAATAGGTTTGTATTTAATCAACTGAAAGAAAATCCATAGTAAACCAGAATAATACCTTAAAAGCACAGGTAAGTGAACTAGAATTCTTCTGATGGGCACATTTTGGATATATGTATTTATTAATTAAATCCCTAAGCTACCATTCTGTCCATCAGGCAACTTACAGCAATGATATGACTCCAGTGGTCTGTCAAATAGAACACTGTCTCTCTCACGGTTATTTTTTTGAGTTTTCTTCAAGCTCTGTAAGCTCTCTTTCTCAGTTCTTTTGTTCTGGGAGGTAGAGCAACTAAGTTTCTAAGCTGCTCTTTAGCACATCTGGGGTGAGGAAATATACTTTCTTAGAGAATAAAAGTATAGGATGCTTGCTTTTGCCACTCTTGGTGTCCATGCATTAAAGGAGGCCTGAGATTTGCCTAAGGAAACTTACTGAATGGCAGCGTGCCAAAGCTTTTCCCCATTCTATCTGTCTTTCCTTCTATCCTACTTTATTGGTGTCTTTTTTGATGATCACATCTTTTGCTATCTGTACCTGTAAAATGATAATATATAGTAAGGATCTCTAGGCAAGGATGTTAATTACACTACTTGATAGCCATTGAATAATAAAATAAAGAACTTTCCTTTTAATCACTTATATTAGTGATTATATTAGTGATTAGTCATTGTAGAAACAGTCCTGCATGAATTAGAACACCATAGATTTCAGAACTACATACCTAAATTCAGTGTCGCTGCATGGATGATTCCTTTGTCATCATCAAGAGAAATGCACTTAAGGACTTTCATACTATATTGAATTCCATCTTCCCTGACAACAGTTCACAATGGAGGAAAAAGCAGTTAGGCAATTATAATTTTTAGATGTACTTGTCAACAATAAGGGGATGGAAACCTAGAAACCACAGTTTATTGCAAGGCCACCAACACTCCACACATTCTGAATTTCAACAGCGACCATCTACTTTCACACAAAAAGAGTTGCATCAGAATATTATATGCAGAGTGAGAACTCACTGTAGTACCCATCAAGCCAAACAACTGCACTGTGAACAATTCAAGCATTGTGAATGGATACCCACAATCATTTTTCACAAGATGTCTGTGCAACATAGTGGGAAGAGAAAGGAAGGAACAAAGTACAAGGCCAGCCACATGACCCATCCTCCATACATCAAAAACATTTCAGAAGCTATAGAACACAACTTCTGAGATCTGCAAGTAGCACAGAGACTACATACAAAGATAAATTATACATTGTAAAGAAGATGGGAGATATTTCCAATATAATCAACTGAATCCCCTGGTTGGATTGCCCTGTGATTACGTAGGACAGATGGGAGGAAACTAACCACCAGATTGCAAGAACACAAGTGAAAGGTCAGACGAGGAGACCCAAATTCATTGGTAACCTCATACTGCAATGAACAAGGGCACCCATTCAATTTTACAGCTACTAAGATTGTTGGACAAGCAGACACAAAAACAGCCAAGGAAGTGATTGAAACCTGGGAAACAGGCCCTCATCAGTCAAGAGGAGTGCTGATTTACCACCAGCCTATCAATTACCTAGAAAGTGAGGCGTCGGCAGCAGAAGCAAACAACAGCTAATGACTTAAAAGCCAGCCATCATCCCAATCGACACCTAAAAAGGCACCTGCAACAGGTACAATAAGTACCACACACAGAACAGCACACTCTGCTTAAAAGAAGTTCCCTGAATATGGCATCCAGCATGAGCCTGAAAACTCAGAAGACAAAACCTCTGGTCCTGGTGATCAACCAAGATTGGATCCTGCACTAATTTTATTAAATAAATACTTTCTCTAGTTGGCTATTGGAAACTGCCAGATTTTCATAAACTCATTGAAAGATAAGAAGGAAAAGGCAAGTACATGATCTGTCAGCTGTAACATTTCTATAATGCACTCATAATGCACTAAGGAAGATGTAAAGAGATGTCAAGCTTGATTGTACCCATGATAACTTCTGAAATATATAATTGTACTAAAGTGCTACTATAAAAGCCTGAGTGCTTCCCTTTATAAAGTTGTTGAAGTTAAAGTTGTTTTCAAGGATACCACACTCTACAGATCAACATAAGAAAACAGCAGAAAATAAAAAGGAAAAGGAGGCAGGATTAAGAATATGAATTATTCTAGTTACGTGTAGTCACATTTAGTTACAACAAGATACTATCATGCCATTTGATCTGGGAATGCTAGTATGTAGGTCTAGATCTTTTCATCTATTTTTAAGCCTTCTAAAGATTTCCATGTAGCTCTTTTATTTATCTTATAGATTCATTTACTGTTTTTCTTTTGTTCCACTTGACAAAGACCCTATGAAAGAGCTTAGCTTTTCTAATGGAATCCCATTTATATTCTCCTCTTGTGGCTATGATAGCTGGAATCAAAACTGAAAGACGGTGATCCTAACAGAATCTGACATTGGTCTCTCCTGGGTGGTAATAGCTTGTTTTTTTTGTTTGTGTTTTGTTGTTTTTTTTAATCTCAAGAAGCATGTTGCATCGACTCTATTTTCATCCTCTTTTAGTGGCAGACCAGTTCATTTCTTCCATAATGAGATAGAGGAAAAAGGGTCAAAGTCATTAAGTCCCCCAAGAACACATTTGACAAAAGTGAATTAGAAGACAATTTTAAAATGCTTCCCAGAGGACTGGATAGATGGGTGAGCTTTCTGGGGTTCTGTCATTCTGTCTTGCTTTTTCAGGTATCAATTGTTCAGAAATTAATGTGAAGGTATGAGACAGGGGCCTTCTCTTGCACAAATAAACCTCTGCAAAGATTTTAATGTGGCATGCATGTAGTTATACAGAAATACACAAACACATAATTTTTAAAATGAGAACTCTGTGCAAATGCTGTATCAATTTAAATGCCACAACTATATAGTTGCTGCTCTATAGAAACAGATGCCCATTTTAGCTGGCATAGGCATTACAATGAGGACAGGGATTATTTCATGCTGGGTGGCAGCAATAAAATGTCACGGTCATCCCTATTTTCAAACAAGGTGACCCCTGCTTGGTTGAAAACTACAGACCAATCTCATTTTTTTGTGTCACATGCAAAGTTATGGAATCAATTATTAATCAATGCATTACCTTCCACCTAGAGTCGAACAACTTACTCTCCAATAAACAATTTGGTTTCAGAAAACAATTGTCCAGCAATTTGCAACTTCTACACTGCAAAAACATATGGACTACACTTCTTGACCAGGGTAAAGCAATAGATGTAATTTACATTGACTTCTGCAAAGCATTTGACTTAATGGTACATGACAAACTACTATTAAAATTAAATTCTTATGGCATTTCCGAATCCCTTCACAAAGTGGATTACTGCCTTCCTGTCAAACAGGCAACAAATAATAAAAATAGGAAATATTCTATTAAACCCTGCACCAATTATCAGTGGTATCCCACAAGGAAGTGTCCTAGGACCCACACTCTTTACAATCTATATAAATGACCTTTGTGACCACCTTATTAGCAACTGCATCCTCTTCGTTGATGATGTAAAACTATTCAACACCACCGTCAATACTACCGTCTTTCAAAAAGACCTCGATTATGTGTCTGAATGGTCTTTCAATTGGCAACTCCAAATCTCTACCAACAAATGCTCTGTCCTACACATTGGTAAAAAAAAAAAATCCATATACCAAATACAAGCTAGGCAGATATGACATTGCTGATGACCCTCAATTTGTCAAGGACTTTGGAGTTCTCACATCGAATGATCTAAGTGCCAAAGCTCACTGCAACAGTATTGCCAAAAAAGCTTTTAAGAGTTGTAAATTTAATTTTACGAAGCTTCTCCTCTGGTAATACTGTTTTGCAAACTAGGGCATTCAAAACCTTTGCTAGACCAATACTTGAATTTAGCTCTGCTGTCTGGAATCCAGACTGTATATCAGACATAAATACAATTGACCGAGTCTAGAACTATTTTACCAGAAGAGTACTATATTCCTCTATTCAGAACAGAATACTGTACAGCACCGGACTTGAAATTCTAGGCTTAGACAACCTTGAACTACACCAACTAAGATTGGACTTAAGCATAGTACATAAAATCATACATTACAACATCTTACCAGTTATGAATATTTCAGCTTTAACAACAACAACACAAGAGCACACAACAGATATAAACTTGATTGCAGGAAGTATGATTTCAGCAACAGAGTGGTCAATGTCGGGAACTCACTACCTGATTATGTTGACACCTGCTCAAACCCCCACTCCTTCACCCTCAAACTAACCTCTATTGACCTCACTCCATTCCTAAGAGGTCTATAAGGGCCATGCATAAGCACACAATCATGCCTACTGTTCCTGTTGTCCCCAATTATTAGTTCCTATTTCTTGTATTTAAACTTATGTTTATCCTTGTTTCTGTAATATTGTAAGCTTTTAACAAATTAAATAAATAAATAAAAATAATGAAAAGATGTTAGCAGAAGGTTTTGCCTAACGTAAAATCTGAAAGGAAATTAAAGGTTCCAATAGAAATGAAAAATATGCAAAGTTTCAAGGAATAATAATAGGAGGAACCTTAAGGAACTAGCTTGGGGAATCAACTTTCCCACCAAACAAACAAAAACAAAGAACATGACAAATCACTATTGCTGCCCAAAAGTTCTATATGGTCATATCCATCAAATCACCAACAATGAAAACTGAATAGGGAAAAAAACTTTCCTTCCTTCCTTCCTTCCTTCCTTCTTTCCTTTCTTCTTTCCTTCTTTCCTTTTTTTAAATAGCTGAAAAATTTATTCTAAGGTTTTGCTTCTTGACATTTCATACAGCTTGTTGTCTAACTTGGTGTTCATCTTCTTATTTGTATTTTTCTGGAAAAGTTCTTTCCAATGACACTTTCCTGGCAACAAAATTAAAATCGAACTAAGAAATGCTTTATAGCATGGATATCTACCATTTGGTAAAGAAGCTGAAAGATTCTATTGCAATTTTACTACCAGTCATGGCAGCTGAGGCAGAACACTCACACAAGTTGTTCAAGTATTTAATCCAGGGAGTTGGAAATGGTGCATCTGTTCCTGCTGTGCCCTCGTGTAATGGAATAAGCTCAACGAAATAAAACTGAAAACAGATAATTATTTTAATGGCTCATATGGCATACTATACTAGGGTGGAGTAAAAAAAAAAAAAGTCAAGATTGTCGCTGTGACTACACCAGTAAAGCCCTGTTCCTTTCTTATCTATGCTAGAGCACTTGCATGAAACCGCACAAAATATCAGGCAATATATATATAAAATTTAAAGGCTTTCATGTTAGATCACATGATCTCTCAGGAATAATATATAAGATGCTTAACTTGTTGATCAGAAAGGTCAGCAGTTTGGCAGTTTGAATCCCTAGCACTGCATAACAGAGTGATGAGAGTTACTTTTCCCAGATTCTGCCAACCCAGCAGTTTGAAAGCATGTAAAAATGCAAGTAGAAAATTAGGGACCACTTTGGTGGGAAGGTAACAGGGTTCCATGTGCCTTAGATGTTAGGTCATGCTGGTCACATGACCATGGAGACCTCTTCAGACAGCACTGGCTCTTTGGCTTTGTAGAGGAGATGAGCACCGCTTCCTAGAGCCAGAAACGTCTAGAATGTATGTGTGAGGGGAACCTTTCCTTTATCTTATGAGATGTGAAGATCTTTTAATATCTCACTCATTGTTAATTTTTGGTACTGGCAACATTATACAAACACATCAGCACCTTGTGACCAGCATCTGAAATTTTTTTTTGTCAACTTACACTCCAGAATCCAATTTCAATTAGCATGCAAGAGTTGTCTTAATTTTTTTTATCATGAGAGAAAAGAGCATTAATTACAGTTTCTTGACATAAGCATTGCATTGTTCTGGTAAGAAGCATGATTGGCCCACCTAACTTGGATGGTGGGATCTAGAAGAGCCTTCTCTGCTGTTACTCTTGCTCTTTGGAACATCTTTCCCCCAGGACTGAAGTTGGTCCTCATCCTGCTGACCTTCTACTAGAGCTTGAAGAACTGGCTCTGCCGGTTGGCCTCGGGCACCTGTGGTTCCTGTGGTGCAACATAATTCTGGTTGATAAGCTAAAAACAAATCTCACCCCCCCCCTTCAGTTAGCCTACTCCTCCCTCCATCCTTTAGTTTGATTTATAGCTGACAATTTGTACTTCTATAGTATTTTATTTCTATTATTGCATTGTTTTAATTTTTTTAACATTATAAGCCACCTAGAATCACCTTGTATGGCAAATAAATTTAATGAATAAAAAAATGATCACATCCGCGAAGTTAATCAGTAGCCAGACAATCACACTTGACTTGAAGGAAATTCCCTTCCTCTCCAAAAACTGTTGTATAGAAATGAAGTCTAGAGAAGAGCTCCCGAAATTATTTCTGAGCTTATTGATAGAACTGAATTTTGATGCTTCCAATGTGGCAGTTAAGCAAATCTGCAGGCTGAAACAAATTACTTAGCAACATACCTAGATATAGTTTAAAATTGGCATGAGATGAATCTCAGCAATTTCTTTTTTTTTTTAAACTACATAATTTAGTTAAATTATGTTGCAATAGCTCCCTCTGGCAGATCATCCTGGAAAATTCCAGTGTTATTTGCTACAAGCATGAATTGCTTTGTATGTTTTATTTTTAAAAATATTTAAATATTTAAATCTAGGATGTGTCTCTACTTTGTGATGATAAGTAATAAATTCACAACTACAGGTTAATTAAGGTGACTGGTAACTTCACAAGTAAAAAAAAAGTTTTTAAGTTGACTCCAGGAGCTATTGTTATCTGTTCCATATTTTTCCCCCAGCTATCTTATCAAAATTGCCTTTTAACAGTTTCATAAATCTTCAGGGTAAGCCATGTAAAGAAAGTATGAAAAAAAGCTTTGATGGCAAATTGATTTTCACTTTTCTCTCATTTTAAATGCTGTGAAATTACACTATAAATGGGAAATGGAATGCTAAAAATGATTAAACTGGGAAGAAATCTATACTTTTAATTCTAAGGGATAATTAACTGAAACAGAATTTAAGAAAGGTTTTGGAATAAGAATATCAATAGGCTGAATCTAACTTTTAAATAGTCTCTTTCGAATAAATAACACAGGATGTAATAATAACCACCTACTGAAATGATTTTAATTAGAAATTATAGAGATTCGTGGAAGATAACCTTATAACTGGCTACAAGTTATGATGGATATATTCAAAGGTATTTGTAGAATCCTCAAAAATATTCAGCATCAAACTTCTAATTTTTTGGATGCACATGCAACATTACACTGCACATACAAAAGCAGTGTAGCTTGCACTGACAGTAAAATAATGGTATACAGTATCTAACTCTATAGATAGTTGGTGTTTAAAAGATGCTGTGGAAGAGAAGCAACTTTTAGATAACAAGATTGCCACTTTTTTGAAGGTGGATTTAAACATGCCGGAAAAAATAACAAGAAAAATGACAGGACACACAAAGAAACTGGATGAGGCCTAAATAATTAAGAGGGCTATATAAATAATAAACTCAGAGAGTGACATGGATATTACACACACACACACACGATTTACAAAAGAGGCTCGTTCAAACTTTGAAGAATCTTGTGAGAAGGGAGAAATGAAAAGAAAAGAAGTTGCTTATTTTGTTTTTTTAAATATTTTTATTAAGCATTTTTTGTTATTATTCATCACATTTCCAATTTTGCAACATGGTTCTGTTTGATTTTTTTTTTCATGCAGTGGTTCTGTTTGATTTTTCCCCCATAATGACAACAGAGCAGAAGTTCTTTATTTTGAAGGGTTTAAATATTAAGATTATTAGAAGTAAAAGAAAGAAATATGAAGTTGGTTTATTTGCTCAAGGTTAAAAGATATATACTGCATTCTTTGCTAACCCTTAAAGGACTTTTGCTGACAATAGAGCTGAAATTAGGAAGCTCTATGGATTTGGTTATAGATAAGAATTTCCATTTATTATTTTATTTTATATTATTTATTTTTATATTTTAGCTTCTATTGTAATTATATTTTCGATAAAAAAATTATTAAAAAAGGATAGGGTTTGCATTGTGTCAGGATGGATTTTGTATTGTGTTAGCATGATGCTATTTTTATCATTCAAAATGTTGGTAGAAAACTAGCAGCATTTTTTCAATGTTTCAAAGAAAGTTATTTTCCCCCAACACCGGACATTCTGAAGACTGAATTTGAGAATATGAGGATCCTAAATACATGCTCAGTCCCTGAGCTACCATTATCCCAAAAAGCAGTTATATCAAATAAACATATTTTATTTGATATAACTGTTTAATATTTAGTATCAGGATTTCGTTTGAAGAAGTGGTCTAGTGCCCCCTCTGGATCTGCTCATTCAGCTGTGAAGCAGATGCAGTTGCTCAAAGGTTTGGACAGTTGCTTCAAAATCCTCCTGAGATCTTTGGGCATGTATGTGCATGCTTAGAAGACATTCATGCCAGGATGATCAGCTGTGGTTAATACACACACACACACAAACACAAACACAAACAAACACATAATTAATCAAGGATCTGGAAGCTATTTGTTCACTGTTCTCAATCCTGTAGCCCTCTTCAAATATATTGCACTTCCTGTAGTTTCTCATTAGGCTTTGGCTGTACTGTGTTTAAGTAATAGGCATTGAAGACTGTTGCGACCAGCAAGTCCTTACTCCGGTCCACTGTTTAAGCGGAAGCCAGAGAATCCCTGATTGGCTAGACTGTTTCACAGCTCCGTATAAAAGGAGCTGTCAAACGGAATCAGCTGTCTCTCTCTCTCTCTCTCTCAGCTGCTGTTGCAAGCAAATTCTGCATGTAGCAAATTCTGCATGTAGAAAGCTAGAAGTCAGGGAAAGGGATTAATGCAATGGCTTCATATGCTAATTTTCTTTTCTTAAGAAATATTTTATCATAGTGATCCTGCTTGAATCTTGATGTGATGATAATGTTCTTCATATAACTGAAGAGATCATGCAACTAGTAGAATTCAAACAGATATATGGAGGATTTTCTGAATAATAATAACAGTTTTCTAGTTAGCATTAATGATTAGAGAGGTATTCCAATGTCAGCAGAGATTCCAGTACAACCTGGATATTCATATGTTGGTAGATTTTCAGTCAAGTCATAGAATTGTAGAGATGGAAGGGGCCTAAGAGTTCATCAAATCCAGCACTTTGCATGTTGCAGGTTTCACTACATTATCCTTATTCTTCCTGCCCTGTACAAATATTGTACAAATACTGTACAAAGGCAGATAGATAAACTCTACAAAGCATCCATACAAAGTCTTTTTTATTGGTTCATCAGGCATCCTGTCAACTCACATTGATGACGAGGTTCTTCTTAATGTCCAATCCTTTGCATATCTGAATTGTGGTGTAGGAAGATAATAAGGTCTCAACCCCATGATGATTTTAGTAGCCGCATGGTAATGGCTTCAGGCAAGAGTGAGGGAGACCACCCCCGACCCACTAAGAGTCAATTTAGTGACCAATTTGGATTACAGATGTGACCACATGACATGGACTACATTTCCCAGGATACCTTAACTACATTTACCATGATGCATTCCCTTAAGGGGACGGCTCACAATTCCTAACTAACTATCCCAAATCCCATTAACTCTAAATTGTCTGGATAGCACAATCCTTGATAGATAGATAGGTCTAAATATCCTAAGTAAGAAAAAAGGTTTGAATAAATAATCTCCAAGAGTCCTCTCAGCTTTTTGATTGATTCTTTCTTTCTTTCTTTCTTTCTTTCTTTCTTTCTTTCTTTCTTTCTTTCTTTCTTTCTTTCTTTCTTTCTTTCTTTCTTTCTCTCTCTCCCTCTTTCTCTCTCTCTCTCTCTCTCTTTCTTCATCTATATCTTTATCTATCTATCTATCTATCTATCTATCTATCTATCTATCTATCTATCTATCATTTCTGTGCATGTGTGTCTATGTGCCTGCATCATTGTGTGTTTTTGAGAAGGTTTTTGACTTGCCTGGATAAGTCTCTGCCGTTTTCTTGGCAAGTTTTTTTTTTAATTTGTTTACCATTGCCGGATTGCAAGGCCACTCAATTGGCTTTGTTTGCAAGACAAGAATGAAACTCATGATCTCCCTGTTTCTTATCTGCTGCCTTAATCTCTACACCAAATCAGCTCTCGCCATGATACTTAGCTAATTAGAAAAAAAATGAAACATATATGTGTGTGATTATGCCATATTCAATATATGTTGAATGTGGATTGAAAACCAACTGGCCAGGAAAAAAAAGAACAAGGACATGTAGAATGGCATATCATTCCTAATACTTTGTGGAATATATATTCAATTCTTTGTAAGAATAAGATATAAAGGAAGTAGATTTTTTTTATCTTTGTTTCTTCATGCTGGCAGTTTAACAAGTTTAAAATCTCTATTTTTTATGTTCCACTAGCATTTTATAAAGAAACATCCAAAATTAGAAATAATTTTCTTTCAAGATAGAAATAGATGTATTGTATAAAAAGACAACTATGCCTTGAGAAACTATTACTGTAAAAGGCAATGAACATTTGAGTGTACAAATTGTCCCAGTAACTAATGTGCCAAAGTAGAAATGTTAATTCCATATTTTGAATTCAAAGACCTCCCACATAATTGAATCATTTTTTTTCTCTTTCCAACCATGCTCCAAAAGAATTGCAGCAATTTGAGAGAGTGGCTGAGAGAGAAGCAATTGCAGAAATGTGAAGATATAATATACCATTATTGCCATCTATATAGCTTATTTGTGCTCACAACCAAGATGTTCTCTGATATCAAGAAAGAAATGGAAGGTTTAATACTTGCTGCTCAAGAACAAGCACTACAACTTAATGCCATGAATGCGAAGATACAAAAATCCACTGACAATCCAAACTGACAACTTTGTAACAACAAAGTTGAAATTGTTTCACAATTTAATACGTGAGTGCAGAAAAATAGCACAAACTGATTACAAAGCTAGATATGATCCAGTTGCTAAATTAATCCACTGGTCATTATGTAAAAAGTGAGACTTACCTGTATACGAAAAGTCATGGAAACATGAAGTGGAAAAAGTTGTCAAAAATGAGAAGATGAAGATCTTGTGGGACTTTCAAATACAGATGGATCATCATTTGGAATATAACACACCAGATATCATAGTTGTTGAAGACCAAAGCGTACAATTTATTGATATTGCTGCACCAGAAGATGCCAAAAATAGGGGCGGGGGGGGGGAGAACTGGAGAAAATCATGAAATTGCAACTTGGCCATCAAAACTGTGATTATGGATGAAACATGAAGCATTGTCATCAGGGCACTAGGTACCATGTCCAAGAATTTTACAAAATACCTAACAAATTGCAGATTCCTGCAATAACACTAGTGGAACTGCAAAAAAAACTGTGCTACTTGGAACAAGATACATTTTAAGAATATACTTGGTTGACCTAGGATGCTGGAAGCAACCTGTATCAACCATTAGTGCCAATCAATGATATTTGTAAAAAAAAAAAATTAATATTCAGTTGACTTTCACATTTAATGAATAAAATATAATAGAATGGCTGTGGCAAACAACAACAACAACCAAAGTACCAATAGTAATCAGCATCTTGCTTGTAACCCCAAAACAACTAGAACCATCACTTGAACACCATCGGTCCAAAAACCACCATCGGTCAATTGGAAAAGGCAGCTTTACTTGGAACAGTTTATATCCTGAAACAATAACCTTAACACCATCAAACATCCACATCTGCCTATTTCAGGTCTTTTGGAAGAACTTGGTAGAGTGGACAAAATGCTAAATATAGTTTAAACATCTGGCTGATTATGTGAGAAACCATAATCAAATATCTTTTTTAAAAAGGAAGAACACATCTCCTCATTGCTTTAACTGCTGCTTTAACTGCTTTAACACCTACTTTCTTACTTTTGATAGTTGGACGCTATTAGAACTAGTGCAGTTTCTGAGCCCCACCACTTCCCCCATACCTGATCAACGAACAATGGAAAATTGTCTTCTTGAACACTCAGTCCTACAACACTTTCAATGGAAAGGACAAGACTGCTCTTTTTATCCAAAAAAGAAGCTTCAGTTTACTATCTTACTGTTGCCAATGGCAGCAAGAATGTAGTGATCACAATATGTTCAGTTCTCTCACTGGGAGGAAAAGTGAAGTTATGAAGTGTCTCTTTTCCTTCTATGAAAAGGAACAAAATCAGTGCTGCTTTTCTTTGGGGATCCCAAAGGAAGTCTTATTGCTACCTTCTCTGTGTCATTAATAAATACAAGGCAGTAATCTCCTTTCCTCTCTTTGTCAGCCAAAAAATAAAAAGGACTTTGTATCATGGTCCTGCAACTGTCGCTGCTGAGAATGAAAAGTATTGAAGAAGGGAAGAGGATGTGCCCATCTGCGTCTATATAAATCAATATGTTCATGGTTGGGATCATATCCATTGTTTGTTCAATTTTCCAGAGAAGTTCTAGCATGAAAAGAAGGCATTATCTTATCTAGTAAATCCACAGGGCTAATCTTGAACTGGCCAATGTTGAGCCCCAGAGTTTAAAATTGCCCACTCTTGAAGCATCAATTGATAAATAAAATTGCATTGTCAATAGTACTGATTAATAATGTATATGTAATAGTTTCTAATAACATTGGAAACATGATCATGTCTCCTCTTAATACTTCTTCTCTATACTGTTTTTTTTCTCTTGTTTTTTGCCTTCACCTACATGGCCTCATTTGTCCATACTGTGGTTTAATTCGATTGCATGTCTATCTATCCTCAATTTCAAATTCATGTTCCTCCAATTCATGGTGGTTTACATGAATTAAATTAGCATTCAGGCGTAAAATAACATTATGATAAAAGAGCACACACAATCACCAGTTACAGCAGAGGCTGTAACATTTAAGAAATGTTTGTAGCACTTGACAGAGTACAGAAAGCTATGAGGCTCAAGCCATGTCGTATAAAAATGCCACATTTTCAGCAGGATTGTATGGATCAATCTGTCAATAAAAAGGCAATTCAGTGATGGTAAATGGAGTATGAGAAACATGTCCCTGTTTGAGAATAGCAATATTTTGAATGCCAACCAAAGAGATAAATTTTGATAGTCACAAAACGCACGTGGTAAGGTATTCTGCCTTATTTCTAACTTGGAACTTGCCCATATAGATATGAATGGGAAACTGGGTGGTAGTAACTAAACAAAAGTAATTTCAGCATTTGCTGAAGGAAAAATACATACTACTCACAAATGCAGCACTGCTAGCATATTATTAGAGTTATTATCATATTATAAGAGTTAAAATAGGAATATTTCAACTTCTTCATCAAAGAAATGCCTACTAAGTTACTCTTCTATATAATAGCCTTTGTTAATCATCATGCAATTAGTATTTCCTCTGAATATATCCTGCTGATTTTAACTTCATAGTTAATATAATTATACTACTTTTGGAGAAAAAGCAGCTTCTTAGATTTATCAAAGTAAAATTACAGAAAGGCTGAAAGTAGGAAACCACAACTATATCTTTATGGAGCTGAAAAATCATTTTTTAAAATAGCCATAAATACCATACTTGTACTTTTCAACAGTCATTCATTATAAAGTGAAGCATAGGTATTTTCTTAATCTATATCATTTATATGACAATTCTGATCTGCGCCAGGCTTTATGGCTTTCATTGCATTCCTGTTCTCCCTTCTCTCCTGATATCTACATCTAGTCAATATTTACTTGTTCTTTTTCTTTTTCTAGTTAATTACTGCATGAAAATGAGGTTGGAGCTATATCTCCCACACCCTATACTGAAGTATTTTTTAATATGAAGAGACTATTCTATTATGGCTTGTGTTAAGTATGGTCAGTGGGTCCCATAAGAACAAGGCTTGAGTAGTGAACAAACAGCTCTTTATTTAACAGGAAGAATTCTGAGATGAAACCCCCAGCAGCGGCAGCTCTTTTTATAGAGCTGGCTGCGGCTAGGCAGCCAATGACAGACTTTTGAGCTTGCCACACTTGGTTTTACCCAATCGCGGCAAGCCCCATACGAACCAATCACGAGTGTTCTACAACGTCCAATCACAGCCCAATTTGTCCGGACCGATAGGAATGCAGGTCTACAAGCCTGCTAGTATGGAACACCCCTCCCCTCTTGGTCCTGTCCAAGGGGCGGGCTAACATAGTCACGCAAGTAGGCGGGTCTTCGGACCTGCCTACTTGACTTGCGTGGTTCATAATGTCTCTGGTCATCATCAGGTTCGGACGGGCTCCGCGTCACTCCCAAGCTCCTCGATGGAACCGCCTGGAAGGGTGAACTGGGCCTATAGCTGCGACTCCCACCTGGTGACTCCAGGTCGGTTGAGTCGTTTGCTCTGCTGCTCCCACCTGGGTTCTCTGGGTTGGTAGAGGTAATCTGGCTGCTGCTTCCAGGCGAAGTACCCGTCTGCCATGGTTCCCTGCTGGCTGGTAAGTATTGTTGGTTTAATGTTTGATTTTTATTTAATGTGTGTGGGGGAGTGTTCTGCTTACACAGGTACCGGTTCTTTTTCTGCGTTTGAGGTTTTTCCCCTCCCTCTGATTTCTTGGTTAGAGTCTGTGAGGGGAAGGGTGGCCAGCCTGGACCTTAGCTGGTCAATATGCCGTTTCCAACACCTACCATCAGTGGTCTCGAGCCGGTAGGAACAGAGGCCCGTGATTTGGGTGATTTTTGCAGGAAGCCATAGTGGGTCCCCGGTAAAGTTTTTGGCAAAAACAGTGTCTCCTACATTGAAGGTGCGGTATTTGCTGCTGGATCCAGGGTGTTTCTCTGGGGTGTAAGCAGGGTGCAGACGATCTAGGGGTGACCGGAGTCTTCTGCCCATAAGCAATTCTGCTGGGCTTTTGTTGGTAGTGGTGTTGGGTGTGATGTGTTGTATTAGAAGCATTTTGGTGATTTTCTCGTGGATGTTGCCATGTTCAATTCTTTGAAGAGTTTTTTTTGTAAATTGAACCATGCGTTAAGCTCTCCCATTCGCCGCCGGGTGAGCTGGCGATGTCAATGCATGTCGGATGCCACAGTCGGCCAAGTATTGCTCGAAGGCCAAAGTAGTAAACTGGGGTCCATTGTCAGATACTATCACATCTGGCAGACCGTGTGTGGTGAAGAGTTTGTTTAATTTCTTGATGACAGCTTCCGTGGTGGTTGTTTTCATTTTACTCACTTCGAGCCAATTCGAATAAGCATCAACAGTGATCAAAAAGGTATGCCCTTTGGTTGGCCTAGCAAAGTCAATATGGATGCGCGACCAAGGGCCTCTGGGGGTCTCCCAATCTAACGGTGGAGCTTTTGGGGGAGCCGAGTGAGTCTCTTGGCATCTGCTGCAAGCGGCGACCCAGGTTTCAATTCGTTTGTCCATGCCCGGCCACCAAGCATAGCTCCTAGCCAGGGCTTTCATGCGAACAATGCCTGGGTGCCCGTCATGCAGCATATTTAAAACTGTTTTCTGTAATGTTTCTTGTATTATCACCCAGTCTCCCCAAAGGATACACCCTCTCTTGGAAAAAAGTTCAGTTTGTCGGTTTTTAAACGGTTTAAAGAGTTCATTTTTTTCACCTTCTGGCCAACCCCTCTCCACCCAGCTGAGAACTCGTGCCATGTGCTTGTCCCTTCTTGTTTCGCAGGCAATGTCTTGCATGGTCAACGGTGGCATGGCTACTGTTTCTATTTGTAAAATTGATAATGTGGGTGCTGGGTCGTCTTGCACATCTGGCAGGGGGGATTGGCTTAAGGCATTGGCATGCGAGATAGTTTTGCCAGGTCGATGTATTAATTGGTAATTATAAGCAGCAAGAAATTCAGACCATCTTGTCATTCTAGGTGACAGGATGTGGGGAGTAGGTTTGTTACCAGCCAAAATGCCAAGGAGGGGTTTGTGGTCCGTAATAATTAAAAATGTCCTACCATAAATGTATTCGTAGAATCTTTTTACTGCGGAGACGATGGCGAGGGCTTCTTTGTCCAGCTGGCTGTAGTTCCTCTCTGGCTTGGACAGGGTTCTGGAGAAGAATGCAACAGGAGCCTCTGTTCCATTCGGCAAGGTGTGGCTTAGAATTGCCCCCACACCAAAAGGTGACATGTCGCATGTAACAGTCAGTGGTAGGGTTTCGTTTTATTGAATGAGGACTGCGTCTGAAGTCAAAAGGTTTTTTATTTGTTGGAAAGCGTGTTCCTCTCACCGTCCCCATATCCAGAATGCCTTTTTATCCAGGAGTCTATGCAAGGGTTCCGCGACAGTCGCTTTCTGGGGTAGGAAAATATTATAGAAATTAATGAGTCCAAGAAATGCTTGGAGGTCCATCTTATTTTTCGGCCTGGGGGCTTCTTTGATGGCTTTTAATTTTTTGTCGGTAGGGTGAATTCCTTGTTTATCAAGGAGGTATCCGAGGAACTCAACACTTTCAGTACATAATTGGCACTTTTCTTTTTTTACTTTGAGGCCGGAGTCTTTAAATTTTTGTAGGACTGCTCTCAGTCGTTTCTCCAATTGTTTTTTATTGGGGGCTGCTACTAAAATGTCATTGAAATAGGGTACGACTCCTTTAATTCCTTGCAGCAGTCTTTCCATTAGGCTTTGGAAAACCCCAGGTGTGACGCTGACTCCAAATTGGAGTCGGTTGCATTTAAATGCCCCTCGATGTGTCACGATTGTTTGAGCCTTGGCGGTTTCAGCATCGACCGGCAGTTGTTGATAGGCTTGTGCCAGGTCGAGCTTTGCAAAGATTTTGCCACCCCCCAGTGAGTGTAGGAGATGCTGGACTACTGGCACAGGGTAGGCACTCTGCTGCAGGGCATGGCTGAGGGTGGTCTTGTAGTCACCGCAAATTCTCAGGGAGCCATCTGGTTAGATGGGGGTGACAATTGGTGTTTCCCAGCGGGCGTGGTCGATAGGTTCTAATACGCCTTGCGCTATGAGCTTATTTAATTGCTCATCTATTTTAGGCTTGAGTGCAAATGGCACTCGGCGTGGTTTGAGGCAGATGGGAGCGATGTTAGGGCTAAGATTAAAGGAGATTGGGGACCCCTTGTACTTGCCTAAGGTGTCATTGAAGACCTCTTGGAAGTCCTGTACGAGCGTCGCTTCCCAGTCTTCGTCATCTGTGTGGTTGATGCCTGCCATCTCGATTCCCAGCGGTGTGAACCATTGCAACCCGAGTAGGCTGGGGCAGTCCTTATCAACGATTGTGAGTGGTAGGATGTTGGTACGGTTTTTGAATGAAATCTTGAAGTGTCCTATGCCAGCTACTGGGATACGGTTCCCTTGATAATCTCTCAAAATTAATTTCTGGTCGCTTAGTTCTTGGCGGTGTATGCTAGGTATTAAGCGCTTTATGGTCCGCCAGGAAACCAAAGAGAGATAGGAGCCAGAATCCACTTCCATGGTGCATGGTTGGTTTTCGATAGCGACCTCAATGCGAATCTTCCGTGCGTCTATTGATGAAGCGTGGCCAATGATGACTGTTTGGTGCGTTTCTTCTCTTCACGGTGCATCGTTGAACTTCTTGATTTGGCTGTCCTGGCTTCATAGGCTGTCAGTCTGGCGGTCCCGGTTTTTATTTATTTATTTATTTTTTAAAACAAGTTTTATTGATTTTACAAACAAACAAACAAAACAAAACATCATTAAACATTAAAAACATAAAATCTCTTTCCATTGTAAATCTTTACAAGTCAGGTAACACATTGCTTTATATCACATACTTATAATTTGTCCCATTTCCATATAAACACATAAATTCCCTTTACCAAATTCCACATTGTTTCTCTTTAATCGTTATTCAATCATATTTCCTTTCTAATTTATCTGCTATTCAATCATCACATTTATATTTTCCTCTGGCTTGTTTATAATTGTTCTCATCTAGTCTTCCTCCGAGATTTTATTATTTAATTCTTAATTGGACACACACACATAAGACATAAACATAAAAACATAAAACTTTCTTTTAGAAAGTAACTTGGCCCCAGATTGCCTCTTTTTGTATGGACTTCGATTGAATTCATGCTCTTCTTATATACCTATCTTGTTTACCATTGTATATCTATTATATAACTCCTCTCCACTTTTCCCTCATCTTAATTCTGTTTTATATATTTAATCTTGCTTTAAAGAAAAATATTTTTATATCTTTTGTCCATTTCTCCATTTACATCTGTCTCATTTCCAATATAAAAAAGAATAGTTTCCCCTGGAATCACTAATCAGAGTATGATGCCTTTCTATCATTCCCCTAAATTAAAATTTAAAATAACACCTAAATCCCAATCAGATTCTGCTTAGTACATTCTACTATTTCAGAAACCAATACTACAGTAATAAATCCATAACAGTCAACACATTAATCCATTAAACTCTATATTTAAACTAATATTTTAAACATTCCCTTTAGTATTTTATTAAAACTTAAAATCATTCATTATTAAACATTTTAAAGTTATACCTTAATATTTTAGTCTTTTATTAGATCTTTAAAAGTTCTAATTATCTACTTATAATACAAATACCACTATTACAATACTCATATGTACTTTGCAGAATCCCCTTTTTTTTTAAAAAAAAAAACCCCACACATAACCCATTATCCCTAAAAATTTTGTTCTTTTCTCCATCTTGTTTTATACCTTTGTAACTTTTTTCCCCCTTTTCCCTTTCCTTCTTAGCCCGCCTAAACTTTTTACCCCCTCCTCTCCAAACCTCTGCCTTCTTGGTTTCCCCTTTCTGTTGCATTCCTCTTTCCTTTTGCTTTCTATCATTCTGTTGTTTTTGCATCTTATTTTTCTCTTTCATAAATATTTTTTTATTTCTTAAGTCCTTCCTTTTCGCTCCTCTCTTTCTCCTTTCTTTCTTAGTCACACCATTTAGTTCATTAAAAATGGCTTCTTCTTCCTCGGCTTCTTCCAGCTGTTGTTTAATTTGCTGACACATGACAAGCGCCATATCTAGGAAACAAAGGGCTTCTCCCATAACATCTTTGCCTTCTTTCCTTATTTTTAAATATTGTTTTTTTAATTCGTCAAGAGATAGAGCCATTTTAAACTGTTTCTTCTTCTTTTTCTGTATCCTCTTCTTATTATTGGCGGTCCCAGTTTTTGATGGGGGTGCCATCAAGTCTTCTCAGGCTGTTTCTTTTATTGTGGCATACTTTGGCGATATGCCCTCGCTTTTCGCAAAAACGGCAAACAACGTCCAGGAACTTGCATTCAGAACGCGGGTGATTTCCTCTACAGCCAACACATTGGTACCCTGACTTACGACCTTGCCGGTCTCGACGCTCGCATTCTGATTGAAGTCTGTGGATTTCTTCCTCTTCACTGTCAGTGGGGGATTTGATGTCGCCATGGTGGGTGGAGGCTGCAAGTTTTTCTAGTGCGGTAGTCGCCTCGCTGGTTGATTGGCGATCGGTTCCATTTGAATGCCGCATTCGCGCTGCTGATTTTTGGGTAGCTTCAGCTGCGGTGGCTTCGGCAATGGCGTCGGTGAGGGAGATGTCACCCTTGGCCATCAACCTGCTTTGGGGTGCTGGGTCTTTTAGGCCGAGGACGACCCGGTCACGCATGGCCTCATCCAGGTTAGTGAATCCGCATAAGCCCCCTAGGTCCCTCAGGTCGGCTACGAACTCACCGATGCTCTCACCCTCGTGCTGATCTCGCTGGTAGAAATCATGCCTTCAGATAAGAGTTGGTATAGGCGGATCATAGTGGTTCTGGAGGATGGGAGCCAGGTTGTCCCAATCCATTGTCTTGACATCTGTGGGCTTCGCTAGTGCCTTGGCCATTTTAAAAACGGTGGGCCCGCAGTGCGTTAAAAAGACCGCTCACTTTTTGCTGCCGGTAGCGTCTTTTAAGTTGTTGGATTCCAAAAACATTTGGAAGCAATCAATGTAGGACTCCCAGTCCTCGTTGGCTGGGTTGAATGGTGCGGGTGGCGTGGCACTGCTGGCCATTTTGCTGGTTGTCTCTGCGCTGTTTTCCACGTGCTGATCAGCCCTGTTGTCTCAGAATCCCATCCTCATCGCCAGTGTTAAGTATGGTTGGTGGCTTGAGTAGTGAACGAGGCTTGAGTAGTGAACAAACAGCTCTTTATTTAACAGGAAGAATTCTGAGACGAAACCCCCAGCCACGGCAGCTCTTTTTATAGAGCTGGCTGTGGCTAGGCAGTCAATGACAGACTTTTGAGCTTGCTGCACTTGGTTTTACCCAATCGTGGCAAGCCCCATAAGAAACAATCACGAGTGTTCTACAACGTCCAATCACAGCCCAATTTGTCCGGACCAATAGGAATGCAGGTCTACAAGCCTGCTAGTATGGAACAGTTTGATCCTTTTTAGACTTACAATCATTCAGGGTTTTAATTATGAGTAATGGTGTGAGAAAGAGTGAGAGATCCTTCAACAATGATTCTGCCAAGATATTGTGAGATAGAAAACATTGTGATGGTATCTAATGAGAAATCCACATTGGTTTACTTTTTCAGTTTGGGACGTGGACTGTGGTGTGATTCATCAGATTTGCACCAGTTCACTTGAACCGGTTGTTAAATGACCCACCCACGCCCCTCTATCAAAGTGGATCCTGGGCACTGCAGTGTGCTGCAGTGGGAAAATGGGCAACGGAATGGCTAGCATGAGGGAAGGAGAAGTCCACTTTCCCTCTTTCTTCTCCGTGCTCTTCCTCTTCCTGCTCATGATGGCCACTTTATTGCCTGTTTCTTCGTTGAAGTGCAGTACCCAGGATCCACTTTGATAGCAGAGGGATAATTTAACAACCAGTTAACCAGGGTCAGGTTGGCTATCATGGGAGGCTCCTTCGGCACGTGCAGCAGACCTGGAGGATGGGGATGGACCACGTCTCTTACAACAGCCAACCTGACCCTGGGTGAACTGGTTGTTAAATTATTTGAATCCCACCACTGGACACAAACTAGATAAAAATTCTGATATTTTCCTGTAGATTACTTAGCCTGAGCTTATATGATAAACCTTATTTTGGTTTTTGTTGCATTCCTTTTCTAATGGAACAGCCCAGCATTTGGGGAAGATGTTCTTGACCTACTTGTGTGTCCAGAGTGCCAGGGGCTTTCTATGATCAGGAGTGTCCTTATATAATCATATAGACCTTAACTGCTTCTTGTTTATACTACTACAAAGTATTGCACAAGTGAACAGCATGCAATGATTTGTTGATTATGTGCTTTAAAAACAATATTGCTGAATATGATCTACATCAGTCTTTCAGTTGGTTTCCAAGCTAGGTTAAGGTACTGGAGATCCCTTATGATGAGGTAAATAACAATGACATTTTAAAGACATGTTCTTATCTGAGATGTTTTATATACTTAATCAACTTTTGACAAAGCCTGGGTTAATGATTTCTCCAGGTACTCTTCTCTCTGATAACACCCAAACAGCATAACATTTTCTTGGAGTAGGCAGCTGGCTCCATTCTTATTGAATTGTTAAATGGCATGTATGTTATCTTCTGAGAAAAATAGCTTTTTCCTCTATTATATTACTTTATTTTTAATAGTATATGTTTTGAAGGATGTAGTTGGAAAAAATAAAAGCTATTTATATATCTGTCTAAGAACAGAGTAAATAAATTACTTTACTAACCAGGCAACTATCTTTTTGTAACATAAATAATTGTGTTGTTTTCTTCTCCTTATATTTTACTGTATTTTTCTTTCCAAAGTATTGTCAAGAAGACACAAAAGAGCCATCTGAGAAAATATATATCACTTTCATTTGACTCAGATAATAAAATTCTAGGCAACGAGTATCATGTTACTGCCAGAATTATAAAACAACTGAGATAGGCACCCTGGTTACTTTAGAAAAATAAAAGCCTGCAATCTTGGGAAATAATAGAAATATAGTTTTGCAATTAAGATATAATGATACAAGTTACACTGCACAATTCTTGTTTATGCAAATATGCATCACTTTCCCAGTTTTTAATTATATCTGATCAATAGTTTTCCTTTAAAAATTGTACCTTATCCCCTTCTTAAAATAGCATTTCAATTCATTATCTTAATTGCTGCATAATTTAATAAAGAAAATGCTATTTATTTTGATGTAGTGTGGATTTATTTAGAAGTCAGAGATTTACAGCAGGAAAGCATATTGTGGCATACAAACGCAGGACTTCATTCAACTGTGTTGTTTTCTGCATCCCTCGGCTTCATTCCTTCCTTCATTTCTGCAACCTCTCTGCACAAAATTACATGAAATAGATATTCCATGGAGCTCAGGGTACAAGGGAAAGCAGCAAGTGAAAATCATGGCCATATCCTATATCATGGCATTTGAAAGAAGAAGCAAAGGGGAGAAAAAAACCTGAGGAATCTCTCACTGTCACTGAAGCCACAGCAGAGTTTAAGCAGAATCTTGTCTAATTACTGATGATTATGCATTTATCAACAATGATCCAGTCATCAGTCTTGACTTTTCAGACTGCATAGGTATTGAAATTACCATTTCAAAACCCAAAAGGTGGAGTATATTACAACTTGCAAAGAAAGTTTCCTTGGCAGTCTTTGCCAAAGTTTCCTTGCCAGTAAAGTTTCCTTGCCAGTCTTGCTTGAAAATATATTTATACTGGTGAACAGTATTCACTTCCTATGTTCATTGCTGATCAATAACCCCTGTGATCAGATGGAGACTAGAAGCTTCCAGTGTGAAGAACTGTATTTAAAAGCAATTAATTTACAGGACAGTTTCACTAATAACCTGACTTTGTGTATCTCCATGTATTGTTGTCAAACCAGTAATGTCTGAAGAAAACCACAAGGAAGAGAACACGGCACACATTTGGTGACATCATCACACATATGCTGACTTACATATGTGTAATCTAAAGGCAGATAGAGGTATTAGGTTATGGCATCTGAGTTGTGATACAGGCATCCATGTGTTCTCAATGGTCCCTTTGTTCTTCCTCTGGATGTTTATGGGCCAATCCTAATGCCTGTTTTCCTACAAATGGTGGTTATATGTCTGGACCTAACAAAATGTTCTGGTTTTTTTTCTACTGAATGTTATTGGGAATGAGGAAAAATCTCACTCTGGGAAGTTCATACATAACAGAGTTAAAAATCAATCTGAATCTGATCTATCAATCAAATCTAACCTGTCAGCCAGAATAGTTAGCAGAGACCTTTGTTTAACAGCCTTTGGATATGATTGGCATTTTTTAAAATTTCAGACATCAAATTTCAGACATGTGTGTGTATGTATGTATGTATGTACGTACGTGTGTGTGTGTGTGTGTGTGTGTGTGTGTATGTATATGTAAATATATCCATATATATATGGATCTTTGGTTATTCAGGTTTTCTCCCGTGTAAGATTGGAAGTATCTAGGCAACGTTTCGATGAAGTCTCATTCATCATCTTCAGGCTTGTGTCTTCGGCTCTGTGCTTCTCAGAGTAATGTGAGCTTGCAGCTGCTTCTTCCTTTTAACTGCTAGTGGGGGTGTGACTTGATTGAATGGGAGCTTGGCTGTGTTCTGATTGGGTGGGGGTGTGTTCTCATTGGTTGGTGGTTTGGCTGTGTTCTGATTGGCTGGAGGTGTGTTCTATTCAAGTGGGGACTTGGTTGTGCTTAGGTTAGTCTTAGTTGCTGGGGGATTTAAGCTGGTGAGCTGTGATCCTGCTGTTTGGCTTCGCATTCATGTTCGTGCCGCATCCTCATGGTGGGCATCTGTTCGCTTCATGTATGGGTCGGAGGGGTTTGAAGCTGATGTTTCAAAGCATAAAGGATATGATACTGAAAGAACATGGAATTAATTGATGGCATAGACGAAAAACTGGAAAATATTATACAAGGGATAATGAGTAAAGATCAAGATGCTCAGTAAAAGAAGGAGAATGGAGGGAAAAGCAGAACTGGTGAATCAGCAAAAAGAAGACAACGAGAAGGAGATACCAATAACATTAACAATGACTGAGAAATCTAACCAGGAGGAAAGCATTTTAAGATATTTAAAAAGAGAATTGGAGAAGCAGGAAGATGCTTTGGGAATGGAGATAGGGGTCAGAGCAGATAGTTACAGACAGTGGAAGAGGATGAGTATGGGAGAAATATTTAGATTGAACAGTCAGGATGTAGATGTAGATAGAAGCAAAGATCCAAGAGAAGAATATGGGAGTCAAGTAAAAAAAAAGAAAGAGACTTAAAATAGTGGACAAGAGACGCGAGAGAGAGAGAGAGAGGGAGAGGGAGAGAGAGAGAGGGAGAGAAAGATCCTTCTTTAACAATGTATTTTAACATAAACAGATGTATTAACATTAGAATTATTGGATGAAAGCCAATATTAGATTGGATGAAAGCAAAGAATATGAATAGAATTATTCTGTATGTATTGTGATAGGTGCTAGAATAGTATATTGGAACAATGAACAATTAAATAATAATAATGAAATAATGAAGGACAATATTTTAATACAGATAGATGTGAAGATTGGAATATGGGACATATGAATAAGAATTAATTATTTAAAATAGATAAATTAGAGATTAGACGATGGTACTATTAAATATGCTTACATAATATGATTAGCAGTGAAATAATAAAGTCAAATAGTGAGCATAACAATATAATGAAAGAATATATTTTAGTATTAATATGTATATTAATAGCAGAATCATACAAACTGGATGAATGTATAGAATATGAATAGAATTACATTGTATGTTTAAATAATATTGTGATTGGTATCAGAATTGAATATTGAAACACTGAATAATGAAATAATGAAGGATGAAATTTTAATAGAAATAGATGTGAAGAGTTAAATTAGGGAAATATGAATATGAATTAAAATATTCAAGCAGGTGAGAGATGAAAGACAGAAAGTAACCATCTTTTAATACAATGGTGATATGAATAAAACTTAGAATAGAGACAGAAATAAGAGAAAAGGGGAATAACAGTATACACATTTTTATATTACAAGATAAATGTAATATATGTAACAACAAGAGGGAGGTTCAGAAATTGAAAGGCGGTATCAGGTATGTTTAAACAACATGAAATAATGAAAGATTATAATTACTATAAATGTGCATTATTATTAGAAATACATAAGCTGGATAAATGTAATAATCATGAGTAATAATATTATTTTTACTTGTACCAAAATGTATGGCATCCAGGTGTCACACTGTTCATGCATTGATATGTATATGTAATATGAAATAAAAAACCTTGACAAAAAGGTGTGGGAAAGCTGTATGACCCAATTGCAAATCTAAACACCCCCCCCTCTCTCTCACACACATACACACACACAGCAGCTCTTTGAACAGGCTTTCCACCTCTCCTTTCAGCCTGAAGATCAGCTTGCAATAGATAGCTTAAAAAGAGGCAAATTTACTCTTCCTGTATATCTCATCTCATGGATTTAGCCATAGGATTGGAGACTTAAAGACTTTAAACCAGCCAGCCAGCAATTTCTTCCTCCCTGTCAGTCTGGGTATCAACCACTATAATCAACTGCTTGTTTGACAAGTGGGTAATCCTGCAGATCTAATCATCTGTCAAAATATGGCCCCTCCATAGGCCTAGCTTCACTCCTATTAAAGAAAATGATTGGTGCACATTTTATTTCAGGATATTTGTTGGAGAAACATGGAAACAAATCCTCCTGCGGCCTGAAGGAATCCATAAATCCTTTTCATTAATGTTCCTTGTACATTGTAAATAATTCTTGCTATTATTTTTGCTGAGAGCTTCTAAGCTACACAGCATTCTTTAATAAATACTAACAATAATGACCATGATATACAGGATTAAAGGAAGGAAGGTGAAATCAGAGGAGGGAGGAAGGAAGGAAGGAAGGAAGGAGAAGGAAAGAAGGAAGGAAAAAGAATGTGATGGCCCTCCAGAGGCTACTGCACTACACTCCCATCATTCCTGAGTTGTGCTGTTAAAGAAATCCAATGTCACCAGGGAGAAGTCAAGTTGTGAAATTCCTCACAAAACCTAATTATTCAAGTTAAATTACAGTATTGGCACTTTGTGATAAATAAGTGGGTTTGGGGTTGCAGTTTGGGCACTTAGTCCCAAAAAGGTTCGCCATCACTGCTCTATGGCAATCTTTCTCAAATCAGTAATTTCTAAGATATGTGGGCCTCCAATCCCAGAATCTCCCAGCAAGCCAGCAATTCTGGGATTAGAAATTTAAAGTTGCTGGGTTTGAGAAACATTGCTGTATGCCCAATGTTTTGCTTTCATTAAAAACAAACAAACTTTTTAAAAGGAAGATTTAGCTTCATCCTCTATGCTTGCAGGACCCAAGGTGATCAGTATCCTGGATGGTGAAAACACAGGGCAGCATGTTTCCAAGTTTTTTTTTTCCACATTTGCCCTCTAATTAATTGTTCTCAGTAGAAAGGGGAATAAGTATTTTATTCCAAAGCTGATATATCATTTATCCCTTGCAAGGGATAAGATAGACTGAATGTCCTTAGTATGTCTCAGTGTTTCTCAACATTGGCTACTTTAAGATATATGGACTTCAATTGACATGCTGGCTGGAGAATTCTGAACCCCAAAGTCCATATATTTGAAATTGCTCAGATTGAGAAACCCTGATCTATTTTACACCAGCTCTGAAAACCCTCTCTCAAACCTCATTTTTGCCATGAAGGAATTAAGAATTGGGCAGGTTTTCTAAAGCCTATAAATGACTTTTTCCCTACACTATTCTTGCATTCTACAAACACTACTCCTCTGTGCACCATGTCCCCTAAACTCCTGTTATTTGCACTAATCTTTTTGTAATGCAGAATGAACTTGTTCCCTTCTTCTGGCAGAATTAACAGTTAATTAGAGATATTGGGAATGCACCTAATAGCAAAATACTAACATGCTATCATTTCACTGTAACTGCATACGGGATGATTTTCAATAGAAATGAAGGATGCTTGAAAAATGGCTCAAATTTCTTTTTCTTTTTTGCAAACAAGATATTTATGCAAACTGTATAAATATACTGAAAATGTAGATTTGAAAATTCCTTGGATTTATTTTAGTTCTTTTTTTATTTGGAAGCAGAACACTTCCCGGAATATAATTATCTCACAGTGGTTATAGTCAGAGTTTTGAAATGTCCAAACCAAACAATTAGGGTGTTTTCTGGTGAATTTCAAATTATTTGGATTGATTTAGAAGGGCTTAATGACAGAGAATCCAGAAACTAAGCTTACCCACTATCACATACATATTAATATGGACTATATTAATAGAACATATTAATATGCACTATACCTCCCAACTATACAGTTAGTGAAATGTAGAGTGTCATATATCTAACAGGTTAGAAATTAATAAGAATGAAAAGCTGAAGTTTGATAGTAACACACTCATTGACACATTAATGTTGATTTTATTATATTATCTTTCCCAATAGTAGTATGGGAAACATCCCCCCCCTACCGCATCCTAGAGAATGAAATATTTTTGGGGAATATTAAAAGAGGCAGAATATTATATTTTTCCCAAAAGAGATATGCAGAAACATGCTCTTAAAGGCAGAAAGCCACCCCAGTCTTCCTGCTCTAGGAAAATTCAAGCTGCCTCAAGCAAAACCCTGAAGTCTTTAAAGATGGATATTTGTGCTCATTAAGAAATCCAGGCCAGCCTATTCATAAACAAAATGCCTTCAGCCCAGCACTCCCAGGCTGGACCTGATGGAATTGAGAATTTACATTCCCCCACCTAAATTCTAAGGAAAGGACATGACCTTTGGAATATAATAGGATTAACTCACCGTCACTGAAATAGTAAAAGACACAAGGCTCACTACATTGCACAACTCCCTGGAGCATCTCAATCACTAAACCTTATAAAAATCCATCCACTCATTCAACCATTTTGTCAGCCACCCCAGAAACATGCTGCTGTCACTAAAGTTTCTGGCATCCAAATAAATAGAGACCTTCTTCGCAACCATCCTTTATTTTATTTCTAATGTTTTTCTCCCAACTTGGAACTGGATTTTTATTTCTACAGTAGAAACTAAGAGACTGAGTTGTAGTCTTACCTTCAGAGCTGGTATTCAGCAGGTTCTGATCAGTTCTGGAGAAACAGTTGCAGAAAATTTCAGTAGTTCGGAGAACCAGCAAATACCACCTCTGACTGGAGATTTTACAATATCCTTCCCCTGCCACACCCACTAAGCTATGCCCACAGAACCAGTAGTAAAAAAAAATTGAATCCCACCACTGCTCACCTTGGATATGATACCATCCACCTGACTTGGACAAGACACTTTCTCCCAGCCCATGATCAGCATTGGTCAATCAATCAGTTGATACAAGAAAGAAAGAGAGAGTGGGGGAGGGAGGGAGAGAGGGAGGGGAGGAAAGGAAAGGAAAGGAAAGGAAAGGAAAGGAAAGGAAAGGAAAGGAAAGAAAGAAAGAAAGAAAGAAAGAAAGAAAGAAAGAAAGAAAGAAAGAAAGAAAGAAAGAACGAACCTGATTTGCAGAAAAATGCTGGAAAATAAAAATATATTTTTCAATGATGCATATAATCTGATATTTATGACATGTGACATTTTTAATGCCTTCATGTTAGTGTTGTTTACTGGCTACTGCCTACATTAATCTCTGCAGTTTTTTGGCAATGTTTTTGGAAGTAGTTTGCCAATTTTCTAGGCCTGAGGCAGAACTAGAACTCAAGATTTCCTGATTGCTAGACTGGTGTCTTAAGTTCTGCACCAAACAGAACTTCAAGATTTCCTGATTGCTAGACTGGTGTCTTAAGTTCTGCACCAAACTAGCTATCTTATCTTGTAATTATATTTATGGATTCACCATGTTAGAAGAAATTTCCAAGCACCACTCCATTCTAAAATAACAAATAAAAAATATTGTTTGAATTGCATTTTGAAAATAATTACACAATGTTACTAGAGCTTGCATTATGTCACAACAGATGGGAAATTACTGGAAAAAAACACATTACTTATTCTTCATGTTATGTCCTGAGGACTCAAGGAGTTCTCACTCAGGTCCACTCACTTGTGTGGGCGATATTCCCCCATTCCCATTGGTTGGTTCTCCCCAGCAGCCAGCTATAAAAGCAGGCTGCGGGGTCCAACTGGTTGCTGATTGCTGCGAGCCAGTTCCAGGCTTGGCAAGCACGGTCAGCCCTTTATTTGTAAAATAAAGTACTGTTGCACTCATGCTCTGGTTCAGCCTCTCATTGCTCAAACTTAACACTTCACATATGATGTCTCTGTTATTGCTTAAACATAATTTTAACCTATTAATTTACTTTCAAGTTTCAATGTCATTTAGTCACATGGTTTTCCACAAAGAAGTTACAGTTTCCTCTTGCAGATTAATCATTAATCGGTTTAATGATTAATTCAAGAGATTTAAAATTATACAAGGCATAATTATAAATGCATTATCTATTTAGACATAGAAAATCAACAGTTGAAGCAAGCTGTTTTAATTATTTTCTGAGTAATCTTAATTTAGAATCAAAAAGTATTGGTGTGCCATAGATTAATGTTAAACCTTTCCAATTTGCCTTTTCAGTTTGGAAAGTTAATCTCAGTCACTGTCTGTGAGCGAACTTGAGCATGCTTATTCAGAAGCAAGTCCTACTATGTTTGAATATTTCTACACAATTATGAATTGTGCAACTCAGCATTAATAACAACAGGAGTCCTCTAAGTATTACCAAAAGTCAGTGTCAAACTGCTCACTAATAGGAATGTGATTTCTCATGGGACAAAGAAAAAACTGGGGAGAAAATAATAGCTATTCTAATGTGAATTATAAATGCCTGCTCTGAAAAGGAAACATGTGTTACAAGAATTTCACAAGAAGCTCTCCAGATGTGTGGGAGTTACAATATCCAGGATTTGCATTTATGAGCATTAATAAACATATGGACTGTTACTGGCAAACATGTCCCCACCTTTCTAATTAGATGATAATTAGAATCAGATGTGTGTTATGAAAATGGAGCACAAAAGTTTTATTACAATAATTGGCTTTAAAATGGTTTATAGTCTACATATTCCCAACCTGGGGTGCTCGCACCCCCCGGGGGTGCGAGACGATATTCCAGGGGGTGCGAGAAAAGTCTAGGTAATTTTATTTTTATTTATTTATTTATTTATTTATTATGCAATGGATTAACTTTGTTTTCATTTAGAGTTAAGTATCGTTATTTAGTGGCCATCACATACATAGCTGAAAAGATTCAATCTTACCATATATTTAACACGTTCAGTAGTTCCTAAAGTCTAAATTTCAGGGGGTGCGAGGTTCGAGTGATATTTCTTTAGGGGTACGGGGTGAAAAAAAGGTTGGGAACCATTGGTCTACATCATAAAGCAATTCAAAAATATAAAGATCATCACCAAGGATTAAAGCAAATAGTAGCAATAAGCATGAGACCTAGAACATAGAATAACAGATTTGGAAGGGATTTTGGAGGCTTTTCTGAAATGGTGTAGGGCAGTGGTGGGATTCAAAATCTCTTACTACCGGTTCTGTGGGCGTAGCTTGGTGGGCGTGGCAGGGGAAGGATACTGTAAAATTTTCAGTCAGAGGTGGGATTGGCCGGTTCTCTGAACTACTCAAAATTTCCGCTACCGGTTCTCCAGAACTGGTCAGAACCTGCTGAATACCACCTCTGGTGTAGGGCCATGATGGCAAACCTATGGCACATGTGCCACAGGTGGCACACAGAGCCCTCTCCGTGGGCATGCAAGCTGTAGCTCCAGCTCAGCTCCACTGCACATGTGGTGCGTGCTTCCCTCTAGGCCCAAAACGGGGCGTGGGAGAGTCATGTGTGCATGTGGGGGGGGGAAGGGGGGGGAGGGGGGGGCAGGGGGGGGGGCGGGGGGGGGGTGTGCATGAACAGGGGGGGGGCAAGCGGTCGGGGGTAGCATGCGCATTGCATTATGGGTGCAGGCGTGCTTGCACATTTTTAGCATGCAATGACAAAAAGGTTAGCCACCACTGGCATAGGATTTCCTAATCCAATCCCCTACTCAAGCAGGAGATTCTATACCATTTCAGAAAAGTGGCTGTCCACTGTCTTTTTGTTTGACATGATCAATTTAAACACACACACACACACACACACACACACACACACACACACACACGAAGAGAATAACAGAGTAGAAGGCAGCTTGGAGGTTTTCTAATCCAAGCCACTGCTCAGGCAGGAAACCCTACACCATTGGACATATGGTTGTCCAATCTATTCTTAAAAACTTCCAGTGTTGGAGCAACCACAACTTCTGGAGCCAAGTTGTTCACTGATTAATTGTTCTAACTGTCAGGAAATTTCTCCTTAGTTCTAGGTTGCATCTCTCCTTGATTAGTCTCCATCCATTGCTTCTATTCCTGCCTTCTGGTGCTCTGGAAAATAAGTTGACCACCTTTTCTTTTTGGCAGCCCATGAGGTCATGCCTAGTCCTTCTTTTCATTAAGCTAGACATACCCAATTCCAGAAACCCTTATTTTTATGTTTTAGTCTCCAGTCCCTCCAGTCTCCATATTTAATGCTCCTCTCTGCACTCTTTCTATTCCCAACCTTTTTTTCGTCCTGCACCCCTAAAGAAATTTCACTTGAACCTCGTACCCCCTGAAATAAATAATAAATAAAAATGCCAACATATAGCCAATATCCTATTATTTACCTGGACTTTTCTCGCACCCCCTGGAATATCATCTGCGAGCACCCCAGGTTGGGAACCCCTGTTCTAGAGTCTCAACATATTTTTTAAAATTTGGTGATCAAAACTGGGTGTAGGATTCCAAGTGTGGTCTTACCAAGGCATTATAAAGTTGTTTATTTATTTATTCAGTGTATGGCAGATACATGGACTTATAGTATAAAATGGTATTAACATTTCATATGATCTCAATGAAGATGTATCAGGTTTTCTTCTTATTCTTTTTAGAATTTGTTGGTCCTGATAGAAGGAAAACAAGGATTGATGTATTTGTTTAAAATCTAGCAAGGAAATGCAAAGGAGAAAAAAACATTTTCAGGGTTTAAATCCCACTGAGAACCATTTTAATTTGAAACCCTCTTTTCTAATCCCATTCTTTCCGATCTGGCTAACCAAAGCCAACCCTGCTCAGAAACTGTAATTTGTGCAGTTTCTCAGCATGCTTTCTTAGTCTCTTACCTTTTCTCTTTCCCTAAATATATATAAAAAGGAATGCTGCATAATATGCCCATGGGGTGAAACGAATAAGTGATGTTGCTCAACCATACAATTAAGTTTATTAAGCATACACACTGTATTCTGGCAAAAAATATGCTGAGTAAGAAACTAAGAAGTAAATTGAAGGAAAATGCAGTTCTACTTAACAACTGTAGATCTTCCATTCATGGTGGCTTAATGTGAGTGTGCTTTATTTAAACACGATCTGAAAATGTTTCTAGGAAGCCTACTGTGCTGTTTGACTGGTAACAACATTTCTGTTTTTTATCAAGCAGGGTAATGACATTTTGAAGCCAACTGGAACAGCAGTGCACTGTTATTCTGCTACCTCTTTACACCATGCTGGGTAGTTTTTTATGAAAATAAAGAAAACATTCAAATGGCTTGAGCCTCTGCAGGATTAGGTTGGTAACTGTGTTTCTTTGGAAACAGCTGACCCACCTTAACAATACTGGTACTATTTGTTTAGTAACTCCCTTATTAGTGACTGTTTGCAGTTATGACAATTTTAAAAAGTAACTTTGCAGCAGTTTTTACATTTACAACCATCAGACATTTGTAAGAAAAGCCAAATAACATAAACACAGCTGCAGTTTCTCTTAGTGATATTGCTTTACTTAACAACTGGGTAGCCAGTCCTAATTGTGCTTGCTAAATAAGGACTTCCTTTTTATAATATAGCATAAAGGAGAATAAATGGTTTTCAAGATTCTATTATTGTACATTATATAAATGGATTCTTAATATTTCTTGTTCTTCGTTTTTATGGTTCCTGACCTGGCTTAACAATTGATTCAGGCATGGGAGGGAACAGCTGAGTCATTCATAGATAGACAGTCAGACAGGACTGTCCTGGGGTTTGTTCACATTTCTCCACCCTGGTAGATTCACTGAAGATTGCTCTGCCAGGGATTATACAGATCCATTACATATTTGTGACCAATGACATTTGACAGAGTTATCCCATTTGGTAGCAAAAATTCAGATTTTCGCTATGTTGCTCTTTGTGGCTACATAGTGATTATCTAATTTTTTGCAGCCCAAATACAGTGATCCTGTGATATGCTTTCTGGTAAAAGCTTCTCTCTTGCAGAATTTATTTCCCTGGAGTTATGTAAATCCTATTCTTTCACTGTTTTTAAGTCAGAAAATCTATGTATGCTTTATTTTAGTTTCTTTCAGCCTTGACAACTTTAAGATGTATAGACTTCAACTCCCAGAACTTTCCAGTCAGCATGCTGGCCTGGGAATTCTGAAAGTTCATAGCTTAAATATGCACAGCTTAAAGTTGACATCATCGAGAAATGCTGTTTATTTACTTAATTGCACATTATGATGTAATTATCTACAAGATAAACTCTTCTTTAAGCTAAGCTTAATAACTCGTGATTTTTATAGTTCTGGTGCAGATCAATGCCTTCTTCTACTTTCTATAGCTTGGAATCACCAGGTGTTCATTCACAACTGCCTCCAGAACACTGGAAGTTTTTAAAAAGATGTTGGATAACCATTTGTCTAGGATTTCCTGCCTAGGCAGCGGGTTGGACTAGAAGACCTCCAAGGTCCTACTTACAACTCTGTTATTCTATTCTGTGCATATCATGGCTTAGCTGCTAAAATGAGTTACTCAATGTTACCTGTTCAGGCAATTTCATCATTATGAAACCAAGGCTTCAAGTCAAAAATAAGTGACCCATACTACTATTACTATCACTAACAGAGGTGAGATTGAAAAAAAAAAACCTTCCTTCCACAAATGCTGGCATTCCACCCAGAAAAACAAATCCTCATGACACATGGATTGATTAAAAAAAAAAACATCACTTTGGTGAATGCAAGGGTGACTTGCCTGAATTAGAAAATAAGGGATCTATTCCAATGGAATACTGATTTTGTTTCAATAAGGCCATTTCATTTATTACTCCACATCTAATTTAGATAATCTAATTTACATGCATGGATGTGACAGATTTTCCTTTTTCTGGAGGATGGAGGGGAATTATGTTACCATGTTACCACACTAGCATTTTTAACTAAGTATTCCATTCATTGACAATGTGTTATTCCCGGTGAAGCAGACATGGAAATAATGCCAGATTTAATTCTGTAAACTACACAACTTACTTGAAAGGGCTTCTCAGTTTTAATTACCCAAACCTGGTGATTTACTTATAAAACTTTAATCATAAGTAAACACATTATCTTGCAAAGTGCATAATGCATTGCTTTTCAGAAATACTGTACTGAACTGTCAACTTATTATGTCCTCTACTTACAACAGTTCATTTAGTGATTATTCAAAATTACAATGTCAATAAAAAGTGAGTTATGACTGTTTTTCATAATTACAACCTTTGAGATTCCCTATGATCATGTGATCAAAATTCAGATACTTGGCAACTGGTCCATACTTATGACCTTGCAGTGTCCTGGAGTCATGTGATTACCTTTTGCAACCTTCTGACAAGCAAAGTCAATGGGGAAACCAGATTCACTTAACTTATCAACTGCAGTGATTCACTTAACAATTGTGGCAAGAAATGCCATAAAATGGGGAAAAACTTACTTAACAAATGTTTCACTTAAGAACAGAAATTTTGGGCTCAACTGTGGTTATATGTCGAGGACTGCCTGTATTATTTCTTCTTCTTCTTCTTCTTCTTCTTCTTCTTCTTCTTCTTCTTCTTGGTTCTCTTCTTCTAACATACTTATAACATACTTATATTAGTTCAATTTATTCATTTACTTATTTTCAGGGATAATCCTCTCTTTTGAAAGGCCATCAATAATTTGAAAGCAACTGCAAAGGTTCACAATTTCAGGCATCAAGGCTAAATACTTCCCCACATACCTGAGCCTGCCACTGATTTGTAATGTTTAACGTAAAAGAAAATGGATTACCACTGTTGGGAACAGCATGGGGATTGTGAATCTGTTCTGGCTCTTCATGATCTCTCAGCAGATTTCAATACCATGGTCAGCTTTGTGTAACTCCCTTTGGAATTACACAAAGCTTCATGGTCTCTACGGCCTTTGCTACAGAGCTTAATGTGTTATACATTTTTTTTTTTTTTTTTCATAAAGCCACTGGGTGAGATGCTTTTTTGCTACAGCACGCAATATTATCAGTATGCAAATGATACCATTTTCACCCCAGGCAAAATAAGTGGTTTTCGGATGCCCTTGAGGTGTGGGATTCAAATTTCGTAACAACCAGTTCTGTGGGTACGGCCTAATTTGTGGGTGTGGCTTGGTGGTCATGTGACTGGGTGGGCATGGCTAGGTGGCCATATGACTACAGTGAGCCTAGCTAAGTGGCCATGTGACTGGCAAACCAAATATAAGTAGTCCTCACTTAATGGCCAGTTGCTTAGCAAGTGTTCTAATTTATGACTGACCTCCCGAGAGCTCCTTGACCTGTTTTTGGTGTTTTGACAACCATACATACACACACACACACACACACACACACACACACACTTACGACCAGTTACAACATCCCACAGTCTTGTTACTGAAGTTCTCTATGTTTTTTGCCGGTTTCCAACAATTCCTTCTGGTTTCCAGTTAAATTTGCCCACTGAAGAAAATGGACTTGTTGTTTAACAACCAGTGTTTGCTTCATGACCATAAGATTCACTTAACAACCATAGTGTTTGCCTAAACCAAGGGTCTGCAACCTTAAACACCCAAAGAGCCATTTTTATATTTTCTTTTAAACAGGTATCTCTGTCTCTTTCTACCTCTCTCTTTCTCATATCTCTTTCTCCCTCTCTCTGTTTCTCATTTCTCTTTCTCTCTCTCATTTATAACTGCTAAGCTTGGAAACTGTTTTTTATAATTCTATTTCTTTCCATTTTTTTAAACACACATTTGTATATATGTCCAATACTCTTTCTTCCTTTCTGCTATGTATTCAAAATGGGCAATGATTGTGTGTGTGTGTGTGTGTGTTATGTATGTGTATGGATATGGATATATATTTCACTTTCAATGTGTGCAATGTACATACAGTAAAAAAATGACAATAAAAGTCATTTTTATCTTCCTTCCCAACTCCATTCCTTTCCACTCCCTATTTTTTGTTGGCTTCACAGCTACGTACTTATGAGGTCTGATTCTGTTTAGCTTTCTAAAATCAGCCTACTGAAATAAATATCAAACTAAACTGCCCAATAATTTACCTACCATCATTATCTTGCACCTGATTTCAATGCAAACAGCCAATCTGCAGTATTAGTAAATTTTTCTTGGCATCTGCTGCATGCTAATTTTGCTAGGCATCTGCTGCATTATCCTTGATAATCTAGGCCAGAGGTCCCCAAACTTGGCAACTTTAAGACTTGTGGCAAAGCTGGCTGAGGAATTCTGTGAATTGAAGTCCACAAGTCTTAAAATTGCCAATGTTGGGGACCCCTGATCTAATCTTAGCTGGGCAAAACAGTCTGGAGTCACTGGTAAGAGCAGCTCAGCATGGAGAAAAGTTGTGCATCTCCTTACATTCCTTTTTCCATGAGCAGCCTCGTCCCTTCCTCCTCATTTGTGAAGTGCGCTAAGTATAAAGGTGCTGTGAGAGGCTGCTGCAGAGAGAGAAATATGGGGAGATGCATACCAAGAGGGCTGCTCTCTCTCTTTTACTTGTGGAAAAAGTGGCTTTCTTGGTGTGGAAAAAAGTCAGTGGGAACAGCAGTTGTGGCAGTCGTCACCCGTTCCAGGGCTCACGCTCACCATACCTGCAGAGAGTGGGGGATGCAGCAGCAATGAGGTGGCAATGGCAATTCTGGTGGCATCGGAGCTTCCGGGACTGGTCCCCCTCACCATCCATGCGACCGCACATGTAGTGCCTTGGGGCTTCCAGGCTCTGCTCCCTGCAGCTGCTGTCAGCTGTCCCAGACTCGATCAAGTGGCACCTTGCTGATACGAGCCTCTCCATGTGTTCTTTCCTGCTGCTGTTGCTGGGTGAGTAATAGAGTTTCCCAGCACAGTGGAAAGTTTCCAAGTCCCCCTCCCATTGGAAATGGCTCCTGGGCAAGCAGAGAGAAGCAGGATTCAAGCTGTCTTGCCTCTCTGCTTGCCCAGGAGCCATTTCTAATGTGGAGGGAGACTTGGAAGCTTTCCGCAGTGCTGGGAAACTCTCTTGCTCTCCCAGCAACAGCAGCAGGAAGGGGTGGAGAGGCTTGTGAAGGCTCCAGCCAGGTTAGCAGCTGCTTCTCTCACTTGCTGCTGTTGCTGGGAGAGCAAGAGAGTTTCTCAGCACAGCAGAAAGCTTCCAAGTCCCACTCCCATCAGAAATGGCTCCTGGGCAAGCAGAGAAGTAGGATTCAACCTGGCTGCTTCTCTGCTTGCCTGGGAACTATTTCAAATGGTAGGGGGACTTGGAAGCTTTCCACTGTGCTGGGAAACTCTCTTGCTCTCCCAGCAACAGCAGCAGGTGAGAGAAGCAGCTGCTAACCTGGCTGGAGCCCTCACGAGCCTCTCCACACGTTCCCCAGTGAAAGGCAAGTGGTGGGGGAAAGGTGATTGGTGGCAGCTGCAAAAGTTAAGAGGGGGGAGGCAACTGGCAGTGGCAGCAAAAGGCAAGTGAGGTGGGGGGAAGGTGACCATTGATGGCAGCAAAAGGCAATTGTGGGAAAGGCGACCGGGGCTTGCAGAACCTTATTCACCCAGGGAGATAAGTAAAGGCAAGGCTGCAGTGGAAGGCAGGTAGCAATGGCTGGCCTGGCAGGCATGCAAGAGCAGGCTGCAGGCAGCGGTGTTGCACATGCATGCAATGTTGTGCATGCATAAGTACATCAGGCAGCAGAGAAGCAGGCAGAGAGAGGAGAGGCCAGCCAGAGACCTGATTTACCAGTTCTCCGTACTATGGAGAATCATAATCGGTTCTACCAAACCAGTCCGAACCAATAGAATCCCACCCCTGATGCCCTATCATAATGTTTTGAGGCTGTGGGTTCTGAACAGTGGACAATAGACTTCAACTGAACCTTGGTAAGACCAAGTAATAGTGGGTAGGAGCCTCCTTTGCATCTGAGGGTTTATCATTTTCATTCTTGTAAGGGATTGCACTGGACCTGATGCATAATCTGGTCCTAGATTCACAATTCCTGCTTAAGGAGCAAGTGGCAATTGTAGTTATGAGACCTTTGTTCAAATGGTGTGCACCAGTAACATCATTTCCTGGGTTGAGAAGCCCCACTTTCAGTCATTCATACCCTGATCATTTCCTGGATGGAGTGTGATAATATGCTTTACATGGGGATAGCCTTGAGGATCATCCAAAAGCTACTACTGATACAGAATGCAGCAGTACCAGAGTTCTGGGTGCATGTGTAACATTTCTGCTATTCAAGATGCATTGAGTGCTAGTTTGCTAGGTCCAATTCAAGGTATTGGTATCATCTTTGAAGCTGTTCATGGCATGGAACCAGGTTATCTGATGACCATATACATTTACATACACATGTCACATTTACATCACTTGTCCTACCTGGTCAAGAAAGGACAGCATACTGCACATCCTGTCAATTATTAAAGAACTTTGACTAGTAAGGTCTAGGAAGAAGCCCTTCTCTGTCATTGCCCCATCTTGCCCCAGAGTCCCCACTATCTAGCCTTCCAGAAGTGTGTAAAGATATCTGATTCTACCAATATATATTGGAATCTAAAACAGCTATGCAACCCTGCAGATGATTGGTGACTTGAAGGTGTTCTGCCTGCCTTGTAAACCTTTTAGCCATATTATCTGTTAAACTCTGATGTTTTGTTTTACTTTTAACTTGTAAATTTTAACACATTTTGATCCTGTTTTAACTCTGCTTTTTAGTCACATTTTTATATTGTTTTATGATGTTCCTTGTAACCTTCCAAGAGTTACTTAGGTAAGATGAGCGGTCTAGAACTTTGATAAATAAATAAAAAATTAAATTAAAGTACTGAAGAATATTCTTATGTCCTGCATTAACTATGATTTTGAAGATCACTTTAGTGTATCGCTCAAAAAAACAACAAAGACTAAACCATTAGGGCTGGGCAAATAAAGGGAACTTTCTCTTGATCAATCTGTTGAAAAATCCTTTGAAAAAGATGCCATCAAACAAATAAATCTGCTTCTGAAGGTAGGATGCAGCTCTCTTTCAGTGATATGAGCCAATCACAGCAGCTATGCACTGGCTCAACTTTTATTTTTGGTCAAATCCCAGTTAAATGAAATAGAATTTTCCTAAAGTGAGTTGTTACTCCAAGATCAGCCTTCTTAATAGCCTAGATCCTGATCTAAGGTTTACTTTTAATTGCACTCAGAAATAGTTTAGAGCATGGCTTTCAAACCCAATTTCATTGAGGGTTGCATCAGGGTTGTGTTTCACCACTGGGGGTGTGTGTGGCCAAGGTGGGCATGGACTGCTCGACATCACTCATTGGGACTCCATTTTTTACCCCACTGGCTCCTGCAGCCCTCCCGGGTTCCATTTTTCACTGGCAGAGAGTTGCAGGAGGCCATTGCACACAAAAGCAGGTCTCCTCTGGTAGTATTTGATAGTATAGTACTAGAATTCTTATCTTTCTTCAGCAGCTGCTATTTTATGTCAATGTATTAGTTGTTTTAGTCTGCATTCATACTGCTGTACCTTTGGATTACTTCATGAATCAGGAAGTTGTCTATCACAATATTGGTAATCAATTGGTGGAGCAAACAATCTCTTGGCTTGCTCATGTTGCTACAATGGCTTTCATTGATAATCAGTATCAGAATGAATTGTTCATTCTAATGTTCTGGCCACTAACTGGTGATGCTGTACACTTATGGTCTTTCTTATTGTAATTATTTCTTATTGTCTTTATTGGTGTAAGCAATCAGCTTTTGAATTGATAATGTAGGTAGTTGAGTTTCATGCTAAATGTCATTTTTCAATGTCATAACACCCTTTCTAATTCAGACTAGTCATTTTGGAATGATGCAGTGACCTGATTAGAATTCCAATTTACTAGCGTTATTATTTCCTATAAATGTTTAGTAATGATAATTGTTTGCCAGTATATTCTGGCTCTCTGTATTGTTCCTTTTGGCATTTCGCTGCCATGTGTATTTTCTGTGGCTCCTTCCATTCCAAAGCACTTTTGCCTTGCTGAATAGAAAACTTCCATCTAGATTCCTATTTAGATACCAAAATAGTGTTAATTTGTCTTTGATATCAAAGTTCTCACTGAATTTCTAGGTGATTTCATACAAAATTCTACAAAAAATGATCAAGCAATGTATCTGCAAACACTTAACAGGCAAGCAAAGTTATAACTAGAAGCCAACATGAGTTTGTCTAAAACAGATCCAGTCAGACAAATTATATTGCATTTTTTGACAGTGACTAAATTACTATTAAGACCCACTGAAGTATTCCTTTAAAAATTATTATTAAGACCCACTGAAGTATTCCTTTAAAAATTATTTAAAAATACATTTTTCAATTTAAATATATATTCTATTCAACAATAGATTTCACAGATTAGAGAACAAGCTGAAACCTAATGTTTAATATTACATTCAATTATCACATCACTTTCATTAGATTTTATTAATGTTTCTGGTTTTTCTAATCATATTTCTAGTCAATTAATTAGTAAACTGAACAATAAAAACTCAACTTTTTTTTTAACTAAAAGTTGTGTCTAAGACTGCTAGCTTCAACAAAGAAAAGCTTCTGAATTCTCAACTGCAGGCATAATACACTTACTATAAGATACAAGAATATGCACTGGATGCATGTTAAAACTCAGCATAACCCAAACCAGCAGAGAGCATTTATATTTTATATTTAAAATATATTCTGAAGTTTGGTATTAACAAGATAGAATAACATGCAAAGCAAATATACAACATCATATTAATTATATTTACAATTACAGTACCTAAGCAATATTAGGTATGCAATATCAGCAATACTTCGGTATGAAATATGTTAATATATTCACATGCTTTTCCATTGCCTGCTTGTAAAATAAAAGCTTAAAACTACATATGCAATCCATTTTTATGGATTTTCTCTCTTTTTCTTTCACTTTTTTAAAAGCATGCTGATGATCATGTAACCATTTTTCTTTCTTTTCAACTACCCTTTCAACAACATCAAATATCAACCACTGTCATCTATGTCATGGGTGGTCCTGATTAATTAAATGACTAATTAGGTTATGCATGTTTTAGGAATGATTTAGAAGAAGTTGCTCAATGTTTTGCCAAGTGACAGGAGACTAGTAATCACATGTGCTCAGGCAATTGGTTCTTTTGGATCCAGAAACAATGAATGCACCAACAAATAAAATGATTTTAAGTTACATTATTAACTTCAAAAAACAATTAAAGCATAAGATAAAAAGCATGTGTACCCAGTAATACCCACATCTCTTATAAAGTACCAGGAGCTCCTTAATAATTACAGCAGAGATACCCCAAGGGTGACCAGTTTTCACAGCACCTAAAACTAGATTCTATGCAGAAGATCCCAACAGATCCCAACAATCCCATAGGTGTTGTTTTTTAAATCAAAACCTGACATCATGACTTCATGGTCCTGTTATGGTCAGGAGACTACAAGACCTTACCTTGATGAATGGCATATGAATCTGAGATGGGAATTGAAAGTCTGAAACTTTCACAGTAGGAAAACCTTTGAAGTTATCAAGATTCTACTTCCATTCCTTGTTCAGCAAGCAAGAATCCTAAACTTCTAGGCTTTTCTTAATATGAAGGAGAAATTAAATGTCACTAACTCTTCCTAACAACAATGCTTTTATGCATTGCCACTACACTGATATATCATACAAACCCTATAATTCTTTCCTATTTGTTGAATTTTGTCTGAATTTTGTTCTTTCTATAAGCCTGAAAAATATGGGGGAAGGAGGGAAGGAAGGAGAGAAAGAGAAAGAGAGAGAGAATGAGAGAGACTTGTTCAAGCAGCAGCATTTTTTCCGACTGGACAATTTTTTTCCAAACTTCTTGCTACCATCTTATGATTGTCTGGATTTTTGAATCCTATGCAGAACCCTACTGGCTAAATTGGAAAATGATTAGAAACAAAACAATACCATCATTTTAAAAAACCCAAATCAGTCCAATCACAGTGCTCAGAATATTTAATATGATGCTTCTAGAACTAACCATATTTTAAGCCATATTTGGAACACTTAAAGCAGACATACTGAGTTCTGAACATCTTGAGGTCAAAACATTTTGAACAATTTCAATTGCCTGACTTTAGCTACAAACTTCTACCTAGGTCTGTGGCATTTATCATTGTTTAATTGAAGCACTGTTTTGTGCATTATTGAAAACCACTTAGAGATGTATAGAAAGAAGTATTAATAGAGAAATACTTTGCATATCAAATTATAGATTTACAGTTCAGAAGGTAGCAAGAGGATAGCTATATAGCTGTCTAATTCTTACTACATACTGTATGCCAGTGGTAAAATTAATTGAAGTTGTGAATCTAGTTTACCCAATTGCTCTATCTTATACTTTATTTCAAAATGTGGGTCCAATTATTTTTAGTCCTTCCTTTCCTTTATCTCTATAATTCATAAGGCAATTAGCATTCACAAGGCATTAAACAGCTCTTATCGCAGTTAAACAAGAAAGCTAAGTCTATGTTATAATTTCTCACAGATGTACCGAAGTCAATATTTCTATGAATCTGTAACAAAACCCATTTATTATCTTTATTGATTACAAACAAACATGGATCCAAATGAGTATGAAGACTCTAGCATGTTTACATTGTCACCAACATTGTCACCCATGAAGCACCAGTGTAGCGTTGTAATTGCAGGAATGTTCCAATCTCAGATGGCAAACCTCAGATAAAGAATGTTTCCAAGCAAATACAACTCAGGCAAACAAAGTCACTAATCTATGGATAAAGGAGGATTAGAGAGGGGAAGTAGACATATGTTAGACTTTAACTAGAGATAATTAATTGTATGGATTACTGTACTAAACAGTAACAAAAGTTAAGCAGTAACCAAAGTTAACCAATGATGGAGGATAACTAAAAATGTATATATATGCAAGACTATACTCCAATAAAGATGATCATTATGATTCAGTTGTTCATGATCAAACAACTCGACTGCCTCATAATTACAACAATTTAGATTAGAAACGAGGAGAGTAGAGGGCAGAAACTTTCTCTACTTAGCATTGGAAGTACCAATATTAGCACTTCCAATGATAATGCAATATGAATTTAACTCTTGAACCAAGAGTGTTATATGGATTCAGATAGCAAAAGTATATAATAAATAAATAAGTAAATGCTATGTTTTAATAACTGAATACCTACTCTGAATTGGCGCTATCCATTGTGAAGATAGATCCAATTTTAGTTAATGGCCTAAGGATACAATTGAAAAGACCCAATGTGTTCAAAAAGAAACATTTAAAACTCAACAAAGCAGATTTTTCTTCTAATTACTTCACACTATACAGATGGTTTATATAAAAAAAGAAATGTGAAAATTACATGTCATTTAAGGGTAAAGGAGAAAAATAACAGCAACAAAATTTTGTTTTAATTTAACTGATCTATAAAAGCTATAATTAATAAGTACTTATATTCAAATAAAAATGCCCCAGATTTTGCCATTGGAAATGGGACATCCAGTTCTTTCCAGTTTGATTTTTTTTTCTGGGCCTGGAATGTTATTCTCCTGGAAAAAGAAGCTGCATCTCAAGAGTTTGGCACAGTCTCACAGATTCATCTGCTCAGTGAAGCTGTGTAATTCTGACATTGAGAGGGTAGATGCTTATGAAAAAGTACCTATCTTCCTGCTTTCATGATCATCATGATCATTAGAATACTTTAATCACAAGATATTATAACTCAGCTATCAATTTGAAACTTGCTCTGTCCTTTCTGCTGTGAATTAGGCAATGCTATGAATAAATCAGTTTTTGCTGTAGGGATGTTTCAGTAGGACAGGGGAGCTCCTGGGATATCTTCATTGCTGCTTGGTGTATTTGCCAAAATTCAACATGAGTGATATCAGGGTAATTAGCCCATTTAATCCATCAGGGACACTACTATATTTGAAAAAAGAGGATTCCAAATAACCATGAGCAGGGGTGGGGGACATATTTAAGTTATTTAAAGTCACATATATATGTTCTAGGGAGCCATTGGGTTTTTTGTAAATTTGGACGTCCAGGAAGGGAAGTTAGTGGTTGGCTTCTGTTTCCATGGGGAATTGTATTTTGGGATGTAGGCTGTTGAGATGTGTGAGGAAGTTGTCCAGTTTTTCTTTCCCTTTTTTGTAATTTACAAAAAACCCAATGGCTCTCTAGGACATACCATCTACCAGAAGAAAACACACACCAACTGCTACTTAAACGCACAACCCCATCACCACCCTGCACAAATCAACTACGTAGCCAAGACCCTCATCTCTAGAACCAAATGCCTAGCTGACAAAGACCACCTGAGAACAGAATTACACACCCTCACTAACCTACTAATTTCCAATGGATTCCAAAGAAACACAATTACTAATCTAATACTAAGGGAGACACCCCCCAAAAACTGAGACACAGAACAGGACAACGATATCACCCTCCTCCCCTACATCAAAGGCACCACAGATAAAATCAGCAAAATTCTCCACAAACACAATATCAGGACAGCCTTTGGCACTGACCAAAAAATAGCCAACATCCTAAGAAATCCCAAGGACAAGATCCAGCTAAAAAATACCATGCAACAATTGCCCAGCCACATACATTGGACAGATCAACAGGAGAATAAGTGCATGCATCGCAGAACACAAGAACACAGTCAGAAAGGAAGAAAATACTTCCACCCTTTTCCAGCACCTTAAAGCCACAGGACATTAAATTAATTTTGATGAACCAAATTAATCTCCAATACTGAACACCTTCAACAAGAGAATAATCAGGGAAGCCATCGAAATAGAGAAACTCTCCCATAACATGAATAAACAGGATAATACCTCCCACCTACCAGACATCTGGAAACTAGCCCTTATCAACAAATGAAGCCCAGCCATGAAAACCAACACCGCCCCCAAAACAACACATGATGCCACCACCAATCTCTCTCACCAGACTCAAACCCAAACCCATCCCATATACAAAAGGCAACCACCATCCAGAAACCAGACCACAGTTGCATTACCAGCTGCCATAAACCCCAACCCCCAAACCAAACAAACTGACACATGCCATGAACACATAGCCAGGCCTCAAACTCAGAGCCAAACCAAAACCTGGAATGTTACATCACAGCCATCCACTCAGGATATCACATCATGGAACTCAGGAGATTACACCACAAAACCTCAGGATGTTGCAACACAGCCAATGACCCAGGAGATTACAGCACAAGACCCAGGATGTCACAACAATAGAACACAGAAGATCATCACACAGCCCATTAGCCAGGTCATTACAACACAGGAGACTGATAGACACACAGCCAGTACCTCAGCCACACAGGTTCTTACGAAAAAGCCAACCAACCTGCAAACATCAACTCCATCAACCAATCAAGAAATAACAACACAGCCAACTAGCCCACTTACAACAGAGCCAGCACACCACATCTCCCCACCAGTACTTATAGAGAGATGGCAGCTCCAATCACACTTTGCTCACACAAGCACGAAGCTGAAAGCACCAGCCTGAAGATGGTGAGTGGGACCTTGTCGAAACGTCGCAATCTTACATGGGAAAAGACCCGAACACACCAAATCCTGCATACACACACACACACACACACACACACACACGGCATATAGGTTTCTTCAGGTATTTTCCCACGTCTTAATATTTGTGCTTTTATTATAGTGATGTTTTTGGCAGAATCTCATCTGCCATTCTCACATGATTAAAAAGAACCCAATACACAAGCCTGAGGATCGCAGATGGGATTCTGTTGAAATGTCGCTATAATAAAAGCACAAATATTAAGAGGTGAGAAAACACCCAAAGAAACCTAAATACCATACATATAAATACCCG
>NW_020769339.1:8072859-8139906 GCF_900518735.1 Pseudonaja textilis
ACACACACACACACACACACACACACAGACACAGAGAGAGAGAGAGAGAGAGAGAGAGAGAGAATCACTGCCCATTTTGAATATATTGTGGAAAGGAAGAAAGAGTATTGGATATATATGCACAAATCTGTGTGAAAAACACTGCAAAGAAATAGGATTATAAAAAAAACAGTTTCCAATCTTTGCAGTTATAGATGAGAGAGAGAAAGAGAGATGAGAAACAGAGAGGAGAAAGAGAAAGAGAGATGAGAAAGAGAGAGGGAGAAAGAAGAGACACACTTAGAGAGATATCTGTTTAAAAGAAAATAGAAAAATGGCTCTTTGAGTGTTTAAAGTTGAAGACCCTGAATTAGGCAAACACCATGGTCGTTAAGTGAACTTTGTGGTCATTAAGCAAACATTGGTTGCTAAACAAGTTCATTTTTCACAATGGGCATTTTTAAATGGAAACCAGAAGGAATTGTTTCAAACTGGCAAAAAACATAGAAAACCTCAGTCACAAGACTGTGTGAGATACTGTAACTGGTCATAAGTGTGTGTGTGTGTGTGTGTGTGTGTGTGTGTGTGTGTCTGTGTGTGTGCATGTGTGTATGGCTGTCAAAACACCAAAAACAGGTCAAGTAGCTCTGGAAAGTCAATCGTAAATTAGAACACTTGCTAAGCAACTGGCCATTAAGCAAGGACCTCTTATATTTGGTTTACCAGTCACATGCCCATCTCAGCCACATGGCCACCTAGCCACGCTCACCTAGTCACATGACCACTAAGTCACACCCAGTCAGCAAGCCACCCCACCCAGTCACATGACCACCAAGCCACACTCACAAATTAGGCCATGCCTATAGAACCAGTTGTTAAGAAATTTGAATCCCACCCCTGGTCATATGTGATATGTGATCAGTTAAAACTATTTCTTTCTTTTAGAATTGTAAGGTTCAATTGTCCAAAATCTGCGTTGAAGATAGCCATACATTCTAATTTATGTCTTTTAAACAGGAAATCAATAATCAATATATAGATCACAGATTTTAATGCACGGCAAGCTGAATTATGGCAACTGGACTTCTTTTCTTTTGGTTTGAAATGTTTTTCTGTTTACCTAGATAGCTTCTTCAGTCTGAGCAAGTTGGCTAGGGAGACGCCCATATATGTTCTCTAGGGTAGCTTAATTTGTCACCTAATCTGAATAGACTTCTCAGGTGAGTAAGTGAGAGATGTTAAGAGCCATTGCTTGCATGCATGCATGAATGAATGAATGAATGAATGAATGTGCAAAGAGGTACAAGGATAGTTTGCTCAGATATAGTTGTCCATTCTACAGTTCTCCTGAATGACAATCTGCTATTGATAATTTTGGAATTCATTGTTGGAATGTATTTCCATGCAATTACTACAGTAGTATTCAGACAGTAGATGGCAGTATTTACAAGTTTGGATCTATGGTATATACTCTATACTTTTTTGTTCTGAGTAGTTTCCTGTTTCCTGTCATAGGTACATAGTTAAGTGGTAAAGCACATGTAGATTGTACTCTTTGTTTACTTTCTGATATTTTATATAAATTTTGTGATAGTTTATATAAATAAATTCTAATAAAGAGAACTCAATATGAAGTGTTTTCTTCTTTTTACAACTAACCCCCCAAAAATCAAAATTGTGATAAATGTGTCTGCTCCACATAGGTTATTCAAAGGGCTTCTGAGTTGCCCCCTTTCCAGAGAAATAAATAGAACTTCAGTTCTGATTACATTAAAACGTACTTAACTTTCTTTTTGATTTTAGGATAATCAGCATGAGATTTTTATAATCCAGTCAAACTTCTAATAACACCCACCATCTGTTGCACTATCTGCCATGTTCTTAAAGGCAGCACAGACATTAAACCAGAGAAAAGGTTCCATTTGCTAGCAGAGTAAGGAGAGTAAGGAAAGGAGATTCCTCATAAGTACTGGCTTATAATTAGCCCCATGTCTATTCCAATGACAGAAAAGGTATTTTTGTTTTTTTGTTTTACAAAGGCTTTCCATTCAGTATAAAAGAATATCGTATTAGGATTTCAGAGTTAGGGTTAGGGTTATGATGGGGTTCTGATCAAAAATAGGATTTCATTCTAAGCAAAAACATGACCATACATAATGCATCTATGCCAAGGTCAACAGCCAATCTACACTTAGTTTAGACAATTTCCATTCTAAATCAGAAAGGTTTACCACATTTTTCAACTACTGGTTCAAAAGAGAAAAGGTCTTTAATTTCTGGAAAATATATATCATGTAAACCTGAAAGCATTCCTCCACTTTTTCTTCTAAATGCATATATACTTCCCATTTTAACTGAGAAGTCTAACCATTACATCATTAAAAATAGCAGCACTTGGCAAGTTTTGCAAATGGATCCAATCAAACTACAGTTTCCAAATAGAGAGTTCTTTGTTCAGTGACTGACTGGGTAGTTATTCAGAAACATAATAGTGTGATTTTGTGTTAGCAAACGCTAATGCATGGTATTTTACAGTTCCCATGTTGAGCTGTTGTCTGAAGTCTTTTATGTGTATGTTTTAGTCTATTTATATACCTCAAATGCACTCCATTTAAACTTTTGCCATCCCTAGATATAAAAGACATGCAGAGATTTTGTCTTAATCCTCACCACAAGTGTTCCCAATTCATTTTATTCATCTTTTGTACAACTGATAATCACAATATTTTTATATCCATGCCAGCCAGGCAGTTTGAAAGTATTCATACATGTGTATTCATAGAATAATACATCAATCCAATGAACACAACAAGTTCAGTAATTTATTGTAATATGGCCAAGAGATGGAGCTCCTTTTTCTGATGTGACATTCAGCTGTTTCCAGACTGGCAGCGAAAGTCATAACCAGAAACATTAGTTAAACTGCTAGGTTTATATAAGAAACAGGCCTAGGTTGCAGCTGGATTGGTAAGCTTGATTTAGTCTTGTCTACAAGGCGTTAATGCATACCTATGCTATGAAGAGGTTGGTTGGATAATCAAAAGCTGCCAATGGTTGCAAGCAGTCTGATGGACACACCTCCCGATCTCATCTGTGCATTGTGTGAAGGCGCACATCCTGCATCAGAGGTGGTATTCAGACTGTTCTCACCTCCTCAGGAGAACTGGTAATGATAATTTGGTGTGGGTCGCCGAACAGGTAGCCACTTCTGGCTGGTCATGCCCCCGAACCGGTTCCTGGTCACAGCTTGCTCACTTGCCCCACCCTATGCTTGCTCCGCCCAGTCACTCCACACTGGGTCCTCGTGGCTTAACCTGCTTTCCCACAAGGTACCTGGCCCTATGTCCCAACTGAGCAGCTCTGATCTTCCTGCTGAAAGGTAAGTCAGCGAGTCATGCTAGCCCCCCACCCCACCCCCCAGTGTCCCTGGAGCATGCCTTCCCTTTCCCTACCATCCCCTGAGCTTGCCAAGGGCCCCCGACCATTTCTGGGCCCTCTTGGCTTGCTTTGTTGCTGGTGTGACCTAGCTAGCACGTGTGTGTGTGCGTGCATGTATGTGTTTGCGTGCGAGAGAGAGAGGGCTGGAGTCGGGGGGCGTCACTGATTTCTTCCTTTTCCTCTGCCTGCTGCTTCCTGGAGGTCGTCCTAGATCAGCCGTGTGTGTGCGTGTGTGTGTAACAATGCTATCATGTTTCTCCCTAGTTCTTCTTCTCTCTGCTGGTAGATGCTTCTTTTCTTCTTTTGGGTTCCTTTTTCTACAACAGGGGTGGGCAAACTTTTTGGCTCCGGGGCCACATTGACTTTTAAAATTTGACAGACGGGCCGGGTCAGCACAAGATTTTTTGGGAATTGCCCCCCCACCCTCCCCCTCCTCCTTCCCCTCCCCTCGGAGGCCCCCTGAGTCAGGAGTTGCTATCGCCGGCGCAGCTCCGCGTGGCTCCAGTCCTGCGTTGCCTCGGGAAGGGAAAGGCAAAAAGGAAGAGCCACGGTGGCGCTTTGCAATGGCAGCAGCGGCATCGGAGGCTCAGGCTCAGCGGCTCCTGGTTTTGCCTTTCCCTTCCCAAGGCAACGCGGGACTGGAGCCATGCGAAGCTGCGCCTGCGGTAGCAATTCCTGACAGCCCCAACCGGACACCTGAGCGGAGCCCGGGCGGAGGGAAAGCAGTGGGCGTTCCCTGGGCGGTGACCTCAGCCCCACCACCAGGGAAGCGGCTGCCCAGCTCTGTGTTGTGTGTGCGATTTTATGGCGCGCGGTACGGGGTGTCTTTTGGACGGCCCCAATTTTTTTTTCAGAGGGGAATATTTTTTTCAGAGGCGGCTGTATTAAAATGACCAATGGGCCGGATGTGTCCCGTGGGCCATAGTTTGCCCACCCCTGCTCTACAAACTATGGAAATTGGATGGTTAAAAAAAAATCAGGCTTTATCTTTGTGAGTGCATTTGTATTTCTGCATTTGTATGCATGTGAAAGAAATTCCCCCTCGCATTCTGTTGCAACTCCTTTCCCCTGCTCCTTTCATAACCTCAGTCCGTCCCTGATAAACAAGCTAGCTGGTTAGAGTGTTCCCTCCTCCTCTCTTCAGATTAAACTCTCTTCTAAACTATTCAGCCTCTAAACTACTCGGCTGAAATTGACGACGTTTTTCTTTTGACGAGGCTATCTCTTCTCCCATCCACAATCATGCTGCTGTTGGGCAAGGATTCCACGGAGCCCGACAGTTTCATTATTTATCATGTGTTGATATTTTACACTGTCACTACACTACATCTAGAGTGATTTTACTGCTTTTCTTTTGCCCAGGGCTACCACATATTTTTCAGGTATTTACATCAATGTCTAGTCCAGAGGATGAATATGTATGTGTTTATTTTGTACATCAGGTTGCATAAGTCCAGCTTAATATGCTATTCCTCATATGTGATATTTTGTATACATACAGAGAAAGATCTTATGATCTTTGACTTGGACTTGCTGTCAAACATCAGCCATAATAATTACTGTTTTGAACAATATGCAGGTTGTATTACATGAATGGCTATTTTATATATGAAATTATGAAATAAATTTGAGTAGAGATCCTGGGAAAGTGTCAGAATAACAGAATAACACTTAGGGGGACCTTGGGATGAACCCTATACCATTCCAGTCTTTTCTTAAACCTTCCAGTGACTGAGCACCCAGAACTTCTGGAGACAGGCAGTTCCACTGATTAATTTTTCTCACTGTCAGAAAGTTTCTCCTTAGTTTTAGGTTGTTTCTCTCTTTGTTCAGTTTCCATCCATTGCTTCTTGTTTGTGTTCTGTTTCTTTGGAAAATATATTGCCTCCACTTCTTTGTGGCAGTCCTTAAAAGCCTGTTGCCTATCACACTCTTGGGCAAAGCATGTGAGCCATTTTCTCTTTTCAGTGGTCCATGAAAGTACATCTATAGTATGTAGATAAAGTCAAAAAAGGTGAGCAACATTTTTACAGAACTATAGATAAGTTGAGGCTGGGTGACAAGGAATGGCTGGGGGCCAGGTGAGGCACCCCTTGATATGAGTGACATTGAGTTGGCCACGCCCACCCAGTCACATGACTACCAAGCATGCCCACTCAGTCACATGACCACCAAGCCATGCCCACCCAGTCACATGACCACTAAGTCACGCCCACCCAGTCACATGATCACCAAGCCACACCCACCAAATAAGCCATGCCCACAGAGCCGGTAGTAAAAAAAAATTAATTCCACCACTGTCCTGTATGCTGATTGTTTGACCTGACTTTCTGTTGGGAAGCAGGCAGAAAGCAAGGCACATTGTTATTTGAGCAAATCCTAGCCAGAATGTTAACATTTGTAGAAATATAAATGTAGTAATAGCAATAGCACTTAGGCTTCTTTACAGTGCTTTACAGCCCTCTTTAAGCTGTTTACAGAATCAGCATATTGCTAACAATGTGGGTCCAATTTTACAACTTCGGAAGTATAGAAGGCTGAATCAATCTTGAGTCTGGTGAGATTTGAACTGCCAAATTACAAGCAGCTGGCAGCAGAAGTAGCCTGCAGTACTGCACTCTAACCCCTGCACCACAATGGCTCATAAATGTAACAGGTATACAACTGTCTCTGAATGACATATGCAATGCATACATTCTCTGACATGCAGCAACACAAGTCTGAAAGAAGCCGTAACCTTGGAGATGCTGGCAACCCCACACATTCTTTCTTCGGGCTACTGTAGCTACGCAAGGTTAACCATAAAACGATGTCCTTGAACAAGCTATTGGTCTGAATATATAAGCTAACTAGCCCTATGCTAGAAGCAATGGAGATCTTCAAATAATATAAATGCAGTCAGCTCAACCTGGATGAAAGTTAAGGATTTGCTTGCTATTTTTCAACAATTGCTTTTAAACTTTAACTTTTTAAATCTGAGGGACTTTTCAGGAGAACCATTTATAGCTTTGAGGTTGATTTTTTTTTAAAAAAAAATCTGATTATTCACAGCTTGCTAATTTGTAATTGGACTTTTGTAGCTTGAAAACCTCCAGATTTCAGGGGGAACTAATTTATTTTTCTTTCGGTTAATTATGGTATTCACACTTAAAACAGCTGAGTGAGATGACTTCTAATGGGCATGGGCATTGTTCTGGAACTAATAAAATATATTATTGATCACTTAATGAAAACCACCATGTTCACTCAATTTGACTGTGACTGGCATAGAGACAACAGCTTCTTCTGATTTCATATGGAGGATCACTCCCAATTTTGCTTCTATTACTGTGGAGTAAGAGTGTTTTTAAATTAAATTTGGGGTTACCCACAGGGCACTAAGTTCAGTAGATCAATTAATACATCATATCTTCCCACCCACACAGGTCCACCTACTGGTTCTCATTTAGCTTAAGATAATAACAATTAATTACAATTGAGTTTATTCAAAGTTAGAGCAGGCAGTTCCTCAATAGGTGAACAAAATGTAACACTTTGTCTTGTGAAAGTGCATGGCTTGAAACTCTTTTCCCTGTTTAATTTTGTTCATGCAACAGTTTAAATATTCTGGCATGATTTAAAAAAGAATCAAAGCTCTCTATCATGGAGGATAAACTACTAACACTTATTTAATTAAAATAAGGGTACAATTTTTAAAATGGCAAAAGCCATTTTAATTGAATTAGGTCCATTTTAGCTGCAGCTGTGACAAGAATATAATAATTATTAATTAGTTTCTTTCTTCATTGTTTCTATTTTATTTTTCTATTTTTTGTTTAAGTTGTACAAGACAGCATGTAAACCAACTTCCTACCAATTTTATCCACACTAGAATTGATTATTTTAGTTTGAGGCATAAAGACAAAAGCTAGCCTTTGTAAAATTTTCTTTCTTCCTTTCTTTTCTTAGGGTGAAAAAAGTGTTGTGTGGGAGATGTTCAGCTAAACAGGAAAATGCTACTACATACAAATAATCCTCATTTAGTAACTGTTTTGTTTAGTGACTGATTACAGTCACTAATGGCAGTAATTAAAAATAACTTGATGACCAATCCTTGCTTTACAACCTTTGCTGTTCTGTCAAGCAAAGGAAATCCGAAGCAAAATTGTATGCAGTTTAGTTTCACTTAGTTACTGCTTCATGTAACAATCAATGGTCCCAAATCTAATTGTTGTAGCTATATTTGAACATACAAATATCTAGAGAAATTAATCAGTAGCAAATCAATTATTTTCCTTTTTTGATAATATGATTTTGATGGTACAGTTCATGGAGCATTGAGTTCATGGAGCATTGAGCTGCTATTACTTTAAGTTTCTTGCAAATGCAAACAAATCCACAGTTTCCTTATTTACCTTTTTGGTTATAATTGGTCTTTCTCTTATGGATATTCTCCATTTTCATTACAAATATTTGCTTTCTAAAAAGCAGAATCTTGGGCTTCTCCAATATGGAAAGGGAAAGATCCAATCAAAGACTTCTTTACATGGTACATAGTTGAACTATGGAATTCACTGTCCTGAAATATGACACAATATATAAATACCATAGGGAAAACTGCAAGAAACAATTTGCTACTGCATTTATATCCTGTCTATGGACTTCCCATAGTCACCGGGTTTGATGAGAACACAAATGCTAGACTATGCAAAACAGAATCACATTTGGATTCATTTCACCATGCTGGTAATATGGCAAGAAACAACCAGATGGTCAAAGCCACATGTTTGATAAAGTTCCATGAAAATCAACTATTTTGTGGAGTAATATCTACATATGGATTGCAGGTGAAGTAGCTCAGGGCAACTTGTTGGAAAAGCTGTCCTTCAATTTGATGAGTAACTTGACAGATGAGTCCTTCCGAACATATTGTCATGAGGTATGTCATGGGACTTGCAATACCTTGGAACCAGGGATGGGCTGCTGGGAGTTTGCAGGGTTTCAGGAGAGCTCCTAGCTAAGATTCTGTGGAGTTTGGAGAACCTTCAAATCCCACTCCTGACTGGCCCTGACCACCCTGCCCCGCCCCTCCCAGGAATCCCCAAGCAGAACATTTTGGATGCAGGTAAGTGCAGGGCACACACAGAAGGTCAGGGAAGGCAAAAAAAGGGCCTCCTGGAAATTCAGGAAGGCCAGAAATGGGCCCATTTCTGGCATCCACAGAGCCTCCAGAGCTCAGGGAGGCCATTTTTGCCCTCCTGGAGGCTCTAGGAAAGCCTCCAGAGCCTGTGGACGGCAAAAATGGCCCCTTGCCATGGTGCAGGAAACTGACTAGACCATGCCCACTATGGCCACACCTATCCAGCAACCGGGCAGAGAACCCTTTGCTAAAAAAATTTGAATCCTACTCCTGCTTGGAACATATAATGTACAAGATTTCAGAGATGTTCAGAGAGTAATTCTTTTAGTGCATACTTCGAAACCAGTTAGATTTTTCTTGAGTAATTCATTAGACTTAAAGGAATGGTTTCAAAATAACACTCAATGTTTTAAAACTGTATTTTTAAAAAGTGTTTAAAGGAAAACCAGCATTTTGGAATGAATTTCATCTTTATTTCTTTTTTCAAGAACTAGTTTCAGGAAGTTTCTATGTAACATTAATGAAATGGGGAAGGGAATAAACCAGGTCATTTGAGAACATGAATTGTGTTTGGTCTGGCTAGTAAAACATTATGCATAAAGAAGAAGCACTATACCAAAAGAGAAAAAGAGGGAAAAAACACAAACTTTTATACATAATTTTTTATTTATAAAATTAAGCTGAAACACTGAAAGATTGTCATTACTTTTCTTGGCAGCTAGAGGGAGATGGATACTTTATAAACAAATGGCAAGTTTCATTTATTAACATGCCTAATAAAAAGAATTAAGAAACGTAGATTCAGTATTAACTGAAATTGCAAGTTATTGTCAAATAGGGGTGTGTGTGTGTGTTTGTACAGGAAAGTATATAAACTTTTTTTTAATTTCACTTGCATTCACTTGCATTCTAAAATTCCAAATGAAGGAAGATTGAAACAATATAATTTCCTGAATGAAAAACTGATTGAATGGTCTTGCAGAATGGATAGAAAAATAATAAATAAATCCATAAAAATATACAAGTACAGGTATTAATAATAAGCTTTACTGATGCAATAGAAGGTGAAGATGTGGTGGATATGAGTTATTTGTAAAAATAATGAAGGCAGAATACAAATGAATAAATACATTTAAAAAAAAAAACTTCCCAAAATCTAATTTCTTTATATAGCAGAAAGCTATACATATTCACTCAGAAGTAAGCAAAAGATTGGCCTGTTGTGGAATAATCTAACTTAAAAAATTATCAAAATAAAAGGACATCACATGTACATGTGTCAACTTTTTAGAGATACAAATTAAGAAATAATATAATAAAATAGAATGCAAAACATCTCATCATGATGAGAAATTGTGTTTACTTTAGGAATTCTTTGTGGTAACCTGAACCTATATGCTACCCATCACTATTCATATTTTAATTTTGCAATGACATTCACCAGACCTGGATGGGAGTTACTATATACATCTCCAGTGATGGATTCTTCTGTTCTGATTTCTCCCACATATGCTGGGAGAGCAAGTTCTAGTCAGTTTCTTTCTGTGGACAGGTTCTCAAGGTGTGTTTTCCAAGCAGTCATACATTTGGAAAGGACCTTCAGGCTAATTTCTTCTCACCCCCTGCTCTGCAGGATTTTCTTGCACCCAATGACAATTATCAAAATGTCTCTTTGGTCCATTGGTTCATTGTTGGGAGAAATTTTCACCACAAATGGCTAGGCTACCTGAACCACTGAGTGTTAAATGAGGGCATAGAGATGGACCCAGCCAAAGTGCAAGCCATCCTAGGCTGGCAGCCGCCTCGTACCCACAGGCAGCTACAAAGTTTCCTAGGATTTGCAAACATTTACCGGCAATTCATTCCCCCCTTTGTGAAAATTGTCAAACCCATGACAGACCTCCTAAAGACAGGGGGCCCAGGGACGAAGTCCTGCCCGGGACAACCCATACAGTAAAACCTAACTTCCCACAAGGCATTCAAAACACTAAAAGAATTTTTTTTGCAAAGGAACCTGGGCTGAAGCATCCTGACCCCAAACAACCCTTCATCATCCAAGCAGATGTGGCAGTGGGAGCAGTGCTACTCCAAAGAAATAGCCAAGGAAAATTACAGCCCCGTGCCTACACCTCTTGTAAACTCACAGACACAGAGAGGCGATGGGTTGCATGAGAAAGAGAGGCAGTAAGATGGGCACTGCTAATCTGTCTCCACCTACTAGAAGTGGGGGAGAAACTGTTTGAAGTCTGGACTGACCACAAAAATCTGGAGACCCTTAGGACCCCAGAGAAACTATTTCCCAAACAAGTCCTCTGGGCTCAATATTTCAACCGATTCAATTCTGTGCTGAAACACATCCCAGGGAGGAGGAATTTCTCCCACATACCCCAGTACAAATGCAAATGGGAGGAGGTAGTAGATTCCATCATCCCCCATATACAAGAAGCAGCCCAACAATGCTGCAACTGGCAAGAGCGACCCACAAATGATCTAAACAAAAAACTGAAAACTGAACTGCTAGCAGGCCTCTGGTTCTGTGACAACCAACACAATTTGACAAAAAGGCACAACCTAGCATGGAAGATGATAGACTATATGTTCTGTATTTGCATTCTTGTAGACTCACATTCCGATTGGTCCGCCCGGACCGCAATGTGATTGGCTTACTGAACTCCTGGGATTGGAGCGCTAAGAATCTACCGCGATTGGCCGAGCCGATCGCGGGAAATTCAAAGCGCTGCCATTGGCCGCCGAGCTGCCGGCCGGCTGTATAAAGCCAAGCAGCTCACAAGCCTTTGCTGTCCTTGTTCTCAAGCTATAATAAAGAGCTGAATGTTCACTATCGTGTCTCGCCTCTGTATGTGACCCGATCCACCGATCTAACACTGGCGATGAAGGTGGGATCGTGAGGTGAGGACCCAACCAGCACGTGGCAAATGGCGCGCAACGACCCACAAGATGGCCAGCAGCACCCTGCTACCCGCTCCGTTCAACCCAGCCACCGAGGACTGGGAATCGTACACCGATCGCTTCCAGATGTTCCTGGAATGCAGCAATCTCAAAGACGCCAACGGGCAGAGGAAACGGGCCGTGTTCCTAACGCACTGTGGCCCCGCGGTGTTCAAGATGGCCAAGGTGCTGGCCAAGCCCGCCGACTTAAAAGAAATGGACTGGGCTGACCTCGAGCCCATCTTGCGCCGCCATTATACCCCTGCCGTGCCCATACTCATCCGCAGGCACGATTTCTACCGGCGAGATCAGCTCGAGAGTGAAACCATAGGCGACTTCGTGGCCCAGCTACGGAACCTAGGAGGTCTATGCGGGTTCGCCGACCTGGCTGAGGCGCTACGTGACCGAGTCGTCCTCGGACTCAGAGACCCCATGCTGCAGAGCTGGCTGATGGCCAAAGGCGACATCTCCCTCACCGACGCCCTCGCCAAGGCAACTGCAGCCGAGGCCACCCGCCAATCAGCAGCCCGGATGCGGCAAGCGAACACAACCGAATGGCCGCCAAACAACGAAGCGACCCTGGCACCAGCGAAGCCTGGAGAAGCCAGCCGGTGAGAAACAACCACACATCATGGCGACATCGACTCCCAATCCGACACCGAGGATGAGGAAGAGGAGATCCATCGGCTAAAGGCTGAGCGCAACCGGCGGGACCGAAGGGGACGTAAGTCGGGATTCCATTGAGCCGGCTGCAGCGGCGATCACCCCCGTTCCGAATGCCATTTCCTTGACGCCATCTGCCGGCATTGCGAGAAGTGGGGGCACATTGCCAAGGTGTGCCGGAACAAGAAAAACTACAGCCCACAACGACAAGGCAACAGCCCCCGACAACGAGACAGCACCCCCCCAGGCACCGAGACCGCCAAACCAAGAGCCGGTGGAGCCACGACGGCCACAGCAGATGACTCAGCGAAGCACAGTGGCGCGAAGAAACCCACCAGATGGTCGTCATCAGTCACTCATCGACCATGGACGCCCGAAAGGTACACGTGGAGGTGAGCAACGAGGACCAGCCCTGCGAGATGGAAGTGGACTCTGGGTCCTACCTCTCCATGGTCTCTTGGCACACAATCAAGCGCCTAGTACCAACCATCTGCCGCAATGAGCTAGATGACCAAAAACTAATCCTGAAGGACTACCAGGGAAACCGCATCCCTGTGGCCGGCATCAGACATTTCAAAGTCACCTTCAAAAATGACACCGAGGTATTGCCACTCACAGTTGTGGACAAAGACCGCCCCAGCTTGCTCGGTCTGCAATGATTCTCCCTGCTGGGAATAGAGGTGACGGGCATCCACCACACAGACGAGGCCAACTGGGAAGCGACACTCATGAGGGACTTCCAGGAGGTCTTCGATGACTCTCTAGGCAAGTACCGAGGGCCCCCTATCTCCTTCAACCTTAACCCTAACGTTGCCCCAATCTGCCTCAAGCCATGGCGAGTGCCATTCGCGCTCAAGCCGAAAATCGACGAGCAACTAGACAAGCTTGTTGCACAAGGGGTTTTAGAGCCAATCAACCATGCCCACTGGGAAATGCCCATAGTCACCCCCATCAAACCCGATGGCTCCATAAGAATCTGCGGTGGCTATAAGGCCACCCTCAATCACGCGCTACAGCAAAGTGCCTACCCCGTCCCAGTAGTACAGCACCTTCTGCACTCACTGGGGAGTGGCCGGGTCTTCGCAAAACTCGACCTGGCGCAAGCCTATCAGCAACTGCTGGTCGATGCTGAGACAGCCGAAGTGCAAACGATTGTCACACACCGGGGGGCCTTCCGATGCAACCGACTCCAATTTGGAGTCAGCGTCTCCCCAGGAGTCTTCCAAAACCTCATGGAAAGACTCCTCCAGGGAATAAAAGGAGTGGTCCCCTATTTTGATGACGTGCTGGTTGCAGCCGCCAACAAGGAACAATTGGAAACCCGTTTAAGGGCGGTGCTTAACAAATTCAAAGACGCCGGCCTTAAAGTCAAAAGAAACAAATGCCAACTCTGCACCGAGAGGGTCGAATTCCTGGGGTACCTCCTAGACCGGCACAGAATACACCCAACCGGAAAGAAACTCAGAGCCATCAAAGAAGCCCCCACACCAACAAACAAGGCGGAACTACAGGCATTCTTGGGACTGCTTAACTTTTACAATGTTTTCCTACCCCAGAAGGTGACTGTGGTGGAACCCCTGCACCGGCTACTCGATAAAGCAGCCACCTGGACCTGGGGGGAAGCGGGAGGAGACTGCATTCCAACAGACAAAAAACCTGCTAACATCAGACGCAGTCCTAATCCAGTATAGTGAGACCCTGCTGCTTATGGTGACATGCGACGCATTGCCCTTTGGCATCGGAGCAGTCCTCAGCCACACCCTACCCAATGGGAAGGAAACACCCATCGCCTTCTTCTCAAGAACGCTGGCCAGACCAGAAAGAAGTTACAGCCAGCTGGACAAAGAAGCCCTCACCATCGTCGCCGGAGTGAAAAGTTTCCACGAGTACCTTTACGGTAGGACCTTTTCGATCATTACGGACCACAAACCCTTACTCGGAATACTTGCAGGGAACAAAGCCACCCCAAACATCCTGTCACCCTGGATGACAAGGTGGTCTGAGTTCCTTGCCGCTTACTCGTATGAACTGTCACACCGGCCCAGCAAGAATATTCCGCACGCAGACGCACTAATCCAGTCACCACTACCAGACTTAGATGACGACCCAGCGCCCACAACAACGACCCTGCAAATAGAGACTCTACCCAGCCCGCTCTTAACCGCGCCAGACATTGCCCATGAAACAAATAAAGACAAATGGCTGGTGCAGGTATTGAGTTGGGTAGAGAGGGGGTGGCCGGAAAATGAGGGCAGCGAACAGTTCAAAGCTTTCTGAAACTGCCAAACCGAGCTGTTCACACAAAGGGGGTGCATATACCAGAGACACTACAGGGTAGAGTACTGGCAATGCTACATGAGGGGCACCCGGGCGTTGTCAAGATGAAAGCCCTGGCCAGAAGTTACGCTTGGTGGCCAGGGATGGACAAGCAAATCGAGACATGGGTCGCCGGGTGCAACAGGTGCCAAGAGACGAGATCCACCCCCCCCCCGTCGCTCCAGTCCTGGAATGGGAAACCCCAGAGGACCGTGGTCGTGGATACACATTCCTCATCACCATGGACGCCTACTCCTACTGGCTGGAGGTAAGCACCATGAGGGCAACAACAACAGAAGCGGTCATCAATAAGCTTAACAGACTCTTTGCGACACATGGGCTACCAGATGTCTTAGTGTCGGACAACGGCCCGCAGTTCACGGCACTGACATTTGAAAGATACCTGGCCGAACGGGGCATCAGACACGCCCTAACCTCGACGGCTCACCCGGCGGCGAACAGATGGAATGGATGGTCCAATACACAAAGAAAACCATCCAGAAAATTGAAACCGGCGACATTCAAGAAAAGATAAACAGAATGCTTCTCATACAGCACATCACGCCCAGCATGACCACAAACAAAAGCCCAGCTGAGTTACTGATGGACAGGAAATTGAGGTCACCGCTGGACCGGCTACACCCCACCTACAACCCGGAGAAACCCCCAGATTCCACCAGCCGGCACCGGGCATTCAACACCGGGGACACAGTCTATGCAAAGAACTTCACGGGAGACCCATTCTGGGTACCTGCGCAAATAACACAGGTAACCAGCCCCTGGTCATACAGACTCCAAACAACAGATGGAAGAAGCTGGAAGAGGCACATCGACCAGCTACAGTCCAGGCTAGCCGTCAACACCCCCGACGCCTCGACAACGACAACCACAGAAAGCAGAGAGGGAGGGGGAATCTCAACAACCAAGCAGGGGAACGACAAAAGGCCGGAAACGCCAGCAGCACACCCCCCAACGCAAGACGAACACCCCCCACCAAAAGACAGCAACGTCCAAATAAACCAACCATACTCACCAGCAGACCTCGAGCTGTCGCAGACAGGAGCTTCACCTGGAAGGAACAGCCAAGCCAGCTCAACCAGCCCAGAAAGACCAGGCGGGAGCAGCAGGGACCGCAGCTCGACTGACCCAGGTAGTCCGGGTGGGAGCTGCAGCAGCAGGCCCGGCTCACCTTTCCAGGTGGTTCCATCAACAGGGTTGAGAGCGACGCGGAGCCCGTCCGAACCGGCCGATGATCACACACAGACTGAGCCGCGCAGGTCAACTAGACAGGTACGAAGCCCCACCTACCCGCGCGACTACGTCACGACGCTGCGTCGGACGAAACCATGAAGGGAGGGGTGTTCTGTATTTGCATTCTTGTAGACTCGCATTCCGATTGGTCCACCCGGACCGCAACGTGATTGGCTTACTGAACTCCTGGGATTGGAGCGCTAAGAATCTACCGCAATTGGCCAAGCCGATCGCGGGAGATTCAAAGCGCTGCCATTGGCCGCCGAGCCGCCAGCCGGCTGTATAAAGCCAAGCGGCTCGCAAGCCTTTGCTGTCCTTGTTCTCAAGCTATAATAAAGAGCTGAATGTTCACTATCGTGTCTCGCCTCTGTATGTGACCCGATCCACCGATCTAACACTATATGTCCCAGAGTCCCTATGTACCCTAATCCTCCAAAGGAGCCACAGTGTCAAATTGGCAGGCCACTTTGGGTTCCTAAAGACTTTATACTTAGCACGGAGGCAATTTGACAGGTATTATTTTCATTGTGTTCATTGCTCTTTAGCTGGAAGTGGTAACTGCCAAAGTGTTATCAATTTCATTCCAGTACTTATACAGTACAGGGACCAAAGAAACTGAAATCAGAAAAAGCCAGGGAAACATCCCATGAATGAAAATCCTAAAACAGAAAACAAGAAGTGTGGGTAATTAAAAAAAAATATGATCATAAAAGCCTAGTTCAGCACAATACCATTGGGGGGAAAAAAGAAATCCAAGAAGAAACCAGTGTGGCTACACAAAAATCTCTCTCATAAACTGGAAGACAAAAAGGACAAGTACAAAAATGGAAAGAGGGACACATAAGTAAGGCAGAATATCAGCAGATAGTCTGAAACTGTAAAGTGAAACTGTCAGGAAAGCAAGAGCTCAGAATAAACAAAAACTTGCAACGAAAGTCAAAGATAATTTTTAAAAAGTTTGTTTCAACATATAAATAACACACAAAAAAGTCAAGGAAATAGTCGATTCACTAAAGAGAAAAGATGGTAAAGAAGTAACAGACAGTAGAGCAAAAGCAGAGCTGCTTAATTTATTCTTTGTATCAGTCTTCATGCAAAAAAAATGCCCTATTAGCAGTAGTGGGTTCCTACCTTGGTCACTACAGGCTCGGTGGGTGATTGCACATGCACGTGCACCCCTAACATGCATGTGCGCGTGTGCACCTAATATGCCAATCAGCTGAGAGAATGAAGAAATGAAGAACTAGGAGCGACCCTCGTACTCGCCCATGCACTTGTCGCTTCTTTTATCCTCTCAGCTGATCATCGGAGGAACCAGTTTGGCCGAACCGGTAGTTATTTTTACTACCGCCACTGCCCTATAGCCCAAAATACCAAAAATATCACTGTAATAGAAAGACTAGAAATAAAGAATAATAATAATAATAATATGAGCAAGAAAATTGTAAGATAACACCTGTCTGATTTTGATGAATATAAATCATGGTGACCTGATGGATTACAGGAGCAGGCAGATGTTATCTTAGAACCATTGTACCATATCTTTCAAAAATCCTGCAGCACTAGAAAACTAACTGAAGATTGGAAAAGAGCTGATATGGTCACCATCTTTTAAAAAGTGGGGGGGAACCAGGCCCAAACTAATCAGCCTAATATCAATACCTGGGAAGATACTGGAACAAATAATCAAAAAACAGATCTGCGAACATATAGAAACAAATAAAGTTATAACTAGAAGCCAACATGGTTCTTTTTTAAAAAAAACAACGGATAATCTCAAATGAATCTTATTTTATTTTTTGACAAAGTGATCAAATTAGTAGACCAGCAAAATACTGTGGACATAGTGTACTTGGATTTCAGTAAGGCATTTGACAAAGTAGACCACAACCTCCTTTTTGGTAAGCTAGACAAATATAGGATCGAAAGCATCATCACCAGATGGATTTATAACTGGCTGACAAACTGTGTGCAATGTGAAGTCCTTAATGGTACTATATCTACATGGAAGGAAGCAATTGGCACCACAAGGTTTCATTTTAGGCCCAGCACTCTTCAATATTTTATACATGCTTTATATAAGGAAATAGAAGGGGAACTCACCAAATTTGCAGATAACACTTAGCTGGCAGGAATAGGCAACACCCCAGAAGACAAAGTCAAGATCCAAAAAAATATTGACAAACTTGAGAAATGGGCCTATCCAACAAAATGGAATTTAATGTGGAGAAAAGCCAGGTTTTACACAGACAGGAAAAACCAAAGGTATAATTAGATAATCAACAAAATCTGGCTCAAAAACATTAACTGTTCAAGGGACCTTGGATTTCTAGTGGACAATCATTTAAATATGACCCAGCAATGTGCAGCAGCTGTAAGAAAAGGTAATTCAATCTTTGGCTGTATAAATAGTGGCATAGAATCAAAAATCACTTGAAGTATTAGTAGTGCTTTATAAAACCTGGAATACTGTACACCTTGAATACTGTATCCAGTTTTGGTTATCACGTTAGAAGAAAGATGTTGAGACTTTTGAAAAAGTGCAGAGAAGAGCAACTGAGATGATTAAAGCCTGGAGAGTTAAACATATGGAGAATAGTTGCAGGAGAAAAGGGCTAGGGGTGGCATGATAGCAATATATAAGATGAGAGGATCAACTTATTTTCCAAAGTACCTGAGGACAGAACAAGAAATAATGGATAAAAACTAATAAAGGAGAGAAGCAACCTAGAATTAAGGAGAGCTTTCCTAACAGTGAGGACAATTAACCAGTGGAACAGCTTGCCTTCAGAAGTTGTGGCTGCTTTATTACTACAGGTTTTAAAGAAAGAAACTGGACATCCATTGTCTGAAATTGTATAGGGTCTCATGGTTGAGCATGGGGTTGGACTAGAAGACCCCCAAGGTACCTTCCAGCTATATTCTGAATTCTGAAAAAAAAAATGTCTTCTTCCAGTAATTGGCTTTGCTTGGCCCATCAGGAGAGTTTTCAATATGCCAAAATTATACTGGATAGGAAAACTGGGAGGTATCCACACTAGTACAGAAAGGAGAAAGGTGGGTTGGACTGGAGGACCTCCAGGGTCCCTTTTATGTTATTGTGTTATTCTTTTTATGATTACTCATCTCCATTCTGTCAAGCCCAACAAAGTCCAGAATGGTGTAGGATTTCCTGCCATAGGCAGGGGCTGGACTAGAAAACCTCCAAGATCCTTTCCAACCTTATTATTCTATGTTCTATTTCTTTTCTTTATAATTGTCAAGATGAAGTTTGGAAGTTGCTTGCTTCTTGATTGTATTCCTTTGCATCAATATGCAGACAACTCTCCCCTTATCCCTTTACTAGTGGTACCCAGATTTCCATCCCCCTTGCTTTTAGGTCATTTCCATGAGATCAATAATAAAAATAAAATAAAAAGAGAGGTACATTATTTCACCAATAGACTACTTTGGGGAGAAAAATCCACCATTTCACTAGTGCAGCAGTCTGGGTAAATTTCCATAGAGAACAGTGATCCATGACCACTGGATAAGGATCATGCCAGCTGCAGAACATCGACTGAAGCAAAGACACTGCAAAATGAAGCAGGATAGATGGATTGTATACAGTCACTAGATCCACCGGAAAGCACTTCTGATATGGAGAAAGAGAGCAGATTGTTTTTGTGGTGGCATAGTGGCCAGGTGAGCCCAACATTTATATTTGCATCCTCCAGAATTAGTAAATGGACCATCCTGGCAATCTTGCAAGCAGGATATGCGCACTGAGTTATTAACTTCAAAGCAACTGAGTCCTTGCTCACCTTGTTTATATAAAAAAAATTGTTCAGGTAATTTTTTAAGTAGAAGATCCATTCACCAAAGAGTTTTTCTTCAAAAGAAGAAAAAAACAAAGTATTATTTTGTAAATTAAAAGGGAGGAAAGAGCTACACTTCAAATGATATTTTGGGAGTGGATAGTATTCACAGCAAAATATATTTTAGATAGTATTGAGTGCACTTGCCACCAATGAAGTTTACTGCCTGATATATGTATTTAGGAGTCAGCTTCTGTTAACAAAATGGAATCAGGCTAGATATGCTATATTGGGTTAAATAGTCAGTGTAGCTTCTAATAAAGAGATTTCAGTTTTGTTTTAAAATATTTCTTGTAGAAAAGTCATAGGATGGTTTTGCTCATGCTAAGTGCCTCACTGAATGCCAAATCAAAGATAGTAATTTTTTCTCCAGGTTTATTTTTGGCAGGTACAAATGGAAAGGCACAATCAGAATCTTTTGGTTGGGTCTTCCCATTTAGCCTGCTGTCCAAAATATCTGTAGTTAATTATCCTGCAAGGATCTTTTTAGGACTATAACTCTTTGCCCAATGCATTCTGTTGATGAAATATTTCAACTGAAAATATGGAATGGCTAAAGTGTGCTAAGAATAATTAATTCCCAATGAGTTGACAGAAATTCCACAATTTGTATTTCAAACATATTTCAAACATTTAAATGTAAAACATTTTGTAATATTAAGTTAGACATTCATTTCTATCATCTGTACAGAGGGATTTTCCAATGTGGTCTGCAAGCCATTGGTCATTTTGAAAGTCAACTATAGCTTCCCCATATTCACAGACCCTCTTGGTTCTTCAAATTTAAGTTTTCATTGATCCTGCCTATGGAAAGGAAGTCCATACAGAGAGTAATGAGGACAGCCTAGATGATTATAGGAAGCTCACTTCTTGTTATTCGGGATACTACTTATAAGCGCTATGTGTTAGATGGGTCTCTGTGTGAATGAGAGGCAGGACATGTCAGGAACTGGTAATCAGTCTTTATTGAAGGTAAATCCAAAAAGCTGCTCAGTCATGGCAGGTGCCAGCTTCTTCCCTGGTGTCTTCCCTCTTTTTGAATTTCCCATCAGGTGGCCATATTGTTTTGTGCGCTCATCTGCCTTGCTTGCTGGTCGGTTGTGCTGCGTGGCATACTTCCATGACGTGGCCTCTGCGCTCACATCTCCGGCACACAGTGTCCCTAAATCGGCATGCCAAATGGTGGTGGTTTCCACCACAACCCCCACACTCTCTGCTTCCTGGTTTTCTACCTGGCTTACTGGATTTCAGCTTGTGCATGTCTCCGTTGTCGTCGTTGCTGGTCTCGGAGGTGGATTTGCTTGGGTGAGGGTGGCAATCAGTTATGGTTGTATGGATCTTCCCTGTCCCTGGGATTCATGCCACTGAATTGTCGAACAATTCTGCAGCTCTTGCCTCACTGACAGCCTCTTTGAATGAGACGTCCTTGCGGGCCAGAAGTTTCTTTTGGAGTGCAGGGTCCTTTGTCCCCAGGATGATCTGGTCCTAGATCATTCCCTCAGTGTCTGGGAATCTGCAGTTTTTTGCGATTCTCAGCAAATCTGCCACAAACATGTTGATCACTTCTCCCTCTCTCTGGCTCCATGTGTAGAAATCATAATGGCTGGCCAGGTAGGAGGGAGAAGTGCCATAGTGTCCCCAGAGAGTGCGCTGGAGCTTGTCCCAGGATACAGTGTGTAGGTCGTCCATGACCAGGGCATCTGCCATTTCGTAGATTTTGATGTCACAGTAAGTCAGAAATAGTGCTTTCCTCTGTGCATCGGGGGCTGCTTGAAGTCCATTGACTTCCAGGTGCAGGTTGAAATGGCCCATGTAGGATAACCATTTCTCCTTTGCTGGATCATAAGGGATTGGCATCGGATGGTGAGCCAGGCTGGTTGCACTTTGTGTCATGTCAGTTGGTAGGTCGTGATCATTTCTTGGGTCAGCAGAAATGGCGTCCAAATCCCATGAGGTGTCCTTTGTTCTCTTTGCAATTTAGGATCCCATCTTCATTGCCAGTGTTAGATGGGCCCATGCATGAATGAGAGGCAGGACATGGCAGGAACTGGTAATCAGTCTTTATTAAAGTTAAATCCAAAAAGCCGCTCTGTTGCGGCAGGCGCCAGCTTTTAATGCCGGTGTTAGGGATACACCCTAGCAGGATCTGCAGGGCAGGCAGGCAGGCAGGCAGAATATGTGAGATATCGTTTTTTAGTAGCTTACACTCAGTAAACAGAGGCACAGTGCTAATTAAATAGTTTTATTCCGGCAAGAGTTAAAGCATAGTCAAAACAGTCCATATATCATTCACTTAGTTCAGTCCGTCTAGGGATTATTCAGTTGCAAATTCCAGTGTCGAAAAAGAGAGGTCAGTACACTTACAAATATCAGTCCGGTGGTATATCTTCTCGCAGTAGAGAGATATGAAGAACTCAAAAACTCCTCTCTTCCTTCAGCAACTCTTCAGTAGGGGAAGGACGCAGCTAACAAACCATCAACGTAATCCAATCCAGTAATTGTCAGTAATTGCCAGCAAACCGTCAGGGAATTGTCAGCAATCAATCAGGTTGTCTTGCTCCCTCTTATGGTGGTTTCACACCACACCCAAAATTACATGCTTTGCAGTTTTAAAGTGACACACACTTAAACTAACAATCATAGCTTATATATATTATTTTACCCAAACTACGTTAGGTGACCTATGTTATACCTAACAGCCGGTACTGTCAAAATCTTCAGCCACTGATGGGACTTCATTTTCCTGCCAGTGGCTGGGACAAGGAGTGGAGTCTGTTAGCCGACTCCACTCCTTGGCCATATTTGGTCATATATAACACCATGTGCTTAGAATTCAAAGTATTGTTAGGGACTCCACACACTCACTTCACGGTCTGTTTCTGTTGCTCCCATTTGGGAGGAGGTTTCAAAATATCTATAGCAGGACTACCAGATTCTGTAACAGATTCTGTTCCCTATGCTATCTATCTGGTAAACTCACAAACTTTGTTTTTGTTACCATGTATGTGTATTAGTGATGGGTTTCAAAAAATTTTCCTACTGGTTCAGAGAGCTTGCTTCACTCTACACATGTGTGCATGCCAAATTCATGCTTCGCACGTGCATGCGTAGGGTTCAAACAATGTCCTCTGTATCAACATTGGTGAGCTGTGCAGGTACACCTAATGAGGCACCTGCCAAATGCATTTATCACACGTGTGCACAGGGCTCAGAGACCACCCTCTTTATCAAGGATGGTGAGCTGTGCTATTTTTTTAGCTCAGCTGAGGTGCAGCAACAGAATATAGAAGAGAGGTAAGAGCAGGGGTGGGGGTGGGTGGATGGGGCCATCCAGAGGTGGTATTTGCCGGTTCTCTGAATCAGTCAAAAATTTTGCTGCTGGTCCGCTAGGACCAGTTAGAACTGGCTGAATACCATCTCTGATGTGTATACATCCAAACTATACTGTGTTGTTTCTCTGTGTCATATAATATATGTGAGTATATGCATATTTTTGTATTTATTTATGTATTTGTCGTGTTTATGTAGTGTATATTGGGGATTATGTAGAGTATATTGGGGACCCTCAGAGAGCTGTGTGCAATAAAATGTCATTTTAATGTATGCCAATTTGTGTACATTCAAAGTGACAATAAATTTATTCTAAGTATAAGTCTTCTAAGTCTAGAAATCCCAAACAGCAAAATCACTGCTGGTTACCATTTCAAGCCACCTAGAGGGTTCCATTTGGGAAAAGCCAATGTATTTACTGAAGACATACATGAAATATTATATGTCTTGAAATTGTAAAAAGAATGATGTTTCTAAAGAAGTTGACAAAGCAAGGACAAATAGTAATCTTATTAAGAATCCTAAACATGCAAGACTAATTGGCATAGGAACTATCATACGTGTGGTTGATTAAAATATTTTTAATCCGTTAAGATTGTTTTTGCGGCCCCTCTCCCTCCCCATATCTTTTTACTAATGTAACAGAAATACAGTATATTTACCTATTTGAAAGGTGAAAGATAAAACATGGATTGTTGAAAATGATAAAAATGTTATTATATATGTTATATATGTAGGTAGGAATACAGATATTCCTATCAGAAAAGGAAATTTAAAAAATGAAATAACTCAAGTATCCAAGCTATTTCTATTGGGTTTTTTTCTTCTTTTTATAATTATTAGCATGAATCACCTTACTTTCTTTTCTTCCTCCTAATTTTAAATAGCACAATGAAAGCTTTGGGTTAATTAATTAATATTTATATATTTATTGCATAAATAAAATAGTGGAATGGTCTAAGATAGCCATGAATAAAACAGTGGCACAGAAGGAAAGTACCAAATGTGATAGTTCTTAATACCAATTCTTTAATTAACACAAAAGCTTGTGTGGTGTTAATAGAACTGTGAATTTAAGAGGAACAAATATGTGACTTCCATGCAATGAAGAATAACTGAGATCCAATGAATTTGATAGTTACAGCTGGAATGAAGATTACTTTCATATTTTCTCTTCTCAAAGTAGAAGAGTAGGCCAAATTAGGTGATAAATTACATTCTTTGCACAGTTCCAGATTTGTCCTGAGTAATGGGGACAAAAAAAGGCTGTTCCTCAACTTTTAATAGAGCCCTATGGGTCACAACTAAAGCCAACTTCAAAGTTACATTAGGAGAGGTAGCAGCAAGCATATATGCTAACATCTCTCATTTTTTCAGAATTTTCTTTCCTTTGAAAGAAGCATTTTTTTTTTCTATTTCATGCTTTGGGAATCCCTTTAACATTTATTCTGGGTGTGATTTTGAGCTTATTTTACTGATGTGTATTGTTAGTGTTTTCCTACAGATTGTGTATAGCTCCTAATTGGTGAAATGTAGGCAACACCCCATTGGTTTTCAAGGTAGTGCAATTACCGACTCTAAAATAATAATTTATTTGTCACATTTATAGACTCCAGAATAATAATTTATTTGTCACATGTATAGACCATCAGCTCAGAATTATTAACATGAATCTGTTTGCAGTAAAATTGACTTTGATTGTATTTGTGGCATATTGGCCAAAATGTGCCAAAATTGGCTGATACTAACTATCCTTGCTATTCTCAAGGTATGGTACAATTCACATTAACAGCATAGTTTATGGTTTCTCTATCTTAAAAAAAGGCATTAAGTGGACCAAAGCTATGATGGGCAGATGAACTATAGATCCATTTGATAATTGTCATGGCATATGGGAAATTGTGACTTGGAATCTAACAGGAGTAAAAAATAAAGATCATAAATTACAAAATCTTCCTTTTCTTCTTTCTAGCATTTCTCCACAATTCCCACAAAAGTACAGGATCCATTTTTTTTTTGGGGGGGGGGGGGAATCTCCTGAGTGTTGATTTACTGGTTTCAACAGAAATTGACCAGTTGATTTGTCATGAGAGCCTGCTGTAATGGACTGAGAGCCCAAAGTCACTTAACCAGCTTTCATGCCTAAGGTGGGACTAGAACTCTTCTGGTTTCTGGCTCATTTGACAATGGCTCACAACCATAGATTATCAAATAAACTAAAAGAAAGTATCTAAGAAATGAAAAGGAAAAAGAATGAGTAATAGCTCTGAATGAAACTTATCCTGTGCGGTGATAAATACAGGACCTTAGACACAATGCTACCTTGTATTTAAATTTGTTAGTAGAAGCACACCATTAATAAACTGTTAAACATATATTTTATGTTATATATTTACATATTATAAAGTATATTGTATTTTATATTATATTATACCTGGGGTTATTTTAACTGGTTTTTATTAAGTTGATGATGATCATGATGATGATGATGATGATACATAGAAGTGAAAGTATAGATGTAATTATTTACTAGTGATACTCATGAATATAAATAAAAAATATAAATAAAAAAATAGAGAAAAATGACTGGGGAAATTTTGACAATTTGATAAGTGCCTATAAGTAGTGACTGAGGAAAAGCTGTTAAAGAAAAGATGTGCTCCTTTCAAATATATAATTAGAATGCACTGGCAAAGGAATGAGTATAAACAGAAAAACAGAGCCTTTTCTATTTAAACACAGATTAAAAAATATAGCAATGATAATATAATCAGAGTAAATATGCATAACAAAAATTAAAGGGACTTAAAAGGAAAGGAAAGATCTATATGATATTATATATAATTTCTATGCATGCTTGAGATAAATCCAGAGGTGGTATTCAGCAGGTTCTGGAGAACTGGTAGCCTGGAAATTTTGAGCAGTTCAGAGAACCAGCAAATACCACCTCTGACTGGCCTCGCCCCCATCTATTCTCTGCCTCTTGAGTCCCAGCTGATCGGCTGGGTCTTCTTTTGTTGCCCTGCATTGGAGAACAGAGATGGAAAGCACATAATGGGGTGGGGAGGGAATGGAGATTTTGTAGTATCCTTTCCCTGCCATGCCCACCAAATCACACCCACCAAGCGATGCCCACAGAACTGGTAGTAAAAATTTTTGAATCCCACTACTGGATAAATCTAGCAAGAAATTAAATTTCAAATGTTATTATTCAAATAATAACTACATATAGTAATTAAGCAGTTACTCTGAATTACTAGGAAAGGGGAGAAGCAGGCTCTAGTCCAATCTCTGGGTAAGCCTGGGTTGGAAGCTTCTGAGTAAGTTTGGGTCGGTCTTTGTAATCCAACTTATCTACAGACATCCACTATATGTCATAGGGAGCCAGCCATTTGTATATTTCATTAAACTATTGAATGAAAGTCAGGATATAAATCTAATCATTCAATGATCAATCAATTCAGATAATCTTGTTCAAAGAAAGTGCAACTAGCTGTAGTATTTCAGATGTTTATATGGGTATAACCTCAGATTTGGAAATTCAGAGGATATCTTGAAGCCAATAGTTAACTCATGGCTCCGCTGGATTCAGAAGTTTATTATTTATTGTTTGAAAAAATAAATGCAGAAGACATGGAGAAGGTATTATATACGCTGCTGGAGTACATAAATCTAAAAACTCTTAAAACAAGGTCTCTCAAAAATATCATGGACTAAGTAGAGCTTCAGGCATGGAACAGCCAAATACAAACTAAAAGAAATGTACTATAAAAAGAAAGTAAAAACCAGCCTACCTCAAAAGATTACTGCCGGAAAAAATGTCTAACTGATTTTTAAGTAACTGTTTAGTGCTTCAATAGACATAATTATAAAGAGCCAAATTTGCCCTTTCATTAATGCACTTGTACATTTGCACTAATTCTCCAAAACAACCTGTTAACATAAATAGCATTTGTAATTATATTTCTGCAATTATTCATGGAGATATTATTATTATATTTATTCTTAGATTAAAAAACACTGTCATGTTTTTCTGTAGATACAGGGCAAATGCAAAATGTTTATCTAGAAGTTAGCATTCCTACAGCCTACAATCAATCCTTGGTGCGTTCCAGTCTGCTAGCTCGTCAAGGCAATATAGAGAAAAACCTTCTATTAGACTTTGTAAGCATTGACACCCTCTTTTTTGTTGTTGTTTTTGCTTCACTCTGCTCTGTTCTCAAGTTGAACATTACTCTTGTGCTGACAAGAGATGACAGGTATCCACTTACAAGTCAATTGAATCACAAAACAGTGTACTTTAGACAGTAATGATTCTAAACAATGGTCAGCTTTCACTATAATTTAGTATATGGTTATCCCATGATACTACCTGCCTTTTGGAGTTGACATGTCCTTTTGTGTCCCTTGGAGGACATAGTGATTTAATTTGATCAGCTGTATTGTTCCAATCCAATTCGTACAATGGAAGAAAGAAAAAATACTTTACAAAATTCTGTTATTGCGACCTATATCTTGATGCAAGCTTTGGTGCCTTCTGTTTGTAACATTTACTCTTGAAGACAATTACTTTCTTTAGCATTTATTATTTTGAACATTGATTTAGTCCATTGATTTTATTTATTCATTTACTTACTTTAAAAATGTATATGGCTGTCTATTTTGCATAGTGATCCTAGTTAGCTCACAATTAAGAAAAACAATAATAAAAGCAGAGCAATAATAAATATCCTAATACTTTGGACTCGGTATTGATCCTAACCCCATGTTAAATTCTTACCAGCTTTCTAGAAGGCTAAAAGTACAACAGCCCCTTGAATATCATATAAGAAGGATAGGGTGGCCCTTTGGGTGCCACTTATAAATGTCATTTGTTGACACATCAATTCTCACAGAATTTGGAAATAAGTTAAATAATATAAATCTAGGCTACTGAGTCTGTCAAAGGAGGAGGGAAAGAAGCAAACAATTTATGAGGTCCCAATACATGAAAGATTGAATGATTACTGTTGTAAAAGCAAGCCAAAACAAAAAAATACATTCTAAAGACTGGATGCTATTTGATTTTTAAAGCTCTGCCTGCCAGATGAAGGACATGAGGACAAAAAGGAAGACATGTGTTCCTTTTGTCAGGCATCTAGTAATCCTACCAAGGCCTTAGGCAATCATTTCCACTCTTCTTTCTTTGCAAGGTCAGAGATATTTCATTTAAAATTGTTCTAATTGGTTAGGATTCAAATCTTGCCTGAATTGTCTGAGAGTAAAGTCAAACATTTTGTAGCTGCAATATAAAATAGTGAAAAAATCTGGATTTTAACTGTTATGAATTATCATAATAATATTTTAAATCGTCAGCCTAATGATATTGTTCAGACAAGAATGGTCACATAAGATCATTCTACTTTACTGTAAGCTTTCATTAACAGAATCTTGCAAGTCTATTGAGAAATAAAGTATATTACACCCACTCCTGCCATTATATTCCAAGAAATTAGAGTGTCATTTGCTACCCATATTCCTACTAGGGTTAAACGCATTTAATCTAGCTGCTCCCTTCACTGCATCTTTCCCCCCTGTCTTCCAATGGCATGTCATTCCCAGATACCATTATAGAAAATAAAGGTTTCCCCTTTCCAGCTGTGTCCTATTCATCTGTTTCTTAGCCAAGGGAGCTAGCATTTTCCAAAGATACTTCTTTTATCATGTGACTAGCATGATGATATGCTGAGGGTGCATGAAATGCTGTTTGTTACCTTCTGACCAAAGTATTACTTATCTACTGTGTTTTCCTGAAAATAATATCTGGCCTTATTTTCTTTTCAGCCCCAAAATAAGCACCATGTCTTATTTTCAGGGAATGTCTTACCTGCTTACTGCAGCCATGCTTCCTATTCCCCAACACCTATTGCACCACTGCCTGATTTCTTCTGCAGCCACTTGCAGCAGAATGCATCACGTCAGTGCCGCCACTCAGAGCAAGATTCTGTATGGCTCGTCGTGCAGTGCTACTACTCATGGTAAAAGAATATAGAACATAGAATCACAGAGTTGGAAGGGACCTTGGAGGTCATCTAGTCCAAGTCCCTGCTCAAGCAGGAGAGTCTATTCCAAATATTAGCCTCTACCTAGGATCAAACTCAAAACATCCTGATTGTGAGGTAAGAGCTCCACCTCTAGGCCATCACACTTGACAATGCCATGAGGTTTGTTGCACCAATGGTACTGCTTGCAGCAGGTACCATGTGGATCATCGTACCAGTGCCACCGCTCATGGCAGGAGGCTGTGTGTTGTCTTGTGTCATTGTGCGTGCAAGTAGCAGCACCGGCACAACAAGCCATACATGTCCTGACACAAGTGGCTGTGGGTGGCTGTAGAAGTCAAGTAGCAGCACAGTAAGTGTCAGGCCATGGGAGGCCTGGCTGCAGCAGTCCTAAGATAAGTAGTGTTGGGCACATGGGGGAGCTCGACCCTCCCTACTCCCACCCTAGCTTATTTTTAAACCTTCACATAACCCAAATTCCTACAATCAGATGGTGAATGGGGCTTAATTGGGGCTTATTTGGGGGGTAGGACTTATAATAAGGTATAGGCATGAAAATAGGGCTAGGGCTTGTTCTCAGGTAGATCATATTTTCAGGGAGACATGGTATCTATTTGCATTGCATGCTTTCAAACTGCTAGGTGGCAGGAGCTGGACCAAGTTACAGGAGCTCACCTTGTGCAGAACTCAAACCTTGACTATCAGCTTTCCAATTGTAAAGCTCAACCTCTTTAAGTGCTGAACCATCATGTCCCTTCCATTATAGAAATGATGAGATTAATTTTTGTAGTACTAAATCCATGGTGGTTCTCTCTCTTTGCAACATCATCTCTTCAGAAATTAGACTGCCCTTCCCTTTGACACATTAGCACAAACTTTAAATAATTGATTATTTAAGACTTTCTGCTTTGTATCTATGTATATATAGATGCACATATATCTTTTGTTCTATTTAAAATATTCAAATACAGCAATGTGTCTATATTTATTTATGAAATTTATATGGCCACTACTTACTCACAGCAATTCTAGGAAGTTTGCAAACAATAAGAACACCGTATAGATTTTTTTTTAAAAAAAAATCCCCCCCCCCCCATCCCATCAACCCTAACCAGTGACAACACTCAGTCAAATGAACCATTTGATGGGCTCTAACCCACTTTGGGTACATTAGCAATACCAAGTTTTCAGGGCCTTACAAAAAAGTGTCAAAGTGGGGGCCAGTCTAATTCTGAAGGGATGATGTTCAGAAGAGAGAGCTGCCCATAGAGAAAGTTCTCTTATGGGTCCCACCAGATGTACTTCCTTAAGGGATTGAATCCATAACATTCCTTGCTTCCCTATTCCAGTTGATCGAGTGGATGTGACTGGCAGAGACAGTCCCAAACCATGAAAGGCTTTAAAGGTGACAACCAGCCCTTTGAATTGCACCCAGAAGCAGATCAGCAACCAATGCAGCTCCTCAGGAGAGGTAACACATGTACATACCTATGTCTGCATAAAATTATGCAGGTTGCTGCATTTTGAAACAACTAGAGCTTGTAGATGCTTTTCAAGGGCAATCCTACATACAGTGCTTTTGTACCTACAAAGATCAGAACCACGCAAGTATGGTATTCCTTGCGACATCTTATGGAAATGAAAGTTGGACTTTTATAGAAGTGAGGTAAGAAAAATGCTGATGCCTTTGATGTTGGAAAACACTCCTGAGAATATCACAGACAGCCAAGAAAATGAACAAATGCACTATCAAATAAATCAACCTCTCACTCAAGCACAAATGACCTGACTGAAATTATATGTGATTGCTAGTAGTCAGAAATGACTTGATTGCACAAAACAATCAATCTATATGTATATGCATATATTGAAAAATAACTTGAAGAAAGGAAAGCCTTCCTTCTCCAAACAGCATTTTATTCCCAAGAGATGCTTCAAAACAGAAATTAAGCTCTTTTCTTACCTAAAATATCATTTTATTTTCAAAATTGGCTTCAGTGTTCAATTTAGGGTCTAGCTTTTCATTGTATTGCCAGAAATAGCTTAAATACTCTAATCAAGGCCTTTCTTATCAAAAATAGAATTTTATTTTTTTAAATTTTATTATTTTCCTTTAAGAATCAAATACAACAAAAGACATTAGAAAACAACATTCAGTTTACAAAAGTATCTGGAAAAGACAAAAATACTTGGGTTCTTTTTTGATGTGAAACATTCTTCTGACTTCTCAGTACTGCATGTTGGGTTTCATAATGTAAAGCAGGAGTCTCCAACCTTGGCAACTTTAAGATCTGTGAACTTCAACTCCCAGAATTCCTCAAGGAATTGGAGACACCTGATGTAAAGGTTGGAGACCCCTGATGTAAAGGATTGTGTGATGAGGAAGTAAAAAAGATAAAATCCTTGCAAGATTTGATAAGTTGTTGATCCAGTGCATGCAATCTAGAAATAAGCAGAGCAGAGAGCTTTTTAGGGGTTGGGGGGATTAATGTTGGATTTTGTTTGATGGGAGTGCTGCTATACCTAATTTGCCATTAGCTATGAAGTTTCAGGTATGGTGTGGTAAACAGCAAGTTTATAGACAGCAAAATAGCTAAGAAATAAACATATAGACACTCAAAAACTACTCAGGTTATCTACAGCATTGGAAAAGAGAGCATAGCTGCCATCAAAAAGCAATTATTACAAAGTTCTGGTGATTTAAAAACACTTTTCACTGACTACAGATGTCAATTCTGACAAGGATGACAAATTCTTCTCAATACTTGTCACCTTTGAAAATTCTCATGCTTCAATTAGGACTACTTTCTGGATACGCCTAAAATAAACCATTCATATGTTAAAAAATGTTGCAAAGGCCACTGAAAAATATCTCAGCTTCAAAAGTCAGCCTAGAGCATGGTGGCTGGAAAATTTTGGGAGCCAAAGCCCACACATCATAAAGTTGGTATCATTAAGAAATACTGGCCTGGACAACTATGTGTTGACCCTAAAGCATGGCATAGGTGTAGCCATGTCTCTTAGTGTAGCCATTTTTTATTCTTTGCTTCTTCTAGGCATTTCTATTTAGGGGTTTTAACACTGCTTCTGGCTCGCCACACTCTGGTAGTAGGAAGGGGGGGTTGTAGAGATAAGGGGGAATGTTGTAGTCGAAATAACATTCTTTCCCATGGGAATTGAGGATAAGACTGCAGGTGGTTGAAGATAGAGTTTAAAATCACCAGATCGGATGGACTGAGAGCTGATTGGAAAATGTGACTTGGGGGAAGATAGTTTTGAACATCTGTGATCCAGAACTGCCCTAATCCCATAAGGGGAAGCGTCACAGACTAAGATAAGGGGGGAGAGAACTACTGAATTGAATGAGTACTTTGTTTGAAGTGAGCAGGGATTTGACTGCCTTGAAAGAGGCCTGTTCTATGGCTCCCCACTTCCAAGGTGTCTTGGAATCCAAAAGCCTGTGCAAGGGCTCAGCAACAGTAGACTCGTGGGGGCAGGAAAGAGCTGTAGAAGTTAAGTAATGCCAAAAAGGCTTGCAGCTCAGTTTTGTTTTGAGGAGCTGGGGAGGAGCTGTATGGCCCTTACCTTAGACTCCACAGGGTGAATTCCCTCACAGTCAATATGACACCTTAGGAAGTCTATTTGGGAGGTTGCGAAAATGCATTTCTTTTAGCTCCTGAAAACACTGGAGTACTTTTTGTAATCGTGCCAAATGTTCTTGTGGGTTGTCAGTAAAAATAAGGATGTCATCGAAGTATGGGATGACACCTGGGATATTGTATAGTAAACGTTCCTTGATAGATTGGAAGATGCTTAGGGCAACGCTGACACCAAATTGCAAATGCTTACACTTGAAAGTGCTCCTATGGGTGATGATGGTTTGGGCCTCTGCTGTCTTATTGTCCACAGGAAATTGCTGGTATGCTTGAGTCATATCCAGCTTGGTTAAGATGGAACTTTTACTTAGGGAGTGCAGCAAGTGCTGTATGCTTGGCACAGGATATGCTTTCAGTTAGAGCCCCTTGTTAATTGTCAACTTGTAGTCTGAACAAATTCGAATAGAGCCATCTTGTTTCAAGAGGATGACAATTGGGGTTTCCAATTTTGCAAAGTCAATTTGTTCCAGGACCCCTTGGGAAATTAATTTGTCAAGCTGGGCATCCACTTTAGAACGTAATGTCAGTAGCACTCTGCGTGATTTGAGGCATATAGGACAATGGTGGAATTCAATTTTTTTTGCTACCAGCTCTGTGGGGGTGGCTTATTTGGTGGGTGTGGCTTAGGGTCACATGACTGGGTGGACGTGGCTTGGTGGCCATGTGACTGGGGTGGTCATGTGGCTGGGTGGTCATGTGACTGGGTGGGTGTGGCCAACTCGATGTCACTCACGTCAAGGGGTCACCTCCTGTCACCTCCCCTTCCAGCCTCAATGTATCTATAGTTCTGTAAAAATGTTGTTCACACTTTTGACTTTATTATCTGTCTATAGATGTACTTTCATGAACCACTGAAAGGAGAAAATGGCTCACATGCTATGCCCAAGAGGATGATAGACAACAGGCTTTTAGGGGGTTGCCAGAAAGAGGTGGGGCTATGTATTTTCCAAAGCAGCAGAAGGATGGAAACTGAACAGAGAGAGAAGCAACCTAAAAGTAAGGAGAAGCTCCTGACAGTGAGAACAATTAACCAGTGGAATTGCTTGCCACCAGAAGTTCTGAGTGCTCCAACACTGAAAGATTTTAACAAAAGACAGGACAGCCATTTCTCTGAAATGCTATAGAGTTCCCCCCAAGGTCCCTTCTAAGTGTTATTCTGTTATTCTGACACCTTTCCCAGGACCTCTATTCAGATTTTGGCATCCTCAGAGTTTTCCTGCCTGAGCAAGGGGTTGGACTAGAAGACACCAAGCAATCCAAATACACACAAGCTATTTCTTTTAACACTTTTGTTATGTCCTCGGGGCTGACACCAGTTCCCCATCAGGTCCGCAATTCCTGCGGGGGCGTTCTTGGCCCCCATTGGCTGGCTCCCTTCGACAGTCGGCTATAAAAGCCGGCTGCTAGGTTGAGCCAGCTGCTGTTCGCTGGCAGGTCTGCTGTTAGCTGCAGACGCGACAGCCCCTTTATTCCTAGAATAAAGCGTGTTATGAGAAATGCTCTGGTGTGGCCTCCCTTCTTCTCCGAACTTAACATTGGTGACGAAGGTGGGATCTGGCCAACCAGCAGCAATACAAGAGCTGAATATCACGAACCTAAAGTGCTGAGCCGTAGCCGCGCCGCTGAGAGCTCGGTCAGCCATTTCAAATGGAAACGAAGCGGAGCGTGTAGCCGCTCAAGAACACAAATGAGCTACAAGAGAATAGGGCACTGAGAGCCTCAGTCGCCCAGCAGTATCCTAGCAATTGTGCCAGAATTCCGTGTAGCGGAGCCCCAGCGTGACGCTCACGACCGCTGAATCTAGGCGCGAAATTCAAATCGCTGTCAGTGCGCAGCTGCAGCTATCGCCGCCTCGCCCTTGTAAGGGCGCGAATTTCAAACAAGCGTCAGTTATAACGCCTGTTCCCAGCCACCAAGGGCTGCAGAGAGCAAGAAACCCAGAGAGATTCCCCGAGCTGAATCACTAGACCGAAATAGCGCTGCGAGCCGCAGCTGCTATCTGTACAACCCAGAGAGAATTAAATAGCTGAACACTCGCCAAATAGCACTACGAACGGTAGCTGCTACCCTTCCCAGGGCCTGTATTCCCAGTGAGACTTGTTGCTTACCGCAAACGGAACCAGACATGAATACGAATCCGGCGTTTCCGCCATTTAAGCCAGACGAAGATAAATGGGACTCTTACAAAAACCGATTTAACCATTACATTGACGCTGTGGGTCTGGCCGACGCTACAGACAACAAAAAGAAGTCATTCTTCCTGAGCTATTGTGGGGCCACCGTATTTGACACAGCAACAGCACTGCTCGCCCCAAGAGAACTCAAGAATGTCCCATGGTCTGAGCTGCTGGAGACCCTCTCCAATCATTATTCGCCAAAGCCGTCGCAGATCGCGAGACGCTTCGCCTTTCGCATGAGGAAGCAAGCAGATGGAGAAACCATAAACCAATATATGGCAGTCCTCAGAACCGCAGCCCTGCACTGCGAATTTAAAGGCTACCTTGATGACATGTTCCTAGACCAACTTGTCTGTGGGGTCAAGGATACAAGGTTTCAGAGGCGGTTGTTGGCAAGGAAGGACCTCAACCTCGCACAAGCCATAGAAGAAGCCCTGGCTACAGAGTTGGCAACACAGTCAGCAGCGGAAATACAGGGAAGCACCCCCAAAACTAACCCAGTCACTGTGCATTCCGAGGAGGCAGTGAACGAAGAAGAGCCCTTCGAGCAATCTGAGGTGCACCGTCTCAAGCCATTTAAGCAGCCACAGGTAGGGGCTAGGCCGAGAGAAGGCAACGCACCTAGGCACACCCAGCTGTGCCTCTCCTGTGGGGGTCCCCATGCCAGGGCAACGTGCAGGTTCAAAACTGCCACCTGCAACAACTGCAGCAGAAGAGGACACATCGCCAGGGTGTGCCAGGCAGCACATGTGGCTCCACAAAAGCCACCACCTTACGCCCCCTCGGGGCCATCCAGGCAAGTAGAAAATTGTTTTACATGCTATCAAGCTAACCATACCTTCGTAACACCCAATAAAATTAAGCTCTCCATTTATTTAGAAGGTAAACCCTGCCAAATGGAGGTCGATACCGGGTCAGCGCTCTCGATCATTTCATGGAGCACACTCAAGAAGCTACGTCCCAGCCTGTCCAGAAAGCAGCTGCAGAAGAGTCGCCTATCATTGCGAGACTACCAAGGGAAGAACATTCCAGTAATCGGAACAGGCAAGTTCCTAGTAAAATTCAGAACCTTTAAAGGCCACCTGCCATTAGTGGTAGTTGATGGTGCCCTTCCCAGTCTTTTGGGGTTGGATTGGTTCCCCTCTCTTGGCCTTAGCTTAACGGGGGTACATGCTGTCTCGTCCTCCGACACCGACTCACTTTTCTCTGATTACGCTGACGTTTTCAGCGATGAATTAGGGTGCTACAAGGGCACACCTATTTCTTTCTCAGTAGACCCCCAGGCAGTTCCCATCCATTTAAAGCCGCGAAGAGTACCATTTGCTCTGCGTTCTAAGCTGGATGCGGAACTAGACAAATTGTTAAGACAAGGGGTAATCGAACCCACGGATTTTGCTAAGTGGGAGACACCTATTGTCACACCCCTTAAAAAAGACGGTAGTATAAGAATGTGTTCGGACTACAAGACCACAATTAATCGCTATCTACAGACTAGCGCATACCCAGTGCCAGTAATCCAGCACTTACTGCACACATTTGAACCCGGAACTATATTCGCCAAATTGGACATGTCACAGGCGTACCAACAGTTTCCTGTGGACAGCCAAACGGCCGAATTACAAACCATTGTTACCCACAGAGGGGCCTTCCGATGCAAGCGCCTCCAATTTGGTGTGAGTGTCGCCCCGGGCATATTCCAGTCGTTAATGGAACGGATCCTACAGGGTCTCCCTGGCGTGGTTCCGTACTTTGATGACATCTTGGTTTCAGCCCGGGACAGAACACAGCTTTTTCTCAGAGTCAGAGGGGTGTTGGACAGATTCAGACAGCATGGCCTCAAACTAAAAAAAGAAAAATGCACTATAGCCACTGGGCAGGTGGACTTTCTTGGGTACCGAATAGACGCCTCCGGCATCCACCCAGTAGAATCGAAGGTTAAAGCCATTCACGAGGCACCCACTCCTTCTTCCAAACCAGAGCTACAAGCCTTCCTAGGCCTGCTGAATTTCTATGCATCATTTCTGCCGCACAAGGCATCAGTGGCAGAACCACTGCATAGACTCTTAGATAAAAATGTTCCATGGCACTGGGGACCCAAAGAGGAATACGCTTTCAGGGCAGTCAAGTCACTCCTCACTTCAGACGCTGTCCTGATTCAATTCAACCAGAATCTACCGCTAGTTTTGGCAGCAGATGCTTCACCTTTTGGGATTGGGGCCGTATTAAGTCATAGACTACCCAACGGGTCCGAAGCCCCCATCGCGTTCTTCTCCAGAACATTTTCAATGACAGAACGCAATTATAGCCAAATCGACAAAGAGGCCCTAGCTGCCGTAGCCGCAGTTAAAAAATTCCATGAATTTCTGTTCGGGCACAACTTCGAACTGGTTACAGATCACAAACCGCTGCTGGGACTCCTCTCCGGAGAGAAGCAAACACCACAAGTCTTGTCCCCCCGAATGACAAGATGGACCTTATTCCTGGCAGCATATTCATACAAGTTAGTTCACCGGCCAGGAAAGAATCTCAGCCATGCAGACGCCCTCAGCCGATGCCCGCTACCAACGCCCGTGGAGGATCCGGCCCCGGTCCACACCATTTTTGACACCAGTGAGTTCAGAATTCCAGTCACTGCGAGAGACATTGCTTTCCAATCCAGGAAGGACAGACTGGTCGCCCAGGTCCTGGACTGGGTACGGAGGGGGTGGCCGGGTAGTAACCCTTCTAATGAATTTTCACCCTTTAAAGTCCGCCAACAGGAACTTTCCAGTTTACAGGGTTGTCTGCTATGGGGGACCAGAGTTGTCATTCCGGAAACACTACGTAGACCCGTCCTGAAGGCATTGCACGAGGGGCACCCCGGCATTGTACGAATGAAGGCGTTGGCACGGAGCTATGTATGGTGGCCGGGCATGGACGACGAAATTGCGAAATGGGTAAGCTCCTGCCGTCCCTGTCAAGAATCCCAGCCAGCACCCCCAGTCACTCCTCCCACTAAATGGGAAAGCGCCAACGCACCATGGTCTCGTCTACATATTGACCTGGCCGGCCCATTCCATGGCAAGACATTCCTAATAGTAGTAGATTCATTTTCTAAATGGATCGATGTGGCACTCCTACTCTCAACTACCACACGAGCGATCGCCCAAGCACTGACTCGTTTGTTCGTCACACACGGTCTCCCGGACACCATTGTGTCAGATAACGGTCCTCAATTTACGTCCACAGACTTCAGCCAGTATGTCGCCAACTTGGGCATCCGGCACATCCTAACGGCTCCCTTTCACCCCTCGAGCAATGGGTTGGCTGAAAGAGCGGTCAGAACAACCAAAGAGGCCCTCGCCAGGTTCACCCAAGATGATTGGCACTCCAGACTCTCTAGATTCCTTATAAGCCAACACTCGACCCCTTGCACGGTCACAAACAAGTCTCCGGCAGAGTTACTGATGGGCAGACGCTTAAGGACAATACTAGACAGGCTGCACCCTCACTATTGCCCAGACACACCCATTGGGTCTAACAGTAGGGTCAGGAGTTTTGTCTTACAGGAGCAAGTCTTCACCAGGAATTACGCGGGAGACCCGTTGTGGGTGCCTGGCAAGATCGTGGCCATCACGGAGCCCAGGTCGTACCACGTCCAGTTAGAAGACGGGCGCATTTGGAGGAGACACCTGGATCAGTTGAGGGGCCGGCAGAACGGGCACGCCACCACCGACCCAGAGACCACGGCAACCTTCCAGACACCGCATCTGGCACCCAGCTGGCACACTCAGGGTGACATGTCTCCACCAACTGAACTGAGGGAGCAGACGGCTGACCATGACCACCCTACAGAATCAGCAACCGCCCCCAGCAGTTCCTCTACCGCTCCGGGAGACCGAAGCGATTCAACAACCCAGCCGGTGACCGGCGAGCAAGATCGGGTGACTGGACAGCTCCCAATGGACCAAAACCCCGCTGTCCCGAACTCGGTGCCACCCGATCCTGCACCCGAACTATGACGGTCAGAACGGCAACACAAACCGCCTTCATACCTTAAAGACTATTCATGTTCGTATCTGGGGGGAAGGGGTGTTATGTCCTCGGGGCTGACACCAGTTCCCCATCAGGTCCGCAATTCCTGCGGGGGCGTTCTTGGCCCCCATTGGCTGGCTCCCTTCGACAGTCGGCTATAAAAGCCGGCTGCTAGGTTGAGCCAGCTGCTGTTCGCTGGCAGGTCTGCTGTTAGCTGCAGATGCGACAGCCCCTTTATTCCTAGAATAAAGCGTGTTATGAGAAATGCTCTGGTGTGGCCTCCCTTCTTCTCCGAACTTAACAACTTTCTTCTTTTTTCACTTTCTCTTCTTGGGGCTACTATTTAGTTGCAAGGTTTCAGTTAAAATGTATCCTTTAGAAGTCTTGTTAAGATTTAACTTTAAATTCTTTTGAATTCCAAGCAGTCTCCTCCTTCCAAGTCCTGCCCTTATTCTTTTCCTCTCCCTTCCCACTTATAGCAAAAAAGGAGGATTTTTTTAGTGTTCAGAAATCTTTATTGTCCCTTTGGCATTTAATTATATTTAATTTAATTATATTTCCAGTTTAATTACCTATTGGTGCCAAAGCAGATTTTTCTGATTTCTTTATTCAGATCTTCTTGTTATCAGCATGAGGAAGGAGAGTGAAGAAAAAAATACTTTTCACTTTCGTTCGCTGCTTCCGACTCTTCTTTGGGAGCGATGTATCTTTTGCAAAATTTAAATTTCAGGGTACCTTGATTATTACTTTTTGTCCCGGTCAGTCAAAAACTTTCACTTCTTAACTTCCTCCTGCACTATCTTTTCCGGCTGAGTGCTTCTTTGAGGTGGCCATTTCTGACCACCGCTCTACCGCCTTCGGGAAAGGGAGTATAGCCAGCTGAAGAGGAGAGGTGTGGCTCCCCTCAAATCCTGCTGGGTCTCCCCCATCTTCACCACCTCTAGGGGGTGGCTTATCTCCAAAGCCAGCTGGCTCGGGATGCTCCAGCAGCGAGCCCAGGCAGAAACCGTGCACGATCATGGATTTCTGCCTGCCGCCGAAGCCCTGAAAACTGGAAGTTCCTTCAAAGTCCTATTTTTGATAAGAACATTTATCAATCCTTGATTGGTAGTTTATCTTATCTCAGTAATTGGTCAAGGCCAGATACAGCATACTGTATGAATCAATTAGTGAGATTTAATGCTGAGCCAAATGAAAGGCGCTGGCAAGCTGCTAAACTCCTGGGGCTGCTTCCTATAGCCATGCTGCTGCCACCGCTGGCCCCCTTCCCTCTGGACTGACCCGGCACCCCACCTTGGCCTCTTCCCACCCAGAAAGGTCCCGGGCGGTGGGGGGGGAGGCACAGAAAGGCCCCATGCAGTAGGTGAGGGCCTAGCATGACTTACCTGAGATCAGGGCAGGCAGATCAGGGATGCTCAGTTGGGGTGCAGGCACCACGTGGGGAAGTCAGGTTAGGCAAGTCACGAGGGTCCAGCATGCCACATAGGAAGGGAGGAATGACTGGGTGGGGAGAGCGGCGGGCGGGTGAGTGATGTGAGTGAGCATCAGGTGGGTTGAGCAACTGAACAACCAGCGACCGGATAACTGGTTTGGGGGCGTGGCCAGCCGGAAGTTACTCATGGTTCTGCAACTCACGCCTAATCACCACTACAGGTTCTCCAGAACTGGTGCGAACCGGTTGAATACCATCTCTGGTATAGGATCCACCTGGGAGTCCAAGTTAAGGGAAATAGGAATGCCATTGTAACAGCCAAGCTTGTCTTTGAAAACTTCTGAATAGTTAGCAAGAAGTTGTTCTAGGTTGTGGAGAGTGACTGCACTTACTCAAGTCACTTGTAGCCAGGGGTAGGATTCAATTTTTTTAACAACTGGTTCTGTGGGCATGGCTAAGTTGGTGGGCAGGGCTTGGTGGTCATGTTATTGGCTGGGCATGGCCAACTCAATATCACTCACATCGAGGCATGCATCTCCTCCCCTGGCCTCTCATGACTGTGGGGATGCTGCAACAGTCGTAAGTGTGCAAAATGGTCATAAGTCACTTTTTTCAGTGCCATTGTAACTTTGGTCACTCCACACAAGCAAAATACCAGCAAAGGAGGGGGGAAAAGCTCCAGAGATGCTCCTGAGACAGGAAGTCTAGTTCTGCCAAGAATGTAATAAGGGTTAACAGAGAGGCAGTTTCTGTAAGCAACACCAGAATGTTTCCTTCCTGCCTTCCTTACGGGATTAGGCCAGTAATTTCTTCTAACAACTGGTTCTCCAAACTGCTTAGAATGTTAACAACCAGTTCTAGCAAATAGGTGCAAACTGGTAGAATCCCACCCCTGTTGTAGTCCTAGTGTGTGGAACCAGTCCAAACCTAGTAAGCTTGGCAGGCACCCATTTATGATAATTGGGGGAAGGGTGTCCCTTAAAATTGAATCCAGATTGAATCTGGATTGAAGATGGCCACCGGCAACAGCCCTCGTGAATTACTCTGCAATAGTTTTTCAATCATCTACTAACTACTAAGGTAGGACTGGGACCTGGGGTCAGCAGAACCATGACAAGAAGCACCGAGGTAGTGGATATTGGATAACTAGCCTGGAGATCCAAAAGGGAGTCTGAGACTGGAAAATAATCCTAATGAGACAAGTCGATAGCCACCTGATAGACAAAAGAGAGTCTATAGAGCCTGAGACTAAAGCTTACCGGGACCCAAGAGGGAGATTGAATGCTGAGCAAGATCTCCAAGAGGGAGATCAAATTCTGAGCCTAAAAAAAATAAATATCCAATTGCATTGAGGAACACGATTCTGAGCTCCCAGAGCTATATTGTGACCAGCAGAGAGCGAGGGAGATTGGAAAGGAGCTAATAGAAATCTGTGAGATCTCCAAGAGAGGCTGAGATCAGCAGAGATAGCAAAGAACTGACAGGGACACTTTAATTTGAGAGAAATCAGTGGAGTCTGAGAGACTGACTGTAATTTGAGAGAAATCAGTGGAGTCTGAGAGACTGAGAACAGCACGATTCTGAGCTAGAAGAGGGCTGAGAGCAGGCTGCAAATGCGATTCTGAGCTGAAAGTGGATGAGGAGCATGATTCTGAGCTAGAAGGGGGCTCTTTACTTTAAACTCTGAGTTTTAAAACTTTAAGAATAAGCCAAGGAGAAACCCTTTCATTACTAAACTCTACCTCATCAAAAATCAATTGCTTTGAATTCATTCAAACAAAAAGAAACCACGTGCCTTCAACTTCTACCTCACCAAGATTCCCTGGGCAGAGACTCCCTGAGTGAACATTTTCTGCCAGCTGAAATCGGAGTCAGCTATACAAGTAGTTCAGATAGCAACAGCCAGAAAAGTAATAAATCTTTCTCACCAAGTGGATCACCAGCAAAGCAATAACCCTTTACTTGCTGACTTACTACCTCATTTCTTCAATACTTATAACACTGATTGCTTCATTACCTCAAAACGTATAACTTTACGACCTCAAAACATTTATCAATGATTAGATAATGATGTCTATAAAATAATGTCTCTATAATAATTTCTCTAAAATAATTGATCAGTTGATTGATTGTTTGATTGATTTGTGTGATTAGAATGTATTGAGGTAATTCCCTGTTAGGAGAATGAGCATACACAGGGAGATGTATTGAGAGAAGTGTTTGAATAATATACACACAGCACACAGATACACTGTAGACAGATACAGTGTACACACACAGCACACAGATACACAGATGCAACCTACAAATGTAGGTTTTTACTTTCCATAAAGGTTTAAGCAAAGTTCAAACAAGCAGTCCAAAGTCATTCACAGGTTAAATCAGTCAGTTTTCAGTCCAGGGATAATCCAATAACAAAGTCCAGTGTCAAAAAAAGTTCAGTAACAGACTTACACCAAATCCAGGAATATCAGTCAATTATGAGGAATGGCAACACTCTCCAACAGAAGGAAACAGAGACTCACTGAGACACACTCTCTTCTGAGACTAAGAGTAAGACCACCCAGGTTTCTGTCTCCATCTTATGGCTGTTTGAGAAACCACACCCAATTACACTTTTAGGATTCTCTTAAAGAGACAGTATTAAAATGTCTATCCTGGTTTATATATTGTCCAATCCAAATAGCTGTTAGATGACTTACATTTCTAATAGAATGTCTAGTGCAAATAATGTAATTTAAATAGCGTAATTTAATTGATTAGTAAAATTAATTATTAGTGAAATTAATTGACCAGTGTGATTAATTATTAATATAATTACTTGATTAGGGTGATTGTTAATTAGTGAAATTACTTGACTAGCATGATTAGTGTAATTAATTGATTGGTGCAATATTGTTATTGATCTTGTTTGATTGAACAATTTAACCAACAAACCATCTCAACAAACCCATGCCAGGAAAACAATCCAATGCCAAACCACAACCCCCAAAGAAAGAAATCCCCACCAATGAACCACAAGACTCCTGCATATGCCATATATGTCAAGAACCTTTACAGGAGAATGAAAATTCCATCAAATGTTCCCTATGTGACAACTACGCTCACCATGACTGCTTGGGATTATCCAAGCAAATAGCTCTATTAGTAGAATCACCCAACCATGGGTTTTCATATTTCTGTCCATCATGCAGACCCAAACTGGACAAATATATTGCCCTGTTCGAAAGAGTTGATACCTTAGAAACACAAATAACATCCCTTGACACCATAATAGAATCCCTGGACACTATAAAAACAAGATTAACTAACCTTGAAAAAAACACAAAAAACTGAACATCCCATAGCTGCAAACCATATCTTTACTCAACAACCGCAACCACAATCCATTTCACAAAAAAACACAAATCCAACAAATAATGATATCCCAATCCTCATCAAAGAAGCTGTCAAGCATGAATGGAAATGTCCCAATGCCATCTTATTTGGTCTTGAAGTCAACAATGACAATGATGACATCACAAATGTCCACAACATCATCAGTGATTATCAAGCATCAACCCTCTCCCCTGATGAAATATTCGACATTTCCCACATTGGCCCAGAGTTCAAAAACAGTGATAGCTTGTTGGCCCCATGCTTCTGCAGAGTTGTTTGCAAAAATGAATTAAGCAAATGAAAATTCATTTACACTATAAACTCACTTGCCAAGAGCAACATCAACCATAAGAATCTCCATTCTTGCCCTGACTTAACCTTACAGCAACATGTACAGTCCCGTGAACTATGCTCTGAACTCAAAAGATTACAAGAACAAGGAAATACTAACCTATACATTGACTACCTCACAGAGTGTATCCAAAGCAAGACCTTCAACTTAAATCCCAATAACCATCACCCCAACATCCAACAATAGGCATGCAAGCCCCTTACTTCCTCCAGACCCATTCCTACATATCTAAAATGCAAACTACTCAACACAAGAAACCTCGCAAACAAAATTCTTGAATTCGTCATCTTACTAAGCACAGCCATATTCGATATTATATTTGTCTGTGAGACATAGTTGAATGCATCTTTTCCAGACTCCATTACCACAGTCAGAGAATATCACATTTATCAGTCAGAAATCCGTAGAAAAGGTGGAGTTACTATCTTCTATAAAAAAATCCCTAAATCTAAGAAAGATTCAAATTACACAAGAGCTTGCTCTTCCAGAGACCATCGTTTGTGAACTGTCCTTAAATACCACTATCTGCTTCTTACTATGCTACAGAGCCCCTGATTATGACCTAGTTCATGCAAACAAACTAACTTCATTGCTAACGTGGGCTGCCTCTTGTCCACACCCTCTTATTTTCCTTGGTGACCTCAATCTACCTCTTATAGATTGGACCCTAAACGAATGTACTGCACATCCGAACCCATAATGCAACCCTGTACAATGCTGCTACTACACTGGCACTAGATCAATTAGTAACTAACAACATTAGACTCAACAATTGCCTCAACCTCATCTTCTGCAACAGCTCAAATTCAATTTATGGCCTACAAATACAAGAACCCTTTTCAAACAGTGACCACAGTAAGATTGACTTTTGTCTCAATTTACACCCTCACAAAGAAGATCATAATGACGGATCTCCAAAATACAATTTCAAAAAAGCCAACCATGATCTCATAGATGCTGACCTATCATCTCTTGATTGGCACATTCTGTTCTCTAACTTTAATACTACAGAAGACCATTATAATGCATTCTTACTTGAACTTGAAAGAGTCATTAAAATATATGTACCATTAGTAACCCCTAAAAACAAAAAAAATACAAATTATCTATAACAATAAGAAAACTCCAATTAAAAAAATCACTATAGTGTAAAAACAAAACTAGCTATGTAGCAAACTTTAAAAAACAATACAACACCTTATGCTGACAGATAAAGGTAGAATGTACAAATTATTACTGCAAATAGGAGGAAAACCTCCTACGTACAAAATCTACCCACGCCTTCTAAAATTTTGTAAACACCAAACTTAAAGACTCAAGAACCATCCCACTTCTAAAGGGACTAAATGGGAAAGACGCAGTGACGAAGCTGTTAAGGCCTCTTCAACACATTCTTCAGCTCAGTCTTTGTTAACAGCAATGGCTCATGCTCCAGATTTCCTATTCATACCACAAACTGCAATGATCTACCACATATTGACTTTACAGAAGATAATGTAGAAAAGGCATTATGTAATCTAAAACCATCCCTATCTATTGGCCCAAATGGATTATGTACATACTTCTTAAAAAAGCTTTCCTCTGCCACAGAAGAACCCCTAAGCATTATATATGATATATCATTCAGTACCAGCTCCTTACCGAACCTATGGTCCTTAGTTACGGTCATTCCTATCTTCAAAAAGGGTGATCCCAGCCTGGTTGAAAACTAAGACCAATCTCACTGCGTTGTGTCACGTGCAAAGTCATGGAATCAATCATTAACCAATTCATCACCCTCCACTTACCCTCCACCCTCCACAAACAACATATTCTCCAACAAAACAACTTGGTTTCAGGAAAATATTGTCCTGCAACCTACACTGCAAAAACATATGGACTACTCTACTAGACCAGGGTAAAGCAATAGACGCAATTTACATAGACTTCTGCAAAGCCTTTGATTCAGTGGTACATGACAAACTACTGTTAAAACTAAACTCTTATGGCATTTCTGGATCCCTTCATAAGTGGATTACTGCATTCCTGTCAAACAGGCAACAAATAGTAAAAATAGGGAGCGCTATATCAAACCCTGCTCCAGTTAACGTGGTGTCCCTCAAGGCAGCGTTCTAGGACCCACACTCTTTATACTCTATATAAATGACCTTTGCGATCACCTTATAAGCAACTGTGTCCTCTTTGCGGGTGATGTAAAACTATTCAACACCACCGACAATGCTACTGCTCTTCAACACCACCGACAATGCTACTGACCTTGATTATGTGTCTGAATGGTCAAATAATTGGCAACTCCAAATCTCAACCAACAAATGCTCTGTCCTACACATTGGTAAAAAAATCAGTACACCAAATACAAACTAGGCGGATATGACCTCATTGATGACCCTCATTCTGTCAAGGACCTAGGAGTACTTATATCTAATGACCGAAGCGCGAGAGCTCACTGTAACAGCATTGCCAAAAAGGCATTAAGAGTTGTGAATCTAATTTTATGAAGCTTTTCTGGAAATATTGAATTGCTAACTAGGGCATACAAAACCTTTGCTAGACCAATACTCGAATACAGCTCATCTGTCTGCAATCTGCACTGTATATCACAATTGAGCGAGTCCAGAAGTATTTCACATGAAGAGTACTACACTCCTCTGCTTGCAACAGAATACCCTGTATCATCAGACTTGAAAATTTGGGCTTGGATAATCTTGAACTATGCCACCTACCATTGGACTTAAGCATAATTAAAAAAAATTATCTGCTACAATGTCCTACCAGTCAATGACTACTTCAACTTCAACCACAATGATACAAGAGCACACAACAGATACAAATTCAATGTTAACCACTCCAAACTTGATTGCAGAAAGTACAACTTCAGCAACAGAGTGATCAGTGCCTGGAATGCACTATCTGACTCTGTAGTTACATCCTCAAACTCCCACTCCTTTAACCTCAAACTATCCACTATTGACTTCATCCCATTCCTAAGAGGTCTATAAGGGGTGTGTATAAGTGCACCATCGTGCCTCCTGTCCCTGTCCTACTGTCCCCATTTAATCGTACCTATTTCCTGTATTCTTACTTATGCTTATACTTCTCCCTATTATTTTGTAACAATTGAGAAATCAATCAATCAATCAATCAATCAATTAATTAATTAATAATTGTTTCATTGAATGTGGAGCTTGCCTGTTCCAAGGACCGGGATGGATTGTCCCTGGTAGTCCCTCAAGGCCATGTTGCAGGGGTTCAGGTGGTCCTTTCTGATGTCTGGAACCAGGTTCTTCAGTGTTTTTTAGGATAGGAGGGATAGGGAGGAACCAGTGTCCACCTCCGTGCAACAGGGGCTGCCTTCTAGGCGAAGATCAACATTAATTTTATTAATATTGAAACAATAGGGTAGTGATTCAGCTCTTGGGAATGCTTTCTTGAGGCATAGCATTTTTCTTTGGTTTTGAAACTTCTTGGCAGGTTTGTGTTTCTTGGTGCTTGGCAGATTCTAGCCAGGTGACCCTTCTTTTGGCATTTTAGGCAGACTGCATTTCTGAAATGGCAAGTGGTTCTCAGATGGTTCCCTCCATAGCTGAGGCAAATCAGCTGTGGTGTAAGTTGTCTCTTGTCTGTAGGGAGACTTCCTCTTTGCATGGACTGAGGCATTTTGAGGCAGTTTATTGCTTCTTCTTCTTCGAAGTATACGAAGTATACATCTTCATAGTGTACTGTAGAGTTAAGTTTTGCCTCAGGAAGGCTGCCTGATTTTGGATCTCTGCTGAGGATAGAGTTGACAGTTCAGTTGCTTGCACTTCCTCGATTGCCTTCTTTAAGCTGCGGTCAGTTTTTGCAAGCAGTCGCCTTTGCAGCTGAAGGTCTCTCACCCCACAGACGAGTTGGTCCAGCAGCGCATCATCCAGCCAGTCTCTGTAACTGCATTGCAGGGCGGAGGACCTAAAAGTTGCCTTATACTCACTGATAGATTCTCCCTCCTCTTGACTTATTTACTGGAAAGCATGGTGGCGGGTGATGTGTGATGGTTTGGGGGCATAATGGTTTCCGAGCACCTCCTGCAGCTCTTCCCAGGTTACAGCCTTTACTGTCTGGGGTACCAGTATGGTGGTGGCTGTGTCAAAGACTGTTGCCCCACAGAAACTCAGGAAATAGGCTTTTTTCCTTTTTGGAGGAATGTTGGATAGATTAGTGGCATCCATAATGCATTCAAATCTATTGATGTACAATATCCATGTCTCTGTGGTCGGATGAAAAGGCGGGAAGTTTGCTGGTGCCTCCATTTGCCACTTGTTCAGTGACAGCTCTTAGTGACAGCTCTCTCTTTTGCTTGAGACTCTCCTCAGCTCACTAGCATCCCATCCTTGTCACCAGTTTTAAGGTTTGGTGCACAGGAGAGAGGAGGTGGAGGCAAGTTGGTTTTAACAAAGCTTTATTGCAAGCTTGTATCTCAGCTGAAGCTAGCTGCGGCTCACATGGCACCCAGCTGAGAGAGAGATTCTGTGCCAATCAGGGGCTTTTCTGTCTCCCGCTCAAAGAGTGGACCGGAGTGAGAACTGCTGTTGAATGCAACAATATGTATATATGTGGATGGATGGATGGATGGATGGATAGAGGAGGGAGGAAGGGAGAGAAAAAAAGAGAGGAAGGAAGGACCACAAACTCACAGACAAATATCACCCCAAACCACCACCCCCAAAGTAATTAATCCAGGCTGTGTGGGAACACAAGGCTGCATTGCCCACCTGGCCCATGGGAACACAAGGCTTGCATTGCTTGCATTGCAAACAACATGAGGTAGTGGGGGGGGAGGACGGAGTGAGGGAACTTGCTCCACTTGCCACAAGCATCTGCGTTGACCACCGGGCTGCTTCTTTCCACTTTCTTCTTCTTCTGCTTTTGGCTGCATGCAAGGAAAGCAGCAAAAGTCTTTCTTTCTCTTCTCCAAATTCCACCAGAAATGAGTCTTTGGGGCACTGCAAGGCATCCTGCTCCAAGAGGCTGCGCCAGTGTGACAGGTCTCACAAACACTCATTTCTGGTGGAGTTTGGGGGACAGAAAGAAAGACTTCTGCGGCTTCTGCTGCTTTCCTTGCATGAAGCCAAAAGTCTTTCTCTCCCCACCCACTGAGAATGGAACTGGAGATAGTATCCTGCAATCCCAAATAAAAAATGATTGATCGGTAGAAAAACGGGATGGGGAATTTTCCTGCAGACTTTTTTTGGTATTTTCCTAGGGTCCCTGTTGCTTTGTGCAGAGACCCTAGGCAAACATCAGCAAGCCACCATCAGTCAAAATTCGCATTAGTGGTCCGCAGGATTTTAAATTATGTTTGATGGTTCCTGAGGTCCAAAAGGTTGGCAACCCCTGTGCTAAAGAACTGGCAGCTATGATTTCAATTTTTTGTGTTTAAAATATTTTGTCTAAGGAATGAGATAGAATGTTGTTCTTAAATTATGTAGTGGGAAAATATGTTCTCAATATGCATTAGTCCAATAGTTTTCATACTGAAATAAACTATTTCAAAAATCAAGAGCAATATCCAAAATTCTTGAGTTATAATACAAGTTTTCAGGATAATATTTTCATAGAATCTTAGTCAATAATGCAAAGAAATCCAAAATGTACCTCGTGATTTTTATGATTGTAAGCCATTCAGAGTCATCCTGTGATAACCTGGATGTCCATAAATTTTATAAATAAATAAACAATTCCTCCAACTCTATCTACTTAAGAAATTATGGATCAGTAATTTTTAACAGTCCATGTGTTTCTCTAACGCACATTTCAGTTCCACAAAGTCAAAGTAAATGTCATAAAATATTCTATTCTACAACATCCATTGGCAAATAATTGACATCTGTTTTCTGTTGTCCTACTACAGTTGTGCTACTCAGAACAGAAGCTTCAATTTTCTTAATTATTTCCTTTTTATTCATTCTGGGTGAGGAATCCAAGTAATTCTTAAAAATTGAATGGGAATCAACATTACATTTTGCTAATAGAAGCAGCAGGATCAGGAAATATACTAATATAAAATAATGTGATGAGATTTGATTGATTTAATATTTATATTCTGCTTTTCTGTTTAAAAGCAAGGATTAAGGAACTTATAAAAACAATGCAATCTAACAAAATGATGAAACATGTGCATTTTAACCAAGGAATGGCTACCATTGCCTTCCAATATATCACTGACCATTTTAAAATATAGACAATTAAGAAAGGCATCAGTACTAAATCTCCAGCAAAGACAAGAGTGGATGGCTGATTAAAATGATTTTAAACAGGAAAATCTTTCTGTTCAATACAGCAGAAAGCAGAAAGAAAAAGAGTAACACATTTCTAACAGGCTCATGCAATGTTATGGAAATATCGCCAGTAAGGCCTTGCCTCTTGTAGTCACCCTACTTGATCTTTCCTACCAAAGAGAACAAGGCACAGGTCTGAGCCTTGCTGACAAAAAATCGGTATGGATTTCACAAAGGTAAATCCTGTTTTTTTAGAGTTTTTTGAGATTGCCAATAGGCATATGGGAAGAAGTAATCTATAAACCTTGTAAATGTGGATTTTTAAAAGCCAGCAACAATTGAGGAGTCCTGGAATAGAATAGAATAAAGTTCTTTATTGGCCAAGTGTGATTGGACATACAAGGAATTTGTCTTTGGTGCATATTATGCTCTCAGTGTACATAAAAGGAAAAAATACATTCATCAAGAATTATAAAATGCAACACTTAATGATACTCATCGATTACTAATAAGCAATCAAATCATACTAGGAAACAAATAAAACAATATAAACTGTAAAGATACAAGTAACACAATTATAGTCATATAGGTAGGTACAGATAGGTACTAGGAAGGATGAGAGGAATAATCATAATACAGCCTTAGTAAATAAGTTGACAGTGTTGTGGGAATTAGTTGTTTAGCAGAGTGATGGCATTTGGGGGAAAATGTCCTTGTGTCTAGCTGTTCTGGTGTGCAGTGCCCTATAGCATCGTTTTGAGGGTAGAAGTGGAAACTATTTATGTCCAGACTCAATAATTCCTCTGTAGAATTGAATCAGCAGCTCTTTGGGCGGTTTGAGCTTTCTGAGTTGGTGCAGAAATAACATTCTTTGTGGTGCTTTTTTGATGTTTTTGATGTTAGATGTTCATTTTAAGTCTTAGATATGATAGAACCTAGAAACTTGAAGGTCTCTACTGTTGATATTGTTGTAGTATTGTAAGAGATGGTTGTATAGGAGGGTTTCTCCTAAAATCTACCACCATTTCTATGGTTTTGAGTGTATTTAGTTCAAGATCATTCTGGTTGCAACACAAGGCTAGTTGTTCAACCCTCCTGTCTGTTTGCAGATTCATCGTTGTCTCAAATGAGACCAATGACTGTTGCATCATTGCAAACTTCAGTACTTTAACAGAGGGATCTTTGGAGATGCAGTCAATGGTATATATAGAGAAGAGAAGTGTAGAATGCACACAGCCGGGGGGGGGGGGGGCTCCTGTGCTAATTGTACAGGTGTCTGATGTTATTTTGCCTATCTTCACCTGCTGCTTCCTGTCTGTAGGAAGCTTATGATCTATTTACAAATGTAGTCAGGTACAGCTAGATGATTTAGTTTAGTTAGAAGAATATCTGGAATGAATACAAGTGTGATCAGGTACAGCTAGATGATTTAGTTTAGTTAGAAGAATATCTGGAATGAGGGTATTGATGGTATTGAATGCTGAACTGCATAGGTCTTTGGAAATTCAAGATGTTGTAGGATGTAGTGCAGAATCATATTAACAGCATCATCTGTCGATCTATTTGCTTGGTAGGCAAATTGCAAGGAATCTAACAGAGGATCCTTGATGGTTTTCAGGTGGGCCAGCACTAGTCTTTCAAAGGTCTTCATAATTACAGATGATAGAGCAACTAGTCTGAAATCATTCAGTTCCTTGATGGAAGGTTTCTTCAGCACCGGGATGATAGTAAAGCATTTGAAGCAAGAACACATCCCTAGTGATTTATTAAAGATGCGGGTGAACAGGGGAGTCAGTTGGTCAGCACAAACTTTTAAGCAAGAAGGGGTTATTTTGTCTGGGTCTAGTGCTTTTCCTGGCTTTTGTCTGTGAAATAGACCTTGCGCCTCATGTCTGCATAAAATTATGCAGGTTGCTGCATTTTGAAACAACTAGATGTAGGTTGTAGGAGGCTTGGCTTTTTTTGGTGTGCCTGGGATGGGGATTGTGAAGATGAGTGGCAATAGTTTTCTCCCAAACTTACAGTAAAACACATTCAAGTCATCTTCCAGTTGTTGATTTCCTTCAGCACGGGAAGGAGGTTTGCTGTAACCGGTGATAATTTTTAGAGTTTTCCACATGTTTTCTGGTTCATTTGCTGAGAACTGATTCTTTAACTTTTCAGAGTAGCTTCTTTTTGCTGCTTTGATCTCCTTTGTTAATACGTTTCTAGCCTAATTGTACAGTATTCTATTGCCTTTTCCGTAGGCTTCTCTTTGCTACAATGTACCTGCTTAAGTTTAGCTGTGAACCAAAGTTTATTGTTACTGGATAATCTCAGGTTTCTGGTTGGCACACATAGATCTTCACAAAAACGGACATATCATGTTACAGTATCCGTGATCGAAGTCTTCAGAGATATCTTCAAAAACATTCCAATCAGTGCAGTCAAGGCAACCCTGTAATTTTAGCTTTGCCTCCTCAGTCCAAGTCTTCACTCATTTAATTGGTGGTTTCGTGGTTTTAAGTCTTTGTCTGTAAGCAGGTACAAGGTGAATCATACAATGATCAAAGTGTCCCACAGCTGCTCGTGGTAAAAAATGATAAGCATCTTTTAATGTTGTGTAGCAATGGTCTAAAATATTATTACCTCTAGTGAGACAGTTGACATCCTGAAAATATTTTGGTAGCTCTTTCCTTAAGTTTGCTTTATAAAAGTTTCCTAAAATAATTTGAAATGAATCTGGGTATTTAACTTTAGCCCACATAATCTGGTCAGCTAGAATTCGTAATGCATTGTTTACACAAGCTTGTGGAGGAATAAACTTAGGACCTGCTCTTTGATGAACTGTTAAGTATTTAAAAATGGAAAGAAACAGCAGGAATAAACAGACCATCTTCAAAAGAGAAGGAAATAAAAAATAGTTAAAAGCAGGCCTAGTGTTAGAATCGATGAAACCACTTGTTTTTAATCTCTATTTTGTACAGAGTAACCAGATCCTATCTTGTTCATTTTTGTTTTTATTATTTATTACATGGTGAATGGCATAGAGTCAATTTATAATGGAACAGTGTCTATCTAAACTGATCTAATGGTTTTAATTCACCATTTCTATGCAACTGAATAGGTCCAACTGAATTGAGATGCTCATATTTGCCACCGAAACATTTCTGTCTCTTCTAGATATTAATGCTGCTTTTAGTATTGCTGCAATTATACCTAAATGATCTGGATGTTATGAGTTAATTTCAATAGCAGCTTTACCTCAAGCCTAAACTTGTTGAAATCCTAAATTATATTTATTTACAGAATATTCTCTTTTGTATTTCATTAGCATTTTAGTGAATGTTCAATAAAACAGGAATTGGGTTTATTTAAAAAGCAAAAAAAAAAAAAAGATTTCCCATGATACATCAGATTCTGTTTCTAACATTGAAAATTAGAGAAAAATGCCTTTATGGCTGCTTTTAAGAATTCATTTGGCTGGGTATTAGGCCATTAATAGTCATTAGCACACTTTCAAATATAGTGCCAGAGTGATAATAAAATCAACACCTCCTCATTTTATATTGAATCACTGCCAAAGTGCATTTGGTCTTGTCACTACATAACAATGCATGTGATACTTAAAATATCAATAGAAACATTGAATAAAAGCATTTTTTCATTCATTTGAAAAATGCTACAATTTGAAAAGACAGCTACTTTCTAAATTCAAATCAATACTTAATATTACTCAGTTAAGAATGAAGGATAGATGCTGGCATTTTAAGGAGTTTAAATTCAATTTTGAACTTTTTTCAATAGGTTATAAAAATAATACACTGGGCAAACCTTGCAGATAAATTTAAACTTAGTTCAGTTGATGGAATAATAAAATTGGGGATAGTATCTAACAATAGTTTGTATCTTATGAATTTGTGAACTCTTGTGATTCAGGTTTTTTTTAGTGTCTGCTTGAGTTTAATTTGGGAATAAAATTCTAAATTCTAGAAAGAAAAAGAAGATATTAAGGAGACCAGGGAATAAAGCAGTGGTTATAGTTCTTTTCAGAGATTAACATGATGGGAAAAAATAGGTGCCATTGATTGATCCTGTGGTGTCCTATCCATGTAGCTGAATCACAATGCACGCACTGTTTGAGAAGTCCTGGAACAAGAATGTTTTCCACATTATTTGTATCAGTGATACAATAATTTACAAAAGTGACCAAACAATGATCTACATCATATACAAAACCTACATACATGCATACAGCAACATCTCCATTGCAGGCTTCAGTGAATGAGCTTAACCAACTATTATGGCTATCTTCTTCTTTTCACATGGTGACAATTACAAAAGTGAAAAATTACTAAAGCAATCTCTAATTTTATGCACTTTATGCTCCCATCCATATAGGTCAGGATGCCAAATTTCCCTAGACTCTATTTCTCAGATCTAACCACTTCATTGGTGATAAAGTTCTAAAATAAAGCCTCTCTTAAGCAGTAATGAAGTGTATTCAAGCATATGCATCTTAATGTACCTTTCAGAATGGAGTATATTTGTTACATCTTCTAAAAGTTAAAAAAAAAAAAAACCCGACGTGTTTGCAGGTATTTTACTATAATATTTTTGTTTGTTTTGTAATGGTTTTTGTTTAAATGCTTTAACTATTCTTGTTGATATGGGCTTTTAAAATTTCTTTCTCTGTATGTGCATGTATGCGTATGTGCATATGTGTGTGTGTGTGCTTCTATGTTTGTATGTTTCTTTATCATTTAGTTAAATGTGATTGAAATAAAAAGAAAACACTGTAATACTAAACAGAAAAATGAGAAAACACTAAAAATACCAAAACACTTTTGAAGAAGCAAAACTTTAATCCAATTTTATTCTTAAATAGATTATAAGAACGGCAATGGGAATGAATAAAAACTGTACTACAATCAGAACTTGCTTGCCCTCCTGTTGTCATGTGTCTGCTGTCATTTATAATGTTTCTGTGAATACGTCTCCTTTTCATCATATTTCTCCTTAGGTTTTTTGTCTTTGACGCTATTATTTTTTGATTTCTTTGACCAGCTATGCTGAAGGCCTTCCACGTAACATGCTGATAAGGAAATTAGCTGCACCTACAGGTGAAAGGCAATGATGTTTTATTTTAAATTCCAGAATTGGGAGAATTAGCATCTCTACTTTGCTACCTTCTTGACAGCATTTTGATACAAGCTTTTATACATGTTATTAAGGTAAGTTCAAAGTCAATAGGACAATACAAATAAGAAGATGAAATCATAGAAACAATGACAGAGGAAACATTTTGATTAGCTTTAGCGGTTATGTAGTTGAGTTATTAACAGCAATCAGGATAGGACTAGATATAGTTTGGAATAGTTACAGGCACTTTACAAAAGTCTTGAAAACTATAAACAGGAAGAATTTTAAGCAATGCTTGCTTGTAGTCAGGGAAAGCTCAGTTGAGTGATCCTGAGAGTCTTAATTGGAGGGGGAAAGTTCCTATAATGATAAGGAAGTGTTGGAATAATAAAAGAGGAGGAATGGAAGGAAAACCTGTCTGATTTATATCAGGAAACACAGGAGTTCTGTGTAAAACCTTTGTCTCAATCCCTAACCACCCGCAAGACTCCTGAATTTCAGCCCTTCTAGAAGAATACACAGGGAGATGTTGACATGAAATGACTCTCAAATAACCCAGGAGTAGGGAACAGAATGACAGCATTCTGTGAGCTTCCCTGTTTGCAAAATGCAAACAGGGAGTCCTCAACTTATGACCACAATTGAGCCCAAGATTTCCATTGTTAAGTCAGACAGTTGTTATATAAATCTTGTCTACCTTTCTTTCTATAGTTATTAAATGAATCACTGCAGCTGTTAAGTTAGTAATATGGTTGTAAAATGAATCTGGCTCCCCATTGACTTTGATTGTCAGAAGATCACAAAAGATGATGATCCCGGGACACTGCAACCATTATAAATATGAATTAGAGTCTTAATTTTGATTATGTGACCTGGAAATGCCGCAATGGTCCTAAGTGTGAAAAAGGTTATAACTCATTTTTTTTCCACTGCCATAGTAACTTTGGACAGTCACAAAATGAACTGTTATAAGTGAAGGACTCCATGTATCTATTTTGTATTTGTATTGCTGCAATAGCACAATAATGATTTTGACACTTTGTCCTCAATAGTTATGAGGCTTAGAAGTGAAAAAAATTGTATATATCATTTTCAAAGAACTTCTGAGAGGCAGAGGAGTGGACTCTAGAGTAGTGCCTTAAGATGCCTTTTCTATGTTGTGAGCCCTTTGCTGATCAACAATGAAGTGTGCAATCCCAAACAAGGAAGGACACAATCTGTTTTGTGAAGAAGTGCCATAAAACCCATAAAAACATCTCAATTTATTTTTGTGCTGGTCCCAAGTAAATATTCACCCTCTTCCCACCAAGTAAACCTTGGAGAGTTGAAGTCTAATCTGAGCACATACCATTGTCTGCTAGTTTAATTGAAACTTCACAAACATGCTCAAGAGTTACTGACCTTTGCTTGCATTTTGGTTGAATCTTTGATTAGGATCCACTTTATTCTAAGTGTTTTTCTCTTAAGAAACTCGCAGATCAGTTTGTTTCTTCCCCTGTCTCCCCTGGACTCTTTTTCATGTATCTCCCTTTATTATGTGATATAGTTTATTGTTAAGTCCCTGACATTTCAAGTGAGGGTCACTGTATTTATGCAGTGCCAGTAACTTGAGAATATATTCATATGTGTTGAGTATGCTCTTTGCCATTGTTCTGCAAATTAAGAGACATGAAACCAAATAGTGATAATGTGTTATGATTAAGGTTAATAAGCTACTGATTATCTCTATAGAATACAATTGCAGACACATTATTTAAATGGGATTTTGCTTAGATTAACTGAAAAAGGAACACTTTCATCTGTATTGATAAAAACACTTGCAATTCCTCACATAAAAATTTAACACCCCAACCAAAGTTTGCTATGAACTTTCTGACAAAGTGCAGAAATTTAACTATTACCTTGGAGATCTCTTGTAGGCCTTTGGCTCTATTGGTCAAGTCTTCAGTATTGTATTTAGGGGAATAGAGCAGTCTCACTCTATACAGACGTCTCCAAATTTGGCAACTTTAAGACTCGTGGACTTCAACTCCCAGAATTCTCCATGCTGGCTGAGGAATTCTGGGAGTTGAAGTCCACAAGTCCTAATGTTGCTAAGTTTGGGGACTCCTGTTCTATAAGATGAATATGGTGATGGGGATTTTCTAAATGGTTCTATAAAGGAGTAGCCAATTATCCTAGGCCAATGCTGTTTCCTAGCAAAGAAGAAATAGAAGTAAGAGCAGTGGTGGGATTCTACCAGTTTAGACCAGTTTGGGTAAACCGGATGTTAAAGTTACATCTGGTTCACTGAACTGGTATTTAAACCAAACGGTTGGCCCCACCCACCCAGCCCTCCCCTCCCAAGAGTCTCCATGTGGCCCATTTTCAATGGAGGTAAGTGCAGGGTCCGTGTGGAGGCTCTGGGAGGGAAAAATGGGTCTTTTGGAAGTCTGGAATCAGGCCTGTTTCCAGGTTCTGGTGGGTCAAGCCATTTTCACCCTCCCAGAGGCTCGAGGGAAGCCTCTGGATCCTTGGGAGGGTGAAAAATGGCCCTCCTGGAACTACCAGAAGTCTGGAAACAGGCCTGTTCTGGCCTTCAGAGCCTGGAGGAAGCCATTTTTGCCCTCCCAGTGGCCTGGGGGAGGCCTCTGGACCCTTGGGAAGGTGAAAAACGCCTTTCCTAGAAGTACTGGAAGTTCAGAAATGAGCCTGTTTCTGACTTCCGGTGGGCCTTCAAAGCCTGGGGAGGCTGTTTTTGCCCTCCCAGAACTCGGGGAAGCCTCTGGATCCTTGGAAGCAGTGGTGGGATTCAATTTTTTTTACTACTAGTTCTGTGGGTGAGGCTTAGTGGGTGTGGCGGAGAAGGATACTGTAAAATATCCAGTCAGATGTGGTATTTGCCAGTTCTCCAAACTATTCAAAATTTCCACTACCGGTTCTCCAGAACTGGTCAGAACCTGCTGACTATCACCTCTGCTTGGGAAGGCAAAAAACAGCACCCCCACCCCCCCGGGCTCTGAAGGCCCACCGGAAGCCAGAAACAGGAAGTTCCAGTAGGCCATGGCCACCATGACAATGCCCACACAGCAACTGGGCAGCGAACTGTTTGCTGGGATTTTTGAATCCCACCCCTAAGTAAGAGTTGTTAATCAATAAATAGGTTACTACAAATAGGTCACTACATGTGAAGGCCACCCCTTCACTTTAAGACAAGGCTGGATAGTCATCTATCAGAGACGATATAATAAATTTTGCATTATGCAGGAAAATTGACTTGATGATCTGGTTGATTCCCTTCAATTCTCTCCCCATGTTTTTCTCCTGGCCTTTCCTCTAACTCCATTTACATTCCAATTCTCCTGGCAGTTAAAATTCTAGACTCTGAATCATTTCATATTTTAAGTTATTCAGTGATACTGTTAAGTTCGGATAATGAGAGGCTCGACCAGGGCATTGGTGCAACAAAATACTTTATTTAAAAATAAAGGACTGATTGTGCTCGCCCCGCCTGGAACGGGTTCGCAGCAACCAGCGACTAACCGAACCCTGCAGCCTGCTTATATAGCCGGCTGCTGGGGATGGTCAGCCAATGGGGAAGCAGCAAACGCCCCCGCAGCGCGAGCGGACCTGAGTGGGAACTGTAGAGAGTTCCAGGGACATAACACCCCTTCCCCCCAGATGTGAACACGCATAATCGTTCAAATAAGCTGGAGGTCTGTGTGGGCGCCCTGAGCGACGTAATTCTGGTGAGTTGACCACTGGCCCAGAGTCCGAAGTGGATGGTTGAACTGGTGTGGAAACGCGAGCTTGCCCAGCGGTCTGCATTGGTCTGGGAGTCGAACAGCTGACCGGTAACAGTGCGTCCTCGTCCGTTGGCTCGGGTGACATACCCGTCTGGTGGTCTCTGTCTGTGCCCACGCTTCTCGTCTCTCGTGGTGGTGGTGAGGGATCTCTGGGATTGAAGTTGAAGGAAGTATGGTGTGGTGTCTGTGTGCTGGACTGTGCCCATGACTCTGCGCTGGTAATAGTGTCTTGGCGCTTACGTAGCTGGTCCAGGTGCCTTTTCCAGATGCGGCCATCCTCTAGCTGGACTCTGTATGACCTGGGACCGGTGATGGCTACGACCACTCCAGGGATCCATAGGGGGTCTCCCGCATAGTTCCTAGCGAAGACACGTTCCTGCAAAACAAAACCTCTGATCCCCGATGATGAAGCAAGGGGCGAGTCAGGGCAGTAATTTGGGTGAAGCCTATCTAACACAGTTCTTAGGTGTCTACCCATCAGTAGTTCGGCTGGGGATTTATTAGTGACCGTGCACGGGGTTGAGTGCTGACTCAGCAAGAAACGGGACAGCTTATGGTGCCAGTCTTCTTTGCTGAATCTGGCCAATGCTTCCTTCGTGGTTCTAACGGCTCTCTCCGCCAATCCGTTGCTGGCAGGGTGAAAGGGAGCCGTGAAGATGTGACGGATGCCAAGGTTTGCGGTGAAATGACTGAATTCAGCTGAGGCAAACTGGGGGCCATTATCAGAAACTATAGAGTCAGGAAGCCCATGTGTCACGAATAGGCGGGTCAACTCCTTGGTGACGGCTTGTGTGGTGGTTGTGGATAGTTGGGCCACGTCAATCCACTTAGAGTATGAGTCTACAACCACCAAGAACATTCTGCCATGAATTGGACCCGCTAAGTCAATATGTAGTCTGGACCAGGGTGCGTTGGCGCTTTCCCACTTTGTGGGGGTGGTGACTGGAGGGGATGGTCTGGACTCCTGGCAGGGCTGGCAAGAGCTTACCCATTTGATGATGTCGTCGTCGAGACCTGGCCACCACACGTAGCTTCGTGCCAACGCCTTCATCCTGACGATGCCAGGGTGGCCCTCGTGTAGTGCCTCCAAGACTCAGGTGCGCAGTTGGGTCGGGATGACCACTCTCGTGCCCCACAGCAGACAGCCCTGCAAACTAGATAATTCTTGTTGGCGGGTTTTAAAGGGTGTGAATTCGCTATCGATACTAGTGCCCGGCCACCCCCTCCTCACCCAGTCCAGTACCTGGGCGACCGCTTTGTCCGTTTTGGATTTGGTGGCGATGTCGAGAGCAGTGATTGGGAGGTTGAGCTGGGTGACCTTGAAGATAGCATGGACCGGGGCCGGGTCTTCAGCTGGAGCAGGCAGGGGGCAGCGGCTGAGAGCGTCTGCTTGGCTTAAGGTTTTTCCTGGGCGGTGTATGAGTTTATACGAGTAGGCTGCCAGGAATAGGGTCCACCTCGTCATTCTTGGAGACAATACTTGTGGAGTCTGTTTGTCTCTGGCTAGAAGACCCAGGAGAGGCTTATGATCCGTGACTAGCTCGAAGGAGTGGCCAAAAAGGAATTCATGAAATTTCTTTACTGCTGCCACGGCAGCTAAAGCCTCCTTGTCTGTCTGGCTATAGTTTCGCTCTGTTGATGAGAGAGTTCTGGAAAAGAAGGCGATTGGTGCTTCGGAGCCATTAGGTAGTCTGTGGCTTAAAACAGCTCCAATCCCAAAAGGGGATGCGTCAGCTGCTAACACTAATGGAAGATGGGGGTCAAACTGAATAAGGACTGCGTCTGAAGTGAGTAACGACTTGACTGCGCGAAAAGCGGTGTCTTCCCTGTGACCCCAGTGCCAAGGAGAGTTTTTATCTAAGAGCCTATGCAGAGGCTCTGCCACTGAAGCCTTGTGGGGCAGGAATGATGCATAAAAGTTCAATAATCCCAGGAAGGCCTGTAACTCTGCTTTGGTGGTTCGTATGGGTGCTTCATGTATTGCCTTAACCTTGGACTCCAGGGGGTGAATGCCTGAGGCGTCAATTTTATAACCCAGAAAGTCCACCTGTCTAGTGGCAATGGCACATTTCTCCCTTTTTAATTTGAGCCCATGCTGTCTAAACCTATCCAACACAGCTCTAACTCTCTGGAAGAGTTGGGGTCTGTCCCTGGCCGAGACTAAAATGTCGTCGAAGTAGGGTACTACGCCAGGGAGGCCCTGAAGTATGCGCTCCATGAGGGATTGGAAAATACCCGGGGCAACACTCACGCCAAATTGGAGACGCTTGCACCGGAAGGCACCCCTGTGGGTGACGATGGTTTGGAGTTCGGCTGTTTGATTGTCAACAGGGAACAATCATGACGCTTGCGACATGTCCAATTTGGCGAAAATGTTGCCGGGTTCAAAAGTGTGCAATAGATGCTGAATGACAGGGACTGGGTAAGCGCTAACTTGTAAAAATCGGTTAATTGTGGTTTTATAGTCCGAACAAATTCTCAGACTGCCGTCCTTCTTAAGGGGGGTGACGATTGGTGTCTCCCATTTGGCGAAGTCTGTTGGCTCAATGACCCCTTGCTTTAATAACTTGTCCAGCTCTGCATCCAGTTTAGGCCGGATGGCGAATGGGACTCTACGAGGTTTCAGCCTGATTGGAACTGCCTGGGGGTCGACTGAGAATGAGATGGGGGTACCGTTATAACACCCCAGCTCATTGCTGAATACGTCTGAGTAGTCAGCGAATAAGGAGTCAGTGTCAGAAGTTGAGACAGCATGGACTCCTGTTAAACCTAGGCCGAGATGGGGAAACCAATCAAGCCCCAATAGAGAAGGGAGATTGCCGTTAACTACCACTAGAGGCAGGTAATCTTTGAAAGTTTTAAAATTAACGTGGAACTTGCCTTTGCCAAGTACCGGAATGTCCTTCCCCTGGTAGTCCCTCAAGGAGAGCTGGCACTTCTGGAGTTGGTTTCTGGATAGCTTGGGCTGTAGCTTCTTGAGGGTGTTCCAAGAAATAATTGAGAGCGCTGACCCCGTGTCAACCTCCATACGACAAGGTTTACCTTCTAATAAAACGGAGAGTGAGATTTTACTAATGGCTTGGCAGGTATGTTTAGTAAAGTAGCGAGTGCGACAGTTTAGTACTTGCCTTTGTGGGCCAGATTGTGAAAAGGAGGGGCCCCCATGCGTTGAACTGTGAGCAGCCTGGCAGACTCTGGCGATGTGCCCCTTTTTGTGGCAATTGTTGCAGTAGGCTCCCTTGAACTTGCAGGTGGCCCTCAGATGAGATCCGCCACAGGACAGGCACAGGGTGATGTGCTTAGGTGGGTGGCTGCTTTCTTGCCTGGCTCCTACCTGTGGTTGTCTGGCCTGAGCAAGGCGGTGGATGTCAGCCTGATCGCTGGAATCCTCTGCGTTGACCACCTCTTCTGAATGGATGGTGGCAGCGGGTTGTTTGTGCACGGGGCCTTGGATTTCAGTGGCTGATTGCGTAGCCAATTCTGCTGCCAAGGCTTCCTCGACGGCTTGGGCGAGGTTGAGGTCCTTCTTGGCTAATAGACGTCTTTGGAGATGGAGGTCTTTGACCCCGCAGACGAGCTGGTCGAGGAGCATGTCATCTAGGTAGCTCCCAAACCCACAGTGGAGCGCTGCAGTCCTCAAGGCAGCCATGTATTGGTTGATAGTCTCTTTTTCTGTTTGCTTCCTCATGCGGAAGGTGAATCTCCTGGCAATTTGTGAGGGTCTAGGAGAATAATGGTTAGTAAGGATTTCTAACAGTTCAGTCCAGGGAATGTTTTTTAACTCACGTGGAGCTACCAGTGCTGTGGCGGTGTCGAAGACGATGGCCCCGCAATAGCTCAGGAAAAATGATTTTTTTCGGTGCTCCCCTGCATCAGCCAGCCCTATGGCGTCGATATAGTGGTTAAAACGATTCTTGTATGACTCCCACTTCTCCTCATCCAGCTTGAACGATGGGAAAGCTGGGTTGGAGTTCATGATGAGAATCTCGTTGGATAATCTGTTGAGAAAATCTCTCTGGGGCAGCAACAGGAAGGTTTTTGTGCCTATGGCAGGCAAGTGACTTCAGCTCTGGAGAGGTTTTCACAACTCTCTCCCTCTCTCTGGGTTAACACGAGGTTAGGCTGCAACGGCCGTTGACAGCGTTTTGAATTTCGCGCCTGCGTGGGCGTCAGTGACTTCGAAATACAGCACCGCGCTGTACTCTTGAGCGGAAATTCAAATGACAGCCGTTTGAATTTCGCGCCTAGAAAAACGAGCGGCTGCAGCTCGCAGCGCTACACTTTCCCTGTAGCTGGCTAACTAGCGGCTACAGACGCTTTCTCACTCTCACTTGTTCGCTGACCGCTCTCTCTGGCTGCAGATCAGCGTTCGCTCTCGTTGCCTGCTGACCGTTCTCTCTGGCTGTGGATCAGCGGCTAGTGATTCAGCGGTTGCATTTTGCCTCTGGTAGTCATCCCACCCTCGTCGCCAGTGTTAAGTTCGGATAATGAGAGGCTCGACCAGGGCATTGGTGCAACAAAATACTTTATTTAAAAATAAAGGACTGATTGTGCTCGCCCCGCCTGGAACGGGTTCGCAGCAACCAGCGACTAACCGAACCCTGCAGCCTGCTTATATAGCCGGCTGCTGGGGATGGTCAGCCAATGGGGAAGCAGCAAACGCCCCCGCAGCGCGAGCGGACCTGAGTGGGAACTGTAGAGAGTTCCAGGGACATAACAGATACATTTGATTTTCTTTTCAACATTGAGCCCAAGGAGACCTTAAGCACTCATGGTTAATGCATATTAAGAAAGTAAAGATCTAAACCCAGGTTCTGATCATACTTAATATCACAACTAAAAACCGTTGTGTATTAATCTTATCTTATATGAGCTGCTTCTCAGTCACTCCATTCTGGATTTGATCTACAGTTCTAGAATTCAGTTCAACTGACACTAATTTCAAGAAAGAAAATACTTAATAGGGCAGATAATTAAAACAATATCATAAGATCTGGCAATAATTTAGATGGGTTTAAAAGGAAAATAATTTTCTGTGGGAAGATTGATAATTTAATGACACTAGCTTTGATTCTTAACATGTACTGGAACATTAGAAGCTACTAGACAACCTTGTGACCTCTTGGTTCATTCCTTGAGAAAAAGGTAGTATATATATAAAATAAGTAGAAAAAAATTGAAGAGACAAATGAACTTAAATAATGAATCAATATTTACCTACCTAAGCAAATAAATAAAAATAACATAGCAGGCAAAAAAGCACTGGGAGTAGGAGTGACATTTGATTTCCCACCAACTTACCCATTCCCTTTGCTTATGGCAAATTGACAGAGAACATTGGAAATCATAACTATGTGACTTGGCATATGCTGCAGTAGCAATAGCACTTAGACTTACTGCTTCACAGTGCTTTACAGTCCTCTCTAAGTGATTTACAGTGTCAGCATATTGCCTCCAACAATATAGGTCCCCATTTTATCAACCTTGGAAAGATGGAGAGAAACCTTGAGCTACTGAGGCTTGAACTGCTGGCAGCAGATGCTGCAATAGATCTGTTTTTATATAAAAAGTTTTTTTATTTTTTAATTATTTGAATATATCTTTGAGAGAACAGTGTGGTTCCATGTGTTTTACATTTTAAATCCATCATATCCACAATCACAAACACAGCTTTCTAACATTACATCATTATCTATTACCAAATTTTCTTCTTTATATTCTCATAAATTACTTTATAAAATAGAATAGAATTCTTTATTGGCCAAGTGTGATTGGTCACACGATGAATTTGTCTTGGTGCAGATGCTTTCAGTGTACATTAAAAAAAGATACATTCATCAAGAGTCAAGAAGCATCAGGTACCACATTTAATAATAGTCATAGGGTTAGGGTTATATCAATCTCTTTATTTTTAATCAATGTCTATCTTCTTTGATCTTATATTCTTATATTCAACGTATTATAGTTTAGTATATTCATGTCAATTCATTAATCATTCAAAATTTCATCTTAATTTATTTCATCCCCTTTCAGGGGTGGGATTCAAATTTTTTAACAACCGGTTTTGTGGGTGTGGCTTAGTTGATGGGCATGGCTTGGTGGTCATGTGACCGGCTCGGCGTGGTCAACTCAACATCACTCACATCAAGGCAAGCATCTCCTCACCTAGCCTCTCATGACTGTGGGGATGCTGCAACAGTCATAAGTGTGAAAAACGGCCATAAGTCACTTTTTTCAGTGCCATTGTAACTTTGAATGGTCACTCCACACTAGCAAAGTACCAGCAAAGGAGGAAAAAAAGCTCCAGAGATGTTCCTGAGACAGGAAGTCTAGTCCTGCCAAGAATGTAATAAGGGTTAATGGAAAGGCATTTTCTGTAAGCAACACCAGAATGCTTCCTTCCTACCTTCCTTACAGGATTAGGTCAGTAATTTCTTCTAACAACTGGTTTTCTGAACTGCTTAGAATGTTAGCAACCAGTTCTAGCAAATAGGTGTGAACCTGTAGAATCCCACCCCTGCCCCTTTCCAATATTACATTTGCCATTGTTGCATATATTTTTATTTTCTAAGTGCTCCCTTCCCTCTAACTCCTCATTTTTGCACAAATACATTTTCCATCTTATTTTCTTTTAGTCAATAATATCAAACTTATACTAATGTATCCTCATTGCCTTATACACATGAATAACAAAATATATAATTCATTAAAATATTATCCTATACTATATAATTATATCTATTTCTATCAGATTCCACTTAACCTTCTCTTTCCCACCTTAAGTATGAGCCACTTATACCTTCCATAAGCATTTATCTGTCATAATTAACCTATTATAAAATCTTACTTCCATAACTATTCTATTTTAATTATTCCTTCTTATTCTTTCTAATTCTTAATCCAAACTCTTCAATATCTTCATGGGGAGTCCCCCTCTTTCCCATTGCCAACCATCATCTGTAAGTCTCTCTTCTACCTTAGTTTGTAATTTTTTTTGGCTTGCTTACAATTCTCTATCATCTTTTAGCTTTCGCCCTTAATCCTTCCTCCATTCTTCATTATTTTCTGATATTTTTTCTCCCAATTCTCAAGATTTATCCCCATCCTCTTCTGGTCTCCTTTCTGTAATTTCCTAACCGCTTTATTCTCAGCAATCCAATTTTAATATTCCCTCTTTATTTATTACATCAATCAATAATCTCAAGTTCAATTTCTTTTTTCTTCTTTTGTATTATTTGTTGTTCCTCTTGTTCTGTTTCACTGGTTTATCTTTTTTGGTTCCTCCCCCTTCTTTGTTCTTTCTCCTCCTCCTCCTCCTTTGTCTTCTTGCATTGCCATTTCTGAGTTATTCTCTATGTTCTGTATTTTAGTGCATAACTCCAAAGCTCTCTCACATCTCACTCATAACTTGAAAGTCCATCTTTATTTTTTTGCATATATCGCTCATCTTTATGTTACTTATTATTCCAATTGTCCAATATCCAGTAGTTTTTGTTTTATTTAAACCAGTGTCTCTTTAATTTTCAATATCAATGTCCTCCAATCTTTATTTCCCAATATTAATCAGTCAAAGTCACCAATAAGTCCAGGGGTAATGTCTTCTAATGTTCCTTACTGTTTAATTTTAATATATTTCAGCTTCCAGAGGTCTTAACCTTCATTTTATTCCTTTTTTGATTAAATCATTAGCTTGAAGGGATCTACAGGATTTTTCTTTCGTCAACTGGTGGCGCTTTTAATCCAGTTTCACAACCAACCTTTTTCCATTTCTTTCAAAAATTAAATGTTATTTCTCTTTTAGAACAATTATTTCCAACATTTAAAAGGGGCGTTGGTTCTTACCTGATACGCTTCTTTTCGTAGAGCTGTTGAGAGTGTCCAGGTTGGGAGGAGCTCCAGTCTCGGCTCTTCCAGGCTGAGCTTGAAAATTGAGGA